>CM022392.1:154678441-155928441 GCA_011833715.1 Carcinoscorpius rotundicauda | reverse complement strand
TGATTATGTAGATTAATAGAAAGGACAATTTTTATTTACCTCCTGACTTCTCTGTGAACTATTAGCAAACTTTGAGGCTTAGTTTCTTAGTTAGGAACTGCACAATTAGACTATTATGAAAACTTCTGCTTAATTAGAAATAAAGAAATACTAAGTGTTGTCACCATGAGGAAAAATTGCTTACATTTATCAAGTTTAAGGTTTCTGAATGTGCTTTATTTAACAAGTTATTGTTTTCCTTTGTTAATGTTTATATGTACTTCCATAAAGACACAAGTACTATTTTTTCACTTATTGTGGTTTCATTAATAAAAAATATTAAACAGTCACTAAGAAAAAAAGCTACCAGTGTCTTTCAAGAAGTTATCGTATTTGGTGAGTAAACGTGAAAGTATAGGTTTACTCTTAGTGCCAAAATGTAGATATATCCAATCTTGAAATCTGTCTTTAATACATTTGCCATGATGAAACTTCACTTTGAATGCTGTCTTACATTCATTAGAAAACCGTGATTTATGTGTGCATATTAGTAACTTTTAAACATTCACTTTGTCCATATAACATTTATATATTAATCATTACAAAGGTAGTAAAATAAAACTCCTTGTTTCTTGAAGATATTTTGCTTCATTACTTTGCTAGCAGATCCATTGAGAACTCAGAATAGAGTGTTTTGTTTTTAGATAGTTACCTGTCTTATAAACAGTAGTCAAAATACTTTATATTTAGCTTGACAAATATTTTTGGATGTTTGAGGCAACTTAAAAAATAACTTTTGCACTACTATATCTTCCTGTGTGTGTGTGTGCATACATGTAATTAACATATTCTCAATGCAAGAACTATATGGAAAACTCATTGAGTCTTGTTTATCATATCCCCAATTTAAAAGAAAGATCTCTGATAGTTTTTAACTTAGAAAAAATTAAAACTCCTCAGTAGTTTGATAAATCCAACATTTTTGTTTTGATTGAGCAGGTGCTCCAAATCAATGTCAGTTGACTGCTATTAATACCATAAGTCCGTATGTGAAGACCAGTGAGAATCCTGCTGTGATGGTAACCTGGAGACTTCAGAATCTCAAAGAAGCTTTAACTTTCACAAATGTCAAACTTAAACCCTTCCAGTCTTTAAAGTCTTCCTTATCAGAATCATCAGTTCCTCCTCCACATGTGCCCATGATCCGGTCAGCACTTATTGATATTACTCATGAACCTAATGAACTCCTCAAACCCCAAGAAGTAAAATCCAAATCAAATGCATCTCAGGAACCTCTGTTAGCTGTTGTACCATTTGCCATATCCAAACCTATAACTTTAAAGAATGTAAAAGGTTTTGTTTTGGTTACTCGAGTTCAAAAGAGTAATAGTAAAAATTCATCCAATGGATCCTCGTTCAAGTCTGGTGACAAAGTCAGGATACGTAGGAGAGCCCGAAACCAAAGTGGATGTCTTCCTGCTTTTCCAAACTCACAAACCCGAGAGGTAGGAATACAAAGTATGTAAAATAATTAACGTGCCTTAGGATTTTCTCAGGCAGTCGTACATTTACAAATAGAATTTAAATAACATGGCTAGATATGCTTCTGCACACACTGCAAAATTAGGTATTTTTCTGTTACATTTTATAAATTTTGAAATCACACCATCATATTTTTATTCACTTTCATTCTCTGTAGGTGAGGTCAGTTTGCAGTTGAGGAACATTTTCATTTGTAGTAAAAACAAATGTGATTGCCCAGTGTTTATCAGTAGTATACACACATACACAGATTTGTTATCCTTATTTTTGTGAATATAAGTTTGCATACTAATGTTAAAAATGCACTTTTTTTTCAGGTAAATGCTGTTAGTAAACAATCATCTTGATACTATATTAATAGTATTACAAGATTATTTTTGTTCAGTTGTATTAATTAATTTAAATGCTGAGAATAAAGTGACAAACACAACTTACATGATAATATTTAACATTGAAGTGTGCTGTTCTTACATTTTTCTTGACATATGATAGACCTTGTATATTGAAAGTTGAGCATTGTTCTGTGTAATATTTTGTAATTATTGTGAAGGCCACTGGAGGAAAGCATGTAATAAAAAAAACCACCACCACCAACAAAACATTTTACTTTCAGTATGGTATATATATATATTGTGAAAGCACTTCAAAGAGGGGAATCATTCTTTATTCTAATATTTGAAATATATTGTCATCAATCATTGATAACACTTTACCTGAAAGTAAATTAAATATTACTGCTATTAATAAAACTGTTTTGGAAAGGCCAGTATGAAGAGGTTACATACGTAACAAAGATGTATAAAAGATTTTGACATGTAAGTTATTTTACCCTTTTGTGGGGTGTTTTGTCTGTGAGCCAAACAAAGTTCATTAATAATGTTTAGTGAGAAACTTACTCAAATGATTAATTAATTAAAAATATAATAACAACAACTTTTAAAGTAGGCAAGTTATTAATTTGATAATTATAATGTTTTGACCTGTAATATTGAGTTATCTAACCTAATACTTGGGGTCAAAGCATTACAAGTGTCCAAATCAGAACTTGGCTACCGTAAAAGCTCTGTTTTCATATTTTTCAATTTAATTTCTTATTTCTCAAGCACACTATGCTATCAGTCATGATGTCTGATAAAGACATTGTTTTTAATAATTTAGTTTTCTTTTATTTGCATATAATTTAGAAATGAGAGTTTGTTTGGAGAAATTGAATTTGTTGATTGCTTTTTTGCTTTGTTCACAAACATTTGAAAAATTAACTATTTTTTACTTTTGGTAATAGTATTATAATGTCATTCAATGTTTAATAAACATGGAATAATATATTTTGTATTTCTTTGTTTTTCAAAAAAAGACTTTTTTGTGGAGGTGAAGAACTTAAAAGGTTAATCAGTGTACACAGCAAAATTTTAGTTCATGTAACACCTTTTTTTTAATACCCGCTAATTCTTTGTTTTTTTCCAAATTTTGTAACCTATATCAATAAAAATATTTAATGTTTTTTTTAACTTCATTGGAAACATTTGACATACAAATAAGAAAAGAGAATTCTGTGAAACTTCTAGCTTCAGAGTAACAATCTGAGAATCTGTTAATTAATCTGTTTTTTATAAGTGTGATTCTTATGTTGGTGATTTGCACATTTGTTCATTAATTTAGTGAATGAATGATACTTATGAAGACACTTGTAGCTTTTTTTAATAAATAAATGAATTTAAAACACATTCGATTCAGAATTCTAATTATTTAACAATATATACTTACACTGTTATTAACACCAGTGACCCTAGCAAATTTTAGGATACTAACTGGTTTGATAATAAAACATGATTAAAATATTGTAAAACCTATAATAGTGAAAAAGAAACTGATTTTGATGAGTCTACTTGACATTTTAAAATAAAATACATGTATGAGGAAGATCATAGCAATTAGTGAATAATTACTGACCTTTTGGTCATTAAGAAAGTGAAATGAATAATAAGAGATAAGCCTGTGAATAATCAAATTAATGAAGCTATTTCACAAAAAAGAAACAAAAACAAGTAGAAACTTGTTATCGGAAAATTATAATTAAAATATTTAACATACTTGGCTGGAATAGTGTAACCTTAATTTCCATAATCACTGAGAAAATGAACATATTTATGAAAAGGTGTTATTTTTTATTGTTCACTTTTTTTTAATACAAATTCACACAGTGAACTATCTGCAATCTCACCACCTTGGGGATTCAAACCCCAGATTTTAGCATGGACTTACTGCTAACCTGCTAGGGGACTTCATCAAAAGTGAATACCAAATAACAAGTTATAGAGTTGGGAAGCTAAACTATCATATTTTCTTTGCACCTATTTCATTACTTAATTTTGTAAAGTAAATTTTAAGAGTTAATTATCTTAACAAATTTTAACCTAAGAAGTAATTAATGTAAGCATATTAAATTTGGTCATTGATTGGAAAATTGCCAGCATAGATAAGTATTACTATGATCCTTTTTTCTGACTAGTTTTACATAAGCTTCAAACTTTTGAAAACGCAAGTTCTTGGGAATTTATTTTTATAGTTGAATTGAATTCTAAAATATCAAAAACCAGAAGTATCTTTGATACATAATAAATTATGCATTATGGGGGGGCCTGACATGGCCAAGTGTGTTAAGACGTGCAGCTCATAATCTGAGGGTCATTCGTATCCCTGTCGTGCCAATCATGCTTGCCCTTTCAGCTGTGGAGGTATTATAATGTGACGGTCAATCCCACTCTTCATTGGTAAAAGAGTAGCCCAAGAGTTGGCAGTGGGTGGTGATGACTAGCTACCTTCCCTCTGGTCTTACACTGCTAAATTAAGGACGGCTAGCACAGATAGCCCTCGAGTAGCTTTGTGTGAAATTCAAAACAAACAAATCATTATGGGTTCTGCAGTTACCAAATAGTTTCATGTTGTTGTTGTGGTTTATTAATCTTGTTTTCTAAAAGTATAGATGCATATGTTTTCTCTTTAATGGTTGCTCTTTTATCTCACTGAAAAAAAATTTAAATATCAAAATTACATAATAGTATGCTTTTACTACTTGAAGAATTTTTGAAACAATGCAATTCAAAAATTGAAAACCTTGTTGAAGTTATGAAGCATACCAATAATTTTAAGGGATTCTATAATTTACATTTTTTTTTATATTTGATGGCATATTCCATTTTTCAACTTTTGTTTTTGCATTTATGCAGACAGTGCTATTCTTGTATATGTTTCACTGAATTATGAACATTTGTATCAATCAGATCTGGACAAAAAGTTTAATAAAGACACTAAAGGCAAGCTGTGATCTGATTGACTGGTGGTAATTATTTTTTTGATGTGCAAACAATAATTTTTGTAATTTGCTACTACAATAACTTATGTAGGATTTTATTTTTACATCTAGTAGATTGTTTGAAGAATGTCATTTAAGGAATCTTTATTACTTTTAAGGCAGGAATAAAATGATGCGAAAGTGTTTTAATTCTTGTTCATGAAAAGTAACTTAAGAAATAAAATGTTTCTAAATAGGCCTACATGATGTAATTCTGTTGGATGAAAAATATTATTTCCATGGAAATGCTGTATAAACTTCTCAATGAAACACTAAAACTTCTGTAAGTAAATATAAATCTAAACAAACATACCATTCACATGGTCCACCAAAATTATAGGCTAGATAATTATTTCTAAGTATTGACATTTTCTGGTGGAAGGGGAACTTTGAGAAGTAAGCTAACAGTCGGAGATATTCCAATGTTACTGAAGGTTCTACAAAGCATATTTAAAAGACGTAGGTTTCTCCACTGTACCTGCACTTTTAATTAACTATTTAAGAATTATAATAGCAAATGTACATAAGATGGACATATGTCGAAGTTGTAACCTATAGAAATAATTGAACAAGTAAAAGCATTTTCAGTGTTTTAATCTTGTATGTTTGTTTATGTATTAACCAGTATTCCCAAAAAATGTATCAATGTAGGGAAATATTTTCCATGATACCTCAATTGAAATTTCTCAGCCTTATACCCACCCTTTAATTACTCTAATAAGTTAACAACAGTTTGATTTGTATATTGAATGCTGACCATAAAACATGAGACATATATTATTTTTTATGTAAAAACAAGAAAGTATATATAATGTTTTAGTAGTAGTTTTATTTATTATTTCTTTTGTCTTTCCTGCTGATTAAATGTCCACACTTAAAAAAATCTATTTTGAAAAAGTACAAAAAAATTACAAGAGAAACATACCTGCACCTAGTGTCATAAATGGGGTACCTGCTTTTCAGTATTACACTACAGTTTGTAATTTCTAATTTATTTATTTGTCTTCATTAACTTTGAAACAGTGTCAGTAATTTTCATGAGAATTTGTGATGTCAAAATGGAAAAGTGACAAAGAAATTTCCCAATATGTACATGTATAAATATGTGTATATCAATTATATGCATATACTTAACCCCAAAAATTATATAAAGGTATTTGAGCATTCTCAAATTCCACATTGTCGTTACCATTTAATAACTAGCCAATAAACAACTCCTTTGAAGAACAACTTTTCTTGTGAGTTTCCGAAGTTTAAACTTTATGATTCCACTACTTACACATCTTTTATAAAAAATTTCCAAACCCTTTGACCACCTGACTTAAGTTTCTTCTCATTCCAGTGAAAGCAAGTTCAGGGATTTAAGTCTCTCTCTCTCTCTTTTTCTTTTATAAAATAAATGAAATAGCTTAAATCAGGTATCATTCTAGTAGCTCATCTCTGAACTTTTTCCATTTCTCAAACAGAGATAACAGAACTCCACTTGGCCATTTCAATATAGTTACAGAAATCGTTATGTTTTTTCAGTAACTGCACCTGAGTTCTGTTTCACATTATTCATTTATTCATAATCCAATGCAATACTCATACAAGAAGTGTGCCCTTAAAAAATTTCCAAACTCCAAGTGTATAACTTAATACTTCTCAGCATGAAAGCTAATTTAATAATAAATACAAGGAATATTCTCAAAAGAATTATGTCTGTCTATCATTTTGTTACACATACAAGTGTCGCAATGTACATATATATTTACACAGTTTTGTATCAATGTACCCCTCGCTATAGACAAAACTATTTAATGATGATGCGAGTGATTCCCTGTTAGTTGAATATTCTTATATCATGATTGAAACTTTTAAAATAACAGAAAAATAATTTTGACATTGTATTAGATCCAGATAAAATAATATTATAATTGTTAGCTTGTTTTTCATTAAAAAAATTCAACTTTTTTATATCAGGTTTCATTATCTGTTATTAAGTGATTTATTGTAAGGTAATGCTCATCTCTAAAGATTATTTTCAGAAATTTAAACATTTAGTGCCTACGTACATAAAATTATGAGAAATAAGTTTAAAGTATGTGCCTGTATATTGTGATGCGATACCAGCTTTCATTGATCTGACGTGGCCTAGTGGTTGGTATGTTGAACTATAAATCTGAGGGCTTATGGTTTGTGTTTATTCCTACAAAAATTATGTTTTGCATCTTGCATTATAAGAATGATTGTTAAATCTCATTATTTGATAAAGAATAGCATAAACATTCGTAATGAATATTATTAATTAGATGCTTTCCCTCTATTCTATCAGTTCAAGATTAAAGACAGTTAACATATGTAGCTTTATATGAATTTTTCAAACAAACAAATTTAACTTCCATGTGTAATAATTAAACCCTTAAAATTATTCAAAAATGTTCCTCAGAGATCAACAGTTTGTAAATCTGTAAATTTTCAATTGTGATATTGTTGATTAATATTGTGCTGTGCTTTCGTTATAGTAATTACATTGTAATTGCTCCATTAAACCATTAAAGTTACATGTGATATGAAGGAATCATCCAATTGAACTTGTGGTTTAATTTTCTGAAACTTATTTTACATTGAATGTGACAATATGAATCTATATTGCAAAACTGTTTGCTGAGGAAAATGTAGTCCTCTATGTGGTATTTAATTTTCAAAACATACTTTGTGCTTAAAAAAAACATTCTTTGGATATTCTACCAAATTAGAATAACCAGTCACACGTGAAAAATTGAAGCAATAGTAACTAACAAACAAATATTTTTCTATACTGCCTTAGGCCTTGTGGTCAGGGTGCTTGACTCACAATCTTCAGGTCATGGGTTCAAATCCCTGTCACACTGAACATTCTCACCAAATTCAGTCATGGGAGCATAATAAAATGACAGCAAGATCTACTATTCATTGGTAAAAGAGTAGTCCAAGAGTTGGTGATGGGTGGTTGAACAACTGCCTTCCCTCTAGTCTGTCATTGCTAAATTAGGTATGGCTAGTGCAAGTAGCCCTTGTGTTGGTGTGAAATTCAAAATAAGTGAAATATACTGTTCTAAGTTTTCTTCTGGTATTGTATATTTATGTTATAATGACTAATAAGTGACTGTTTTCACCAAATTACATCAAATATAATTGACTCTGATACATATTTCTAAGTAAAAAAGTTACTAATTTATTTCAAGCAATATATACATATATAAATATTTAGTAAATACTTTATACCAAAGTAATTTCATTATAGCTTTAATGAGACTTTTTGTAATTAATTAATTATTCTGCTCATGAAAAAGTGATCATAAATGGGGGTATTTGATCTGGCCAAAGTATGTGTATAAACATACAAAACACAGAAAATGGAAAATAAATGTTTGTGTGTGTATGTATCAATAAAAGTAACATGTGTTATAGTTACAACTTTATTTTTTTTTTACTTTGAAATTAATTTAATCAAAAGTACTAACCAGAAAGTGTGTTCAGAGAAACTTTTTGCATCACTGTTTATTTAAAATAAATTATTATCTTCAACAGACCATATAAAAAACATGGTATACATTGAAATGAATGATCTTTATCACACAATTACAAGAAATGAATCTAACTTTTAACATCCAATATTTCCAAAGAGATTGTTAAATTATATTTCTGCTTTGTAGTTTGTTTTCATTTTGAATAATTATCTAAGGTTTACTGTCTGTACTCTGTATTATTTTCTTTTTAAAAAAATTGATAGGTGTGAGTTTTTTCTTATTTTGCTTTAGGTATCAAAACAGTCAAACATGCCAGTTGTTGTATCCAACATGAATGACTTGAGGCTTATAGGTGGTAAGTCAGATGTACCCAGTGAAACTGGAAACAAAGAGAATATTTCCATGTCTGTTGGTCAAGCTCTTTTCAATACTCTTTTTTTCAAAAGAAGGAAATCTTCAAGCAGTACCGTTCACTTGGCTGCTGTTGCCTCGGCTACAGTGGCCTCTGCAGCTGTTGCTTCTGAAGTGATAGCAGCCAGAGACGGTGGAAGAACCAGTTCTGATGAGTGTGTTTGTGAAAAGAAAAATCTATCTGCACTAAAGTCTTTAAATCTGCAGTTAAGTGATATTCAAGGTTCTACATGTTGTGGTGATGGGAATCTGTCTGACTCTGCTGGTTTGGAAATAATTTTACCTAACGTAAGCCCTAAAGGTAATGTAAGAGAAGGTCTGTTTTTTTTCTCTGTCACAGTTGGGTTCTTTTTTTGGTTTTCTTATTTTTCTGTCTATATTCAGATATTCTGAGTAATGTCAAACCTTTATGTTATATACTTTAATTTGTTTGTATAGCATTTGTAGTATGTAACATATACAAACAAATTAAAGTAAATAACCTGTGTAGCATTCTCTTGTAACATCATTAAATAAAAACTGACTCATTGGCCTGATAGCTAATCATTTTCTTGTATTGAAAAATTTAAAGTTTTTTTTCACTTGTGTAATTTTAATGTTATGTCTTGGATATTTACCACTTTTCATGCTTGGATTGTGCTTTTAATTATTCAAAAGTCTGTAAAATGTGAGAAAACAATACCTCTTTTTCACAGCCACTGTTCACAGAATGAAATATCATAAGCATTTAGCCAAAAATAAATATTCTTTGATTTGACTTTAGGAGCTAAGTCCTAACAAAAATACAGCTCAGCTTTAAAAGCTAGGTTTCTCATAATAACATAATCGTAAGGAAACAACAATACTTTTCATGTATCTACTAATATCAAATGGGTACACAACCAATACTTTGTTTGTTGAAAACATGGTAAATGAATATAATCTTTGCTTTAATCATTATACATTTTCTTTAGTTAACTTCAGAATACTATGTTTATGACTATGTTAATATTGAATTATAATTTACAATTGAAAATTATGGTTCTATGTGTTTTGTCAGTGAGGAAGCCATTAGTAATTTATGGATTTTATTCCCCATGTGAAGTTGAGATGGTCAAGTCTGCTATGTGATCATTAGTTAGGTCAAGAGACACGTTTGCTTCCATCTCTGTCTTGTTTGGTTCCTTTTTTTAAATTCAGTAGCCAGCTCTACATAACTTCTGTATTCAGCAAGTTTTATCCTGATGCCTGTTTGTTTACTTCTTTTATAAAATGGCATACAAGGTTACTGGGCTATAGAGTATATTCCAAAGCTTTATAAATTTTACGTAGAATAATAATAAAATTTATAGTCTGAAATCATCATTGTGAAGACTGTTTCGCTGTATTAAATGATGATAAAATTGTAGTTACTGCTAGAATTAGGTAGATGCTAGGCCTGTTGAAGAAATATGATGGTGAATGAAAATAAGAAAATAAGTTTCAGCTCCAAGATGCTCTGAATAGCTGAAAAGCACCATATACATCAATGCTAGAACAACGAACTTCATATCTAGCTTCTGATGACCTGTATATGTATAAATTGTTTTTTAACTCCTTCACATCATATATATTGTTGGCTTCCTGAAGACACTGATTGTGTAGTACAAAGCATTGAATATTTACACGTTACAGTCGTCTGATGTTATCTATTATTGATTGGTAGTTACTGTTTCACTCTGTATTCAAGCTTTTTAAAGGAGCACCAGATTTCTGTAAGAAAGTTAACTTGAAAAAATAATTATTATTTCTTTTTTAATTTTCCATAGAATAACAATAAAATAGAAAGTCAAAGTTGTGAATCCTATTTTGCTGTATCCAATGATGATAAAATTGTACTTACTGCTAGAACAAGGTATCCACTAAACCTGTTAAAGAAAGATGAAGATGAATGAAAATAAGAAATGTTGGTTTTAGCTTTTGGAAGGTTTAAATAGCTGAAAAGTAGCATATACATTAGAGAAAAATCAACACTGCCAGGTGGCTTTTTATATCTATGCCAGGCATGGCCAGTGGGTTAAGGCACTGAACTCGTAATCTGAGGGTTGCAGGCTTGAATCCCCATCACATCAAACATGCTCACCCTTTCAGCCATGGGGTCATTATAACGTGACAGTCAATCATACTAATTGCTGGTAAAAGAGTAGCCCAAAAGTTGACAGTGGATAGCGACGACTAGCTTCCTTTCCTCTAGTCTTTCACTGCTAAATTAGGGACAGCTATCACAGATAGCCCACTTGTAGCTTTGTGAGAAATTCAAAACAAACTAAGCCAATCTTCATATCTAGCTTTTGATAATCTGTGGAAAAGAAAGCTCAGATAACTTTTGTATTGTTGTAATACAAGTGTCCATGCACTGTCCAGTAACAATTTTGTTAAGTTAGTCTGTGAAACTGTTTTAAAAGATATATTGTCAAACTGACTTTTACAACTGATTTTCTTCTTTTTCAGATAAAAATATAGACTACAAGGCAATAGGCAGTTGCTGTGTTTTAGAAGTTTTAAAACAGGTAAATATTTGTCCTTGTTATAATGGGTGTAGTGTGTATATGTGTACCTATCTATGTATGTTACAGAAATAATAAGTAAGGAAACAACAATACTTTTCACGTTTCTACTAATATCAAATGCGTTTGGTAATCAAGATTTAGAAAATTCAAAAATTACTTATGTATGTTCAACAACCATTTCTTTATCATGAAACACAATTTTAAATTTAAAAAACTTCTCACCAGAAGAATACAACTTTTACTAGGACTCTATGTGAGGTTTGATTATGTCTTTATTGATGTAGTTCATAAGTATCTACTGAAATTGTGGAATTCTTAAAAAAAAATACGTCTTCAACATAAGATACCACTTATAATATATAAAGACATTACAATTTATATCAGCATCATTTGAATGCTATTTTCATACAGTACTTCCCAGACAAATCTTTTTTTACAAAATTTTTTTTTTTTTTAATTTTTTTAATGAGGTATAAATATTATGATAAGTAATTATTAGCATAAACAACAACCACCCTTAGGGTGGTGTTTCTACTATATAATACTAATTTTCTAAAGTTTTGTAACTATTTCTAGGCATCTGAGATTGTAAATAGGTGAATAATTTATCTTTTTCTATTTGGCTTGCATGTACCTTATTATCATTCATTTGATTTTTGGGATATAGAAGAAAAGTCAGGCTGCACGGTGATGACTGTGTAACTCTTAATAGTAGAGACACTATTAACATGGTAAATTTTTTTCTATAGGATCTTAAGAACTGTTCTAGTTGTTTGTTGAACAACATTTTCATTGTTTTTAGATCACTGAGGCTTCCAACGTTAACTTCGACAATTCACCTGAAGAACAAAGGAAAGGATCTGTCAGTTGGGTGTAAGTTGGTATATTGAGTAAAGAGAAATTTAGATTTAATATATTATATGCCATTAGTAATATTAATGTTAATGAATGAAACTTTGAATATGAATCTTACATGAAACATAAGTTAAAAAAAGTCCGTGTTTTGGTCATGTTGGCCCACAGAGTATTTATAAAGTGCTTTTGCCAGTTATTCTTTGTGAAAGAAAATGTAATAATTGTAATTCTTTAATGGTTAATTAACTTTAGCTTAGTTGAAATATTACATCCAGATTCCAGACTTGTACTTCAGAGAAATGTTGTAAAGTTGCAAATTCTACTTTTTAATTTATTCTAGGTGCCACTTTGTTGGTTTGTCTGTTACTGTCACCCAGGTAGCTTGAAAGTTCAGAGATATGAGTTAAATATTGAGCATATGTTTCAAATGAAGAAATAAAGGTACAAAAGTGGTAAATAACTAGAATTACTATCAGATTGATTATGTTATCTCTGTCACTGCACATTGGTTATGTTAACCATGGAAGTTGAAGAAATAAAACAATTTTCATTTTAACAACAGAAACCATTACAACACTACATGTTATGTGATTTCTAATATGTTTTTTTCAAGAGTAATGGTTTTCTTGCAGTTTTGAAGGTACCCACAAAGATGTGGTGGTGTTAATGAAGTGGAACACAGACAGTGCCATCAAAACAGTGAGGTAACCAATAAAATTTGTAATTTTGTTCACTGTAATTAAGTAGGTCTGCAGTTTAATTTGTTGAAGGGCATATTGCATACCTAGCTCTTTGTAAAATCCTGACAGATCCAGCAAAAGTCTACCAAAATGAACTCTCAGTCCATAATGGGATTTCTTTTCAAAACTCTTATCTAATGCACTTTAAATGTTTTGTGGTTTATTTTAAGCAGGCTGCACTTTTTCTCCTTTTTTCTTTCTTTGGAAAACAGTGAAAATACACAAATTTGTTAAAAATGAGCAAAGTTTCTGTGAGGATTTTCAGCAGTGTTTGTTCTCAAAGGAAAATTATTGTAAGACGAGGGATGTGGAACGTAAGTGAGGAAGTGTAGTAGTACAGTTAAGAAACCTAGCAGAAGTGACACAGTTGCATCACTTTTTATTCAAAGCAGCACATTTCACAGTAAAGATGTGGTCAAGGTTTCGACTCTCCTAATTTGGTACATTTAATACATCAAAATTAATGTTAATATTGAATTTTGCTTCTGCAGCAAACTATATTCTACATCAAGAAATAAGAAATATTGTTAAAATTATTTTAATTATGAAATACATCTTTAATTCAGGGTTAAACACTTGTTTTAACTCTAGTATAAATTACAAGTTAAATGATGTGAACCAGAAAGGAGTGGGAAACTTAAACAGTGGCTTTATTCTCCATTCTGTAGATGGATATTTTGTTTACAATCTTTGACTTGAAGAATTTTATTGTCATGTTTGTTTTATTCATACTCAGCTATTTACATTAGTTACTGCAGTAACTAATAGGGATTATTTTATCAAATATTATTGTTTTTCAATGTGTGTGAAAGTTTAATATGACCTTTGCTTTTGGAATAGTAATTTAACATGCCAAGTTTGGTCTGGATCAGTCATCTCGTTTTGGAGATGTTGTCTCCATAGGCAGATAGAAAATTTTCCTTGTTGTTGGATAATTATCTTGTTGAAATGGCTTAAAATGTGTAGTGCATGCACCCCAATATTTGTACTTAGCTCTGCCAATTTTCCTTCCCCATAGCTCAAAAACTGTTTGGGTCCTAAAAGTCTTGATTGAACTAACTACAAGTTTGATACATTGGCATTACTATAGACTTGGGTGTTTATGTGGGTAAGACATACAGTTTGCAGTCATTTATGTTATGGATCTGATTTCCATTACCAACATCCTCACTCTTTCAGCCAGGAAGGCATTATAATGTGATGGTCAGTGCCACTATTCTTTGGTAAGAAATAGCCCAAGAATTGGTGGTAAGTGGTGTTGACTATGTGCTATCTCTCTAGTGAATTGCTTCAAAATCAGGAAATGCTGACACAGATAACCCTTGAGAATCTTTGCAGAAAATTAAACTAACAAACAATGCTTGTGTTTTATTTCAATGCTGCTGATAAATATAATATTTGTTTCCTTTAATATCTAAAGCATCTGAATAAAAACTTAATATTAGTAAAAAATTGTTTGTTTAATGAAATGTTATTAACTTTGGTTTTCACATTTTGGCTTTTTAGCTAACACTAAAAAATGATTTTCAAAATTGTAGACATAATAATGATATACAAAGTCATTTTATATATTAATAACAATGTAAAAGATTAACAAAAAATGAAATCATTTATCAGTTACTGTACTGAAATATATTTCTTATATCCATGTTGCAGTTATCTTTGCAAAGGACAAATTAATGTATCACCGAATACTGTGTGGAAAACAGTAAAAAATCCTCTCACGAGGTTTATGTATGATGAAACAACAAAGGTGTGTGTATGTATATATATATATACTTAATATGTGTTTTTCCTCTTTGTAAAATTATCTTGTAGAATATATCACAGAACATTATATTTGCACAAAGAAGTTGGTAAATGTACGAGTTATATTTTGGAGAAGTTAATTGGAAGTTCTGTTACTAAAAACAGTGTATAAATACAGCTTGAGAAATACTAATTATTAATAAGACATCTAAGTGAAACAAAAGAAGGGTGTATAATAATATATCAACAACACTGCATATGTTATTCTCAGTCTTATGAGGTCTTAAACTCAACACCGAGACTCCTCAGCTGGCTGGGATATTAGAGACATAGTATTTGTTAAGATGCTATATATAGTAGTACAACAGCTGCTATGGCATATGAAATATTAAGATGGTAAAGTGATTTTTTTTATAAATCTTTATCTATGTCACGACATCTGATTTGCAGTAGAAAATTTTAACACAATATTAATTTGTTTGTTTTAATAGCATGTGTATCCCCCCCATGACTCTACAATAATTTAAAGGGTTTATAATAATAAGCATTGAATTTTGATAACCATGGTGAGCAGACTACAGACAGTTCACCATGTAGCTTTGTGCTTGCCAACAAACAAACATCATATATTATTGTTGATAACATCAATGTATTTTATGTTTCATAGTACATAAAATTTTGCCCTCCAGTCAGTAGTGCATCTGCAGACTTACAAAACTAAAAACCAAATTTTGGTATCTGTGGTGGGCAGAGCAAAGATAGCTTTGTGCTTAATTCGAAATAAGCAAAAAAAACAACAAATTTACTTGTGGTAATGATAGTTAATGTTTACAGATTAGTTTGGAAGCCTCTGTTGTAAGTTTATAATCTACTTATGAACTTCTAGTTACTTAAGAAAATCTTTGGCTAATGAAGACTGATTCCTTTAGATGTTTTTTCATCCTTCAAAGTCCTTGAAACTGTGAATGAAATTTCAAGTGCTTTAAAAAGGAACTTTTTTTAGCAAAAGCACTTGAAAATACTATAACAGCAGAATACATCAGTGTACATATATATTAAATAAAATTGAAATGTATGTTGCAGAGTTGAGTACAATAAATAGTATTTCTCTTCCTTTTAGTTTGCATTGAACATAATTAAACAAATAAATGGGAATTTTATAAAATTTTAGCAGAATCTAGTTGATTTTGATGTAGATTTTAGCTTACAGAAAGTGCTTGAAAAAACATTCTGAGAGTGCTAAGAAAGTCCTTGAAAAGTGCTTGAAATTGATCTCAGTAATTCAGTATGAACCATGTTTTTAATACATTTATGAAAATATTGTGCTTTTAACTGATGGTTTAAGTGTAAATGTGATATTTGTGATCTGTTCTTGTGTTGACAGCTTTCAAACGTTTGAGTTGTTTTACTATCTCCTTTAATCAAATAACTTTCTTTAAACTCATAAGAAATATGGAATTATAAATGAAATAAAATAGATTAACAAATATTTTCTTCACATATTTTATCTAAATATTCTTGACAGCTTCGCAACAGGCCCGTTAGGCCTTTGTTGATGAAAATTGTGCCTGATATTGAATTCAATACTAGAGTCAAAAGTTTTAACTGAATAAATTTTAAACAGTGCATAGAAATCAGTTTGTTAATTTATTTTGTTATTGCTGTTATTTTCTGAATTTTTCTTTTTCCATAATGGTGCTTATGTCAGTTGTTTTCACTTCTGTTTGATCTTTACCCCATTTCATTTTTTAAGAGTGGAAATATTTTGAAACATTGACATAACTTTGTTAATGATTACAGAAAGTCAATGTTCTCCAGGAATTTCCAAACAGTCAGAAAATCAGTAAGTGTATTTTTGTATCTTAGAACACTTGAGTTCTCTTTTCATCAGATGTTACAGTTTCCAATACACCATACTTTTATTTGCCTTTGTTTTATGGTTTTCACTGTAATTTTCAGTGTACTATTAAAAAAATCCTGTGGCATTAATGTTTAACATCTGTTATTAATGCACAATTTATATATAGAAACTGATAATTTACTTGGAAGTAGTTTTATTTTTTATTAGGTAATTAATGTATGTAAGTGTTTAATGGATATTTTTCATTAGTATTGAAGCTGTTCAATCATTTTGCTGGACATTCAGATTGGTTAGGTATTTATACCTATTCAGGATGTGAAAAATTGAAGCTTTCATTTAATTTAACAGGAACAGTCTGATTCAAAATGTACTATTGGTGCTTGGAAGTAGGAAATTATTAATCATAAATAGCAAATACTGAGAAAATTAGTGTTAAAGCAAAGGTACCCAACTAATTTTTCATTGCATTCTAATCATCATAAGATTTTGTTTTATGACATTCATGCTACTAGTTAAGTTGGAATTATTAAATTATATGTATTAATCAGTGGGTTAATTTTTAGTTTTTAAATATGTAAGTAGCTTTCTTTGGTTAGAAGATAAAGATACAAAAATATAAGACTTAGAAAGTCAGTTAATAAATAATTCTATTAATGTAGAATAGTAATAACATTAATGAGAGTGCAAGAATTAAAAAAAAACTCGATTTTCAGTAAAATGTTCTATGTTTGAATGCATAAATTTATTTAATTTTTATATTTTCCAAAGCACGTGGTTTGGTTTTTTATCTCAAACAAACAAATCTTATTGAAGTGAGTTAAATAACTCTAGAATGGTAAGTGAATGTTATGGTTTAAGAAATCATTCTGATTTTTATAAGTTTAACAAAATGTTTTAATCAGTCTTTTAGCAAATAATAGTCTTCAGGAACTACAGACGTTTTAAGGAGCAAAACAATCATTTTTTGTTTTTTAACCTAATGCACTGTTTCCTCACCAATACATATTTTGTCACCTATTCACTGGGTAAGATTATTTAAATAGTTTAGACCTTGTGTGATAGTATAGTATTAAGCATATTATATACGACTGTTATCCACCGAGAACACATCACTAGTTACATCTGATTGGAATTTTCATGCAAACTGTATGAGTAAGATGAGCATATTGTCACATTAGCTGTGAGGTTCTTTACAAGGACGAAAAAAGAAAAATTTGTCAAAACTTAGTACTGTGCAAAAGTGTTAGGACAAAGTGAAAAATCAGATTTCAGGCTACTTTTAAAGAAAAGTGGAAGGTTGATCACAGTTGAAACATTAAAATTTTATTACGCTTCATATTTATTACAACAGAAACTCAGTGGAAGTGTTATACTTCAGCAAACAGGTAATATTTTGTGTGTCCTCTTTTTGCTTTAATAACTTTGGACAGTCTTTCAATTATTGGTGCAACATATTTGATGAAAATGTCCTTTGGGATTTTATTCCAAATGTCTCTAATACACTCTCATAAAGTTTCTTTCAAAGTAACTTTTGATCAGTCAAGTTTTTGATACATCGAATCCCATATCTACCCTGTGGGAGACATTGCATCATTTAAATGACTCCAGCAGCTTTGTTTTTTTTTTTTAAGCTAAATAATTTCTGCATAGGTTGAATGAGTATTTTAGGTCATTATCTTCTTGGTAGTAGAATCCTTTACCAGTAATATGTAAACCATTGGGTATACTCTGATGGAACAGTACCTTATGGTACTTGTGCTGTTCTGTTATTTAATTTATTTTGCAAGTATCTCATGTCACCTCAGTAGAAGAGCATCTCTGAACCATCACACTGCCTTTACCATGCTTCATGGGAGGTGTCTTCTACCTTTCTTCCTTTGGATGTACAACCAATGCTTTGAACCAAACGTTTCAAACTTGGACTCATCCATCTATAACACTCCTTTTCAATCATCAACAGTCAAGTTTCACCTTTTCAGCAAATTTCAGTCTATTAATAACATTTAGAGATGAAGTAAAGGTTTTTTTAACTGATACTTGACCAAATATTCTATTCTGGTTGAGTCTTCTTGATGCTGTAGATCTGGACACTTTTCTGTCATTTGGTACTTGGTCATTTATCTCATGCTTGAGATCAGTGGCAATTTTCCTTCTGTCCTGAAAGCTGCATAAACAAAGACACTTAACATCAGTATCATTGAGTTTAGGTGTTCTGCCTCTTCCTTTTGTGTTTTCAAATATGCTTGTGTTGGTCTCACAATTTAGGGTGTACTTGACAGTGTTTGGGGAACATTTCAGGTCTGCAGCAATTTGTTGGAGTCGAACCAGCATGACGTATAGCTTTTATGTGAACTCTCTATTCTGCTCTTTATTTCTTTTGGGTTATGGCATGACGACAATACTTAATATGTAGTGTTCAACTGTTTCTGTCAAGGTTTATTTGTGGAATGCTATTAAATAGTTTTTTTCTAGCATATACCAGTAACGTACTAGCTCGTTGCTAGCTTGTCTTTATATAGGTAAGACACTGCATGGGCTACCATGACAGTTATTTTAAGCCATAAGTTTGATCAATTTGTTCCTTCAAGCAGAACATTTATATGTCCTTGATACAAGTATATAGGAATTCTTTAGAATGCTAATTATTTTTACCTTGGTTAATTCAACTGTTGACAGGGATCAGTGAAACATTACCGTAATACTGAAATTTCTGTAATGGCATGGAAGAATTAGCCCATAAGATGGAAAGAATGACAAAATATTCTCTTGTCCTAACAATTTTGCACATTTATGTACTTTATGAAACAGCTGAATGTTTATCTACAAGAACAAAATAAAAACAAAACTAAAATAAAATCCTGTTCAGCTGACCAAGAAGTTGTTTTAAAAAACAAACGAACAAATAAATGCTAAGATGAAAATTTTATAAAAGTTAGTTGAGAAGTTGTTTACAAGAATGAAATAAAAACATGCCAAGATGAGTATTCTTATGAATGCTGTAAGATTAGCTAAAAACTGCATTTTCAAAAGATTCATGATCACTAGTCTTACTGAAAGGAAAATGAAAGCATAATTCATATAATAATGTAGCATTATTAGAGCTTTTATTCAAAACTGTTACCTTCTCCTCCTGGTAGTCGTCATTTTGATGATAATACTTCCTGTACCTTCTACCATTCTTCTTATGTTTGCCTGCATCCTAATGATTCATTCCTTCCCAAGATATCCATTACTCATAATGGTTGTTTTGCCTTTTTTCATATTTCCATGCTTTCCATTTCCCATTCATATTCCTGTTCAGGTCTAGATCATTTTCATTGTCTCGTTCATTCCCTTTGCTGATATATAATTTGTATTGATTCCTCTCATGGTTTCTGTTCTCGTCTCTTTATTCTGTAGGATCCTTCTGTTTCTCCTATTCCCTTACTGGTCAGGTTTGGCAACTGATGTGACTATTTTGACTTGTCAATGAAAGGTTGTCAGATATTTAATGTTTCTTGATACCAAATACACCATTTAACTATATCTTCAGATCTGCCCTCATCTGGAGCAGATTATTCAAGGAAGTATGCAGACAACTCCCATTACTTTCATCACACCTTATTTGCATGATCTAGCTGTGGCTTTCTCAGTTGGGTGTTGTCTACTGCTTGAAGTGTTTCTCCATATGTCTGTTCATCTATGACTGGGGTAAGTTTATATTTTATATTGTATCTGTGTTTTGCCTTTTTCCTTACAGTTGATTTACATTGTATTTCAGGATTCTACCTAGTGGCAGGTGTTGTCTGTTGAGGTATGCTGAATTTTTTATCTTAGCACTAACTCTGCATATTTTCTAACACTTACTGTAGATATGGATTGTTTCTGTAAGACCACTGGCCACTTCTTCAGTGGCACATCTATGTCTATAAATCACATTTTTTTTGTCTTTATATATATATATATAACCATCATCCATCATGTTCATGAGTAAAGCAGATGGGAATTTTTCCCTTCTGTACTGGCCCATGATTCTTACAGCTTGGGTCTTTTTTCATTTCAGAATAGGGAAATGAGATGTCCATTGCACTGTCTCTGTTGTGTCTCTCCTCTGGAACCCCAATACGTATCCCCTTTTCTTTTATCTTGTGGGAAATGGTGGACCATGGAGAGTTCCTCTTGAGTGGGATTTCTAAAATAAAAAAAATTCATAGTCACATGTTGCCACCTCATAATTATACATTATCATAGTATTTTCAATCCAAGCTGGTGCTTCTGGATGATTCTTGCCCAGCTTGGCCACATTTATTGATCATGACTTACACTATTAATACAAAGTACTTCCACTAGATGCTTTCTGCCCAGTTGGACTGTATTTGTGATATTGTCGTACTCAATACTGATACAAGACACATCCTCTAAATCTTTTTATCCAGTTGATTTTCTCTCAATACCATTTATACAAGATATGAAATTCACAATCTTGTGCAAGATACTTCCACTGGATATTTTGGTGTCGGATTGACCTCACTTGTTACATCGTATCACAAGGAGTTTCACTGGGTATTTTCTGCCTGGGCACACTCACACTTGTTGAGATCTAAATGTATTACATACAAAATATGGAATGGAAAGTACCATGCAAGATACTTCCCTCAGGTGTTTTGCCTAGGATGTGACCACACTTGACTACCTTAATATAAGTCCAAGATGCTTCCTCTGAATTTTTATTTTTGGCCTGTGTGGACTGCTTTTATCGGTCTTGTTAACTTCTGCAAGGTTTTTCCATGTTGTTTTTGTCCCTGGACTGTGCTTGACATAATACATTGTATCCTAAGGTGCTTCCTTTGTGTTCCAATGTTGTTAAATGGAAAGGATATCCCTATCTTAGAAATTCTAAATCTCTGTCTTATATTTAATATTTTTGTTGAAACAACCTTAAAATTCTATTTGCCTTACCAATAACAACATTAAACTACTTGAATATCTTAAGAGAGTCGTGAATTAGAAGACCAAGATGTTTTTCTTCTTTAATATTGTTAAGGTTATTATCATCAATATTATATTCTACATTCAAACTGTGGTATCTCACATGCATTACCTTGTATTTACTGAAATTAAAATTCATCTATAATTTTATTTGTATAACTCACTAACTAATCCAAATCCTTTTGCAAAGTGTCTTTCTCCTCTTCACATCCGGGAACATCCAAAACCTTAATTTCATCAGCAAATTTAAATAATATATTGACTGTTCTTCATCTGTGTCAAAAAGAGCAAAATTTCTAACAGCGAAATCCGAGCTGTCTTACTCATGGCATAAATCCCACTAATTTTCTGTTCATTAAGCCACCCTATCTCCCACACCTACAGAGATAACTTTGTAACAACCCTTTTATGTGACATTTTGACATATTCGTTTTCATAATCCAGATTTACCAATTCCACACATTTACTCTCATCCACATAAACCATACTGAATCCATGCTAACTTTTCAACAAAATTTTAAACTTTGTTAAATGATTTTTGCAAAGCATCTTTTCTCAGACTTTTGAAAACTTTCCCACCATTGATGTATGACTATAGGCTCATAACTACCGAAACAGTTTTTATTATCAAAAAAAAAGAGGGAGTAATATTAGACAATTTCCAATCTCTTGGCACCTATTCAAAAACTCAGAAAAATAGTACCAAGTGAATCATATTTCCATTTCTTAACTTTCAAAACCTAATTCTTCCTCCAGTGACACAGCTGTATGTCTGCTGACATAAGATGCTAAAATGCTAAATACTAGGTTTCAGTGCTTACCTGTGGTGAGTGGAGCACAGATGGCCCTTTGTGTAGTTTTGTGCTTAATTACAAACAGCAAATCAAAACTTGTTGGTTAGTATCATTTGGCCTAAGATCTTTATCATTTTTTAAACTTAGATTTTTCTTAACAAGCTCACAATGAACATGATCATGGATGAAAGTTCTCCTTTCAAGACAGAATTTCGTCTTTTAAGCATAAAAAATATCATTTTTATCCAATTCATGTAATTATGGTTTTATAACTTCCGATTTCATTAAATTTCTTGATTTTTTTATTTAAAAAAAGTGAGAAAACATTCATGAATGGGCACAGTGAGATAAAACTTCATGTGTACAACCTCACAAAAGGGCATGTTCAGTATCCAGTCTATGCCTAATTTCTTTTTCTGTGTTCATTATAGTGTACAACTTATGGTTACATATCAAAGTGATGTGTTTTTATGGACAGAAATGATGTTATCTACAGAAATATCATAGGATTTTGGCTAGTGCAAAAAAATCTTGTTGCCTTCTTATGCAATTGCAAAAGGAGAGATAAATTATAAATTACAAATATAAACATACAAGTTAGGGGCAGTGCAAATATCTGATTCCTCTTATGTTGCATAAACAGACTTTACAATATATTTTTTCCTTTCAGTAATTCAGTTCAAAGAATCGTCTACTCATTGTATCATAAGCATAACTAAGTTTTATAAGTTTAGTCCATCTGGCTTATTGTATAAAGGATAGAAAGAAGAAATGAAGTAAGAATGTACCATATGTTGACATGAGGTTGCACAGCTAAAGTTTCTTTACCTCATCCCCATTCCTACCGTGTTTCCGCACTTTTTTGCTGCACTTAGTATTTAAGTTCCTCTCCTTTATTATCATAGTCTTTTACAGTATTATTTGGCATAATTATTGACTAATATCTCTTGAATGTATATATGGATGGTTAATTTCAATCAATTGAAAGATGAATACATAAATATTTATATTGTGTATTCCTTTTTTCATTATTAATTAAACCTCTTTTGTTAATATTTATTTAGTACACATCTACCATGAATCTATTTCTTTGCTCAAAAAAGAAGCCCAGGATTTTTGTTTGTTGCAAACAGAAGGAAAGGAAGGCACTTACCTTGTGTTAGCTTTACAGTCTGTTGATTACTTTCACTGTCCACTAATGAAAGATGTCACTCGTGGAATGGTTTGTTTGTTTTTTTAAATTGGTATTTCTTTCCATGCGTAAGAAAAAAACTTTCTTTGAATATTCAGAAAATGATATTTGTTTTGTACAATTAATTATTATGGTAATATTTCTCAATTAAAACTACCTGTGATCTTTATAGATTATTTAGAAATTTTGAGAAACTTTTTATAAGTGTAAAACTTGTACATGAAGGGTTTTCTACTTGAGTTTGACTATTAGTTATCAGTGATGCTTCTGACAGTGGGTTTTTTTAAAGTTTCCATAAACTTTTGAAAGTTAATTCACAGTAATATTTCAATTAATTAAAAAAATTAAAGACCCATAAACACTAAATTGTTTATTAATTCTATTCAGCCCTCCAAATCAAGATAATTGAGTACTGAAACAAAAGTGCTCACCAGCATATTAATACTTTTCAGCCCTTCAAACTAAGTTAAATAAGAAACAAAGAGTGATTGTAACATTATTAAGAAAGAAGGAAACTTCATATCTGTGTAAACATGGAGATAATTTTAAAACAGTGGGCTTCCAACTCTTCAAAAATTGTACATTTAACTTTTCTTTATTCCAATACAACTTGAAAAGTTGGTTGTGTTTGCATTTCGAAAGAAATTTTAAAAAACTCTGAATGATTCTGAAAACCTTATTTTATTGTTAGGCTACTGATGTCTAAACAGTTTTACCTTAGCAATTTTATTTATTGTTTTAAATGGCAACAAAAATAAGAGTTTCTAAGATTTAAGTATAAGCTCTTGTTTCTTTTAACAGATCCTTCCAAGTGGATGGGTTATAGAACCTTTATCTGATGAAAACAAGTCTATGGTAGCTTATCTTTTTCAGGTATAAGTAAGAATTGAGTTGTATTTTTGAAGAAAACAGTTTAAGCATGTTTTGTAATCCCAGCATCTTTAATTTTAGAGTTTAGTGAATGTTTTGTTTTCTTTCTCATATTATTGATAGTAATACTTTTAGCCAGTAGAGGGGGTTGTTCATTGTATTGATATTTACTGAAGAACAAAACTTGTTAAGTTTTGAATTAAATATGAATATGATTGTCCTTGTTATTTCAGAACATCAGCGTTTTGTTTTTCTTCAGGATTGTTCTTTATTGTATCCTCCTTTAAATGTGTTTATTGTCTTACAATTTTGTCAAACGTTGCTGTTTAACTTCTCAATCATTGGAATTTTTAACCACTTCAAATTTCTCTGTTCAACACAAGTCTAACAATAAATAAATAACATTTTTGCTAATCTTTCTGTTAGGCGAGAAATGTAATTATATGTTTTTAAGTGAATTATATTTCTTTATTCATCTTATAATGATTAAAATCTAAATCAAAGAGCTCAGAAAGCTTAAAAATACTTTTATTTATACAAATACAATGGAAATATGAAAGAAAACTATAGTAGTGTATTTTAGTGACATAATATTAAAATAACTTGTTATGCTGTTTACTTGCAGTAGATACTATTATGGCATATGAAGTTTATGTGTTCTTAATGTCTTCATACTTAGAAATAATATATATAAATAGATATCACATATATCAAACTAGTCTGCCCCATGGTGGCTCAGTGATATGTCTGAGGGTTTTTGCTGCTAAAACTTAAGTACTGGTAACTTTAACAATTGCTCAGTAGTATGTTTGTGGAATTATAATATGACAATTTGAGTTTTGATATCTCTTGTGGGCAAATGACAGATAGCACATTGTGTATAGCTTTACTGCTAATTCTTTGATCGATTTGTTGTTTAAATTCATTCTGCAGTTGATAGTGAGCAGCCAAGACAGCATGTTTGTGGAGGATATGGGAAACATCCTACCTCAGTGTATCAGCAACTTGCGTACTTATTTAGCCACTGAACCCCCCTAGCACGATGACTGTGAGCAGCCAAGACAGCATGTTTGTGGAGGATATAAGAAACATCCTACCTCAGTGTATCAGCAACTTGTGTACTTACCTGGTCACTGAACTCTCCTAGTGTGATCATCTCTTGAAATAAACATTCACATCACGTGAAGCTCGGTTATCTTCAACTAAGTAACACAGGAACAAGACGGAGCAAGAAAAGTTGCATATTTTTTAATGAAGTTTTAATTTTTTTGTTATTCAAATATTATCATTTAACGCTACTCCTCTTAGGTGAGTTAGTTTGTCTTATCTGTAGTTACTATTATAATCCATGGTGATGGGGATTTTCCACGACTGTGGACTGCTCCTCCAAAGAAACTTAGTCAAATCAGAGTTGAATTTACTTGTAAGAGTGAAATAAGTAAGGTGATATTTCAAGCAAAATATAATATATTAATTAAAAATGTATTTGTGGACCACATTTCGATGAAGCGTATTAGAAATAGGTAGCTACGTATAAAATAACCAGAAATGTGAGCAAAACTGATGTTCAGTGTAGGGGGTTTATCAACATTTTATAAGCATATTTATCCTAATAACTTTATCCACTAACTTTACTGGCTAGGCTTTCATTTTTTATCATAATTATCAGATTATTATATCCCATCAATCAGAGAAATTGCTTTTTATAAAGTTTATTTTAGATTGTAGAAAACTTTTCTTCTCTTTAAAGTTGAGAGTTATTCATGTTGATGAAATATTCAGTTAATTTGTATGAATTACCCTGTTGGACTTAACTCTATATAACAAAGATTTAATGTTGTTTGGTTTGAGATAATTTTGATTTGATTGCTTTTCAAAGTTTATTTTAGATTTTCTTATGTCCTTTCATTTTACATTCACTCAATTACTTGTGAGGACGTCATCTGATTTTACATTTTGAAATTTGATTTGCATGGGACAATATAAGTTTTTTTGACATTTTTATTGAGTTTTGCTTTTCAAAAGCATATAAGATCAAAGGTTTTTGAGTTGTTTTTTTTACGAGTTAGAAATACCTCAGTATCATTTGAACAAATACACAGACACTTAAAAATGTCTTGGTGACATATTGAATCTTTAATGAATAATAACAGTTTAACGATTCTCTTTCATTCATTTATCAAACACTTGGTTGATCCAGTGTTTAAGTGTGTTATTATTCAATAACTGAAGTTAAAGTTCTATGATCTATGGAATTTGTGATCTCAGTTGTACTTAGATGACAACATGAACTTACAGTTCCCACAGATGGCAATAAAACACTTGAATATGGTCTCCAGGACACCAGCATTGAAAGATATGCTGCATTGTGTATCTGTGTAATAAACATTCTTTTGTCTATTTGTAATCACGTTAAGCAAGTCCTTAAAAGCGTAGAATGGTTTATTACAAATAAACAACATTCTCCATCTTTTTAAAAGTTATTTTTATTGCAAGTTTTATTCAATATATTCGAATATTGCTTTAGTTATCAGGTTTTGTGAACTTTCTATTATCATTGTATAAATGCTTCCAAATGTAACATAGAAATAGTACATTTAAGAAACATTAAGTAAACAGAATTAATAAACATTCAGAGAAGTAGGTATAACAAATGATTTTTTGTTGTAAACATTTTATTGAAGTAAAATTTTAATTATCTATGCCTAAAATAATATAAAACTTAAGATATCAGTGACTTAATCAAAGTGGCTTTAATTTTATTTGATATACAGAAGTTTGTAAATGTGAAAAATAGTAACTCTGAAGTAAAATATTTTTTCTATTTTTATTCTACCAACACTACTTTTTTATATGATGTTTCAAAGATCAGAAATCTAAATTTTAAAGCAGCTCAAAGCCATACAAGTTTACTTACTTTGGATTCTTTTCTAAGTGTGAAAAAAAATTGTCTTGATGGTTTGGAATATACTTTTGAGGTATTCAGTCTAGTTAAAGAGAGTAAATGTGTTTTTTTCCATTTGTAAAATTACTGTTGAAAATTTCACCAGTATATAAAAAATAACTAAAGATTGTTTCAGAATGTTTCATGCTATATATATTAAGCAATTGTTTAATGTATCTTTTGAAATTGTTACAATGATTTGATCATTGTAATGAATGTACAGTATTTGAAGTATGTATTTGCTTTAGTTGTACAAAAGGTATTTGAAAAAAAAAAGCACATTTTACAATATCTGTCAGTAGAAATAATCTGAGGGTGTCAGTTATAGTAATAGTAGTATAAAAATGTGGGGGGAATGAATAACTTATATAAAAAAAACAGCTAGAAATGTAGATATGGTTATAATTATGTTTATAAAGAGAAGTGATAAAATAATACATATTTCCTACTTCTTCAATTAATGTTTTTTAATAACCAATGCATATATTTCACCAGGTCCATCATTGGTTGAAAATTTTTACATAGGAACACTTTTGTAAGTCCATATTACAATTCTTTAGAACCTGTAGTATGGTGTAATTTTGATTTTATGAAAGCCAATAAGAATCCTGCTTCTCGGTGAAGCTCTGGTTGGTCCTGCACTTTACTTTGTGAAATCTACTGCAATTAATCACGATCCACTTTTCATGTACTAAAAGCTACTGTAAATCCTATTTACTTTGTTGAAACTGTTTTTACCTCACAGAAAATCTTTTACATCTTTTCTTCCCTTTTACAGTCTGTATGAGGCATCGAATATTCATTTTGCTTTTTTCTGTCCTTGTAGAAACTATTTAATTTTTTTTTTTCATTTCAGTGACATTTGTTTTACATATATGTAATATATTCTGTAAGTACTCAGTACATTTGTTTTCAATTTTTGTCTTAAATCATTTTTATTCACTTTGTGGAAGCTTTCTGAATCTTTTTTTTTCACTCTGTGGCCGCTCTTTTAAATTAATTTCTTTGCTCTATAAAAGCTGTTTTAAATACATTTTTTTGTTCACTATCATTACATCTTTAGTATTGCTGTACTGAAATTATTCTAAGCCTTTTTCTGTATAATTGAAGGTGTGATATATTTTAATTTAACAGGTTAAAATCCTTTTATTTTCTCTATGAAAAGAACCTCCATTACACATTTGAAGCTTTGCAAGATTCTTTTTCACCATACAAAGTATCCAAGTGTTCCATTAAAATATGATGTTTGTGTTAATCAGCTTGCCTCAAGAAAATAGATATGAGTCTTACAAATAAATGAATCTTAGGTGTTACATAATACATGATGTGGCATCCTTACTTCTCCATGATGTAACTTTTTCTGGTTTTCGAATATTACATGACATCTCAAAGTTCCCCTTTAGTAGTCAAAATATATCTAAAATTATATGATATCCAACTGTTTAATTATATATCATACATAGTCTTGTAATGTTGCATGGTAATCCATTCATTCAGTAACCACTGTCACAACTCTTGTAATGATTCATTATAAGTCAGTGGTATTCATCTACCATTGTCTCACCTCTTGTAATGTTATTTGATCACTCCATAATATACTAACCATTGTCTCAATTCTCGTAATGTTGCATGATAACCCAGTGATTCACCAACCATTGTCTTACTTTTTGTAATGTTGAAAAGTAACCCAGTGATTCATCAACCATTGTCTCACCTCTTGTAATGTTATTTGATCACTCCATGATATACTAACCATTGTCTTACTTTTGGTAATGTTGAAAAATAACCCAGTGATTAACCAACCATTGTCTTACTTTCTGTAATGTTGAAAAATAACCCAGTGATGCATCAACCATTGTTTCACCTCTTGTAATGTTATTTGATCACTCTGTGAAATACTAACCATTGTCTTGCTTTTTGTAATGTTGAAAAATAACCCAGTGATTCACCAACCATTGTCATACTTTTTGTAATATTGAAAAATAACTTAGTGATTCATCAACCATTGTCTCACCTCTTGTAATATTGAATGATAACCCAGTGATTCATCAACCGTTGTCTCACCTTTTGTAATGTTGCATGATAACCCAATGATTCATCAACCGTTGTCTCACCTTTTGTTATGTTGAATGATAACCCAGTGATTCACCAACCATTGTCATATTTTTTGTAATATTGAAAAATAACTTAGTGATTCATCAACCATTGTCTCACCTCTTGTAATATTGAATGATAACCCAGTGATTCATCAACCGTTCTCACCTTTTGTAATGTTGCATGATAACCCAGTGATTCATCAACTGTTGTCTCACCTTTTGTTATGTTGAATGATAACCCAGTGATTCACCAACCATTGTCTCACCTTTTGTAATATTGAATGATAACCCAGTGATTCATCAACCGTTCTCACCTTTTGTAATGTTGCATGATAACCCAGTGATTCATCAACCGTTGTCTCACCTTTTGTTATGTTGAATGATAACCCAGTGATTCACCAACCATTGTCTTACTTTTTGTAATGTTGAAAAATAACCCAGTGATGCATCAACCATTGTTTCACCTCTTGTAATGTTATTTGATCACTCCGTGAAATACTAACCATTGTCTTGCTTTTTGTAATGTTGAATGATAACCCAGTGATTCACCAATAATTGTCTTACTTTTTTGTAATGTTGAAAAATAGCCCAGTGATTCATCAATCAATTTCTCACCTATTGTAATGTTGCATGATAACTCAGTAATTTACTAACCGCTTTCACAACTACTGTGATGATTCATTATAATTCAGTGGTATTCACCAATCATTGTCTCAACTCTTGTCATGATGCATGATGATACAGTGATATTTACCAACCTTCATTTCAAATTTTATTATGTTTCATGATTATCCAGTGATTCATGTCTATTTCAAATTTCTAAAGAAGTAATGAAAAATGTAATAATATTTGAATTACATGATGATAAATTGATAGTTTTTAGCAGTAGAGAAATTTGCTGTTTACTGTGTCATACATTTATATTCAAATAATCACTAGATATGCATTAAGAAGATAAGTAACTTCTCTGAAATTCATTTTGAAGAACATTTAGAACCTCGCATAAAATAGTATATTGTGTCTGTTGGTTTTATCTTCTCATATATGGCCAGGTTTATTCTGTATGAAATTTGATTAACATAGATTATAGGAGGTATACAAACCATTTAAACAATGATAACCACAACTATGTGAGGAACATTCCAATAATTCTCAATGAATGAAGACATAATTGCTCTAATATTTATACCCTTAGGTACCGATAAAAATATTTTGCCTGATGTGAAGTCAATATTCTGTTGATATTTTTATTTTGAAGTAACAGAGAAAACTCTGGAAAGACGTGAATAAGAATATAGAAAGAGACATGTTTTTGATAGCTTCCTCATTTTTGGTATGCCAAATGTCATTAATATTTTTTGTTTGTTTTAGAAAATTAAAAATCATTATTAATTGCTTTTATAATAGAAGAAAATCAGTATATTTACTGACGTTGACAGTTTTTAAGTACTTTGTGTAATTGTACGTGTTTTTAAAATTATCTCGAAAGGATTGGTCATTGTTGTTCACTAAACTAAACTGTTTTTTGTGTTGTTTTTACAAAAAAAAGATTTTATGGATGTGACACTTATAACTCGTTCCATACGCGTTACTTTTATCAGTAGAATAATAATTACATACGTGCATTGCCATTGTACAGTGCAAATTGTGTTTTATAATTGTTTAAATAACTGGCGCGTCTCTGTGGGTACGTGAGATGTCAAACAGTAGAGTATATCTTTAGTACTTAGATGTCACTGTTGCAGTTTCCATTAAAAGAAAAAGGTGCTAATGTTTGTGACCACATCAAATAGATGAGATGTTTGTTTCCAGCTTGTAATTCTTGAAGTTCTCAGAAGTTACTCAAAAAGATTTTGTTCATGTTGCAAATTATGATACTTTAATGTTTCAGTTTTACAAAGAGTCAATCACGAGCTTTAGTGAGGCATCGATTTCTTTCTGTTGTTTCAAGAATAAGCATCTTATAGTTAAATAAAGATCGAATGTAGGTATAGACTGGATAGTTTAATGTATTTGTGTACACTTCTTAACATTGTTATTATTTGAAGCTGTTTTATAAATATAAAAAAGCCAGATACGTAGTGCCATTTTACGCAAAACTTGTAAAATCAGTTTTAATATTTTTTACGGTGCCATTTTGCGCGAGGGAAATAAAAATTTATTTTATTAAGTTTAGTGTATTACGCTTAATAAACTTTGACTTCTCTTCTCCATTTAAAAAAACAACAACAACGTTTAAATGCATGTTGTGATGTTAAAGCAGTGGAAATTTGATATTTGAAAATCATTTACTTTCATATTCTGGTTATAGTTGTGTAACACGTGTTGAGGAGCTACCATATTGAGAAATGTTTTCTGCAGCAGTGTATCGTGTTGGTGCTGCTAGTTAACATCTCTTACTGAGATGTCCGTTACTCTTAGTAATTCTAAACAAAATGTTTATAATAATTTTGTGTGTAGATTGTCTATATTTTGTCTGTAATCTATTTTTATCGTCAAAGCAGTCGGGCTTATACATTTACTGAAGGAAACCGCCCGCAGTTCAAACTCCACTATGAGTTTCATTATCAGGTGCTCTTACCAGCAAAGTAGATCCGCCATGGCCAAGCGGCGCTCGACTCGCAATCCGCGGGCTCGAATCCCCATTACCACCCTTTAAGCTGTTGGGCGTTAGGGTCTTACGGTCAATCCCATTATTCGTTGGTGAAAAAGTACTCCAAAGGTGGGTGGTGATGACTAGCTGCCTTTCCTCTAGTTTTTCACTGCTAAATTAGGGACGGCTAGCGCAGATAGCCCTCGAGTAGCTTTGTGTGAAATTTAAAACAAACCAACAAAGGATGATGTTAGACTTGCGTATCTCTTCACTTGATTGACGTATCAGAATCGAAACTGGCAAAAATCTCAAACGGTTCTAATAGGCCTTGAAGTTGAAAGATCAGAGAAATTTGACTAAGTAATGCTAGAGATAAATGTAAATTATTCGGAACGGATAATTGCTTGTTTTAGAATGTAATTAATGAAATAGTTAAGTGTTTCGTCACAAGTTCAAAATTGGACTTTACATTTTTGAATGCCTGACGTCAGAATGCAACTGCTGACGATAAGACCGTTTATTTTATAAGTTTGATATTTTGTTTTGAATACAAGTATAAACGATTAAATCAAACGAATCATTAAACCAATTTATCCCAGCGTGTTGCTATGTTTTACAAGTAACGAATAATTATAATTTGAAGTAGACAATAAGATGTATTTATTTAATTACATATATTTTATACTGGTGATATTTAACTTGTTTCAGAAATACGAGTAGAAGGTAGGGTTGGTAGAGAACAGTTGTGTATTGAATAAGAAAAAAATGTGTGTAGAGAAACTGCGATATATTAAGAATAATGTGAAATGAATTCGAAGCTGAGCCTGTGAAAAGAAAATGTTCATTCATTTCATTTCAAAAAGGTAGCCATTAAATGATCGAATAATTAACAAAGTAGTTTCATGAGAGAAGTAATAACTACCTAACTTTAAAGAAAAGAGGTAATATAAGTTTATTTATGAAAGAAAGGTTCCGTCTTCCTGTTTGAGTTTTGGAAGACAGTTTACATGTGTGTTGTTTGTATTTTAGGTTTCTAATTGCGATTCGGTGAATTCATAATAATGCAACCGAGGTAGTCTTAAAATCATTGTTTTTATCTTCGCCTTTTCGTTTAAAAAATAAACACAAAACGAATTTCTTATCCAAGATCAGACAGAAATTAAACACTGAGTAGAATTATGCCACTGAAACAAAGATTATGATAACTTGGTGTATAGTGCTAGGATCTTTTAAATGTGTTATCGTGTGATATTTTTACAATTTGTAGATGTTATTTTTCGTTGTGATAAAAGTGTTTAACGTAAAGATTGTTATAATTTTTGATGTTATCATACTCTTATAATTGTGATAAGTCAATTTCATCAGACATTTTAAATTATTCTTGAACAAAACTCTTGATAAATCCTGTTGAATTTTACGTTACTTAAGAATTGAAAATATGTATGTATGTCAAGAGCCTTTTCTTTTGCTCGAACTGCTTCACACATCTAAAATTTCATATGCCTTTGTCTCAAGACTATATAAATTCCACGCATCCAAGAAATCAGCATTGGAGTTGCGTGTTTTTTTTTTCTTATGTTATGTTAGCTATTCTTATTAGGCCTGGCATGATCTAGCGCGTTAAGGCGTGCGCTTCGTAATCTGAGGGTCGCGGGTTCGCGCCCGAGTCGCACAAAACATGCACGCCCTCCCAGCCGTGGGGGTGTAAAATGTTACGGTCAATCCCACTATTCGTTGGTAAAAGAGTAGCCCAAGAGTTGGCGGTGAGTGTTGATGACTAACTGCCTTCCCTCTAGTCTTACACTGCTAAATTAGGGACGGCTAGCACAGATAGCGCTTGAGTAGCTTTGTGCGAAATTCCAAAAAAACAAACAAACTATACTTATTAGATTAGTGTATTTCAAACCAGCATTAGCATTGGAGTTGTGTGGTATTTTTTCCGTATGTTTCGTTGGATATACTTATTAGATCACTGTATTTCAAACCAGCATAAGCATTGGAGTTGTGTTTTGTTGTTTTTTTTCCTATTTTACGTTAACTATACTTATTAGATCAATGTATTTCAAACCAGCTTTCTTATTGGATGGGTGTTGACCCCACTTCCTTCTTTTCTTTATTTCTGCAACTTTTGGCTCTGTGCACCTTTTCAGTTCTCATGGTATTTCCGGTAAACGCCATGATTTTTATGTGGTTACGCCGCGCCTTTATCGGCCATTAAAATTACTGTGGGCTTTTCTCGGGTTTTTTCTTGTTGTTAAATTTTATTAATCGTTTCTTTTTTTTAAAGTTCATCTTGTTTTCAGTAAGTAATTGTTAATTTCGCCTTTGATTATTATATTATTTAACCTTAAGGTTGACAAGGTTATAGTTAAATAGTGTGCCTTATGCGAAAACTGTCTTTACAGTAACAGCACCGAACTTCAAGTAAGAAATAATTTACTTTAGGTTTTATTATATCACTACCTTCCTACTGGTGTGCTTGTCTTATTCTATGAAAGTATTTTCACCTACAATTCCAGTTCAGTGCATGTAATACAACTTAAACTTAACCATAAACGTGGTGTGTAGTTTTCCCTCAGAAAAGTCATATACAAAACTAAACTAAGAAGCTATGCAGGTATTTGCAAGTTTGTATGTGTATGTGTTTTATGAATTTATAAAACGGTGTTTCCCCTCAAACATTGTTTAAATTGCTATCAGTAGGTTATGTGAATTTTGCAGGAATGAATTTGATTAGTCTGTCAGTTATCCTGTGAACGAAACAGGACTTCCACATTAAACCATTACTTTCATGTAGAATTGTGCTATTAGATATTTTTCTTTTAATTGGATTGGTGATGATTTGCTTAAATGTTCGTATATTATGTATCGGAATGTTGTTTTTTTACATATATATTATGGAATTAATTGCCAATTATGAAAGGTTTATTGTACATGGTTGTTTTTAAAACTTTCAATAAATTCAAGAAATGTATGCACAGTTCTGCTAACTTCGTTCTTTAAACACAAATAGAAATTATGTTCGAATATTCCTTATGGCAAGGCTTATTGAGATGAATTTCAATATTAACCACCAGATGACGCAACTTGGTTAGACTATTGCACTGAAGTGTGTCGAGCTTAAATGTAGTGGTGACTAATAATTCTTAGACTCACAAACATTGGTCATACAAAATGATTTTCTCTTACGTCATGCAAATAGCTTAAGACTTCGACAAAATTGAAAGGCAGTTGTATCGCATCTTTATAACCTATGGTTTACCAGAGGTTATAACATTATGAGTTGTGTTTTTTTATATACCCGTGATTGACAGAGCATACATAACTCATTATGTAGTTTTGGGTTTAACAGCAATCTATGTTTACAAAGAAACTAGGTAAATGAAATGAGTTTTATAAGATTTAAATACTATATCTTTATTTGAAATATCTATTAATTTTAAAAAATGCCACAAGGCCAAGCATTATTACATAGTGTTGGGTTTATTAGAGACTTCGCTTTGTCACTGTGTGATATACTAATATATCATCTGTTATATATTATAAAAATAATTTGTCTTTAGTCATATTTGTATTAATTAGTTTGTTTGGACTAACACCACGTTATTCTAGTTTTTAATATGCAGTTATCTAAGGCTTTTACAGGCGCAAGACGTTTGGTAAACACGACAGAAACTAAGGGAACAATTCGAATACAAGTTACCATGGAATAACAGAAAACAAGAATGTGCTTGTTGTTTGCCCCCCAGTGGCTCAGCGGTATGTCTGCGGACTTACACGCTAAAATCCGGGTTTCGATACCCGTGGTGGGCAGAGCACAGCAAAGCTTGTAGTTTATTTTAGTACAATTTAGAGATTGGTATAAAGTAAGATTAGTTTAAAACAGGTACGACATTTCGATCACTAGTGCGATCATTCTCAAGTACACAAGTTTTTTCCCGTTGTAAAGAATATTTTAGTATTCAAATCAACATTCAAAATTAACAACATGTATTTATACATTGCAGAATTGCAAAAATTACGCATACGTTATCAACGTGCTTGAATTAAAACGATGAAACTAAGAGTTAGATTCCCCTCGGTGGACACAGCAGATAACCCGATATGTCTTTATGGCAAATGTATCAAATTATACCTCTTAAGTTTTCTCAGTGAGATACTGATCTTAACCCAACAAGCTTAAACAAAAAGTAGAAGAGGCCAGGTGGTTAAGGCGTTCGACTCGTAATCTAAGGGTCGTGGGTTCGAATCCTTATCACACCAAACACGCTCGCCCTTTCAGCCGTGGGTGCGTTATAATGTGACAGTCAATCCCACTATTCGTTGGTTAAAGAGTAGCCCAAGAGTTGGCGGTGAGTGGTGATGACTAGCTGCCTTCCCTCTAGTCTTACACTGCTAAGTGAGGGACGGCTAGCGCAGATAGACCTCCAGTAGCTTTGCGCGAAGTTCAAAAACAAAAAGCATCATTATGTCCAGCTTTGATGTCGTAAACCTCTTTCCTCAAATCCTTTGTCATGAAGCAATACCACTTTCTGGAGAAACTATTTCACAAGATTCCAAGAAAATAGAATCAACGTAAGATGGAAACATCTAATTGAACTGTTACAACAAGCCCTATTTAGTTGCCTTCAGTACAAAAATTGGTACTTCTTTCAGTTACACGGATTTGCCTTGGGAAATCTGTTGTCATGTACTCCGGCCACTTTTTTTACATCAATAGAACATCATGTCACTTCCAAATACAAGCCCGTATTTTAGCTTATGTAGATGACGCTTTTGCGGACTTCCTTGTTAAGACGAACAAACAAAAAAAATTGACATATAAACGACTAAATAAAAACGTACATTTCACAATGGAAATACAGCGCTAAAAGTAGGGTTTCGATTCCCCTCGATGGGCTCAGTGGATAGTCCGATGTAGCTTTGCTGTAACATAAACACAAACACCTTGGAAAATGATCACAACTATACGATAACATTTTTAAACATTACCATCACACATGGCCAGGTGGTTAAGGCAATCGACTCGTAATCTAAGGATCACGGTGTTATAATATAATGGCCAATCTCAATATCCGTTGATAAAAGAGTAACCCAAGAGTCGGCGGCGGTGGGTGGTGATAACTAGCTGCCTTCCCTCTAGTCTTACACTGATAAATTAGGGACAAATAGCGCAGATAGCCTTCGTTTAGCTTTATGCGAAATTCAAAAATAAACATCACACAATCTCCTTAAGGTTTCACTACATTAACAAAACACAACAGAACTTATACAAACGGGTTTTCTAATCATGCTAGGCACTCTAAAAACCTCCAAAATTTGGCATCAATTCTACGTACCACAAAAAATATCGATGAATAAATTACACAATTTAATATTAATCAGTTTCTTGCTAAAGTAATTATAGAAACTATTAATAAATTAAAAAAAGAACAGACAAGAGACCTTTAATAAACAAATAAACGTTCTACAAAGTAAATAAAACCCAATTGCTTGCACAAGTCCAGGTATATATATATAAAACAATTAGTGTACCTCTGTAAAAAATTTCGAAAAGACTAGTACATAAATATAAACTTAACACCTTGGTTCGTTTTCACCCCTGGAATAAAAGTTAAATACATGTTAAAATTTTATAACGAGGCCACCTCACCAGGAAGCATTTACAAAATACAACGTAGCGGCTTTCCAGCCTTTATCGCAGGTGAAACAGAACATAACTTGGAGATCATGTTAAGATCCTCCCCTTCCAAAGTTCATGAGTATATGAATACAAACATTTTTTTTTCCTGAACCCAACGTTAGATTACTAAAACGTGAACATGACACTATCAAAAGAAAAATCATAGAAGCATTATTAATAAAACCAAACAATCCCACAAATACCAAGGCACATCTCTATATATCTTTGGCCATTACTTCCTCACACATTTTGTTCATCAACAACATATTTTAAGTCGACTTCTTTCACGACCCCGCGATAAACTTACACGTATGAAATAAAATATGCTTGCAAACTAAGACTAATGGTAAACCAGGGATTTTTCTGGTGTGACGTTGACCACAAATTGTGCACCTATTAAAATGTTTTGCAGTTAAAAATTCAACTATGTAAATTGAACGACGTTTACAGAGATTACGAAAACACCAGGTTTCTTCCCACAGACAGTTTCTTCAGTTGTAAAAAAAACAACAACAACCCTAAAGCGAACGAAACAAAGAAATCTACAGATATGTCTTCTACCACACAAACAATGTGGGCAAAATGTTGCACAACAACAAAGATACAATTAAAAAGAACAATGACGGTGGTGCTTTCCAAATAATAATGTATACGTAGATCAAATAGGACGTCATATGAAAACAAAAGTTAAAGAATATTCTAGAAACTGGAGATTAAGGAAAACAGACTTATCTTTTGCTTTGCACTTTGTTCCGAATAAAAACTGTCAAATTTTTCCCAACTGTGAAAAATTAAATAAGCTGATTTTTTTAGAACTAAACAGAAGTGTAAAAACAAATGGTTGTCGTGTTGAATTAAGCATAAAGCTACACAATGGGCTATCTGTGCTCTGCCCACTACGGGTATCGAAACCCTGATTTTAGCTGGTAAGTCCGCAGACATACCGCTGAGCCACTGGGGGACGGTAAAAATACATGGAGGAAAATCTCTAAAAGACCAAACTAACTTAGGCTTCTTTCCACTAGTCTCAAGGTTACTTCCGGTTATTTAGTTAAACATGTTTAAACCTATTTAAAAATCATTTCAGTCTGTAACTGATGGTACCTCTTCTGGCGAAACCATGGTTGTTAGTGAATAAAGTATTTGTAAAGCACACAGTTGCTTTCGTTATGCCCCCCAGTGGCTCAGCGGCATGTCTGCGGACTTACACGCTAAAATCCGGGTTTCGATACCCGTGGTGGGCAGAGCACAAATAGCTCATTGTGTAGCTTTGTGCTTAATTCAAAAAGAACAACAGCCTTTGTTATAATGGCCTGGCATGGCCGAGCGCGTTAAGGCATGCGCTCGTAATCTGAGGGTCGCGGGTTCGCATGCGATTCGCGCTAAACATGCTCGCACTCCCAGCCGTGGGGGCGTTATAATGTGACGATCAATCCCACTTTTCGTTGGTAAAAGAGTAGCCCAAGAGTTGGCGGTGGGTAGTGATGACTAACTGCCTTCCCTCTAGTCTTACACTACTAAATTAGGGACGGCTAGCACAGATAGCCCCCGAATAGCTTTGTGCGAATTTCAAAAACAAACAAACAAGCCTTCGTTATTGTTCTTTCTACGATTATGTAACGAACTTAATAAGTTACAGTATATTGTAGCATTATTTTAACTTTAAGAGAACTAACTTCAGCAAATAAGTAGGTCTGAATTTGTTATCAAATATAAATTTCAACATTTTTGTTCATTAGAAATGAAACTCAGCTCGTTTAAAATGCTAGAAGGACCACCTAAACAACTAAGAAGGATAAATTATGAAACAATTTAAAATAGTGCAGAATGTCATTCAAACGTTATATTCTAACGCAACTTTTTATTATCTCTAACAATGTAGAATAGTCTTATTTTCATCTACAATAAAACACACAAGGAAAAAAAATCATTATTTTGTGGCTCGCTTTATAAGGTGATACAGTTGTTTTGTTAATGTATATGAAGTATTATAATTTTCCTTTCATAAATACTTTTAACTGTATGACAAATACTGCATTTAAACCCTCTTGATTAATCAGAAACATATTAATTGCCCGGCATGGCCAAGCGTATTAAAGCGTGCGACTCGTAATCTGAGGGCCGCGGGTTCGGATCCCCATCGCACCAAACATGCTCGCTCTTTCAGCCGTGGGAGAGTTATAATGTGATGGTCAATCCCACTAGTCGTTGGTAAAAGAATAACCCAAGAGTTGGCGGTGGGTGGTGATGACTAGCTGTCTTCCCTCTCGTCCTACATTGCTAAATTAGGGACGGCTAGCACAGATAGCTCTCAAGTAGCTTTGAAAAACAAACAGAAACATATTATAATCTAGAAATATTTATATATAGGTACATATTAAACCCTACCAAACTTTTACGTGTGTGTATTGGTCTATGTTTTGGGAAATTAATGCTAGGGTAATATGTTCAAATTTTAATGAGTAACTTTTATATGTGTGTGTATGAATATATATATATAACGCATTTCAAATTTGTTAAAAAACAAAACATTTAGAAGATTAAATATATCTTTCACAAATCGGTGTGAAACTATGTACTAATGTATCTCAGAACGGCTGGTATGGGTATTCACACTTTAACTCATAAATGAGAAAACGACGTTTCGATCTTCCTAGAACTCTTTATTAACCTGAAGATAACCTAGGAAGGTCGAAACGTTGTTCTCTGCTTATCAAAAAAGTGTTAATAACCATACCAGCCGTTCTGAGATACATTTTTATTTCAAGTTGGTTTCTTGTTATCAAGAATAACCGTGTGCTAACAATCAACACACTGTTGAAGATACTCCGTTTTTTGAGTTGTACACCAACGTAGGTTAAAAACTGCTGTGCAAGAAACAGATGAAAACATTGAGACTGTTGAAAGGACAGGTTCAGGTGCTTAGACCAATAATATCCTATCTGCACACTCAATGTCTACAGCCAATCATTTGAAAGTCTTTCCCCAATAACAAGAATTAGTGACCTAACCACGTGTGAACTTAAATATTTCACAATAAAAATGGCAAAGAAGTAATATACCAGTTACGAGAAGTAAACAAACCCAAACGAGAAACGGATCAAAACCGATTATGTTTCTCAGCCATAAATGACTAAAAGCAACACGTGTGTGTGTTTTAAACTGTGGCTTCCATGAATTAAGTCACTTTTACTGTGGTGCTTATTTGAACATGGAGAATTTCACAGTTTGATGTTTCTTTTCCTTTCATGGTTTAATATAGAAGCGGTAGAACTGTGTTCAACAGTAACGTCTCCTTCTTATTCTATTTCATAATCCTCATCTCAGATCTTGCAAAAAATTATTATAAATACTAATCTAAGATATAAACAAAAATGAAAGAGAAAAAGAAGTGACATAAACAAAATAAACCAATCATTTGGCTAACTACTCATGCATTCAGTTCGCTGCAGTTCGTGATGGTTCATGTTTTGTCTTTTCTTCTCGGTGGGAGTTCACAGACTCAATAATTTGCACCGCCAGAGCAAAATATCAGTTAACAATAAATTCGTGAACCACATGATCTTTGTGTGATTGATTTTCTTTCAAGCCATTTCTCCGATTATCTAAAAACTTCCACAATAATATATCTTCTAAACAAGTCAAGTCAATCATACGAATGGCTGCCACTTCATCCTCATCGGTTTCAGATTTTTATCAAACAAAACTTAATACGTGTGACTAAACTTTTCGCAAAAAATGACAGAGTGGCATTAATTTATCAAAATAAAATAGGTTTATTTAATTAGTTTAAAAAAGTAAAATAAAACAGTCCGCAATGAAATGCTGTAAGACCTCCAAATACACGGAATGATCACACCATTTCTAAGTGATAATAACAGATATATCACTAGATGGGATAAAATAAAAGTGTCGTTTATTAGGTCAACGGTTCGAAATGCTCCTCCTATATCAATAAAACAAAATTAATAAGCAGGAATGTGCTTAAGAATCATCTGATTTTAACAAGAAATACTTTTTTGGTTTGTACCTATATGTAATATTTCAACTTCAATAAAACGCTGTATTTGAAATTTTTGACAATATTGCACAATACAGTCAAATGATAACTAAAAATAAGACCTTTAGAGAGTCTGTAGTTTGTATCCGAGAAACTGAGAATTTCATATAGATGAATTACGAGAGCGTGAAAGCGTGCAGAATAAAGAATAAAAAAACAGGAAATACAGTGTACCAGGAAATAAAAACTGGGGGTAGAAGTAGGGCTTGATAGAAACTCTCAATCTACATTCAATCAAGATTTGAAATTTCTTCCATAACTGTCATTTGTCAAGCCACTGTATCCTAGGAAAAAATAATTATATACTAGAATATGTCACCAACAAAAAACTAAAGTATTTCACAATCTAAACTCTGGTCTCTTCCAGAGCTATCTCCTCCCCGAAAGTTTTAGTTGAAATCCAGTAATTGGTATAATGTAGACAGGCCACTATGTTAGCCCTGCGTTTAAATAAAATACAGACTTGTTCTGACTGACACTCTCACCTTTACTTGGCTTCTTTAGAATTGAAATAAGAATATTTTCATCACGTGCAAAAATTATTAGGTTTAACTTCTAAAATCTTTATAAAGAACGAAAAAAAAGGACCATTTTTCTAAGAAATTATATGAAACGTATGTTTGTGTGTTTTTTTAATAACAAAGCCAAATCGGGCTATCTGCTCAGTCCACCGAAGGGAATCGAACCCCTGATTTTTAGTGTTGTAATTCCGTAGACTTTCCGCTGTACCAGCTGGGGATACGTGAAAAGTAAATATTTGTTTTTTGTTGCAATATTAGGAGTATTTATAAACTGATTAATTTGTTAAACAGATTTCGATTTATTTTATTGGAGTAAAACTAAAGATAAACCCACTTTTCTCTATAAATTGAATACAGTATAGTAAACAATTCTGGAGCCTTATTTTGTCATTGTAGTCCGTGTCGACATTCCCGTCATGCTCCATCTAACGACCGTGTATCTTGACTATATCCCTACAGCGTAGTTTCCATTTTCATAAACGTTCTGTCGTTAGGATTTAATATCCAAAGCACACCATTCCATTTCAATACTCCGATCGTACAGAAATTAGTTGGCGCTGTACCTGGCAACCTGACCGGTATGTCTCTGTGAAATCCGAGGGTGGCAGGGCCGAATCCCGGTCGCACCAAACGTGTTTGCACTTTCAGTCGTGGGGGGCGTTATAAAGTTACGGTTAATCCCACTCTTCGTTGGTAACAGAGAAGCCCAAGAGTTGGCGGTGGGTGATGATGACTAGCTACCTTCCCTCTAGTCTTATACTGCTAAATTAGGTATGTGACAATTGGAAAAATGTGTGGACGAAGTAATTTGTGTTGCTTTTCTAAGTAGAGATCCTTCTAAAGGAGTACAGTCACCTTGGTCATATAGGCAACTTTGCCCCTGACCTTTGTGTTTGCAGATTTTCAACTGTTACGAACGCCAGATTTTGGTTACCATGTTTGGGGGACGATTTGTTGCGGATCAGTTGGTTGTGATATCTCAATGTTTATCAATGTCATTCAGTATAAGAGACATATCTGTCATAAAAATATCGAAACTCCGATCTAAATCTCTTGAAGATCTTAGTGTATGAATATCTTGCGTTGGAAAGAACCTTTATGCGCCCTTTTCAAGAAAGATGAACTTTCTGTAGCTTTCAAAATGTGGCCCCCTAGTGGTGCTGTTAAAAACTGGGTTTCGATACCCATGGTGAACAGGGCACAAACACAGTGACTCTGAATAGAGATATCCTAGTTTGTTTGTTGCCAAACTATATTAACTCTGTTAGAAGTGACAAAAATATCAAATGCATAAAAGTGAAATTGAATTAGGTGAAAAAGAAAATATTTTCTAAATATAAATTACACAATCAAATAAGTCAGAAACTGTATTTATATTAGTTATTATAACGTGTTTCACCTGAATACAGAAAACAAACTGAGAAATTATTTAAAATTAAAAAAAAAATTAAAATATAAATTCGACATACCACAGATGCTGTTCTCTCTTTTTTTGGGGGGAGAGGCGTTTCTCTAAGTGGTTCATATATTTCATAAAAATAGTCATTGCTAAGGTCGGTGGGTCATTGATAAGTGCAAAGCTATACCATGGGCTATCTGTGAAATGCCCATCATGGGTATCGAAAACCGAATTTTTCCGCTGAGTCACCAGAGGAAATACCATTACTAAGACTTTTCTACAAATCTGTACGAATGATTACAGATCAATATGGTACATCTGATTTTAAAAAATAGAAATGTAACCTCAACCACTTTAGATAATTTTGAATTGCTTTGTGTGTTACACACGATTGAAAAAAAATCATACCAACCACATGAAGTTGCTCGGAATATGCTCCGATACTGCACGTTAACACATCAAGGAAAAAGATGGCTTCGTGTGTGGAGAATAAATTAATATTTCGAGAGAATTTTTTTGCATTTGATGTATGTATCAACTTCTTGCTTCACAGAGTGCTTAGTTTGCCAAACATTCGAATATTTAATCGTTTTGTAATCCTTACAATTTTTGCATCATTTGGTAATGAAACTCAAAATCTACGTTCCAAAGTTAATAACGTGGCCAAATTTGTTTTTCTCTGTTGATAAACCTAATACACCCGACGTTTGCCTCGTAATCTGAGGGTTGCAGGTTCGAATCACCATCACATCAAACATGCTTACCCTTTCAGCCGTTGGGGCGTTATAATGTGACGGTCAATCCCACTCTTTGTTGGTAAAAGAGTAGCCCAAGAGTTGGCGCTGATGACGACTAACTGCCTTCCCTCTGGTTTTACACTGCTAAATTAGGGGTGGCTAGCGCAGATAAACTTCTAGTAGCTTTGCGCGAAATTCAAAAACAAACAAATAATGTAATTAACACATGACGTCAGGAGGAATCACTGGGAATGCACGACATGTTTATGTAACAGTCTGTAAACTCATCCTCAGTGTGCTTATCATCTTCATCTTCGATTCTGTGTTGCGTTATCTTTCTTTCTCTATTTTTTAGCTCCGTAAACACAAGAAGTTTGTATTGGAGGCACGCGCCATTCAGCTTTTAAGTGCAAACGCACGCCCACCTGTCAGCTTGTCAATTGTCTTATTTCCTAAGATCGACTGGTTTCCGCGAGTTTTTGTTACGTGAGATCAAGCTCCTTGTAAGGAAGGTGCAGTTTTGTTTTCGTAAAGTGACCCGTTAACAGAACAGGAAATCTCAGACACGTGTAAGAATATAGCAGAATAAATCTGTGTGACCTTTACTCGCTAACGTATTTCACGTTTATCCTCTGGTGGTTCAATGATGATCAACGTGACTTATATCGCTTGAATCCGGGGTTAGATCCCAGCCTCACACAGAGGAAGGGGTAGATAACCTCTTTAGTATACGTGTGCTAAATGTTAACAAACAATTCTTTATGCTTCATAGACTTAATTTAAGTCATGCGCTCACATATATTTTACTAAAAGTTATGTAATGCAAATTCGTCGTAAAAGTTTTGCATTGCATGGTTGGTGAGGACGTTATTATGTCATGGTCGATACCAATATTCAATTAGAGTAGCCCAAGAGAAGCGATGGGTAGTCGTGTTGAGAAGTTGCATTTCCTCTGATCTGTCATTTCTGAATCAAGGCTGAATCGGCAAATAGTCCTGAGTATGTACATTATTACGTTGTTTATGACGAGTTTGTTTGTTTGTTTATTGAATTTTGCGCAAAGGATTTTTTAAATTAATTAAACGTGATAAATGCAAGTGAAACTGTTTGTCGTGTGCAAACTTTAGCAACAACGGGTGAATAACAAATGTATTTATTCACACGAATGTAAAAGTAATCACCCACATGAACATTGCTCCGAGAAAGGTCAAAGTAAGCGCGGGATACGCTAACTCTCACGTAGTAATTAAATATTATTTGATAAAAACTGGGTTTTATCTACCAGGGGAGAGAAAAGGCGAAATGTATCTAACCCTACCATGTCTGTAATATGTAAATACTAGAATAAAGTATGTGTGTGTGTTTTCTTTTACTAAAACAACGTCGGACTACCTGCTGAACCTGACAAGGGGAATCGAACCCATGATTTTAGAGTTGTAAATCAGTAGACTTACCGCTTTACTGGCGGGGGAACCAAAAAAAGAAGCCATCCATTAACACAGCGGGATTTCTATTGGACATATCGCTAGAAAACGTGTTTTGATACGTGAGGTGGGCAGACCAAAAACGTTTATTTGTGTATCTTAACTACAAAATAACAATAAAGCGATTGAGCAGGAAACAGTATAATAAGTCATCGTTTCAACGAAGTGAGTAAAATTTTTAATCAATCGTTTCACTCAGATGATTATTGGTGATATGAATTTGAAGTTTAAAATATATAAGTGAACAGTTTGTTTTGAATTTCGCGCAAAGCTGCACGAGCCGTCCCTAATTTAGCATTGTAAGACTAGAGGGAAAGCAGCTACTCATCACCACCCACCGCCAACTCTTGGGGTACTCTTTTACCAACAAATAGTGGGATTGACCGTAACATTATAACGCCCCCACGGCATGTTTGGCGCCACTCGGGCGCGAACCCGCGACTCTCAGATTACGAAGCGCACGCCTTAACGCGCTAGGCCATGCCAGGCCCCCAAGATCAACCAACAGAACTGACCTTTTAACATGTTTTATTATTTCTACAAATTGAGAGTTGTAATCCCACCACTCATGTTTCATATTTGATTTCACCATTTTGACCACATTTATTTAAATATTGACTTGATTTCTTTTGAAACGTCTTTAGTACTTTGCTGTTATTTCTCTTGGTAACCTTTACATTTTTTAGAGTTGGTGCCTGGCATGACCTTTCAGCTAGAATACTCTATTCGAATTTTGCGGGATGCAGGACCAAATCCGTCCGTGAACAAGCTCGCGTTTCCAGCCGTGGCTACGATATCATATATAATCCGTCACAACACTTCAGTAAAAGAGTATCCTAAGAATTTGGCGGTAAGTAGTGTTGACTAGCTGCCTTCTATCCAGACTGTCTCTTCAAAATCAGAGACGTCTAGAGCAGATAGTTCTCGAATAGCTTTGCGCGAAAATTCAAGAAAACAAAACTCGTTTCATTTTTCAGTTTTGAAATAAATTCAGGAAGAAACACCAGTATTTCTTTTCATGTTAAAACTACGTCAATATTCGTTCTATTTTATTCACTACATAAACGTTTTAAATTATATTATAAAGAGAAAGTCTGTTATAACTGTCCAACGCTTTCAAATTCACTGATGAATGTATAACATTTGATATACCAGCAACGTATATCGCGCTACACTTTTCCATTTCTTTATATAACGGGAAGTTAAGCTGTGCTGTCTTGAGAAAATTTACCATTACACGGATACGACTCGTTATTCTCAACAAATGAATCACTTGCGTTTTCCTTTAAACAAACTATTTCAAAATAAACGTTTTTCTTACATTTCTGTAGCTGCTTATTTAGCGCCCGTTTCTGCTTTCAAACATTCCTTAACTAGATTTTTCGAATTTCCCCTCAAATTTGAGAAATTTTAAATTTATGATTACAATTACTTTTAAGTCTTGTGTTCTTATGGCCTACCTAAACAGATGAGCATTTATTAAAGTATGTTTGAAGCAGTTAAATCAAGAGGAAAAATGTAAGACATATAGAAGAAAGCGCATTATCATTATATCTAAAACTGGTCCTTTCAGCCATGAGGGCGTTATAAAGTATTGGCCAATCCCAATATTCTTTGGTAAAAGAGTAGCCCAATTGTTGGAGGTGGATGGTTATGAGTAGCTGCCTTCCCTGCAGTCTTACACTGCTAAAATTAGGGACGGTTAGCGCAGATAGCCCTCGTGTAGGTTTGTGCGAAATTCAAAAACAGACAAACCAAATTCAGTTTCTTAAAAGTTAGAATTGTTCCCACATAAGATTGGCTTCAGCTAAGTAGTTTACTGAGTTTCTCATCAAAGTTTGTTGAAAAAATCTGTGCCTTTTCTCATTAACAGCCAAACAATTCAAAACATGCATTTATGCTCAACGTTTGCGTATTCTTACACAAACAACGACGACTTTGTGTTTGTTTTTATTATAGAATTTTATAAAATAATTGATTTACTTAGTAAATTGTGTCGAATAAGTAACCTATGTGTGTTTGTTTGTGTTTTCTTCTCGCAAAGCCACAGCGGGCTATCTGCTGAGACCACCAGGGAGGAATCGAACCCCTTATAGTAATGTCTGAAAAATAGGAAACATTTTGATGAAGGGCCCGGCATGGCCCAGCGCGTTAAGGCGTGCGCTTCGTGATCTGAAAGTCGCGGGTTCGCGCCAAATATGCTCGCCCTCCCAGCCGTGGGGGCGTTATAATGTGACGATCAATCCCACTTTTCGTTGGTAAAAGAGTAGCCCAAGAGTTGGCGGTGGGTGGTGATGACTAGCTGCCTTCCCTCTAGTCTTACACTGCTTTATTAGGGACGGCTAGCACAGATAGCCCTCGAGTAGCTTTGTGCGAAATTCCAAAACAAATTTTGATGAAACTTTGTAGAATGGACGGAAACTGTCGTATTGTCCACAACAGGCAGTTGCCGTCCATTTCACAAAGTTTCACCATGAATACTCTGCCAAAGCAATCTATCAGAGGAAACATTTTTCTCCTCTCTACAGAACAATAAGAATTTTTTATTATTACCCAAAATATTTGAGATAAAAAAACTGTTGTTATTCGTAACATTTTTTTAATTAAGCACAAAGCTACACGATCGGCTATCTATGCTCTGCTCACCATGGGTATCGAAATCCGGCTTTTAGCGTTGTAAGTCCACAGACATACCGTTGAGCTATTCGTAACATGAAAAAATCGTAATCTCAGTTGTGAAGAACTGAGTTTCGTTTGATTTCGAAGCAGATAATGAATTTTTTTAAAAAGTTATTTTGTAGTTTTTTGTTTAGAATATATTTACTTTCGCATTCAAGGGTTCCGGCAGGCCTGGCATGGCCAAGCGCGTTGATGCGTGCGACTCGTTCACATCCCCGTCGCGCCAAACATGCTCGCTCTTTCAGTCGTGGGGGCGTTATAATGTTACGGTCAATCCCACTATTCGTTGGTAAAAGAGTAGCCCAAGAGTTGGCGGTGGGTGGTGATGACTAGCTGCCTTCCCTCTAGTCTTACACTGCTAAATTAGGGACGGCTAGCGCGGATCACCTTTGAGCGAAATTTAAACAAACAAAATTATTTAAATTTGCGTTACTGTGTAATTCGTTGTATCCCCTTTATAAATACAAACTAATTATAATATAGCAAATGACATTTTATACATTTATAACACCAAATGAAAAACATGGAGAAAAATAATTGCATTTAGGTAATTTACACATTCTCCACTTAACACCAAACATGTTCGTCCTTTTAGCCGTAGGATCGTTACATGTAATGGTTAGTCGCACTATTCATCAATAAAATAATAGTCCAAAAGTTGAAGGTGGATGGTAATAACAAGCTGCCTTTCATCTAGTCTTGCACTGCTCAATTAGGGACGGTTAGTGCAGATAGTCCTCAGCCATTAAATAAATTAAAGTGAAGATTTAGCAGTAACTTCAGTTGTAGACGGAAATAAAGATTTTTTTTTGAAATATCCGAAACATTGTGTTTTATATTAATTTGTCCTTCATCATTATGCACTAAACTAACTTTAAGGGTTAGTTATATTTAACTTTTTCCCTAATTATTATATTAGTGTTATTTATTGTTTATTTATTAATATTTATGGTAAATAGAAAATATATTACGTGAATATAAGGATATAAGAATTAAACATTTTTGCTTGAATTTTTCGATAAATATTTTTGGTTTTTATTAAATGTGTGTCTTTTTTTCTAATAGCAAAGCCACATTGGGCTTTCTGCTGTGTCCACCGAAGGGAATCAAACCCGTGATTTTAGCATGTAGATCCGTAGATTTGCTGCTGTAGCAAAGTGTGGAATTTTTATTGAAGTTGTTTAAATACCTTGGGACTACTTTCACGCGTGTATCAATACCATTATCACTCATAAATAAGTGACACAACTTACGAAGGGTTGATAAAGTCTACAAATTAGTAGTTACAGTAGAGTAAACACAAAAGTTGGATGTTGGGAGTTACGCTACGTAACATAACTTGGTTGGATTTTTTAACGTTTATATTAGTACAATTCTTATTTTTAACGACTGGATTTTATTTTCGTCATTTTTTCGTTGTATATTTCTTTAGAGAACGACGAATTTCCCACAACTGTGTGCTGTGCATACAGCGAAGGTGATACACATGTGGAACGTTGTGGGTTTGAGCAACTAACTTAGCTCCCCTAACTCATTCTTACTTTATTTCTGTTACTTATTTTACATTTTTATTCTTTTTTACTATATGTGAGGCTATCACACGGAAGTTAATACTAGTAGACTGTGTATCCCCACCGTAACGTTGGGTCATATTGTTGTCGTCACCTCCACAGCTCAAACTGGTGTCCTGATGATTTGTTAACATATACAGTCAGTTACAAAATTTTGTTTTTATTATTAAAATGTTGTTTCTCATTACAGGTTTGACCTTTCTGTTTTTAATGTAGTGTTTCCTTTTTACTTAACTGTTAAAATAATGTTATAAATATGGCTATATATGCAATAATTTATAACAATTATATTAAATACGAACATGATAAATATTTTTATCTCATCCCCCAAAGTAAAAAACAATAAAAACGCAATTACAAAACTAAAATTGAAGTTTATTGAAATCTCAAACTTTTTAAAAAGTGAATGTTGTAATAAATATTACGCAAAAACTTTGCCATTTTACTTAAAAATTGAATTTTTTACTGACAGATGCACGTGGCATATTGGTGTTTTTAAAATAAATATCTAAGAGCTTTGCTATATTACTAACATTTTTTTTACAGACATTCAGTTCAATATGTCGTAATTTTACTTATAATAAGCGTGTGTAACTTGCGAATTTTAGGAACGAATCCATCTTAGTTTACAGCCAATAAAAATCCAATACTTTTCTAGTAATTTTTCTTCCCTTTAAGCAAAAACGCCAAAGTTCAAAGCCTAAATTTAGCAGTTATTGCATACCATTCTTCATATTTGTGTATTGGTTACGTTCTGCTGTCATACATATATATATATATCGATGTAAAGTTTGTTATCATAGAACAAGCCGTACTCCGACAAATCAGAGTTCCAAAACACATACCAAACTGTCAAATACAAGAAGACATTCTATCTCTAGTTCCCTCTTTTTTTATTTCTAACAAACCAAACAATTCTCAGTGTTTCTTGGATACTTGATTCTATATCCGACGACTAAGTACGTATAATTGCTTCTCTCCACCCAGGGATTGACAGTAAATCCGTGTACCAAGCTAAAGTTCAGTTTTTTCACGTGACAAAACCAATAACCTGGCCCTCTGCTACTTTCATTTCTGTCCCTGTCTACTACCCCCTTCTTTTACTGGTCCCTCCCCTCTTATGCTTAAGCACTGGGCTCAACATCAAGTCCCCTCCGCACGCATCACCCTGTTTGCAGCCGAGATTGTCTGTCTCTACAAATTGTCTTGTAATTCCTAGAATTCCTATAGAATTCATTAAGTATTGGGAAATGTGATGGGTTTTTTTTTTAAACGTGAAAAACATCTTTAAAAACAAATAAGCGTGCAAGTTCAACACTGTGTTCTCTGTCTCTCGTTGAAGAAGTAAGAACTTTTTCATCTGGATTTAAACGAGTTGCACTTTTTTTTCATGTCTCTCGTGCACTAAGTGGTACGCTTCTGTGTGTTTCACACGAGTCTTTGGTTCTGGTAAAATTGATTTATTATAAGGGCGCGGTTCGTTTCGTCAGCGATCAGAAAGGCCAACAATATCAATGTTGATCATGTAAATATTAACCTCAGTGAGGGTCGTGGGTTCGAATCCCCGTCACACCAAACGTGCTTGCCCTTTCAGCTGTGGGGGCGTTAAATATTACGGTCAATCCCACTATTCGTTGGTAAAAGAGTAGCTCAAGAGTTGGCGGTGGGTGGTAATGACTAGCTGCCTTCCCCTTTAGTCTTACACTACTAAATTAGTGACGGCTGGGCCAGGTAGCCCTTGAGTAGCTTTGCGCGAAATTCAAAACAAACTAACACTTAAGCTAGATTTCAACAATAGAATTGACTGTCGTACTCGTACAAGTTTGCTAAAATCAGAACTGTCCCTACTTAAACAAGGTTTCAACAAAGGTGTTTGACAAACAAACCACGATTATTTACTCTCGAAAAACAAGAATATTTTGCAATCTATATAAATCAACATCAACATGTGTGTCTGTTTGTTCCTTATATTTATACACATTTCTCGATCAATCAGCATCAGACTTGACATGGCGATACACGATGACATGAGGTATGAGTGGACCCCCCGCAATCTAATTTTTTATTGATATAATTCTTTAAAACAGTATGCCTTTATTTTCAATACTGGTACCTTATTGTATTTTATTGCATTTTTAATGTTTATTATATTAAGAAAGTAAAAGCACAATTTGTCATCCTTTGCTATAGAAAAGGTTTTAGTTCATGTGTCCAATGGACAGGTATTCCAGGTAGTAATACATAATTGTTGTTTAAACAATGTATTACTTCTAATAAATGTCCTCGGATATATGAGTAGCCCCGATTAAACAAACACTTATTCAACATTTCACTTTAAATTCGTAAGACGTGATAAGAATGGAGTTTAAAACAGGTCATGTATAACATTAAACTTTAAAATTTGTTTCATATTTTATAAAATCAATGAAATTATTGTAAAGTTGTTTCGATGTTTATTTCGTTTGAAATATGTCACAGTCTTCCCCATGCTAAATTTATCATCTTAAAATCTATACCGAGTCAAGCACGACCACACGGCTCACGAATTGGACTGGGGGGGCCCAAGGATTTCGGATTCAAGACGAGCTGTTACATAACAAGTTTCGTGTGTTTACCTGCGGGTGTTGTACCAGTCATTCCCGCTATTTGGTAAGAGTAACTGCTTCAAGCCGTAAGCGTTATTCTCTATTTTCCTTCCTTCGAATCCCAGTAAGAAATAAGGATGAATGAATCTGTCATATAATTTATACATGCTTAAAATTTGAAAATTCTCGTACTTGTGTACATTAAACACCATGTCATCTTCCGAGAAGCTCCCATCTAAATCGTGTGGACATATACACCAGTTAAAAATATATACAATGCTTTTCAAGGTCTGTATGTTAACTGCGAATACAATCAAGACCTAGTTTTACACCAACTTTCATCTAGGTTGATGATCACGTCCTTTGTACAATGGTCACAAGCAGTGCATTTGGATTATACTTCATAAAAGTAACCGGGTCAGAAATCAACTAGTAACGTTTCTAGTAGATTCTGTGTTAGTTTTCCAAGAAAAACTCCTTTTCAACGAATCCTGATATATAAAGTTATCTTGATTGCTTATATATCAGTGTGTTTATGTTCATAGTGGCGTGGGAAAAGGGGGAAGGCTCCCCTCACTTTTCAATTTTACCCAGTAAAAATGCATCAGAATTAGAAAAAAAATTACTTTCAGAAAAAGTGTAAAATTGCGTCAAACTTAATACAAAAACTAAGAGCTTCCAGGGTCCTCGTGCGAGTCCATGATCCCGGCAGTAATGGGTACACCTGTGGCGTACATTCCCTCGTTTCTCTCTTCAACTAAACCGTGGGCTCTCCCATTTTTAATTTGCCTCCTACACCTCTGGTGCTTTTCCAGGTTAACTCTCAAACAAAAGATCACTTGATCTTTTCTGTTATACAGGTTGGTGTATCATGTTTGCCACCAGTGACACAGCAGAATGTCTGCGGACTCATACCCGTTAGAAATCTGGTTTCGATACCAACCAGTGGTGAGCAGAGCACAGACATCTCTTTGAGTATCTTATCATGTATGCTATTTTTAATATAAAAGAAACATTTAGGTTCTCTGTTGTACGTAAAGTTTTCCTCTTTAATCTGTTATTTAAACTTTTCGATTTGTTATTACAACTAATCTACCGCTGTTAATGAAATTAACTAAGTAACCGTAGTCATACTTACACGAGCGTAATAATCATAACTTTATTCTTTTCTTATAATTCAGATTTTTTATAGATAATTTATTGGTTATTAATACAATTCAAGCTTCTCGATAGTTATATAATTAAAATACCCATAAAGAACAGTTGGATTGGAATACAATTATCAGAAAAGAATCGGGTTTCCATACAGAGGTATCTGTTGCTTTATCCATCATTCTGGAGTAGAGTACAGGCGTGCTTATCAGTATCATCTTCTGGCTTACAAATTTTACGATATTTCATTATGTTAACAGTAAAGATGAACAACGAACTATTTCCACTTGGTAGGCAGCTGCTCTGTTTGTTCCGAAGCTCAGTCTTACGTATTCAGCGAACACCGAGAGCATGAGTGGAGTTTCAAAAACACTTCGCGCTCTCTTCTGCTGAAAAGATGGGCTGTCAAACGAGGACCTCTGAAATAACATATTTACGCAATAAGAATAATATATTAAGTACTTTAAGCGTGTCTTGATTTGTTAGACATGTTTACTTAAATAATACACATAAACTTCAAATAAAAAAGAATACATCTGTTGTAGCCTTACATATAAAGCCTAAAATGTTTTTTTTATCTTAAATAAATTGTACTTCAGCATACTGATTCTGAGAACTCTTCAGTTATGTCAGTTCAGATTTCAATGAGTTAGTACAAAATTCACTTCTTGCCCCATGTCTTCTGCTATGAAAACCACGTCGCCTGATACAATACATAAGGATAAGGAACACTTCAAACCTCTTCAGTGCTTTTCGTGTACTTACAATGGAAGGTTATAACAATACCTACACTTCTTTCTATATGTATGCATAAACAGTGTGTACACGTTTCAGGTGAGTAAATAATAAAACGAGTCTAAAAAGGTCATGATAATCCGAGCCTGTTGCAATGTCGTTCCTTCACTGGCTTACAAACTCCGGCCCTGTATCATATAATGTTTTAAGCGCCCTCTGTTAGCTCTTCTGTGGCAAACTTATGTTTTTATTTCCTGGACAAGTTTTACTGCCGGTGGATTCGCGTTAAGCTTGCGGGATTACAACGCTAAAATACGATGTTCAATCATTGTGACTACAACGCTAAAATACGATGTCCAATCAGGGTTGAGTCGCAGTTCAAATCCAAATGATCGTACAAACAAAACGTTATTTTGGATAATTTTCAATAGCTGCATATATGATATAGTATTTATTAGTCAAATACAAAATTGTATGTTAAAATAGACGCAAATATGGATGCTTCTAAGGACATCATAACTGTCTGATGTCATTACATCTTTTTTGTGTGTCTATGTATATTCTATACACGAGTTTAATAATCAAACTATGGTTATCAATATGTATGGTAATTCATGTTCACATCTATGTTCACGTTAAAGTGCTGACACCTGTACGGAAATAAGAACGTGGACTTCAAGAAACAAGTTTCAAGTTTGAAAATTAGTTGCACGTGTTTACATAACTTTCATGAGGAACAAGGAATTTAAATTTCATCGCAAGAGATGTCGAGACCAGTCAACCTGCTAGTAACATTTTATCAGAAACTACGCGAGAAAGAAGGAAACGCTATACATAAATATATAATTAAGGTGCATGGTGCATTGGATAGTCTATAAAACTAAATAATTATTGTAGAATTAACGTTAACATTCAATTTGAAAATCAGTTATTACGAAGTGTGATTGTTATATGTATGTATGTTAACACTATAGAATACTTCTTTATCTGCTATGAAGGCTTCAATAGACATCGAGTCTCTAAATTTTTCTTCACTAAGGATGAACTGTAAAACATATTTTTAAGCTCTTTGACTTTCCACTATTTGTTCTGTTTTTGCTTTTTATATGCAGTTACATTTTATAATTCCATTAAAACAAAGCTAATGATGTTAATAAATTTACAATTAATCAAAAACAGAGTCCATATCTTTGAAGTGTTTGAAAAAAATATTACATTTTAAGAGGTTAGTCCTGCCCATCTCTTTTACCTCCACGACGGAGGTGGACGGAGGTTACGTTTTCATCACAATGTGTGTTTTTCTTAGCAAGATGTTTCCAAAACAACTGATATGATATGGACAAAAGTTGTTATGCATTTGGACTATGACCAAACTTGAAAAGTGATTAGTTTTTTGAAGAGTAAACATCAATGTTCAAGGTCCCAGTAAAGTCATGAACATCCAAAAAAATCGCGATTTGTTAACGTGGGACCAGCTTTTTTTGTTTATATTATTTTTGGTCCTATAACTCAGTCAAAAACGATCTGATTTTGATTAAACTTGGTGGACATATGTAGAATGTCCGTTAATGACGACGGACACACAGACACATTTTTGGATTTTTTGAGAGCAGAATATGATCGGCGCCACGTGGTGGAGGTATGCACTAAAATGAGTGCCCCTCTAATTACGTGTTTGTTTAAGGTTCTCACGTATATCTACATTTATCTGCTTGTAGCCGTCACTAATTCTGAGCTCATAAATTATGAAGAAAAGAAAGTTATTCAATATCGCCTATTGGCAACTTTTGAGCTATTCTCATCTTTTAATAGAGAGATTCGATCAATGCTCTTACAGTGCATTAAAGGTCCAGAAATGCGACATGTGTTTTTTCAGCATCGGGACGTAAAGAACGAACCTTCGGATTCACGGCACAAACACGCCAATCAAATTGTTTAAGTCACCCCTTCTTCGTAGTGTATGATTACCGATCCCTTTAGGTACAGTCCATACGTTAATAACAAATATACAACTTAAACTCCTAAATTCATATATAACTTCTTAATATCTCAGTTTAAAATATAGGAAAGTTTAAAAATGTCATTCCTACCTCAAAAATGACGGCGTGTTTTAAAGCAACTGAAATGATTTAGGTTGAGACATAAAGAAACTTTGGTTTAGATTCTGCGCACAGCGACATGAGGACTGTGCTACCCAACGCCAACTCTTTAAATACACTTTTACAAACGAATAGTGGGACTGACCATCACATTATAATTACCTCACGCCGGGTCGAGACTTGAAAAACGTCTGAATGAAAAGCAGTAAACTGTTAATATAAAATATTTTGTGTTTTATCAGTTGAGACAATAAACATGTTTTATTGTAAGCGTTTAGAATGTCTGAACTCAAATTCATAATATGTTTTAAAATAAGATCTGTTTTTGAATATAATTGAGACATTTAAATTTACAGCTCAATGCATACTGAATCTTTGTGTGTTTTGTATTAAATTAAACGTGCGTTGTTTGCCCTCAGCTTTAGACACTAACTGGGCAGTTAAAGTCATTTTAGGAAACAAAGTGGCACAGAAACATTGAACTTTGATTTTTTTCTTGTAATTAATTTTTAAACTGGATTGTTTTGTATGTTATGTGTTGCATTTGCATATGTTTCACGGCCCGGTATGGACAGGTGGGTTAAGGCGTTCGACTCGTATTCTGAGGGTCGCGGGTTCGAATCACCGTTGTACCAAACATCTCGCTTTTTCAGGAGTGTGGGCATTATAATGTTACGGTCAATCCCACAATTGGTTGGTAAAAGAGTAGCCCAAGAGTTGGCGGTGGGTGGTGATGACTATCTGCCTTCCCTCTATTTTTACACTGCTAAATTAGGGACGGCTAGCGCAGATAGCCCTCGTGTAGCTCTGCACGAAATTAAAAAAACAAACAAATTGTATACATTTCGCATTTTGATTGGAAGATGGATGATGTTTTAATTTTTCGTTTTCCTTTATTTAAATATTAAACTGGGTTGTTTTGTACGTTATGTGTTGCATTTATGTACGTTTCACATTCTGAGTAGAAACTCCTTGGATGATGCTTCAGTTTTTCTGGAAGCTGTTCAGACGCCTTAAGTAAGTGCATCTAGCAAGAAACTTTCCAAGTAGTCAGTGATGTGTTTGCTACGTGTAACATGTGGCTTTTCAAGTAGTTGTTCAAACGTGTTACGTGTAGCAAGTAATCTGGTAGATACTAACACTACAACATTAATTGTTTCTTAAACCAAACAGTTTTTGGAGGTCAAAACACTCTGGAGAACACTTACTACCCCCTGTGGTATCTTTGACATGAATATTTACACAGGTGGCTATTAGAAACCCACAAATATTAAAGTATTCGAGGATTTGGTTTGCAAAAAAATAGCTGAAAGGTGTGATTGACACACTGGATAGTTGGGTAAAATGAAACACGTATGTTTGTTGTACACTAACATCACGCAAATGCCTGAAGTAGAATGAACACTGAATATACAAAGAGAAGAAACGTGTGAGTGTGAAGAGTAAGCACTGAACATCTGATTTTTGATGTATTTACTTTGTTTAAACATGAGCACCCTCAGAAGAGAACTAAGAGACTTAAACCAGTGTATGTAACTAATTAACTAACTAACTTATTAAATGAATGTAGGTGACAGTCTACCCAGCCTACAGCGAGTTATCATATATTTTGGGAACCCGCTTTCTTTCATATTAATATTAGAAGAATTGTTTGTTTGTTTGTTTGTTTATGTTTTCTTGAATTTCGCACATTGCTAGCCGCCCCTAATTTACCAGTGTAGGATCAGAGGGAAGGCAGGTAGTAATCACCACCCACCGCCAACTCTTGGGCTTATCTTTTACCAACGAATAGTGGGATTGACCGCCATATTATAACGCCCCCACGGCTGAAAGGGCGAGCATGCCTGGCGCGACGGGGATGCGAACCCGCGACCCTCAGATTAGGAGTCGCGCTCCTTAACACGTTTAGCCATGCCGGCCCTTATTAATAGAATTGTAGAATGAAAGGAGATCACACTTTTGGAAACAGACATTTTTTAAGTCTGGCCTCAAATTATCCTCGGAAAATATTTATTTGTTTTGTAATTAAGTTCGAAGCTACATATTCAGCTATATGTGCTCAACATGGGTATCGAAACCCGTTTTCTAGCGGTGTGAATCCGCAGACATTCCGCTGTGCCACTGGGGGTTTCCGTGAAATGAACTGAAACTTTGGGGAATCGTCTTTCCTCACAGTCGTTCATCCTGGTGTTACAGAATGAAACTTCTCGCACACGTGGTTAAAAGATTTGCATTCAAGTGATGTTTCAGATTGAAAGACTGTTTTGTAACAGTAGCTGTGAAAACATGGTCTAAAACAGATTATTCCAAAAATTGAAAACAAGAAATGGTTTAGTTACCATCTTATAATGATGTTAGTTTTGGAACTGGAAAAAAATCTGTTACTTCATGAACACGAGCAAAATAAGTTCATCATTCCGTCGGGTTGTTTTGAATTAAGCACAAAGCTACACAATGGGCTATTTGTGCTCTACCCATCACGGGTATTCCGTCGGAAATGTATTGGAAGATTAAAGAAGTAGGCTTAGCTGTTCCAAACTAGTGTATATGTTTTTGAGACATACCCTTGCTAATAATAACTACTGTATTACAGGCTTAAAGAGGGCCTAGCGCGGCCCCAAGGCTAAAGTGGAAATGTGTATCTGAAGATTTACGTTCGCGTCCCGTTATACCTTCCCGTTATCCCCCTTGCATGAAAAAATAACCATATCAAGCATATCAGTGCTGAGTGGATTATGAGAATATGTGTGTGTTTATTTTCTTATAACATCGGACTATCTGCTGAGTCCACCGAGTCATAAGAGTTATGGTTAAATACCACTATCCAGTTTGACAAAGACAGAACTGACGACGAGTGGAGTTGACTAGTTATTTTCTAAGTAGTAATCCATAACTTCAAAGTTAGAGATAGTTAACGCAGAAAGACCTCGTGTAGTTTTGCGCAGAATTAAAAAAACAAAACAATACATACTTAGCGAGTGGCTGAAGATGGCTGCAAAAGTTTGCTAATATGAAAGAAAAAAACCAACGTGGCATAATCCTGTGGTTACGTATTTTGTTTTTTTAGTTATAATTACGAACTTTGTATACGATTCTGTTTTTATGAAACGTTTCCTGAAAACTGCGATGCATAAACATTCACGAAAAACGTCCGTTTCTGTTGGCTCAACTACAGAGTTAGACCTACAAAAGATTACTAGTGCAGTCTCGGTGTTAGATTTACGAAATATCTAAGTATAACCGTAGAATGAAGAGTTAGTACAGTGATATATCTCCCCCCCCATACACGTATTTTGTAACTAAATCATTGCTTATAAATACATTTTTGTTCTGTATTTCAGCTTCTGTATAGAAAACAAAAAGAAGAAATAAGCGTAACCGGCTTTGTAATGTCCTATGATGGGACAATAGTCAGTTTCCTCACATACAACGCTAAAATTGAGGGTTCGATTCTCCGCGCATGACACAGCACATAGATCAGAATGGCTTTGCTCTAAAACCAACAGTGGCTAGGTGGTTAAGGCGCTCGACTCATAATTCGAGGGTTGCGGGTTTGAATCCCAATCACAGCAAACATTTTCGGCCTTTCAGCTGGGGGGACGTTATAATGTGATGTTCAACCCCACTAATCACTGGTACAAGAGCAACTCAAAAGTTTGGGTTGGGTGGTGATGACTATCTTCCCTCTAGTCATACACTGCTAAAGTAGGTACGTCTAGCGTAGATAGCTCTCGGGTAGCTTTGCGGCACTAACATACAACCACAACTAAACAGAATAAGTGAATGCTGCCAAAAATATAGAATCAAAATAAACACAGCAAAGACACAATCCGTGATATTTTCAAAATCAACGACACATCAAAAAGTACAATCCCAGACTTACATGAACGGAGAGCTTCTCCAGACTGCTACATTTAGGACTAACAAATGATTCTAAACTTGCCTGAACAAAACATGTAAGTAACACAAAAACTAAAATTTGGCAAAGAATAAATTATAAAATGAGTCTAACTGGTAAAATTATGGAACAACACCTGAAAACACCCTTAAAATATACAAAACATACATAAAACTTGTAGTGGGCTATGCAGCTCCTGTGTGTATTAACATAAGTAAAAAAACAACTGCAAACCAAACTCCAAACATTACAGAATACACTAATTACATCAGCATACAGAATACCTACAACCACTCTCTTAAAGTTCATGCACAATTACTCAAATACACAAACAATACCAGATAGACTCCAACCTAGTACATTAAAATATTTCGATAGAACTTGGAGAAAAAATGAGTTGTTATGTGAACTAGACCAGTATTGCATATATGATGAAGAGAGTCCTAAACACCTCTCCCCGATAAACTTGTACATTAGATCATTAAGTTAATATTAAATATTGAAAAAAACTAATAAAAAGGGATAATATATATATATATATATGTATACTAGTGCTAAAATAAAATAGGCCACCTATGTTTTAGACTTGGAAAATATGAAAGAACAGTATACATAGACATTACCCTCAAAAAGAGCCTGAATTATGTTCAACACTCTGGCCCTCATGTATTCACTTTAAATATAACTAACAAGTCCACTTTAACAATAGAATGGAAGGAGGAAGAGATCTAGTGTAACTGACCCTCCCGGGTATACAAATTCATATACCCAAACACCTGGAGAGAGAGATTTCGTTGTTGTCAAATCCCAGTCCAATGACAATAATATTGTTTCGTTGGTTTAACGATTATTCATTATTGTTTTACCACGAAATGCAGCAGAATAATCGAAAGAGAAATTACTAAAAGCCGATCACATAAATCATTGTATTCAAATACAAAACTCAGCAGCGTTCTAAGTAGTGTGGGACAAACATACTCATTGGGTTTATATGTATTGCGCTAACTGCGTGTGTTAAATAACTCTGGGCCATCTTAAAATATTTTTTTGTGATATGTGTTTTTGAAATTTATGATTTCCATTCGTTAAAACAGTTTCTACTTTAACTATTATTTAGGTTAACTAAAAAGGGCCATTTAACACACGCAGTTAGCGCAATAGTATAAACCCACTGAGTATGTTTGTCCCACACTACTTAGCCTATGTCTATATCTAGACTACTGATTTATTTTTCGTGATTTTTATTTTCTTACGGGAGAATCGAAAATGTAAATTGTGTTTTTATACCAGTAAAAGCAACACTGCTTTGACAACAGTTCAAATAATGACGTTTAAAATGAGGAAAATATGAAATTATTAATTTCGTTAACAAGCTCGACAAAATATCAGAACTGTGCTAGTCACATCTTTGAGTCATGCGTGAATTTGTCACAACAATGGAGTCACACACGCGCTACATCATCATGTAAGTTAGTGAACACATCGGGACGGGTTTGGCACGAGTTTAACATCGCGTGCTCACTGAAAATTCGTGATGTTCGTCACTTTTCACAGCGGACGTGACAGAACGAGCGAGCGCCTCTGATTTTGGCGCTAATGAGCGTGTTTCCGAGGTGAGACAAATTAGACACAGAATATGGGCGATCACGGCCGGTTTCTCCCCTTTTTTTACGTGCCAGCTACCGTAGAAGAGCGACTCGTGACAAGTTACTAACCTCGCTTGAGATTGTTAGATACATATAAAGCTAATAGTAGGTTTTGATTACCACGTCTAAGTGAGTCTTCGAACGGCACCACTGTCATGCACCCAAATTACCGAACCTTACCAAAGAACGTATAGGAAAGATTTTATCTCTTGGTAGATTACGTTATACCGCCTCGTGTCACACATTTTTACTGCTCAGTTGTTGTTGTTTACTATACTATATATTTGCCTCTTTTTTTTTATAAAATCCGATTTAGTGCTTTGATTGTTGCATCAACTTTTGTAATATTCGCAATTTTAGTGTGTAAATTTTCAGCTCGCCCTCCCAGCCGTGGGGGCCTTATAATGTTACGGTCAATCCAACTATTCGTTGGTAAAAAAGTAGCCCAAGAGTTGGCGGTGGGTGGTGATGACTAGCTGCCTTCCCTCTAGTCTTACACTGCTAAATTAGGGACGGCTAACACAGATAGCCCTCGAGTAACTTTGTGCGAAATTCCAAAACAAACAAATAATTTTAGAAGCGTTACAAAGACCTTATTGAAAGTAACTATTGTACGTAACGTGATTCTCGTAAATTGAAGATAATGTTGTCTTACATGTTTCTCATTCGAAATAACACGTGTTTCCAATATCCGTGTCTTTCGTTTCTCTAAATGTTCGTACGTAACATATACATCAAATGTTTATATGTAGTCGCAACGTTACGCATGTATGTTTGCTGCGAAACGTAACTGAAATGCCCTTTTCCTTGAAACATTAAGTATTACAGTCTGTCTCACTAAGCACTTGCTAATAGCGAAGCGTTCACGCATGCGAGGTTCGGTTTCGAACGTTATAATTATATAAATCATATTGCGCTGAGGATCGAAACATCAGGGGACTGACATCTGTGTGTGGCATGCAATACGAAGCAGGCCACACGATGTCTCTTTCGAGCAGATCTCCTGTTGGGTTTTAGAACTGGAACGAAGCTGAATGTAATTTTAAAACTCATTCTGTGCTGCATCGTTTTGACTGGCCTAAAACAGGAAAATCCCAGCAGGAAATATGAACAGCTTATGGTTTAGTGAAATAGTACCACGTACAAAAAATATATTAGAATAGCTTGATTTCACTCAGCTGCCCAGCTTGTCTATTATTGATACCCAACACATTTCAATAGCGTACACGAAGTACTTATCCTTGAGATCATGTATATCAAATTCTCGCCAGTAAGACAATATATATGCATAAAACCTTTAAACAGACGACACAAAATACTCACTCTTAAACAATGTGATCTATATGATATGTCATCATCTGTATGTTCATATATCTTTATGTCAAGTTGATATTGTGTTCAAGATGAGGTTAACTTTCCCTTTTATATAAAAATAAGGCTGTTCTACCTGTTGTTGTAAACATAACTCTATAAGTCTATGTATCACCAAACTCCATAAGTCTACACATAAACAAAATCTATACGTCTATATATTACCAAAATCTATAAGTCTATATATCACTAAAATCCACAAGTCTATTTATCACTAAAATCTATAAGTTTACATATATAACAAAAATCTATAAATCTACATATGAACCAAAATCTATAAGTCTGTGTATCACCAACTTTCATAAGTCTACATATAACAAAAATCTATACGTCTATGTATAACCAAATGTATCACCAAACTCGATAAGTCCACATGTCACCAAAATCTATACGTCTATATAATTCCAAAATCTATAAGTCTATGTATCACTAAAATCCACAAGTCTATGTATCACTAAAATCTGTAAGTTTACATATATAACCAAAATCTATAAGTCTATGTATCACTAAAATCTGTAAGTTTACATATATAACCAAAATCTATAAGCCTACATATAAACTAAAATATATAAGCCTAAATATATCACCAAAATCTGTAAGTCTACGTATATAACCAGAATCTGTAAGTTTACATATTTCCTTTTATAGAAAACAAATTTCATCTTTCACCTTTTAGAGACAGCAAAAGATCATATTTTTCATTGTCATTCGTTCTGTATAGAATCTTGTTATCATTTATTGTTTGAATATTCACAATAATAAGTCTAGGGAGGTAAAGAGAGATGTTTGGGTCAGGCCCAACGATAAACTGGAGATACTTCCCTAGGGCTGTGAGGACGGCGAACACAAAATGTGTTCGGAATGTACCACATCACTAACGAACGTGTAAGCAAGTATTAACAGTACCTTCAGTTAATTACGCCTGTGCACAAAATCATTCCAAAAACCATTCGGGTGAGTGCACGTATCAGTTCTTCCCTAGGGCTGAAATATTTCTCAGCAGCCCTGTCTGGGTACCCTCAAAGCAGTTCATATCACACCATTGATCTATGTGAAGGCATCTTTACGTAAGGTGGTAATACTCGTGTTATCAGTTGTTTTGCACTCGATTATCGAGGTTTCGATTTTCTTTTTTAAAAGTTTTCACCATTTCATAGAAAACAAAACACCACAGATATTCTTGTCATAATACATCAGTATTAGGTCTATTACATTTTTAAACCCTGAATTCTTTACCTACTACCTTAAGAATAAGAACTTTTAGAAAAATCTATCTATATATATATAAGAGGCTAATACTCGTCTGTCCACAAAACTTCTGTTACATTGTTGCACGAATTTCCACACGAATTTTCAACGCCATAAAGGGAAGTTCCTAACAAAATTTCATTACAATTGAGTATCTCATAAAAAGGTTTATTGAATGAATGTGTCAATTCGTTAAAGAAATAAGTAAATAACAGCTTTATATTGAACCGAAATGAAATATTTCATAAAACAGACTCTCGCTAAAATAAAAATAGAACTACATTTCACAAAATGTTCACCTAAATCACTTCCTCAATGGAGAAATGGTGCTTCTTTCTTTTTAAAAAAATGTACTTTAATTTTGTACATTTATTAATACCAACGAAATTAACTTCTTTAATAAAACTACTAAAAATGTGGTAAAGTGAATGTTATGCAGTGTTTGAAAGTGAGTTCTGTTAGTGGAAAATTATTGTGATACTTCTCAAGAAATTAATTGTTCTGTGACCGAAGGAATCGCAAGACCTTCGTACAGAGTTCGTTTCGTACCACCTTTCAGGAACTTTGTAGTAACTCCACCTTCGTACAGAGTTCGTTTCGTTCCACTTTTCAGGAACTTTGTAGTAACTCCACCTTCGTACAGAGTTCGTTTCGTTCCACTTTTCAGGAACTTTGTAGTAACTCCACCTTCGTACAGAGTTCGTTTCGTACCAGTTTTCAGGAACTTTGTAGTAACTCCACCTTCGTACAGAGTTCGTTTCGTACCAGTTTTCAGGAACTTTGTAGTAACTCCACCTTCGTAAGTTGTACAAGTTTTTTTTCTCCTTCATCATAAGTATAAATTGATAAAAAGTATCGAAAATCACGATACCAGATACTGCTAAACAGAAGAGTGACTTATCACACAGAAAGTCTGAAACTTTTAGCAAGAAATTGAAACGTAAGGGTGTAAGTTTCTCACGTAGTTATGAGGTAAGAGCCAATGAGAAGAAGACAGAAATAAACCCGACATACAGAAATACATCAAACTGTTTGTCAAGAGAAGCAGACTGTTTAGTAAATAAAGATCCTGTACAAACAACCACACGCAGACTGTTTATTAAATAAAGATTCTGTACAAACAACCACAAGCAGACTGTTTAATAAATAAAAATCCTGTACAAACAAGCGCAAGCACACTGTTTAATAAATAAATATTCTTTGCAAACAGCCACAAGTAAACTGTTTAATAAAGATCCTGTACAAACAACCACAAGCAGACTGTTTAATAAATAAATATTCTTTACAAACAACCACACGCAGACTGTTTAATAAATAAAGATCTTGTACAAACAACAGCCCACAAGATAGTGTTTCTACTGACGTATAGTAATTGTATTCCATCCACACTATATTTTTCATACTCGATTCTTTGAAACTGAAACTCTTCAGCCTGGTTCAGATACGACAAACGCAAGTCATCTTTTACCTATATTTAATGATAAAATGTAAAGCTATGTTCTTTATCATTTCATTAAATGAAACGTTTCACACTGTGGAAAATAAATTATGAAACTATCGACTGAAAGAAATACTGTTTATAACGAATAGAAAGAACGGATTCTCTTTCATATCAAGCTTACAACCGTCTTTCGAATTTGAGAATGTGTTTGATTTACGACAGCAAAGACGTTGATCTGGGTTTGGTTTGTTTTAATTTCGCGCAAAGTTACACGAGGGCTATCTGCGCTAGCCGTCCCTAATTTAGTAGTATAAGACTAGAGAGAAGGCAGCTAGTCATTACCACCCATCGCCAATTCTTGGGCTAATTTTGTACCAACGAATAGTGGGAATGACCGTAACATTATAACGCCCCCACTCCTGAAAGAGCGAGCATGTTTGGTGCGAGAGGGATTCGAACCGCGACCGATGGATTACGAGTTGAGTGCCTTAACCACCTGGTCATATCGGGCCTGGAACCAAGGCACATTCTGTTTAACTTATGCCTGTTATACTAGGTTTACTTGGATAATAAGACATTGTAACGTCACTGGTTTTCATTGGGCTTACTTGTAGACATTTTAAGTACATAGCTAAAAAAGAGACAAAATGTATTTGATACGATTCTTTTAAAAGTGTTTTGCAAAAATATGTTACAACAAAGAGATGAAAAGAGTCACTAAGGCAAAAAAGAAGAAAAGGAAAGTCTGGGGGTAAAGGAACATATGAAAGGAAGGAAGAAGTCTGGAGGTAAAGGAACATATGAAAGGAAGGAAGAAGTCTGGAGGTAAAGGAACATATGGAAGAAAGAGAGAAGTCTGGAGGTAAAGGAACATATGGAAGGAAAAAAGTGGAATACCAAATTTTTTTGTAAGCAAAATTTTTTTTTTCTCTTTATGAATACATAATAATTCTTCAATGGAACAGAGGTAAGTTTATGGGTTAACAACTCTAAAATACAGGGTTTGAAACCCCGAGGTGGACACAGTAAGTATCCTCATGAGGCTTTCCTCCAAACAAATGAACTTTTAGTTTTATCAAATATGAAAGGCCACAAACGATATTATTCTAATCGCCTAGTTTTATTGATAGATCAAATTAATAACATTTTATTTAAATACTCCCCGTGTTTTTCAAAATATATTTTTTCTGCAATCTCAATCACTTATCTAGTAACGTTATTGCACAAAATGTCAACCTTCTTCGCTTCTTTAATTATATTCTAAATTCATGTTAGACCAAAAAATATACAGGGTGGCCTGTAAGTCCCTACCCATCCCTATCTCACGTATCCAGTGTATCTGTGTGCTGTCCCTCATGTTATGCGACACCATGTTCTGGAAGACATTTTCCTCAACATAGCAGAGGTTATTGTTCTAAATGCCACTGAAACAGCTGCCTCCAACTCATCATTAGTATCATAACGTTGTTTAGACACAACATATGGATGGATAGAAACTTACGGACCACCCTGTGTATATTTGTGACTACTTTTACCAGACGGTCCTTATTTATTGCCTTAAGCATTTCTCTTTATGATTTACATATTGTTTTGTTTGCAGAATACATTATATTAATATCGTACTTTTTTTATCTTAAATTTTAGCACGATACAGTTGCAATGCAGAGAAACTATCCGTATTTTAGTCAAAGTCAAAGAAATGATAATTATGGAATAACGAAAATAATAATGTTTAGAATAAAAGTATATTTGTAATTCATAAACAAGAGCGAGCAGAGAGATAACACTTTCTTGTCACGCCGCTCCTATTCGAGATTGTGTGTGTTTATATTGGATAACGTTGAATTTCACCTTCGAAAACTCAGAAAATACTTCTCGTATCTAGAATGATCAGCGATCCGGGTCACAGTTTTGTAGTGTGATTAGAAGTATGAACCTCAATGCGCCCATTACATTTGGTACAAGTCAGATTAGCTTTTACAGAGTTATTAACTCAAAACTGCGAAAATGCCAATTTTCGTGTACAATGTTATATTTTCTAGATACGCACGAGGTAGAGAACCCGACTGTAATGCCCTCTTTCTGAGGTGACAGTAATGATATTTAAATCATGAAGAATAAAACAAATTATAAACATAAAACCCTTAATCCTTCATTCTTCACAATTCACCACTGAGAAAGAAATGTTTTAACTTTGGAAAACACTCTCGAGATTATGATTTGGGCTTGAAGTAAAATATAACACTTGTTCAAGATTGGATCTTTTTTTTAAATACGAATGGAGCGAGCTATCCCTAAAATAAAACTCAATGCGTTGAGTTTGACGATCGTTTTAATACGAATGGAGCCAGCTATCCCTAAAATAAAACTCAATGCGTTGAGTTTCACAATCGTTTTAATTCGAAGGGAGCAAGCTATCCCTAAAATAAAACTCAATGTGTTAAGTTTGACAATCTTTTTAATACGAATGGCACGAGATGTCCCTGAGATAGAGCTCAGGATTTTGAATTTGACGATCTGCTTACGAATCCGTACGATAATATAAAATAATCTTTGCTTTTCGAGCTGTGAGTGCTTTATAAAAAGGACAGTGGACTGTGGATAGTGCAGTACTGGTAACTGACTGCCCTCTCCTGGTTAGTAATTCAAGATTAGGGACAGTGGCATACAGTCTTAGTAGCTTTGCCATAGATAAAAATGCGAGGTACGTTTTAATAACTGTTTAAGCTTATTTAAAAAAAAAATAAACAGCAATTTTTCTCGTGTAACATCTTATGATAAATAAAGAGAAAGCCATACTTCTTGACATTAAATTACGGCTAATTCACCTTTCGTGATATAACTCTGTATTATATTACAAATTCGCTATGTGTAGGAAGAAATACATTAAAGCAGTCAATTAAAGTGAACTGTTATGGAAACCTCATCGGTTATCATCGCTGATTGAGCACAAAACTTAATCGTCAAGTACCTCTTAACGTAACTACAGAAGAATTGTTCGTTTATAGATACATACATTTATACCTAGTAAATATAATATTAAGAATATGAAATATCTAAACAATGAGCAATGTAAGAGGCTCACTTGCTACTGCTTTGTAATATAAGAAACACTAATGTACACAGTAGGAATAATTCAGGCATGACATGGCCAGGTGGGTTAAGGCGTTCGACTCGTAACCTGACAGTCGCGGTTTCAAATCCCCGTTGCACCAAACATGATCGCCCTTTCAGCCGTAGGGGCGTTATAATGTGATTAATCTCACTATTTGCTGGTGAAAGATTAGCCCAAGAGCTGGCTGGTGGTGATGAGTAGCTGCCTTCCCTCTTATCTTCCACTGCAAAGTTAGGGACGGCTAGCGCAGATAACCCTGGTGTAGCTTTGCACGAAATTCAAAACAAACAATAAGAATAATTTCTAATAAATGAAACATTATGTGAGCACGTACTGGCACTTTTAAATGTATGATATTCTAATCAACTTAATACTGACATCATTTAACAGTGTACAAGATTAGAAACATTTAACAACGACACACTTATTAATGGGCGCCCTGCTAGTACAGCAGTATGCCTATGGATTTACAATGCCAAAATCAGGGGTTCGATTATTTTCGGAGGGCTCAACAGATCACCCGATGTGGCTTTGCTCTAAGAAAACACACTAAACATTGGTTTGTAATGTTAATTTGACACCTTAAAATGTTTAAAATTCAGAACATTGTAATCTTTATTTAATTAAAATACTTAGAGTACTAAACATTATAATCTTTATTTTTCACTATAAAAGGTTGAAAATATTAAACATTGTGGATGCGTTTTAAGATTTGTAATCCTGTAGCTTGATTGATATGTTACTGCTAACTGCCTGCCATCTCTTTGGCTAATTGAAAATTAGAAATAGCTGAATAATAACATCAGTCGTCTTGCTATAATTACAAAACAGAAAACATCACATTATAATGTTTGAAATTTAGACAACGTATTACGATATTTATTTAACAGTGTATAATGTTTTAAACGCTGAATGAATTATACAATGTATTCAATGCTGTATAAAATTCGAACTTTTATATATTTATGTTATGTGTGCAATGTTTAAATACGAAAACACTTGATGTCAACATTGGAGTAATCAACATATAATGTTAAACTTGATGATATAACATTTAAGTAAGACGAAGAAAATTAAAACTACACTTAGTGGCCCGGCATGGCCAAACGCGTAAAGGCGTGCGATTAGTAATCTGAGAGTCACGGGTTCGCATCCGCGTCGCGCCAAACATGCTCCTCCTTTAGGCCGTGGGGGCGTTATAATGTGACGGTCAATCCCACTATTCGTTGGTAAAAGAGTAGCCCAAGAGTTGGCGGTGGGTGGTGATGACTAGCTGCCTTCCTTCTAGTCTTACACTGCTCGAATATCTTTGTGCGAAATTCCAACCTACACATTGTATTTGACACACAAAAACACTTGTTGGTAACACTTGAACTTTCGATGACAAAAGGTAAAATCATACATATTAATTAGACACAAAATTATGGATGTTAGCATTGAATTTATCGTTTTAATTTCATATGCCTAAACCATATGATGAAAACGATATTACTTAACGATAAACATACTCGTACAAAATCGAACGAGCATCAGAATTAGGTTATCGATTAGGTAGGGTAATCTTTTTTATATATAAACAAATATAGCAAACATGAAACCGTGATAACTTCGAAGTTTCGACGAATTCTGGTAACCTTTTTCACTCAACACTTGTATACAAAATAAAAGATGAAAACGTACAATTATTATTAAAAATCCACAATTTTTCCCGAATTGCATCTTGTGTTACAGAATTATCACGAGATAAAACGTAACGATAATAAAAAGAGGGTAACTCATAAACTTGTCAGTCATCTAATGGTAACTTTAGTGGATGTGTGGTTCGTGCAACAAACAGAAGATACTTCCCTCAGTGTTGCCTGTTGAGGGATATGACACGACTAAGTGGTATCCGTGGGAGAGACCTCTAGATCCCTGGACCGACATAACGATTGATCAAGTCAGCATGTGAAGGAGTTCCGCTAGTAAAATATCTTTATCCATAGGCTCTACGTCGGCTGAAATCAGATAGAAAGGTTTCCCCAAAACTTTCTATTTTGTCATTGAGTAAATCTGAACATTTCATTCTAGAATACGGTCAGGTAGAAGAATTAAACTACAGGCAATTGTAGTCAAAGATAAGACAACATATACAAAGAGGTCAAGAATTTGATTTTAAGTAACAAAAAACCAGAGATTGAAAAATAATGTGTATATGGATTCTGATCGTTTAGAACTCCAGCCATACGAGTAAGACCTGTCACAGCTACTATTGCTTTGGCAAAGTGTCATTTCTACAGGGTTATGTGTGTTCACGTATATATCACTTACAGATGACGAATCACTTGTCTTTGGACGATGGTTTAACTAACGTCTTTCAAGCCCCAAAAGAACCTCTGGGGTCTGGAAGACGACTTGCGATGCTGACCCGTCCCTGGACGACCTGATCAGCTCGGGCTTTATAAGGGCCACACCCTTGAACAGCTCGTGCATTTTTTTTTACTGTCTTTTATCCTCACGAAGTCCAACTTTACATCTAAATCATGAGTGGATGGGATAGAACTTTGTTTCTGAACGTCCCCGGTGACATTCACCCTAAGCTTCGGTTTGGATCATATTTTTTAACTTGAAATACCTACCAAGGATTTTGCTTTGCAGCTCGCGCCTTGTGTCCACCATTTCATGCCCATGACAACAACTAATACAACTATTCATAATACACCGCATTCTTTTCACCTCTGCGGTAAAATAAAGGAAAACAAAACTGTACGCACATTCCTATCAAACACTTGAAGCAGGCTAATCTATCAACACTTTTTCTCTTATACAAGGTTTATTTTGAATATACGTTTATCACAGGCCGGACTGACCTCAGATGTACAAGTGTTACTAACTGCCTCAGGTCTTACACTCGTAGTCTGTATCACTACAGCTTCCATCTGCACCTCAGGTCTTACACTCGTAGTCTGTGCAGCTTCCATCTGCACCTTGTAGTAAAGCAATAATCAGTAAACATGTACGATTAGAGTATCACTTAATTAAACAAATAGAGTGTATACCGAGTTCATACTTGGTATAACACGAAAGCTGCTGTCTGGAGTCCTCTTATTACAGATAACTGTACCAGCACATGAATACTTCAATTCAATCAAACCAAAAATATTTCTCATTGTACTATTATAAAAAATATCACGTAAGGTCATGTTTCCCTTTAAAGGCACAGTGAGGTAAGTCATAACTCTTATCATTACAACAAAAATTCCCGACTTGTCGAAACACAAAACATTTCTTCACAAGCATTACGAAAAGTAATGGATGTAATTCTAAAATGCAATGCAACAACTGTCATGACTTCTATATCGGAGAAACAAGCAGAAAAACGGAAACTAGGTTCAAAGAATTGTTTTGTTTGTTTGTTTGTTTTTGAATTTCGCCCCAAACTACTCACGAGCTATCTGTGCTAGTTGTCCCTAATTTAGCAGTGTAAGACTATAGGGAAGGCAGCTAGTCATCACCACCTACCGCCAACTCTTGGGCTACTCTTTTACCAACGAATAGTTGAATTGACCGTCACATTATAACGCCCCCACGACTAAAAAGGCCAGCATGTTTGGTGCGACGGGGATGCGAACCCGCGACCCTCGGATTACGAGTCGCACGCCTTAACACTCTTGGCCATGCTGGGCTCTGATTCAAAGAGCCAAAAAAAAACACTTTCACACGTTTTTGAATACTGCAAATAAAATAAACACAACATAACCATAGAAAACACCCAGATATTAAGTAGGGAAGTAAATACAAAGAAACACAAAATTAAAGAGGCCGTACGTATACAGCAATTAAAACCAAAAACTAAACCAGTATAAAGAAACACCTTTATACCTATACTAATTAATAACCTAACATCCACCTATAACGCCCTCTACAATCCTGTACCCCTTTATACTCTCGGCTCTAAGACGTGTTCGGCAACGGTCAGTTGCAAACTTTCTCTTTGCTAACCTGAAAATGGTCTAATAAGGTCGAAACGTTGTTCCCCGCTTTTCAGTAAAAGTGTTAATACCAATACCAGCCGTTCTGAGGTACAAAAGTAATGGATGCATCGACCTTTAATGCATCAGGCGTCTATAATTACATTAATTTCACATCATTAATTCACAGACATTTTTTTTGTTTTCATTCATATGTTGTGTGACTATTGTGTTTCCTGGATAATTTATTCATTCCTCTCATACAACACTTGTAAACAAAGTTGTGTAACGTATACTTAAGTGTGCCAACACATACATATATTTAAATTTTACGCACTGTCATGTATATCTGGTCACCAAAAACCTCCTCTTGCTATGTCTATATGGGAAATATTATAATACGCTGCCAGCCATTTATAGAAACCCGGAAACTCAAGTTGCTTTCTGGATTCTGCAAGCAGAATTCTACCAATCCAAGAAGCCTTATTCAAAAGACGTTCAAACGCTCAACATTGTATACAACTTAGGAAGTAGCTGGCATTTAAAATTATCTCCACTGCTCACGTGAATTTCTTCATTTGAACTAAATTGTGGGATTCATTGCTCAGTTATAGACTGTGCTAATATATCTACCGAATAATAGAATTCGGGGACCCTTAGCGAAGTAATTGGTAGAGGAAAGCACATATTAATTACGTAATTTAATTTCTGGGATTATTCTTTGTGATGAAGAACCAACAACTCTTTACCAGAGTTTTTCTTGTTTTGTTCATTTTTTCTTTTAAACAACGTTTTACACCATTGTTCGATATATATATATATATATAGCCAATAGAATCAGGATCACATATGAGTAGGGATATTTATAACACATTGATGGCCTCTGGTGTCTGCATTATGGAAGATCTTAAGTGTTCCATATCCATAAGTTCTGCAGGTCACTAGCTGCGATTAATGTAGAATACGAGATCTCGATTGTTTAACACAATGATATGGAACACCTTTCAGTACTTCTAGTTTCTCAAGCACCACAAGTTATCTACACTCATACTAAGTTCTGCTATGGGCATTAGTCATGTTTCACCTAGCTGCATGGCAAAGAATGCCCATACTAGATCTTTCCAGAGCTTTCAAAGTGTTAATTTTTGTATCCAGCTACTAGTGGAATGTTATCATTTTAACTGTCGCATGGTATCCAAGATAGAGACATTCAATAAACAGACAGTCAATCTCTTACTATTTGGTGAGACAATCTGTCAGTATTTCTTGCTGCAAGCACGAGGTCTGATATATGTAAAAAATCGTATTATTGTAAGGTTATGATCTTGTGTACAGTCGTCATTTTTAAATTTTGGAAGCTCACGAGCCACCTCAACAACGCATGCGCTACATATATATAACAAAAAATCGTTATTCTAATGGAAATATTTAATTAACACTATAACTGCAAGCAGTTTGTTCTTCATTGTTCAGTATTTGCATCTATAAGTCGTCATTATGTGATTAAACATTACAATCTATCCTGCATCTGCGACAGTATCTTTTCAGTTCCACTTTCAATGGCATCAGGATCTAACAGACATTTACAATGAATATACAAACACCAGAGCTTCATCTAAAGTATATGTTAGTGACTGGAATACTTAGCACAAGTTTTAAGTCTGTCTAACATATGAATAAACTTCAGTTATAGTAGACAGCAATCTTGAGAAAGTTGACCACAAAACATCAACATTACACAAATTTAGTCCAGTCTCATGTCGCTGTGATCTTTTCAAGGCTCATAGTAGTTCCATTTATGCGCATAATATAACCAAGAAACCACGTCTACAGTTCCCAAGCTTCAACATGTGCTACAACATTGGAATATGTTGATGGCTGAACAGGAGTGTGGTCTGACTTTACTTGTTTCTTTCCGGTTTACAATCTGTTAAAAACTGTAATATTTAAGCTAGTTATCACGGATACTGACTCCATCCGGGTGAGAATGCGTCTCACTCCAAGTGGTGTCTCCTCCACATGAGTGGTAGTCCCTCAACAACTTTGCTAATGGCGTTATTCTCGTGATTTGGAAATGTCATGGTGAGATTTGACTTCTCATGTAAGTATTACTGGTCATCCATGTAAGTAATCAATTTCACTGTGAGACCCATCTTTCGATCTTTGAACTTGCCCTAATAGATAGCTCACCCCTATACCGGATGTTGCCACAACTCAGACGTTGTTTATTAATTTGTTTCTCACTTTCTTACTCATGTACTAAATTGATTTAAGAATGTGACTCTGAAAATTGTGCATAAGATGTTGTGTTGTGTGGCCTTGATTCCAGCAGTTTCATCAGTAATTGTGTTGTGTGGCCTTGATTCCGACAGTTTCATCAGTAATTGTGTTGTGTGGCCTTGATTCCAGCAGTTCCATCACATTGTGTTGTGTGGCCTTGATTTTAGCAGTTCCATCAGATATTGTGTTGTGTGGCCTTGATTCCAGCAGTTCCATCAGATATTGTGTTGTGTGGCCTTGATTCCAGCAGTTCCATCAGATATTGTGTTGTGTAGCCTTGATTCCAGCAGTTCCAATAGATATTATGTTGTGTGGCCTTGATTCCAGCAATTCCATCAGATATTGTGTTGTGTGGCCTTGATTCCAGCAGTTCCAATAGATATTATGCTGTGTGGCCTTGATTCCAGCAATTCCATCAGATATTGTGTTGTGTGGCCTTGATTCCAGCAGTTCCATCAGATATTGTGTTGTGTGGCCTTGATTCCAGCAGTTCCATCAGATATTGTGTTGTGTGGCTTTGATTCCAGCAGTTTCAAGAGCGAAACACCTCAAAAAGTGGTACACAATCATTTAAATTTAAAACATACAAGAACCAAGAAGTGTTCCTGTAAGTTCAGAAAATATAAAACACAATCACAGCACAAAAGTTTCTGCTGACCATGTTACACTGTGGTATTCTCAGTTGCATGGCTAACCTTAAAGTTGAAAATAGTACCACAAAAGTTTGAGGAATGCCAGGAAATGACTGCTTCATCGAATTTACAAACTCAAATCTTGACTAAGTTTCAAGAAAAAGACCAAACCAAAAGAAAACCTAAAAACAAAAACAGTCAAAGACAAATGAGTGCAACTGATGATAGTGAACTTTTTTTGTTGTTTAGAAATATAAACTGGTTTCAGATTAAGAAACCACTGAATTAAATGTGTATCAATATAACGCCAATCTTTTCATTTCACGAGTACAATACACATCATTTTTAATCATCGCATTTAAAAAAGCAACAGCGAATAATATATTTTCGAGGTAGCATATGACATGTTAGTGAACAATTATCCTTCTTTGCACAGTACGTTTCACAACGAGGTAAACCTAACACCACTGAAGAATGGTTAGTAATAGTCTGACTCCATGTTGAAAAGATTCAAGCCACATTCTACTGATCAGCATTAATTACCTATCAAAGATACACGCAGTTAGAAATGTGATGTGCGAAGAGTTCTGAAATTCTTGGTGAACACGAAACTTTTACCTAACTAACTGAAGCACATGTAAAACACGAAATACGCTCTGAATATTATACACCGTTTCTCCTTTCTTTATCTTAAGGTCGTCCCTAAATTCTAGTTATGTATTCCATTGAAATAGGAGCTATTCTAGTGAAACTCGGTTCACCAATGAAATAGGAGCTATACTGATTCTCCTCACTGTAAAACATTCTTTGACAAATACCACATATATACCTAACACTTTTACTCGGAATATGTTTAATATACTACACGTGTTATATTACTTACCTGACATGTATACTATATCAGGTTTAAAACGTTTAATAACATATCATAATCTTTATCTCACACAGCATTGGGTTTGAAACACTTAATAATGTATTACAATCTTTATTTAGTATTGTTTAAAGTTTGAAGTACACTAAACACTGTAGTTTAATATTTATCTTTCTCTGTGTACGGTTGGAAACGTTGAAGGCTAACTTTGTATCAGGTTTAAAATGCTAAAACACTTCACTTGAATGCCTTTGTTAGAATATATAAATCTCAGTGAGCATGACAGTAACTAAGGCACCATTAGTGCAGTTTTATCAAGAGTCTGGCTGATTGGAAAAGCGCTTGTGGTTTTCCATGTCATTGGCAATTACGACAAATTGACCCACAACTTGCCAGAGCCAATCAAATGGAGTTATTTCTCTGCGTTACAGAAATGGAGGAAAGGGATTTACTAAGCGAGAAAAATCTTCTTATAAATTGGAAGAGACGGCTTTGTTTCTTAGTAATGAATTATGATATACATGCCTTGATGCACGCAGTAAAGGGTAATATGTAACATATATAGATTCTGTCTATACTTCTATATATTTAACTTTTTCCAGTTTTCATCTAAAATCTAAGTTATGTGTGTATTCTTGGTTTACCACAGTGTACAAACAGAGTTTATATATTTAATTTCAATATAAAATGTCAAATAAATAAACAATTGTGCTATTTTAATAAAAAGGATACAATAGAATGGAGCTTACAGATGACGCACTGAATCCAAACGCTAGCAAATAAAATCATTCTTTTAATTTTCTTTCTTCGTCATTTAAAATCAAAAATAAGAATATCGCTTTTCTGGTGTAGAGTAATTCCTATCTAACAGGGAAAAGAAACCAAAGAAATTTTAACTACCTGGACGTGAAATTAACTGTGGATACCTTCACTAAGGATAGCTTACCTTCTTCACTTTCTCTTCCTCTAATAGTTTAGAGATAAGCTTACGAGCTTATATTGCTAAAAATCGAAGTTTAATACCTGCGGTTATAAAGCGCAGATAGCCATCTGTGCAGCTCTGCGCTTTGAAAACATACAAAAATACATAGCATACAGTCAATGGAAAACATACAAAAACACAGCATATAGTCAATGGAAATTATACAAAAATACATATCATACAGTCAATGGAAATAGTTTAAATATAATCCGAGTGTTTTTTCCAGTTGAAAGTAATTATTTTACATACAAATGTTTCTCGGTTAGTCTTAGTGGTAACCAAGCATGCTCAGGTTATGTTCGTGTTTAAGAGTTGATATCAAACCTTTTCGTTGGTGCGTGTAGATATTATTACACTTGAAGTCAACGTAGCGCCTCAATATGACATAACTAGAGATGATAAACTTTATACTATCGCTTATGGAATATTAATACACGAGAGAACACTTTTAAATCTACCAGGTGCAATTGATATTAACTTCGGATACGAGCCAGCTACCTACCTAGAACGAAACGAAATACCAAATTGGTGATGAGTGTAGATAATTAGATACACCTTTCTTGTTGTCTTGCTTTTAAATATTAGAAGGCTAGACCTTAGTAAAACTAATGTTGAGTCTCTTATCTATGATACCACATACTTTAGACTTTTTTTTTTGTCCTATCAACATAATGTTCTAAGTGTGTCTTCAGATAGACACATTGTGTCCAAAAACTAAGATACGATTAGTAAAACTAATTTATTGTACATCATTAGCATATGCTGGGGCCTGAATATGTTACTCTTCTTTCTAGTTGATTCTGTTAGTTACTGATTATATATAAGTCGTTGGTGAGCGAAACGCGAAAACATCTTTCTTTAGTCTAAAGACGTTTCTTCTAGATTCCATTTTGAATAGTCAGTGAAAGTTTCGTGTTTTATCTCATATTGAGCATTTGGATATGTTTACAGTGGTGCTGATAATGCCTCATCGGAACTTAACAGTTGTTTTGATTATAAAAATTGAACGAATAAATATTTTTACTTCTCGTCTCTCCCTAAGAGATAGGCCTGGCATGGTCAAATGCTTAGGGGGCGCTTGATTCATATTCTGAAGGTCGCGGGTTCGAATCCTCGTCATATCAAATATGCTCATCCTTTCAGCCGTAAAAGCGTTATATGTTATGATCAATCCTACTTTTCATTGGTGAAAGAGTAGTCCAAAAGATGGCGATGGGCGGTGACCAGTTGCCTTCCCTTTAGTCTTACACTGCTAAATTGTGGGAAGGCTAGCACAGATAATCCGCATGTATATTTGCACGAAATTCAATAAACAAACAAACCATAAGAAATAATAGATAAACTTCTACGTCTCTTTATATTTTCCTTTTATAAACTTTAAGAGTTACAGGGTATATAAGGAAAGACAGAAAGTGCTTTTGTACCTGTGAAAGAAAGTTGGCGCCATCTATATTTTATCTTTTACGGTATGATTCAATCAGTAATTTGATCTAATAACTCTCTGACATATGTTTGTTTGTTATTTTTAATTTATTTCTATACGAACATCATTCTGGTGTTTTAAATTATATTTTTGGGGGTACTAAGCCTGACATGCATTATTAACCTCCTTTTTACCTCACTATTGAGATTATCGGCTTAATATGCTATATAAAAACAAGAAAAAAGTTAGGAATACAATTTCAACGTATCACACACTGACACGTATACGTTAACAAAGTTTTAATTGGTCACTAAGAATTCTGATTTCATCGCACTCTGTTCGTTACCAACATTCATACTGATAACATAAGACACGATATAACATGAATTTGCGTAATACTTGTGTTAGGTTGTTCAGCTCTGTGTTCTGTGATATCAGTGGTCTGGTCTCTGACTGATGCTTTGTTCTGTGATATCACATAGTTTTGTATATATACATAACTTATACCATTTTTGTAGCCCTGTGTTATGTGATATCACATAGTTTTGTACATATACATAACTTATACACATTTATTGTAGCCCTATGTTATGTGATATCATACAGTTTTGTATATATACATAACTTATACAACTTTTTTAGTCCTGTGTTCTGTGACATCACATAGTTTCGTGTTTATGCATAACTTATACTACTTTTTTAGCCCTGTATTCTGTGATATCACATGATTTAGTTTCTGACTGTTGCTAGGTTGTTCAGTGCTGTGTTATGTGAGATCACACAGTTTTGTATATATACATAACTGATGCCACGTTATTCAGTTCTGTATTCTGAAATATCACGTGATTTGGTTGCTGTTAGGTTGTTCAGCCTTTGTTCTATGGTATCACATGGTTTTGTCGTTCATGTTAAAAACGAAGACTGTTTTCTATAAAACTAATAAAAGCTCTACTGTGGCGCCATTATCTGGATACTAAATGATTGGTATCAACCGTACTCATTACCGCACTGATTTTTAGTTTCGCTAAAAGTAGGGAACTTGCCCTGATTGGAAGTTGTCATTAATTAATAAGACAGACACACACACACACAAACAAATTTATAAGAAGCGCACCTGCTTAACATGACAGAAGCGTTATTAATTAAAAAACCTGTATAAATACCAAAAACTACAGAACATAATATATAAAAAACCACTAACTGATAGTAAATTGTGTTTTTTAAATTTAATATATAAATAATCAAATTGTAAATTTAACAACTAATTTTTTAATTTAATTTTTTATGTGTTAAAAATATTACTCCCTGAGTAAACTGTTGCGTCAGGACTATATACATATATAAAAGTCTCCTCTAAATCTAAGGGAGTCACCAAGCCTAAGCACATTAACCAAGAATGCTTGCCATCATAAATACGAAACTACCCGATGAATATTAAGTTATATAATAAACTTTCACCACCCTGCTTTTATGATATAGCTGACACACACAATCTCGATACTTTAATTAATCAACTAACCCTTTTTGTTAAAGTAACGAAAAATTCATGTAATGTTATGTTAACCCTATACGACAACCGTTGAAATGTATTAAAACCGAATAAATAAAACTGCAACATATTAAAACTGTTAAACAGGGGTTTGTTTGTTTTATGGCCCGGTATGGCCAGGTGGATTAAAGCGTTCGACTCGTAATCCGAGGGTCGTGGGTTCAAATTCTGGTCGAACAAAACATGTTCGCCCTTTCAACTGTGTGAGCTTTATAATGTGACCGTCAATTCCACTATTCGTTGGTAAAAGAGTAGCCCAAGAGTTGGCGGTGGGTGATGATGACTATCTGCCATCCCTCTAGTTTTACACTGCTAAATTATGAACGGCTAGCGCAGATAACCCTCGTGTAGCTTTTCGCGAAATTCAAAACAAATAAACAATTGTTCGTTTTAGCTCTCTGCACACTGAATTTTAACATTGTATGTCCATATATTTAATACCGATCCATGGGGGACTAAATAATTCTTGTTAACTGTACCTAAATAATTTGTGTAATAGTTCTTTTTAAAAAAGAAAAATGATTGAGCTATCTTGTTACCTCAGGAAGTTGTTAGCCAGTAATCACACGAGTAAAAAACGCATATCACAAAATAGCATTTTTAGAATTTTATTAATTTGTGCGATAAGTCACTGATAAAAGATAACGTTATCCAAAGTTTTTGTAAATAACATTTGTTAAATTTTTTCTAAAATAATTTCATTGAGCACTAGTTGTTGTTATGCTTTGTGAAAATTTCGCCTGAAGCTGTCCCTAATTTAGCAGTGATCGATTGAAGAGAAAACATCGAGGCAACATGATCCATCATCGACAGATAAGGTACTCTAATTTTATATTTAGATTTGACTTTCACTTTTATAATGCACCCAAGGCCCTAAATTATGGAATGTTTTGTTTTATAGGTAAAAATGCGGTATAAACCGTGGACCCTCAAAATTACTGGTTGTGCTCGTCCTTAAAGCAATAACAGATCGTAACATTTAGTTAATCTTTTGAAAAATTAATACGATTAAACAATTTGATGATGGTAACATTAGCTCATTGTTTCTTAAAAATTGTGTGACAGAGCACTGAAAGAACGTAACATAACAAAGCTTTCTAAAAGTATTGCTATGATAAAACACTAAAGGAACGTAAAATTTGCTCTTATTTGTAAAAGTTGTGTGATAAAACATTGAAACAACGTAACATTAGCTCCTTCTCTTGTAAAAGTGGTATTACAAAATACTAAAACAACGTAACATTAACTTTTTCTCTTGTAAAAGTGGTATTACAAAATACTAAAACAACGTAACATTAGCTCCTTGTCTTGTAAAAGTATAATAAAACATTTAAAGAACTTCATAAAGTTAAAGTTTTGTTAAAGTGGTAATATGATAAAGCACTCATATAGAATAATATTCACTTAAATATTCGTATATTATAATAACGTTAACTTCCCAGTATAATCCATAATATATTTCTAAAATGAAGTATTTAATTAAAAAGGAAAACACTCGAAATACAAAGTGTTGATTACAATGTTCCATTGTATTTAATTCGATAAAACTTTTTCTTAAGAGAAGTAACGAGGGTTTCCATCAGATGTATTTTTCGAAAATTCTTGTGAAACAGGCGCAAGCGTTGAAACAACTGTAATGTGAAATGTTAGAAACCGTTGCCAAGAAATGTTAGAAACCGTTGCCAAGATCTCATCGCTCAGACTTCCGTTAATCATGTGATGTCTGTGCTCTCAAATCGGTTCTCTCTTCAAATGAACGATTTGTCTTAACTATTTAAGTTTAGCTGCAACGGCCCCATATGATTCAGTGATAGGCGGGTTTGAATGAAAATGTGGATGATTTTCTGATGTGTAACTGACCTTTGTTGTTGTGACTTCTTGCTGTATATCTCTGTCTCTTTCCAGATATACATCTAGGAGGCTCACCAGATTGATTATTAATTGCTTTTAAAATACGGCGAAGAAGTTCAACAGCGTGACTGTCGATGCTGTTAAAACACGCCCAGGAGATTTAACAGCGTGACTGTCGATGCTGTTAAAACACGCCCAGGAGATTTAACAGCGTGACTGTCGATGCTGTTAAAACACACCCAGGAAATTTAACAGAGTAACTATTGCTGCTGTTAAAATACGCCGAAAAAGTCCAAGAGCGTGGTTGTTGTTGCTGTTAAAATACACACAGGAGGCTCAAAAGCGTGATTTTTCATTGCTCTTAAAATACACTTAAGATATCCAATACTGTCATTGTTATTGCTGTTACAACAGATATTTTCTGTGATTAGATATCTTTCAAAATAGTTTATATAAACAAAGTTTCAGCTAAAAATTCTATCTTGTAAACAAGCCGATTTAAAATGTTGCTGTGGCCACAAGGAGTAGAAATGCTTCATATATTTTACAGAATTCTCACATTAAACCTGCACTGGGCCAATTAAGATTAAAGTTTTAAAAATAAAATGACACTTAGCACTTAGTATTTGCTAAGAAACAATGCGTGAGAAGCAGCTATTTGCCATAACTTAATGTTAAATAAGTCAAAGCGATTTAAAGATGTCACTAATTATTTATAATGTCTGGTTGATTCAGGGTTTCTCGTGGATTTTTTTTAGTTCGCTTGTTGTCTACATGTTATGACGTCATGAAACTAAATAAACTCTTGCCTTCTATCGAAGAGTTTATTCTCAGAACTTAGAAATGAAAGTAGAGATTAATTTATAACAATATATCCGTCACTCTATATCTGCTATATCCGATGAGGTTTTTCGCATAATATATAATAACATAGTAAGAGATTTAGTGTGTAGAACACTTCAAGCGGTTTTATAATAACATAGTAAGAGATTCAGTGTATAGAACACTTCAAGCGGTTTTATAATAACATAGTAAGAGATTCCAGTGCAGAAGACACTTCAAGCGGTTTTATAATAACATAGTAAGATATTCAGTGTAGAAAACACTTCAAGCGGTTTTATAATAACATAGTAAGATATTCAGTGTATAGAATACTTCAAGCGGTTTTATAATAACATAGTAAGAGATTCCAGTGCAGAAGACACTTCAAGCGGTTTTATAATAACATAGTAAGAGATTCAGTGTAGAAAACACTTCAAGCGGTTTTATAATAACATAGTAAGAGATTCAGTGTAGAGAACGCTTCAAGCGGTTTTATAATAACATAGTAAGAGATTCAGTGTAGAAAACACTTAAAGCGGTTTTATAATAACATAGTAAGAGATTCAGTGTAGAGAACGCTTCAAGCGGTTTTATAATAACATAGTAAGAGATTCAGTGTAGAAAACACTTCAAGCGGTTTTATAATAACATAGTAAGAGATTCAGTGTAGAGAACGCTTCAAGCGGTTTTATAATAAAATACTAAGAGTTCAGTGTATAGAACACTTTAAGCGGTTTTATAATAACATAGTAAGAGATTTAGTGTAGAGGACGCTTAACTTCATAACCATAAGTATACGCTGCGTCTTGAAACCAAAGCATTGTCTTCATGGTTGAGGGTTTCTAACTTCTCAGATTTGTTGAAGTGAATTTTTACCTCTTTTTTAGAAATGTACATATTGCAAAGCTTTCACATGATTGGTTGGACCACTACCTATCAATCAGATCATAACATTCATACTAATTCGACCATTTGTTTATCGTTCAACTTATGTGAGTTTTTCTGTTGTCTTCATTCCAACCAGAATACACCGCGTTCTATAAGGCGCTTAATGTTTTTGATAGCTACTTTGCCTATTATCATTTTATTCTAACAGGAATGTTCATTTTTATCATTAGTTACACAAACGTGGGACTCAATAAAAAGTCGTTTAGTCTGAAGATATTTCAGGGCTGTTTGGAGAGGAGACTTTTTAAGCGTATTAATGATCTGTAGACTGGCTGTAGGAGGTTTTTTTAGACATAAATGTTATTAGACAAAAAGAGTTTTTTTTAGGCATTAGCGTATTTAGACTGTACATTTTACGAGAAGGACAGCTTTTCGGTCATTATATATATATAGCGTGTGGCCATTAAAGATTACTTGAATTGTAGGTTAAAACCAAACTTTGGCGGATTAACACATTCGCTATTAAGCTGGACTGTTTATTTACATTTCGTCATTGATCAATATATTTTTACATGTAAACTGGACATGACCTGCTCGATGCTCAGTTAAAACAGGTACAAATTAAAGGTTAAATACAATTATATTACACTAAAAAAGTAAATAGAATGTTGTTACGAAATACTGTTTTATAACACAGCACGTATATACTATTTTTTTAAACGTAACATGCTCTATATGATTGGGAAAGAAAACTCATCGAAGTCCAACAAGAGATTGCAGAAAGAAGAGCTGTCTCACTTGCACGGTGCGAGATCTTAGCTTAATTATAAGGCTGCGATTTCTGAAAAGTTTGCTTTTGTTTTTAGAATTTCGCGCAAAGCTACACAAGGGTTATCTGCGCTAGCCTTCCCTAATTTAGTAGTGTAAGATTAGAGAGAAGGTAGATAGTCATCACTACCCACAGCCGACTCTTGGGCTACTCTTTTACCGACAAATAGTGGGATTGACCGTCACATTATTACGCCCCCACGGCTGAAAGGGCGATCATGTTTGGTGCGATGGGGATTCGAACCCGCGACCCTCAGATTACGAGTCGAACGCCTTAACCCATCTGGACATGCCGGGCCTTTCTGAAAAGAATAGGCCGAAATCGTCTACGGCAGGCACCGCGAATCCCCGCTCGAAAATAATGGCTTGACGTGGCGTGGTCACGTTCTGATACTCGGCGTGAAACGGTGCCGAAGGAATACGCATTTCTTCATCGAGAGCGATCCCTCAAGAAACGCCTGGGTGAACCCGGTTTGTAGTCTTAGTCAGACTGATTTCAGAGAGAATAATACATGTTTGATGTAATAAACCGACGTGGAACACATTTACTTGTTAATAAAGAACAACACAAAACATAAAATAGTTCATTGTTTTCCTCACCAATATAAAACGTTTTCAATCTCGCGCGGTAGATGTCACCAAACCGCTTTCAGATTAATTTTGAGTATTTTGCTGAAAGCTGATATTATAATAAAGCCGTATTTAGAGTGACATGGGTACATTGAGTAAAAATGTAAGTCAAAGTAACAAAGTTTTTACACACAATTATAGTTATCTCTACCTCTCCCCTTCTAGCCTGACAAAAGTACGTGAATATGAACGTGACAGCACCGAACCGCTAATATTTTTGTAAAATCTGGGTTTAATTTTTCTAATCAATACCTATAGACTGCTGCAAAGATGTGTTATAAAATTAAGATGTCAGTTTTTGGCTTTTCATTTTAGGAAGTGTGTCCGGCATGTTCAGGCGGTTAGGACGCTAGACTCTTAATCTGCGGATCACGGATTCGGATCCCAGTCGTACCAAACATGCTCGCCCTTTGAGCTGTAAGAACGTTATAGAGTTACCGTCAATCCTACTATTCGTTGATAAAAGAGTATCCCAAGAGTTGGCGGTGAATGGTGACAACTAACTGCTTTTCCTCTAGTCTTGTACTGCTAAATTAGAGACGGCTAGCGCGAAAATTCAAAAACAAACAAACAAAAGTATGTCCAATGTCGCCTAGTAAATAGATTAGCGAATTTTGAATCTGAGTTTCATTGTTTGCTTTCCATTGTCGTAAAAAAAAAATCCAACTTCGCAGTGCGTCTAGTTTCGCACTTCTACACCAGAGAGCGTTATTTGAGTGATGTTCAAACTATACTCGTCAATTTTATTACCCACAAGATGCCGGTGGGAACTATTAACAAGGTACTTTCTCTCAGCACATCAGTTCAAAATTAGGTCCGGCTAGCGCAAATAGTTCGTGAGTGGTTTTGCACGAATATCTGAAATAAGCCAAAAAATACTTCCGAAAGAAGTTGAGGTTACCCGAGCTATTTGGGGTCAGAGTATCGACTCAGTCGAACAAGAAACTCGTGATACACCATGGACACTTAGATGTTCAGATATTCCACATATTGGTTTCACCCATCTCACTTGTTTGTTTGTTGAAATTCGCGCAAAGCTACTAGAGGGCTATCTGCACTAGCCGTCCCTAATTTTGAAATAACAGACTAAAGGCAAGACAGCTTGTTTATCACTACCCGTAGCCAACTCTCGGCTCACTCTTCTATCAACAAACAGTGAAACTGTGTGATTATAACACACCACAGCATATTCGGTGACAGGATTCGAGCCCGCGATCCGTAACTTGTGGGTTGGATGCCCTAACCACCAGCAGAATTGTTCTATATTCGACATTTACTTTAAAACCTTAAAGTAAATCATCAAAACTCTTGTACCAAGTGGCAAAGCTGGTTCAAGGTAGGTTCGAAGAGCTCAAACAATCTCCAGAAATATTTTGGTTGTGAAAAAAAAAATTACAAAAAATCTAGAACAAATACAAGCAAAGAGAGAAGTGATATTTGTGGTAACAGGTCGTCTGTAGAATACGGTGAATCTATATAAAATATTATCTACATATGTATGTGTGTGTAATAGTGCAGCCTGTTGTCTGATGTATGTCAAAGCAACTACTTCGCAGGGTGTGGATGGACATTTAATCTTCACCAAAACTAATATGGAGGGTTATTAATTGTATGCAATGGCGCATTCAGATTTTCTGTTTTTGCGTTTTGTGGTTTTTATGGCGTTTATGAATTCCCTATCGCTATTTCACCCCCCCTTTAATGGACCTTTTACCACCTTTGACACGAAGGTTCGCCGTGACCATGGAGAGATACATTCAAATATTCAGTTTTTCACTTTTCCTTTTGTGGTTTTTATAAACGTTGTTATTACTACTTCGCCCCCTTTTTATGGACCTTTACTAAATTTGGCAAAGGTTTACTGATTACTGAGTGCATGCAAAATAACACGCAAATTTGCAGTTTCACACTTTGTGTTTCGCATTTCTTTTATGAGCGTTTTCACGTTTTTTAATTATTACATATAAGAGAAGCCAACATTTCATGTTCTTAGATAACATTTCATTAATCATGAATTCACATAACTTTTGTCCAGGGCACGGGTATTCCAGCTAGTTTTGTATATGTGAATTGTTTGTTTGTTTTGGAATTTCGCACAAAGCTATTCGAGGGCTATCTGTGCTAGCCGTCTGATATTTAGCAGTGTAAGACTAGAGGGAAGGCAGCTAGTCATCACCACCCACCGCCAACTCTTAGGCTACTCTTTTACCAACGAATAGTGGGATTGACCGTCACATTATAACGCCCCCACGGCTGGGAGTTGTATATGTGAAAACCAAATTAAAGAAAAATTCCCAAATATATTTCTTTCTTTCATAATTTGATTAATTTTGTTCGTTAATGTTGCAAGTGAGAAAACCATTTTCGAAACTGAAGCTGATTTCTTTTCACGTTCTGAAGTGGGACAAGAAAGATTAAACTTTTTAGTACTAATTTCTATAATAATGAATCGATCAGAGAATTTAAAATGGACAAATTAAGAAAAAGCTTTGTCATATCAAAAGCTTCTAAAGTTATATATTTCAAAAGACGAATTTTTATTTTCTATGTGTATTTTTGTGTGCAATATTTTGTACTCTGTATTCTGAATTAAATATATATATACATTTAAAACCGTGTAAAGTAAAAGAAAATAAATATAAAAATTTGAAAAAGGGGGCACTTTTTATTATTTTCGCACATTTCAGTATTTGAACTTAAGCCTGCACTGATAAGATGTACAATGCTGTTACGTCAGTAATTTGAAGAAATTCAAGAAGAATGTTCGAAGCCACTGTAGCATTTTACCGAAGTGGTATAAAAAATAGTTAAGCGTTAAATATAAATTCCCATGGTTCATTCATTTTTTCTCCCGTTTTATTAAGTGCGTATTCATACAGAACAATACATGGAAAATTGTAAGCAACACAACAGTACACAGTTATAAGGTCAAAGATTGTTGTTGTTTTGAAATAAGCACAAAGCTACACAATGGGCTATCTGTGCTCTGCCAACCACGGGTATCGAAACCCGGTTTTTAACGTTGTAAGTCCGCAGACATACCGCTGAGCCACTGGGGGGCAAAGGTCATAGAATACTCCATTAAAAATTTTTTAGCTCTTGGTAACCCTTTGCGCATTACACGATTAACCCTAAACACACAGTTTACTTTACAGCTTCTGTAAATCACATGTTTTTATCGATTCTCTGTTGACACAGATCTTCACTCTGAGTCCTTAGTTAAACGTGACAGAGATGAAAATAGTTTTTGATTCACTATATAAACGTTTACAACAAACGACAAGAAATTTGGACTTTTTGAGCGGCGAATTATCACTAAGTGCCTTAAAAACACTTTAATTTCAGTAATTTTTTGAGCGTTTACACTTTTGTGTTCTATATACTTAGCCATTTTTATTTTATTTATTTATATTTGTTTTAGAAGAAAAAAGAATTACAAATGAATTAATTTAATTAATTAGTGTTTTGTTATCATTATACAGCCGAACGCAGGCAGTGGTTAGCGTGCTGAGCTGTGGACCCGAGGTTCATACCCTGTTACTGTCCCTCCACCAACATATTGGGTCTTTGAAAGCGTTATAAGAGTGAATGTCAAATCAAATTATGGTAGTCCACAATTTGGCGCTGAATGGCGTTGACTAGCTATATTCGCTATAACTCATCACCTCAAAATTAAGGACAACTAGCCCATATAACCCTCGTATAGCTAAACGCGATATTGAATAAAACAATCAACTATCACCACAATATGTATTTTTCACACTACTCCATTTCGTCTAAGCAACAATACCGCTAAACAAGTCGATCGTATACTTGTTTGCCCTCACAATCGATGTGTTCTGTTACACATCATTTCTGTAAACGCTCACAACTATTTGAATGTAATCATGTTGCAGCAGTGTACATAATGTTGCAGAAAATCTGCGTAACAAGACACAAACGTGCATTAGGTTTTTTCCATGCCGCAAAGTGACTGAAGATTATAATTTACAAACTCTAATTAACATAAACAAATCCGGATGTATTTGTCGTGTTTATCTGTCATCCGGGTAAGTTAAAGGCTTCATTGCATTACCTCACATATAGGGTTAGCTTTTTGTATATTTTATTGTGCAATTTTAACACATCATATTCGATACTTAGAATTATTTCAGAGCATTTAAATAGACATTTTCTCACGTCGAGATAACGCATAGGTAAATGTAGGACTTACGACCTTAGAGAACTAAATAGTAAAAATTAGCTCTAAAGTCAACGTGATCCTTGGGTCGACGCATAAATAAATTTAAGTATGTTCTTGCGAATTACATTGACAAAGAAGTTCGGAACCGTAGTTTAATATGAAACAAAGGAAAAATGTACACGTTATTTAAAGTATGTAAAGAACAGCGCTTTAAAAGTGCAGTGTCTTTAACACCTGTCTATTCTAATTAATTTTCTGTAGTTGGGAGATTACATCGGTAACCATAGAAGCTTCGAATTATCTCCCCAGTTTCGTAATTTTGGTTCTCAGCAAATTGTAATTTCAGGATATCATTTTTGTTCTTGTTTTATTTGTTTCGCCCTTAAAGGATGTATTTAATTTAAAAGAAATTAAGTAAGAAACACGCAGCATATGAGAAATTCTGTATATCTAGGCAGGTTGTCAGCGTTAAAAATGTTTCTACTCATATTTGTTGTTTTTGGAAATATTCTTGTACCTTTGGTCTCATATGTCGTGTCACATCAACATATCACCTTATTTAGATGTTATTACTGAACTGAAACTACTGATGTGACATTCAGTATAGAGCAATTGCTTCTTTATTTCACTAGTGTCAAACTATTGCTTTGCTAAAGACAATACTTATATATACATATACATATATTAGCATTCCTTGAGGGATAGGCGTGGCTTATACAGTGGTTGAGCTGCAAATCGCAATGTCCATGGTCTAAGACATAATGTCACTTAACACGTACTTACATCTGAGGACATGTTCTGATGGTGCACATGACAGTTAATCCTTTTTGACGGCTCGTGTGGCTGACTGGATGCCTTCCTTTTGACCAGTAATTTAAAATTAGGGATTGCTGTACGTTAATCCTAGAATCTCTAATCTGGCTGTCTAGCATGCGCATAAGATTCCGTTCAGGTTAGAAATACTTATACCACTTTCTTTCAAAAGTCGCTGTATTTTTAAAACCTGACTCATGATAACAGCGACATTCGCTCTTCAATTCCCAGTATTCATACAGATGAACTGATCAGGTGGTCAATATATCATTAGAAATGATTTGATCCAAACGGGGATATAATTACGTACAGTGTAACCATTCTCATCGGATCTCTTGAAATATATTGTGGTTTATACAACAGGGTTTACAGTTAAATGAAAACTCTGGTGTAATATTTCATTCGGGTTATTTTAAATACGCTGTATTTATCAAATCACCATATTACGACTAAAAATAATAAATGTTGGTGTAATATTCCAACCGAGCAATTTGAAATTTGCTGTGTTTGATACAACCGCAGGATTACGACTAGAAGAAAACACTGGTGTAGGTGTTGCAACCTGATAATGTGCAATCCACTGCGATTGTAATACAACCAGATTACGACTAGAAGAAAACATTGATGTAGATATTGCAACCAGATAATGTGTAATACACTGCGATTGTGATACAACCAGATTACGATTAAAAGAAAGTATTGATGTCGGTATTGCAACCAGATAATGTGTAATTCACTACGATTGTGACACAAACAGATTACGACTAGAAGAAAACATTGGTGTAATATTCCAACTGAATAATTTGAAATACACCATCATGAATGCAACTGGATTTGTGACTGGAATAAGACACATATAAAAATGTTCCCACGGTATAATATGGAGTAGCTTTATGACACAACATACTTTGTGAGTGGAGAAAAAAAATGTGGAAATAATCCAGTTGTAAGGGATATTGTTCCAGTTGACTGGATGCTCCGCAGCTGTACGAAACTTTATCGATAATAGCCACTAACTAAAACTGCAGCAAATGAAACACATGCGTTTCAAAAACCAAATAATTTAGCCGAAGAGTATCGAATATTTCTTCAAAGATCATTATCCACGTGACACTAAATGGGCGTGGCCACGATAATAATAACACAGCCAGTTCTGTTGTAGAACATTATTATAATATATACGTAGTTTAAAAATACGTATACACAATATATATGTATCTACATTAACGTATTTTATAAAGGAAACAGTAATTACTTCTCATATATATATAATTCTTCCTATTTTAATGGATCCATAGAAATGTTTGCAAAGTTTATTAAGATAAGACGCAGCATACAATGTAAGTATATAAATATTGTTACTAAACAAACTACATTGCTTTGAAACGGTACTTAGAATAACACAATTACGGGATTTTGACAAAAAGGCTGATTATATATATATATCACTGTAGCTAAACAAATATTTAAAACTTTATAAACTGCGAATAATGCCTGATTTTCGTTTTTGTTTTACTTCAGCCATGTATACCATGCTATGTTGTATTAAAATAAATATGGTTCTCCAGACGTACACATGTGACAAAACCTTTCGCTTTCTGAAGTGGTTCCGTTTTCAACACTTAATGGAAAAAAACCCTACAAATAAACCTGTGAAACATGTGTTTTACAGTGTGCTTTGATATGTCTTACCTTCATAACTGAATTTAATGTTTACATTATTTATGAATATCTAAGTTTATTATATACCTATAGTTACGACTTGAAACCTAGTGTTTTAAGTATAGAAACTAAATCAAAAGATTAACCGTTTCCTGTAAAGTCACACCATTATCAGACTACAGTTAAGTTAAGTTAAGTTTATTATTGTAACAAACGTGTATTTGTTAAACCTCCAATATTCGTAACTCATCAGGTTGTCAATGTAAAAAAAAACTGTAAAACTGTAAATAAAGGTGAAGTTGGTCATATCTATTTCCTAGAAATATTCTGTTTTACTTAATTTAGTTTCATTTAGGACAGATAACGAATTATCTCAAATACATTTTCTGAACTTTGCACTCGAACATAAGCTGGATGAACTGTCCAGGAAGCATTGTTTATTCTACATTTCCTGAAAACATTCGAAACGGAAGTCGCTGGTATTACTATTATTACTCACCGAAAGGATGATCTTTGAAATTAATTCTAATAACAGTTTCTTATTTAACTTAATAATAGTTTTTAATTAGGACTGTATGACAGGTCTATTGTTCGTAACGCATGGAAATATCGTGATAAAATTTTGTTTGTTACGCACGAGAAAATGAACTTAATACACTGAAGTCCAAAAATCAAGTACATACCAAAATTAGTTTTAACGAATACTTCGAGGTTTTCATCGAGGAGACAGACAATTTTAACTAGTTTAGAAAACGCAATTTCTTTTTCCCATTCTCAAAGACAAATGTTTCACACACAAGATCTGAAAGTGAAAAGTTAAAACCATTCCAAGTTGTTTTATTAACCTGTCGTGTGATAACAACAGTCGTGATTTATAATTCATTGGAACATAAATCAAATGTCATGTTTTATATTTCTAATGATAAAAACTTATAATATCGATATAAAGTGGTTATTCCAATATGTCTGCCACCCACAGTGACTCAACCGTGGGTCTGAAGGTTTATAACTCAATGAACCTAGTCTCAATTCACGCGGTGGACACATTTCAGATATCCCATTGCGTAGCTTTGTATTTAACACCAAATAGACAAACATAAAAAACTAATGCTTCTTCATGGAACTTGATGCAAGCAGAAAATTAAACAGACAACTGTGTGTTCTAAATATGACTGGTATGGGTATTAAAAACTTTAATTACAATAAAGTGCAGAACGACGTTTCGACCTTCTCAGGTCATCTTCAAGTTAACAAAGAGAGTTTACAACAGACAGACAAATACCTGCTTAGACTAGACATAAGAAGATAGACAAGTACTTACTCAGACTTGATATAAACAGAAAAACAAATACTTATTTAGACTTGATATAAACAGACAAACAAATACTTACTCAGACTAGATATAAACAGACAAATATTTACTCAGACTAGATATAAACAGACAAATACTTTCTCAGACTTGATATAAACAGAAAAACAAATACTTATTTAGACTTGATATAAACAGACAAACAAATACTTACTCAGACTAGATATAAACAGACAAGTACTTACTCAGACTTGATATAAACAGAAAAACAAATACTTTCTCAGTGAAATTTCTGTTATACATAAACATGTTTATATATTCGTTAAAGCAACTTTCTAGATAGATAAGAAATAGCTTAATCACCAAGGTTGGAAAACCAAGTAGACTGTTGGATGTTTTTGTAAGCCTATATTTTAACTCTTTTTGATTATTTGACACAATTACCTTCGGTTACTTAAAAACATGAAGCAATATGTTGCACGTTTTTAGTGGCTTTATTTGGCAAGTTTCCATAAATGTTGATTACAACTGTCAGACAATGAATTAAACAACAAATGAATGATGCTATTGGATTTAGATGAATAACGTGTGTGGATAAATGGAAGAACATATGGTTGGCTAGATGGATGAGTGAGTGAATGACGGAATAATCGATAGAATACACAACAAACATACAAACAGATTATCAGACGTTATACGATGCAAAATAATACTGAAATTTAGACGTTTGCCAGAAAATAACAAATAAAAATGTTCTGGTCAATCAAAACTCGTTTTTTGAAAACAGCGAGTTAAAAAGAGATAACAGCACGTGAAAATGGTACATGCAAATTGTTGTTCATTTTTAACGTTCTGCTGATTATACTTTGACCAAATTAATACATTTGAAGATTGAAAATAATGTCCCTTTTCACAGGCTAGTAGTGGAAGAAATTGAGAAACTTGTTTCTTTGAATAACTTTAAAACCAAAGTGTTTCTTTTATACATATAACGATATGCATTAAATTTCAGAAGTTAACCTTAACGTGTTTCAAACTTCTTAAAATATTTGTATAGATAATGAAAAACGCATATACGTAGGTATAAAAACATGAATGCGACAAGAAAAGTATAATATTTACCTTAATATAATTATATTTACAGCGCCATCTAATATTCTGATCTTTCACAGCATTAAGCTTGAAGACTGGTATGTCATTGTTCTTCTAAACGATTGGCAAGGATAATTAAAAAAATATTTTATAACAGTTTTAAATGTGATATTTTGAAACTGTAAACCAATGAAAGTTCTTTTCGTAGTTTTAAAACAACACATTCAATATAATGTCCTTCTAACAATTTTTAAAATCGAAACAACAAACAGAGCATAATGTTCTGACAGTTTTAAAACCATAAATGTCCTTCTTAAAGCTTGAGAATAGCAAACAGAACAGTGTTATGCTAAAACATTTTAAACAACAAATCGAAACAGTGTTCTTCTGACAGTTTTAAAACTGAATATAGTGCCCTACTAGCAGTTTTTAAAACAACAAACTTAAATCGTTCTTCAAACTTACTTTAAACAACAAACTAAACGCAATGTCATTGTAACGGTTTTAAAATAACAAATTCAAACAATATCATTCTGACGGTTTTAAAGTAACGTATTGAAACAATGTTATTGTGACGGTTTTAAAATAACAAATTGAAACAATGTCATTCTGACGGTTTCTAAGTAACGTATTGAAACAATGTTATTGTGACAGTTTTAAAATAACAAATTGAAACAATGTCATTCTGACGGTTTTTAAAACAATGAACTACTTACAATTTCCTTTGCTTGACCTTTCTAACTATACATTTATAAAAAAAGAGACAATAGCCGAAAATAGCGAGCATGTTTGGTGCGAACAGGATACGAACTTAAACCCTGAAGAAAGGGAAAATATCTTACCTGTTTATGTTCATTGGTACATTATATTCTTAACGGAAGATACAAATTAATTAAAAATACGAAACTTGATTCGAAAATGTGTTGTGTAAAACTACGACAAGGAGACATAGCCTAGTTTATGATGGATGTCTTTTACCATGAAGAAAACACTGTTCTCCAAAATATTGGGTAAATTACCGAAAAACAAAATGGTGGAATATATTTGTATGTAAACATACATAATGTACTAACGTAGAGCTAAATGTACCCCAGTGATTAGCGTGCTGAACTGTGGACCTATGAGTCAAATGTTCGAGTCTCGTTTCACATTTTATGTCCTTGAGTGCGTTTAAAAGGTGCCAGTCAAAAGTAGGTACGGCTAGGATAGGTATACTTTGAGTAACTTTGCCCCAGTATGAGATTACGAACGGACTGTGGACCTGTGGGTTTAACATTCGAGTCTCGTTACATATTTTGTGTCTTTGGGTGCATTTAAAAAGTGCCAGTCAAAATTGGATACGACTAACTTTGTTCCAGTGTGAGAAGCGAACAAGCAATCAAAAATTAATTTTGTTAAGATAAAATATATTTTTTTTGAAGTGTGTGTGAAAAAACAACAGCCCACACAAGAAACAAGAAATTGCAAACTATATTAATGTTTTTGCAATTAGTGAAGAACTCAAACTCGATGTCCTATTGGTTGAAATCTTAATATCTATAAGGCTATAAGTTGTGTAATTATTGGATAAAGATGCCGATCATACTAGGAATTTGTTGATTTTCGACGTATTTGAAGTTGAACTATAATACGACTGTTTATCCTAGAAAGATATTTGTAATGTAATAATAATTACAAAGACGTTTTCTATGAACTTACTCTACAGGGTAAGGGTTATTACGTATTATAATTTATCTAGGACGAGTCTTTGAATAATTATATTACGTATTACAATTTCAAATAGCTAGAAATATCAATGTTAATTTAAAAGTTAATTGAATTTCAGAATGTATAAAGCTTATGATATTTGTCAACAAGAGTAATGTACACGATTTTATTTCTTAGCATATATATATTTTCAATACAGTTTACAGTAACCATTACTACAAGTTAATAGAAATAATTATTTACATATATAGATGAATATTTTACAAACTTTTAAACAATATTTGGTCTTCCATCTGGTCTGGAACTGAATATTTTATCAATGATTCAGTTCCACAAGGGCCAAATTACTTTTATATTAATATAGGGATACACTTCTCTTGACGGCAATGCCAGCCAGTTCCTATCTTTTGAGGCCTAATGTCGTTTATAAGCTTATTTTTCTCAGAAGAACACATCTAATGTCCTCGTGGAAAGAAATAGTAATGTCCAAAGTTAATCAGCTAATTATCTGAAGTTGAAGGGTTTGTAATTCGAAATATATTATTGTTTCTGATCAAATATCTGTAATTTTTTTCCAATTAATAAGCGTTAATCACAATTATCGCTTACGAGGCTTGCAGTGTACTGTCTGTAGCTGACCAATAACATTCTATTCTGTCTCTTAGCACGTAGGTTCATATAGGTTAAAGCGATATTCTCGAATGTTCAAAAATGTCCTAAGACACGCTAACACTTTTGTAAAACAAATGTAGTTGATTCTTACTCTCGATAATCTTCTACAAATTTAGAGAACAACACACGTCACATGCATAAAAAGCTATACTGAAATAATCGTAGATATTAAAATAAATGTATAACAGTAAATCTATTACATGGTAAGTTAATAATTAACATTATCAATGACACGATAAACAATAAGTTGAACAATCAATAAACTTTTAATTTTTCTTAACTAGATACAGAAATTTGAAAACGATAACATTTCAAAATGTTCCTTCTGAATATTTTCTTTATAACTGAACGGTTGGTGGCTCATGTTATAAAACTGTAGATATTGTTTGACAGTATGTTTTCCAAAATAACATTTGGGAAAAACAGCTGAAACACTGATCTAATTCTCTAGAGAAAATGTTATTTAAACAAATGTTTAAATGAATACGAACAGATTAAAAGTGGAAGTATTTTGATAAAGAAGAAGTAAAGACATTAAAATAATACAAACTTATACACATAAAAATGTCAGTAAGTGACTATTAAATCAGCTGATAATTTATAAACTGATCGCTTGTAGATGGGTATAAAATGTAAACCATAGAGTACTCGTATCAATTGTTAAAAATTCCCAACTTCAAATTTATCAATACGTGCTATGATTGATTGAAAGACTGAATATTCTAGATATGAATGGAAAAGCCTGGCCTGGCCTGGCCAAACGCGTAAGGCGTGCGACTCGTAATCCAAGGGTCGCGTTATACATGCTCGCCCTCCCAGCCGTGGGGGTGTATAATGTGACGGTCAATCCCACTATTCGTTGGTAAAAGAGTAGCCCAAGAGTTGGCGGTGGGTGGTGATGACTAGCTGCCTTCCCTCTAGTCTTACACTGCTAAATTAGGGACGGCTAGCGCAAATAGCCGTCATGTAGCTTTGCGCGAAATTCCAAAACAAACAAACAAACAAATGAATGGAAAAGACGTTTCCACGTTTGGCTCAAGATAAGCAATTAGAAATGCGTGTGATAAATAGAGCTATTTCGAATTTGTTCTCCCAAAGATAATAACACTATAAGAAAGACATGAAGAATGGCTGTTTATTTTCAGTTTTTATAAATACTTATTGCGTATTATCCCTTAACGTAAAGAGCCGCTTTCGCAAACTGTAGAACTGACGATTGTCTATACTATGTGATAAGAAACTCGGTGACGTTAATAGGGTTAGACAGCCAAATGAAATCGTTTCGTTGTCTGATCCACTTACATAACGGTACGTCTGCACACGTACAACACTAGAAACCTGAATTCGATACCTGTGATGAGCAGAGCACATGTGGCCCATTGTGTAATTTTGTGCTTAATTTCAAACAAACGAAATGGTATGGTGGTGGATGCTACGAATCTTATCAAACAGACATTTGTGATTGAATTATATTCACTCTCAAAGACAATCTGGAAGTCACAAAATTGAACTCGATATTTATAATAAGTGTATAAAGTAATTATAAAGCTACACAAAAGGCTGTCTGTGCTCTTCCCACCACGGGTATCTAAACCCAGTTTCTAGTGTTGTAAGTCTGCAGACATACTGATGTGCCACAGGGGGCTATTCTCGCCGAAAAGTGTTTTGAAACAAACAATTGTGTTTCAGTTTTGGTTTTATTAAATAACAGATATTGAAACCAGGTTAAATGTTCATTTGTCTTACCGCTTTACCACTTTTGTTCGGATGACCAAAGTGTAGTTTATTTGTTGAAAGTGCACACATTTCCGAAGTTTAAAACCCGGAATATAATAGACCAACATAAACAAATTATCTACATAATACCCATGGGGGTTTTTTGAGTTAGGTGTATGAATAACGGTAGAACGTTGCACCTAATTCGTGATTCGGTATTAAACCGTTGGCTGTGTATATATTTATACATTTATTTTCTTTGTCACCGAAAGTAAAAATTGAAAAGCGAATCTGTGACGTAGAGGTCTCGTGCACTCCTTGACAGTCCGTATCCTCTGCCCTCGGACTGCATTTTCACTTTTTCAAAGCCCATCAGCACAGGTCGGGCTAGTAAATCAAAGAAATACAGATAGGCCTCTGACAATGGTGATGTATACATAATGGATGACTCTGATATAATATAAATATGATATAAGTGGAAGCAATACAAGAAGCCAGACACTCAATATATATCTGAAATATTGGGTGATTGTGATAATAAATGCAGAATAACACTGGAAGAAAAGCAAAACGTCTCACACCCAATGAGAAGTATCATTTATGTTGTAATAAGAAGAAACTCAATTCGTTTGATTCAAAGATAATTAGAACGTTGTATATGTTTCATTTATACAGAAAGTAATTCTTTGCGTTGGAAACATTAATAAACTAAGCTTTACTATTGGAAGATTTCTGTGTTACAGCGGTCATGAAGGTAAAGGGTCTAAAGTTTTACAAACTCTGATGAGATGAATTCGACAGCACTATTAGAACGAATCAGTTCCCGTCGTTGTCAATCACGTGTTTATAAACGTATGCATTTAAAGTTATGTAAAAATTGAACACGTGAGGATGTGATGATAATTTAGGTTACCGTAGTGTCACATGTTGTGAAAATAAACTGATATTAAAATATGAACAAAGAAACCAAATTCATCACCTCTCACTGATCAGTAAGCTTATAAAAGATACAAAAATTAATTGTCTTTTACATAAGGTTTGATAAAAACGACTTGTTTGTATGGGGTAATGCCTGTCAATTACAACAATATCTCATTCAAATTATCAAATGTAACTACTGGTTGTCTCAGTTGACATCCATTTACAAAACTAACTGTGACCACAACCAATTCTCAGAGAATAAAACAATACAAGGGTAAGAATGCACAAAAACTATGTTAACACTTAAACATATTAAAATTGCAGCGTTTTATTTTATAACGTTTCAAATGTTTTGTTTTTTTACAACTCATAACGCGTAGTTAAGTAATATTTAAACTAATATTACACACGGACTTTACAGTAATTAGTTCCTCTGTACTAGTAAGCCTTCGGTCCTTCATCTGGCAGCAGTGTTCACATAAATCTTATGTGTGAATGGTTAACAACTTTAATACTAGATGGCAGTTATTGTTAGGATTTTGTCTAAGACACCTGTCTTCAAATTGGAGTTCAACAGCGAAACAAATTTACGTAATTCAATATACTGTTCATTGGAAGTATTTAACGTGAGGAAAAGTCCGTGTGTATTTCTTGCGTAGATTAGAAACGTTGTTGACGATACTGCTAGGAAAATTAATATAAAGTAAATTGTTTTTTAACTGAAAAGTACTTATGGCTTTTCTACATTTAACTTTGACCTATTCCAAATGCGTGCATGATACTTATTTTCGACAGACTATGTTGTTCTATTGATTCCTTTAACTCCAACCTGAGATGTTGTTAAATATAGTTTTATAATTATTATGTCATGTATGGGAAGCCTAAACTTTTATGTCTCAGGTTATTCGTGTAAACTAACCAAGAGCACAGCCGTACCAAGTTTCAACTGACAGACAATAGAACAACCGTAGTTAGGTAATAGCATCCGCCCCCAGCCATTAGACTACTCTTGTCTACACAAAAAAGAAGAGAAAATAGAGCACCCACAACCCCAAAGTGTAGAAAGTGTTTGGGGGCCAACGGACGGCGGACACTGAATCCTTGGTTTCACAGTTTAGGTGATGGAGTAAGGATACATATACGCTAATATAAAAATAACTTAGTAAACAACGGACATATAAGCATAACAAAGATATTTATTTCTTTTGCAGACATACAACATCTTTGGATAGAACTTTGGTCTGTCTTCTTTCTTCGTAAGTCATGCATGAGTTTTATGTATTTACCACACATTTTATGTGTGAATGATCCGAGTTTTACCGCGTGTGTTATGTGTGAATTACCTGAGTTTACTGCGTGTGTTATGTGCTTACTGCACATTTTATATGCGAATGACTTGAGTTTCACCGATTGTGTTATGTGTGAATTGCCCGAGCTTACTGCGTGTGTTATGTGTGAATAACCTGATTTTTACTGAATGTGTTATGTGTGAATGGTTTGAGATTTTCTTGTCTACCTATCAACAAGCCGACAGATCCAGACAAACATTTGCTTGTCTACAGATTAATCAGTAAGTTAATTAGTTCCTTTACTTTCCTACGCATTTGAACACATAACACATTGATATTATTACCATTTACAAAAATAACTGTCTTTCATATTCCATTGATTATGTGAATAAAGCACAACAAAAATGTTACAAGCTGATAATGCATTACCCCTTGTATCTTGGAATTATAGAAAAGCTCCCAACGCTTACAAAAAGTCTGTCTGAAATTACTGATTAGAAAGAAGGCAGCGACTCATCATCACATCACCCATCATTCACGCGAAGGTATTGACTGTCACACTTTTAAAGCTTTCATAGCTTAAAGTGCAGGAAATGTTTTGTGGTTTCGAACGGATTCTAGCCTGGATCCCTAGATCCGAAACCCAGAGCTCTATCACATCGTACGTTCATATATTTCGTAACAATTTACTCTGTGCCCCACATATCTGTATCTTCCTTTCAGGAGGCTCAGCTTGGGTGACTTTTTTACCTGCCGAAGATAAACGTTTTGTAACCTAGTCAAGTCTGAAATCTATACACGAACCTGTGAATGTCTGTCCATATGTATATAACTTTATATTACAAGAACTGAGGTAATGATAAAAACCAACTTGTAGACGTGAGTTCTTATAGCTTGTGCAATGAAAAAATAAACAAACAAACCAGAAAAACTGTGAAAAAAAAGAAAATAATAAAACGTGTTATTGTATATTTGGTGAAATTTTCCTTTTTTTTTACAAAAGATGAAAATATTTTATTTTAGGCGAAAGAAGTGAAATCCGATGTTAGTAAGATTAGTAATGTATATATGAATACATTAACATTATGTATGCTCTACTGGAATTATACAGAGCGTCAGGTTAAAGAAACGTTTTTTTCTTTGGTCCTATGAGGTGCTACTTGTCTCTATTATAATTAATCTGTCAAACTCATCACAAGAGGAAGATATTGTAATATAAAGATACGTAATTCGCTACCTGTGAGACAGCAACAGCCAATCACTTACCTGCTTACGAGCCAATCGATTTCTCAGCAGGCGGCACGAGCTCGAAAGGCTGTAACTTAGTTTAGAGTTCCCATAGCAGCGGAAGCCATGATTCCCTTGAGCGCTTACGAAGATGAAATACAGTCTAAAACCTAAATCTATTTATAAGTTTTATCTATTAGTTTTCATAGAAGAAAATAATATTTGGAAAACACAATTCTCAATAAATTTTCACATGTAAGTTCTGAGTTAGAAATACACACAGTTGCTTACTGTTGTTTGGCAAACTCTGTTGATGCAATGCACAGTATGAGGAGGCTAGAAAAAAGTGAATTCCAAAGTCATTGGACCGCCCATTTCTAGCGCTTGCGTACCAGCACGTCAAGTTCAAGCAAACACACTAAGCTTTACGTCACATATGGGAGGAGTTAAATCTTCGGGCTCTGCCTCTAGGCAAACGTTAAAGGACTAAGATGCGAGACAGACGCACATTTCAAATCGTCCCTCACTTGGTTTAACTCTCTTCGTAATGAACAAATTGGCCTCGTTGTTTGGTCAAGTTTAGCAGTTCCGCTAAGCATAATTTCCAACATGCACGTATCACCTAGCCATTCGTCAATGGATTAGACTTATTGAAGGCTAGCCTACGACGCACTTATTCCAAATCCTTCCGTTAAATAAAGAGTTTTTGTAAGAAATATAAAGGTTCTGTGGACTTTTTATTAGACAATATTTTATTTGAGGAGAAAAAAATGGTTTCTGTTATGAATCTATTACACGGAGATAGACGCACGATCCACGTCTCTGCACCTAACACTTTGAATCCCTATCCAACTCCACTCACGTCAGTAACCCAACATGTTGGTCCAGGCCTTGGGAGTCCCACCGTACAACGGACACCATTTGCCATTCAAGAGTTATTGGGTCTCGACAACCAAAGAGAAAACTCCCCCTCTTCTCACCGATCTACATCGGCAAGGTTAACAGGACCGACGCCAGTAGCTGGACCTACATGCCCCACGTTTCAACCTAGAGGCCTTGGCACTCAGCCCGGTCCACCCCACTGTTTCCCAGATCCCAGCCGCATGTACTTCGGTCCTGCTGCTTTCATGCCGAGTATGTCCGTCCCGTCTGGAATGACTGGGGTTACGGGTCTTCACGGAGTTACGGGAGTGCCCAGAGTGACACCGATATCGAGCTGCATGCCCATGTTGACTCTTGATCAGCCGACGACAGGTAATCGTCAGCACAGTTCGACAGGTAAGGACGTATCAGTTGCTTTTTTTCTATAGTTTCGAAACATCACGTGGCATTCTATAAATTGTTTTCCCGAGCTGTACAGTACGTCTCTCATTAAATATGTGCCTATAACAAATCTGTCATGCGAACTAAATTCTTGTTAAAAGTTCGATATTTTTTAAGCTTACGAAAACGTGGAATCACTAAACTAGGTAATCATAGTGTTACCCTACACTTGTGACTTAGAGAAACAAAAACTAAACACTGAGCAGCTTTAAGAAGTTCCACATTTACTGCCTGTTGTAGACGTTGACGCAAGAAGTGTCTTGTAGACTATTCAGTTAAAACTGTATTAATATATCACTCACGAATTTGAGGAACACGAGCTCAGAGTTAAGACGTTAAAAACTTTCAAGTTTGTAATACTTACAACTACATAATAGTATATTATTCGCTCTAATACTGCTTTGTGAGGCTTGAAAATACACAATTTTTGCTTCAACGGCTTAGAAGGGCTAGCGTGCGGTTTTAACAACTGGCACGTTGTAGGCTAAACAGTATATGCTGAAGATAAGAATTGACAAGCTTTAGGATCAGAACTAAGGAGTGTTTGCTAAAGGTAAAAACTGGTGCACTGTAGGTCTTACTATATGAGAGTACACGTTCAAGACAAGAACTGGTGTGTTGTGTTTCCCACTTCGGATCATTTTCTGAAACTAGAAATTATTACGTTTCATGTTTGGCGAGAGAGCACGTGAAGTTAGGAACTGATACGTTGTAGGTCTGACAGGAGGACGCATGATGATATTAAGAACAGATTCGTTGTTGGTCTGATTATAGAATAAATTCTGAAGCTGGGAACTGATACGTTTTAAGATTAAGGGAGCACCTGCAGAAACATATCAGATATATCTTTCTTCTCAGAGAAACAATATAGCGGTTAAGAACTGAGATTATCTAACAAGTTAACGGTAAATAGTCGACATTCTCGTTATAATTTCTTTGAATATGATTCTTATGAAATTAGCTCGTTTTTAAATTAAAATATACTTTAAAATATGTATATATTAAGACAAAACGATAATGTGGCGTTCATGATGTTATGTGTTAAAGATTAACATAGTAGAAGTATCGTTTTTATCTTTGTTCAACACTCAGGACTTTCTATGATTACTTCTTGTAATTTATATTTATCTGTTAATGATTTGATATTGAGTTGCAAGCACGTGTTTCTATCAGTACGTGATTTCAAACTGATTCGATGCAAATTTTTACACTCATTTTTTGAAAGCGTTAGAATAGGATATCGAATACAAGGTTCTCTGTGTTAAACGGTTTATCAGCATGACACATAACACTTATTCTAAAAAACTAGGTTTCTTTTTTTAAGTTTCAACTTGTACACACCGCATCTGTTCGTTGTACGAATTTTCAGTGATTTTTATCCCTCATTTTAGCCTGATAGTAAATGCTGTCCTTTGGTTCGAAATCAATTTCATAATTGCTTAGCAATAACAAATTTTGTTAGCTGAAAACTTAGCCTTCCAATAGTATAGCGATAAGTCTCCGGATTTACAACGCTAAAATCAGGGGTTCGATTCCCCTCGGTGAGCTCAGCAGATAGCCCGATGTGGCTTTGCTATAAGAAAACACACACACACACCTGAAAACTTAAAATTCCAACAAAAAGAATCACATTTAACTGGGTAGAAAATCGTTTTGTGAAAATATTTGGATGAAACCCGAAGATTAAAAGTGACAAAACGTATATTACCAAGTGTATAACTATTTTGGTCACTTCACTATCGTGTATTGCAGGGCTCAAAATTATCATATTCGTACAGCATATTTTAAACGTATTTGTTAAGACTTTTTCTTTTATATTATCAAATTTTTCACTTCTGACAACAAAAAATCACATCGATTCTCGCATAATAAAGCCCCCCCCCCGGAAACAAAGCGGCACTTACGGACTTACGACGCTAGAAACCAGATTTCGATACCTGTGGTGGACAGATCAGAGATAGCTTATTTTGTAGCTTTGTATTAATTACAAATAAGCACCTAAGAACAATATGAGTGAAGTATTTACGTTCTGTTATGCACAATAATTTTTATTGTTTAATGAATAGCAGTGTAAGTACTGTTGATTAATTGAACTAAGAGTTTCTGTTATGTTTGAAAGAGAAAGATAACTTCTTTAAATTCGTTTAATATTCAGCTAGTTGGGTTGGAATATTGGTTTCTTTGTGTCTTCGAATTACTTTAAGTTGAATATTTCCAGGTATTAGGTTTGGCCTTAGAGAAACTTATCCATGAAAGAAGTAAAATGTTATAAAACATATTTAAGACTATTACGACTCTGTTTGGTATAAAAAGTATAGAATGCATTCCAGACACTTCTTAGGTCACTTGATATGTTTCAATGTTATGAAAATATCGAACAACACATACATGCACACTTACAATACATATTCGTAGATACTGTTTAAATAAAGATGCTGTTACGTCTAGCATTTCACAAAGTGTTTGACAGCATCACAAGACAATAGATGGTTACATTTTGCAACAACATCACAAGATAATAGTTGGTTACATTTCATAACGTGCTTCTCAACATCATGAGAAAATAGTTGGTTACATACCACAAAATATGACAGCACCACCAGACAATTATTAGTTACCGTAAAGTTTTTGACAGCACCGTGACAAGATGACGTCATAAAGTGTCTTATTAAACTTCCTGGCGTGGCCTGGTGGTTATGGCACTCGACTCACAACCTGCGTGTCACAGAATCGAAATCCGGCACCAAATATGCTCGTTCGTTGAGACGTTGGGCGATATAAAACAATGGCCAACCCCAGTATCTGTTAGTAAAAGCGTAGCCCAAGAGTTGGAGGTTGGTGCTGGCTATCGGTTGATGTTAGATCGGCACTTCAAAATTAGAAACGACAGCAAGTAGATTTATCATAACAAAACACAACTAAACTGACGCAAAATGTCGTGCTTAGAATACTTTAATGTCAAAATAAAATATAATTATTTACACGTCTTTTTAATATTATATTAAATTTCTTGTCAACTGTTAAGTCATATTTAGTGAAATGAAGTAAGACTTTTTATAGTGTGTGGTGGCACACGATTGGTGAAACGCCTAATAAGTTACTTGACCTAAAATGTTCTCCCACAATATCAACGCATAGTTTGTGAACATTAATAAAATTATTTCGACACAAAGTAATCAGGAGATAAGATATATAAAGCCTATTGACACCTGCATAGCATTACATAAACATACACTAATCACTGTCTTTTTCGAACGTTTTCAGCTCATGATTTTGAAATGATAGACTAGAGGGAAGGCATCTAGTCAGCAGCACCCCTCGCCAACTGTTGGAGCACTGAAGTAGAATGATAGAATTTTACTGCTATTCTTATAACGCATCACAGTCCCAGGGTTCTGAGTGCAATTACCATTATTATTTTAACAGTAACGGGACGCAAACCATGAACTATCAGAATCGTAGTCTGGTAAGCTATTCAGCAGGTTACTACCAGCCCGCTGTTATTACTGAAACTCTAACACAATTTTGAAAGTAAATCTAAGTGTTTTTAGTAAAAACGTATAAATGCAAATGAAATCCAAAAGAATTAAGCATATCAGCCTCTTACAGGATTTTAAATTACTGTATCGTGCCTGAAATTTACCTACGGAAATAGGTTTGTGTGGAGCGCCCCCTGGTGATATGGTTAAGAGAAGTTTCAAACCAAATCTAAATGTTATTTTAAAAAAAGCAAAATGTCTTCTTTTATTTTTAGTTGCTCTAATACAAAATGGTCCAAATTAACTCGAGGAACTGTAACGTGATTTTGTGTAGCTACATCGGTTTATACAGCTCCAGAAACTAAACATAGAATTATTTTCCAAATTTCAGTTCGTGCCCGATGTTTCTTCTCGTGCGCATCGTTAAACTATTTATCTGTGTTGGTGAAACACAGTACAGAAAGTTTCTAGAGAATTAATTAATAACACTTAATGTTATGATACTGGCTAATAGCCAATGGATGCAACCAAAGTCAAAAACAATAGCAAGTGTATCAACTGTTCGTTGCTTAAAGCCACCTTGTGTATTATTAACTCGTTGTGTGAATTGGATGTTTAACTGCTTCTGGTGTTCGATCACAGAACTACTGAAACACATCGAAAGGTAATGCTGTTAAACTTATCACTTTAATACTTCTTAGTGCAAATCTGTGACACAATAATATTACAAGTGAATGAACAGTTATGAAAATCAGGTCACAAATTGAATATTCCAGTAATCCAACGAAATATACGGATGCCGCTACATATTCGCCTAATATGGATCGTTTAAACTATGACGTAATCAGGCATGTGCTCAAATGTTAGTTTTCAAGTACATTATGAACCTTGTAAGTATGAAATATTGGGCAAATTCTATTTGCTTATTGAAATTTTTATAGTAAAAATATACATTAACTTTTTTTCTGATTGCTTTGCCATTATAAGTTAAACCATTTTACGCTTGACAACGTATAGTATTAACTTTCTATTTACAGATTACACAGGTCTGCAATGGTTTTACTGTCCCGAACTTTTCACAGTGGTTCCTCTAGCCTTAATCCGAAAAAGATATTTATTTTTCTTCATCAGTTTTTTTACGAAATGTCATATATATATACTTTTACATAAGTGAATTATTTCCATTAAAATCGGGTCACATTTGTTTTATGATTCAAATGTTGACAGCCAGTAGCTGTAGATTTCTCTAGACCAACCGCGACGTGATGATTTTATCTATCGTTTTAGAACCAAAACATAACAAACGTAATAATAAAAAAGTGTTTATTATAGTAAAAAGAAATGATAATTTGATCTAAGTGAGAGTTTTTCTCCCCGATAGACAAAAAATTACTTACTTAGCAAAATTAAGAAAAAACCGTTATTAAAACTGTAACAACTTTTATAAAGTTAAAATTCGCAGTCCTGTGTTATCAACGTTATTTGTTAGCTCTCAAAATTCTTTGGTAATAAAACGTGAACTTGGAGTCAAATTTTTATTCTATCGAATGTTCAAAAGTTCATTCAGTCTTAGTATAGAATTATTCTTATATTACATAAGGAACTACCTACGTAGTAAGTTTTAAATTGTAATCCCACATTATAACAATGTAATCTGAGTGTTAAGTTAGTTTTCTTGGTATTTTTTTGCAAATATTAAATATTATTATAAAATTGTAGTTCGTGTGTAAATACGTATAACTGAAGATAACGCTATGTAACAAATTTTTTACTTTTTCTTGTTCTTGGGCAAAAAGTGTTATTTGTCAATTGCTTATACCTAAAGTAAATGGAAAAGACCTATTTTTGTCTTCGAACTTTGCTTTTGTGACCTGGGAGCGTATAACGAAAACATGATGGGAGACTATATTTTAGGGCTGATACGTGAAAATGATTTGTATTACAGTCGTAAATCTCAAAAAACTACTCACTTCTAAACATTTTTGTATAACTTTAGTATAAATACATGTAAATCTTGATTCATATGTTGTTTTATTCAGACCTTATGTAAATAAAATTATGAAAATTTGCCCGTTTTTACATAGAAAATAGGTTAATTTTTAAATTTAATTATCCAGGTCACAAAAGCAAAGTTTGAAGGGAATAATGACCATTTATATACTTTTACAACATAAGCAATTAATAAATAACACATACTATCCAGGAACAAAATTGGAGCTACATTGTGAAATTTATGGGAAAAGGCATAACTTCTGTGACTAGAGACAAGTTGGCTAAGTGTAAGTCATTTAATAGTTTTAATCAGTGTCAAATACAGCCTATCTGTGGTATATAGGCTCTTGTCTTTTTGGCCTAAGGAAAATGAACTAGATAAAAATAATGAAGAAATATTCATGTCTTTTAAGGAAGACAGATCTAGTAACTCAGTGTAGGCCAGTAACCGTGTTCCCTCGCGGTACTCTGGGAGCTTCCGCCCATTTCATTGGCGTAGATTTTATCGACAAGCGAGCACGTGACAAAAGAAGCCGTTTGGTTAATATTATTTTGATATTAAACTTGGTGAAATATAAAACATATGAACTGACGGAAGTTTTCTGAAGTCTTGAAAACAAAGAGTATTTGCAGTTGGATGGAATACAGTGCGATAACTGAGAAACAAAATTTATAAATGATCAACTGGATAAAAACTCCGCTATAGCTAAAACGATAAGCTTTACGGCTTACAGTACTAGAAATCTAGGTTCGAGCCCTACGGTTAGCATATCATTGTGCAGTTTTTTGCTTAACAGAAAAGCAAACTAATTAGATATTGGACTAATGCCTTTGGAAGACAAATCTAAGATCACAGTGTAGCTGTATTTTTGCTGTCATCTGATAGTACATATTAACCAAAATCTAACCTATGTGTATAAAGCTTTTATGGAAAATTACAATGTTATTGTAGGCTTCCGTTAACGAAGGAAATTTTTGAATATCCTTTGGAAGACATTAATCCAGAAACAATTGGGCTTTCAAAGCACCAAATCTGTATTTTATAACAACGAGTTTATAGCAGATGCCATTTTAATTAAAAAGTAATAATTAACTTTTCAAAAATATGCAATAAAACCTTCTATGTAAGCCGTATGAGTGGCCGGCAAACCAACCGTCTACTATAACAAGGGCAACCCAAATGTTACTGTTGGTGTTGTCAACTAGCTGCTTTTCTCCTAGTGTATCAGTTCAAAATTAGCGACAACCAGCGCAGTGAATCCTTCTGTAGCTTTGGGCACATATCTGAAATTAAAATGAACTAATTTTAGCAATCTATGATTTCATTTGCCTTTAACTTATTGTAACCAACAGTTAAAGTAAAATATTGTTCTTAAGGACTCAAAAGTTTGAATTGGTTTTTACATAAACATATTTCTCTATCGAAACACACGAGGTAAGTTATTGTAATCTATAAATTATATGATATTTTTTAGCATTTTCTAAGCCTAAGCACGGCGTGTTAATTGGGGCTCAGATACAAAACTGTTTTGCAACTAAAGCAACGACATGTCAAACCGTAGCAACGCTGTTACAAATGTCTTAGATTTCAAAACTGGAATAAGTAAATCCGTTTATTGTAAGAAATCACAGATTACAGTTTCTTGAAATTCTTTTTTTTGTGTTTGAATAGCGTCTTCAGCTTGGTTTGTTACGTACAAATGCGGCCGCGTTGTTAATCTGGCTCGAGGAGATTGCACGAGCAACAATTATGGAGTAAAAAAAAGCATCCGTCTCAAGACACTTCAAAACGTAATTAAAACTGATTCTTTCTTGTTTTGTTAAAAAATAATACATTTGTTCAATTTTGTCCTCAATGGACTTCGAAACTTAGCAATGTTATTCTGCCCAAATTAAAAGCTTAAATCTGATTTTCTTTTCAACAGAAAAAAAAAATATTCTCTGTGAAGTAAATAGTGCTTTTTACGCAACGTTCGAATGCGAGAACAGAAAGAGTTCCTACACCGATTAAACACAACAGAATTGAGTTTGATTTCGTTTCTGCATGTTCGGAATTTCTTTTTGTTATAGCTATGAAAACTTTAGAAGGAAATTTTCACTAGAACACATAAATAACATATTAATACACCTGAAAAAACAGCTTGATACAAAACTATACGAATCTGTCGACGACAATACAGAAATCATAATCATAATCGTGGTTGACTGTCAGATTAAACTTCTTTTTCAAGCTTACTTTTGCTGAATTTTGTGAATATGCTTGAAAACGTTAACGAATTTTCAGCTTATTGTTTGATCCAACAAGGCGTGCGTTTTAAACAAATGCATTTGTATAGCATACACGAAACAGATAGAATTTTCTTTTTCACCTTACACAATGAAAGTTAACTGTGACGTAATACCGTTTTTAAGTTTGAATCCGTTACTTCGATGTGCTTTTCTTTCTTCACGAAACTGTAATTTTTATCTCAGTTATACGGATGATAACTGACACGAGTTTCTGATGTTGTTACTTGCCATCAGTTAAGTCTTTAATACATTGTAACTCATTCTTTTGTTGTTTTCGTTGTACTACAATGATCGAAGCTTGTAAAATCAGCTTGTTTTATTTAATTCTGTTATAGTATCTGATTGTTTTTTTATTATTGTTTTTTCTGCGTTTCTTTTCTGCTCTTTTCATTATAGATTCGTTTTGGCAGTACGACTTTTCCACCCCATCTAGTATTTGTCACGAAACGGAAGAACAGAAGTACGGTAAGTATTTCATTGGTCTCATTGTTGAAGCAAGTTTAAGGGATCTTCAACAAATCTCAATGAATCATCCTTATTTTATTTGAAAATAATTGATCGAAATACGTGTGTAAAGAGGTTGATTGAAATTAGAAAATCTCACTTATATGGCTGTTATCCTATTAAACTTACTTGTAAAACTCTGATTTGTAGAAATTACAAAATTTATGAAATGTCACTGTATAGCGCGTTAATATCACAAGACTTTACATAGTTTACTAAATATTACTTTTCAATTTATCGGTATCACTGCATAGATTATCATTCATTATTAAATAATTAGTGTAATGACGTTAAACAGTTTAGTAAATATATCATTATATATATAATGCTATATATATATAGCTATATTTAATATAGCTTATTAAATGTCACTAGACACTATATCACAGGACATTACACAGCTTTTTACTACGTCCAACTTATGAGACGGCATTAGAAAAGAATGTTTCTACGCTTCATACAGTATTTAAAAACAAAACCGATACCTTAACCAAATTAAAAATTAGGAACGTTTTATGTGAGAAACAAAAAATCGTTTCTTTGGTCAGAGTTTAATTTAGTTTTAACCAAACAGCGATTCAGAACGAAAATTACAAAATGAACCATCAGAACGACACTGTTCGTCGCTACATAGTCGTTACATATTATTACGCAGCTTGCTATAAATTATTTCTCATCTTTTTACATATTATTATTACACAGTTTGTTACACGTCATTTTAGGCGTACTATACATTATTACATAGTTTGTTACATGTTACTAGACAGTTTATTTATACATATTATTACAAAGTTTGTTACATATTACTAGACAGTTTATTTATACATATTATTACATAGTTTGTTACATGTTACTAGACAGTTTATTTATACATATTATTACGAAGTTTGTTACATGTTACAAGACAGTTTATTTATACATGTTATTACAAAGTTTGCTACATGTCACTACACTGTAAACAGATTTCTTAGAAAGTGTCCAGCTAATATGTATATCCACATATATATGTAAGAACCATGTATAGTGAACATTAATTTTGTAAAAACATTCACCTTTTGAGAATTTTGGGAGAGTATGCGATGTTGTGTTATTTTTCATATCAAATTAAACAAACTGCGTTAATAGAAACCGAAGTTAAAAACAAGGATACCCATTGCAATAACTTGTAAATAAATACGAAACTTTTTTGTTCTTTTATTGTTATTGCGATCCGTGTAGAAAATGACCTTACGAACGTGGCTGTCGATGTTTTGTTTATCAAAATGTCTTTAAAAATTTTACGAAAATTAAATACTTGACTAAATTTTGATTAATATTTAATTATGGATACCGTCATGTTGCATGCTTAACAATGATTGAAGTACATGGCCCTGAGATTTAAATATTTGATGAGTGCAACATTGTTGAACAAGAGACCTCCCCCTCGTGACGACTCCTCGTCAAACTGATAAAAGTCACGTTTCTTGACTACTATAATAAAGATATAAAGATTATGTTATGTCTGGTTACTGAACTGTGACTAAACCATGTTTCATAGCTTCATATTGATACTTACGAAATTCTTGAACCGTTTCTGCCTAAGAAGCTCACAAGCGATGTCGGTTCTCCAAAGAAAGAAAGCCCATAACCCACCAGAATAACATTCACCCTGCTAATCTCTCTGGTTGGCTTTTAGTTTCCAACTCGCAACATCGATATATTATCTAATACTGTCCTATCATTATGTGAAATACTGGAAGGCAACGTCAGTATGAAAAACGTCCAACTTAAATTGAACGTTCAGTTTCTCTATACATAAATATGTACATACACATAAAATGCTTTGGCTGGTCTCTAACGTTTGACTGAAAAAAACAAATTATGGCTAGGTTGATTTGTTTAACCTGTATCAATAACCAGCAAAGAGTTAAAGTTGAAACTTGGGCTACGGTCACTAAATATTTGATTTTTCCTTAAAAATCAGTTTGTGTTCGATTATCTCTTTGTCTGCTAACAAAGAAAATGTTTAAGTTTCTGGATCTCTGGCTAAACTTCCCGGGTTTCTTGTTCGAGTGATATTTTAAAACTTTCTATTTCACTCATTTTTACTCGTTAGTTACTCATATCAATTTTCTCACTCAATGACAGCTTCACAAATTCAAATTGGAATGAAATTTTTAGGCAGCTTGGTTCACGTAACACCAGCTTGGTCCACGTAACACTTAAGTCTTTTGGTTTTACTTCTGTTATTGTTTTAGTGTCTATTTCTTGAAATCGCATTTTTTTTTAGAACGGTTGAAATAGAATGTATTTTAAACTAGAATAGCTATCGGGAACATTTTTTCGGTCAGGAGTTCAAAGTTAAAGAGAAAAATTCCTGGTGGTACATCATTAATTTATTCTAAAAACTGATTCGGTGAATCAGCGATAAGTTTAGAGACTTTCAATACAATGATTCAGGGTTCTATTACTTGTGATGGAGAGGGTGAGGGTACATCATCGTGTAGCTTTCTACTAAGAAAACAAGAACTAATACTCTTTATACTAGCCCCCTGCGGCCTGGCATGGCCTAGCGCGTTAAGGCGTGCGCTTTGTGATCTGAGGGTCGCGGATTCGCGCCCGAGTCGCGCCAAACATGCTCGCCCTCCCAGCCGTGGGGATGTATAATGTTACGGTCAATCCCACTTTTCGTTGGTAAAAGAGTATCCCAAGAGTTGGCGGTGGATGGTTATGACTAGCTGCCTTCCCTCTAGTCTTACACTGCTAAATTAGGGACGGCTAGCACAGATAGCCCTCGAGTAGCTTTGTGCGAATTTCTAAAACAAACAAACTAGCCCCCTAGTGGCTCAGCGGTATGTTTGCGGACTGACAACGCTAAAATCCGGGTTTTGATACCCTTGGTGGGCAGGGCACAGATAGCCCATTGTGTAGCTTTGTGCTTAATTCAAAACAACAACAATCTTTACACTGATCATTTTAATGTACTTAAGAATCCCAGAAAAAAGTAAGACAATTTTTTATTGTATTCGTACTTTAAGATTTGAGTGTGATGATATCAGAGTTGAACAGTTTTTTACAAAACCTGTGACACTGAAACATGGATGGCTGTAAACAAAAAACATTGTCTATACGTAATATGAGTGACTGTAATACGTTTTGCTAAGTTTATCAAGAGTTCATCGATGGTTGTTGTTATGTTTGGTAGTTTCTTTAAACGTTTTAAGTTTCGCCTTTCGGTAAAAAGTGTGTGACATTTGACCCATAACAATGTGAAATTACTTTTGAGGATTGTTGTTCTTGTTTTGAATTAACACAAAGCTACTCTGCCCACCACGGGTATCAAAACCCGGTTTTTAGAGTTGTAAGTCCGCAGGCATACCGCTGAGCCACTGGAGGGCTACTTTTAAAGAAAACAGCAGTTAATGTTGCGGTTTGATTTTAAAACGATCAGAAAACTAAATATATCAACCGACCAACTTCCGTTTCTTCTCTGTCCAACTCACAGTACCACTGTACACCACCAACTGATATCCATATTCTGCACCTTTGGATCAGTTTACTTCCATTATAGTCGTGTAGCTTATAACTAGATTTCGCGAGACCTGCCCCGAATTAGGCTTTGACGTTAAAAATTCCCCACTAAACTAAGAACTCGTGAAATATAATTTAATAGTTTCAAACTCTAACAATAATAACGCGACAGGGTAAAAGCCATGTTTGTTTGTTTTTCCTAATTCCCTCCCTGCCACAGCTAAACCAATACAAGTAAAGATTTTGTTGCCCAAAAATCAAACTTACAAAACAACAAATTCATTCAATCCGTCAATTTTCGATCGCGTTTCTTTGTTCAACCGACAAGAACAAAGACACGTTTTCTAATGTAATTTTTGTTGTCTTGAAAGTGCTCCTTCGGATCTTAAAAAGCTTTCCAGATTTTTCTCAATAAAGATTGAAAAAAAAACTAGACACTCACGACTGTTTTAATGTGGCAATGATAACGCCGAGTCGTACGTTGTCTATCGCGTTAGGATTCGCTAAGCCAAGTGAAGACTGCGGTTAATATTGCACGGGACGTTTGGGGTCGTAAAATGTTCAGTTCTGGAACTACCAAGTTGTATCAGAGAAAAAGAATCAACGTCGATAACTTCACAAAGTGCAGAATGATTCACTGATGTTTCAAGAGCTTTTACTTTAATTTCCAGAGGATTGAGGGAGATCGTGAGGGGTGGGGGTGGGTTAGATTCTGTACAAACTACAGCGAGTTTCAATCACGAGGGACCAGACTTTGATTGACGGAAGCTTCGCGTTAACTCGTTGTGTGATCAATGAGTAACCTTGTTGTTCTCGACACAGAAAATACTCACTTTTCCAACCAGATTATGAACAGAACTGAGAAAAAAACACTTTGATTATTGAAAAGAATCAAACATTCTAAAACCTATATACGTTTATTTATTTTAAAACTCTCCGCCGTAAAGTCACAGTTCAACCTCATTTGGTCCAAGGAATATCTATTCTTTAAATATTTTACCCAACATTGCAAATAATTTTAATAAACGAATCTTCTGCGTATGGGACCCCCCCTCGGTGGGAGGTCCGGCATGGCCAAGTGGTTAAGGCACTCGACTCGCAATCTGAGGATAATGGATTCGAATCCTCGTCACACCAAACATGCTCGTCCTTTCAGCCGTGGGGGCGTTATAATGTTACGGTCAGTCGCACTATTCGTTGGTAAAAGAGTAGCCCAGGACTTTGTGGTGGGTGGTGATGACTAGCTGCCTTCTCTCTCGTCTTACGCTAAATTAGGAACGGCTAGCGCAGATAGTCCTCGGGTAGCTTTGTGCGAAATTCGAAACAAAAACAAACAACCAGTTTCGTGAAAACCACGTTAAACTCTATAGAAAATGATAACTATTCCTGATACCAATCTTATGTGTCACACTACCTTCCTTGTATTCCACTTCTATTATAATTACCCACACTACCACGTTTGTATTCCATTTCTATCATAACTACCCACGCTGCAACCTTTGTATTCCATTTCTATCATAATTACCCACAAATGCAACCATTGTATTTCACTTCTGTCAAAATTACCCACGCTGCAACCTTTGAATTCCATTTCTATCATAACTACCCACGCTGCAACCTTTGTATTCCATTTCTATCATAATTATCCACAATTGCAGCCATTGTATTTCACTTCTGTCATAAGTACTCACACCGCAACCTTTGTATTCTACTTCTTTTACTGTAACTTATACCATCAACTGCATATTCTACTTTTATTATAATTACTCATACCATTAACTACGTATTCCCTTTCTGTTACAGTTACTTATGCCATCATCTACGTATTTCTCTTCTGTCAGTTATTCATACAATTAACTTCATATTTCTTTTCTGTCATAGTTATTCGTACAATCAACTGTGTTTCCTACCAATTCATATCAAATACAATATTTTCCTTTATTTTCAATATTTTTAAAGGTATTTGACATCTCTTATGTCACGTTAATATTATTTTACCTAACTCGTTTATTCTTTTCTCAGGTATATTCTTTCTTCAATCCTACCTTGTATTTTCACTTGTCAGAATAGTTATTCAAATTTAACGCGAAACATGTTTATATCCACACACACACACACACACACACACACACACATATTTTACGTAGATGAGAAACCTACTTGAAGTCAACGTCAATCCTACATTCTTTTTACTAAGAGATATTTCTACCTCCCTCTATTATCCAACAACCACAAAACTCCTGCCTGACACCTATACTATATTTTTCTTTTGTAAGAGGTATTCCGAACTGACATAAGCTATAGACACTTCTTCAGCCAGAGGTATTTTTACTTGACATCAAAGATATCCCTACCTTACATCATTCAACCCGGGGTAATTCTGTAGTCAGAGGCATTCTCACCAAACATCACACTTACGTACATTTTTACCAAAAATACCCTCTCCTAACACTTAACGTATGATCTTTTTGTCAGATGAATTCCGTCTTAACACTAAAATTATGTACTTATTTTTTAATCAGAACTATTCTCTCCTATCACCAAACTTATGCACTTTTCTGTGATAAATATTCCGATGAGACACCAAACTTATGCACCTTTTCTCATAAGTATTCCGATGAGACACCAAACTTTTGCACCTTTTCTCATAAGTATTCCGATGAGACACCAAACTTATGCACCTTTTTTCAGAAGTATTCCGATGAGACACCAAACTTATGCTCTTTCCTGTGATAAGTATTCCGATGAGACACCAAACTTATGCACCTTTTCTCATAAGTATTCCGATGAGACTCCAAACTTATGCACATTTTCTAAGAAGTATTCTAACCAAAGACCAAAATGCATTTCAAATGTCTGAAGCATATTCACCAAACACTAAGCGTACGCAACTATTTTTTGTCAAAAATATTCCCTCTTAGCATCACCTCTACATTTTCCTTTCATAAGGTTCTTTTTCTTCGATATCAACCCTATATTGTATCTTATTCAGAAGTGGTCCTACCTGGTACCAATCATGAATTCTTCTGGTGTACTTCCAGAACTCGTCTTTCTTCGTATTCAGATTTAATGTCAGTTCCTCCTTCAGAATAGCATTAACTGTGGACAGATTTAATTTTAACATATTGACTTAAGGGCTATATTCATATAAAAATATAGAGCGAAGTACGTATATGTATAAGTTTCATCTTCTTCAGGATTACACGTTGTTAGTAAGCGTAAAAACTGTCTTAAATATTTCACTTTGTTATCACGTGAAGATATTTAACTGACGCTAAAAATCATGGTTATTTTAACTTTAATTACTGAAAATTATCATCGCGAAATAGAAAATTAATAAAAGAAAGTTTCTTTGGAAAACAAAATTGTTATTTCAATTCCTTGACGCATTTTACGTTTATCAAACCTGCTGCTCTTTTGTTATCTGTAATTGTAAGTCATCGAGAATATGGCTGACGTGGTGTTTGAAGTAATATGAAATCTATACCGTGTAGGTGTTTCAATAAACAATTTCTCCAGAATTTCAACACGTGACAGTATCTGTATGGAGATACAATAATTCTAGTGGGTGGTATTTTATTTATACACGGAACAGTGTTTTCATGGCCATTGAACATTCCACCTACTTTAATTGCTTTCGGAATTTCTTTGCAGTGTTTTTTCGACACAGATTTATGTGTTCATATCGCAGGATAAATTTTACACAATTACAAATGAGTGTAGTTTTAGCTGGTATTAATGTTATCAGTCAAAACGAGCCATTATTTATAGGCCCACCATGGCTAGTCGGTTAGGGAGCTCTACTCCTAATGTTATGGGCGCGGGTTCAAATCCCCCTCACACCACTTATTCTTTCTCTTCTAACGGTAGGGACGTTACAACGTGACGATCGGTTTTTTTATTAGTTGTTATAGGAGTAGCCCAAAAGTTGGCGTTGGATAGTGATTACTAGCTTCCTTTCCTCTAGTCTTACATTGCTAAATTAGGGATAGCGAGCGCAGATAACCCTCTTTGCACGAAATCCGAAAACAACCAAATCTTGCGCCCTCTTGCGGAACTATCAAAAATACACGAAACAAGCTTCTTCTCACATTTTACTGGACCTTTAAGTTATGCAATTATATTCCCCAATCTTTATATTCTTCATGACTTAGAGCGCATGACTGTCTATCCAAATAAATTCTCGTCTAGAAAACCCTTAGCACTCTTCAAGTTATCGTATAATGATGTACCATTAGTATTAATCAGTGCACACAGGTCCACAGTAATGATTTTCGCTCGTGAAATAAGCTGGTTAAAGGGGTAATTTAATTCTCTCTGTTAGCGTCACCTTTAATTTACTTGATAAACGTTAGATTGCTTGTTTGATTTTTCCTGGTTCCGTCCGGTTTAATTAAAAGTTCTTTATGTACTACTTTCTTACAGCCAGGAGCTAATACAGAATGTCTCAGTCACTTACCGTCTACGAGAACGTTTATATGTAATATTTGGATTAATAAGTTTTCGTGTTGTTTCTTCTAATATCGTTAAGACGTTGAAATTTCTCCGCCCACTGTATATCAAATTCTTTGCTACTGACATAATGATTGGTTGAAAGCACAAACTGCCGAAGCATTAAGTACAAGATTTTCGAAATACCTCCCCCCCAAAAAAAACACCTCAAAAACAAACAAGTCCAGTTAAACAAATTTTCAAACTTTTGCCCCAAAGCTTATATACATAGTTTGCAATGTATGAAACAGAGTTGTTCAAAAATACACGTGTACATGGGTATGTATTTATATAAAGGTTTATTTAAAATTATATATACATACTTATTCGATGAAGCGAATGATAGAATGTTACTTTTAAAGGGCGATGTGCTTGGTTTCATTTGTTTTGAATTTAGCGCATAGCTACACGAGGACTATCTGCGCTAGCTGTCTCTTATTTAGCAGTGTAATACAAAAGGGAAGGCAGCTTGTCATCAACGCCTATCACTAACTCTTAGGCTACTATTTTACCAACGAATAGTGGGGTTGGTCGTTACATTATAAAGTTCCCACGGCTGAAGGGGCAGTCGTGTTTGATGTGTCAGGCATTCGAACCCTCGACTCGTAATCTCGACTTGTATATTGCAAGCTTAAAACATAAACTTCCCGAACAACAAGTACTTTGTTTTTGTTGAATTTCTTTCAAATTTGATTTTTTATTTATTTAAACGTGGCAAGAAGTTAGTTTTAAAGGGAATAAATAAACACTTTCCTCAGCTGAGGTGTTCAGGAACATTAACACTACCCTTTCGTCTTGCTCCTGGACGTATGAGGTGTTCAGGAACATTAACACTACCCTTTCGTCTTGCTCCTGGACGTATGAGGTGTTCAGGAACATTAACACTACCCTTTCGTCTTGCTCCTGGACGTAAGATATCACATTCGGTGATATTGTTCTTTCATTTCAGATAAGCTGTAAAAGGATTTTTGTTTAAATTCAGTGTGTATATTTAAAAAAATAATAATTTTCAATTTCTGGGGGTGGAGATAGAATTGAAGAAGCAGAAAAAAAAAGCAAAGCACAAATCCAAGCTTCCTGAAATCGATAACTTTGACAAACCATTTAACAACCCTTTCGTAGGGCCATACAGGTATTAGCGGGAATCTATAAGTCCAATACCTCGAAATTAGCTGTGCGTGGACGGGAGCGATGGCACCCCGAAAAAACTCACTTTCGCAGGGCAGGAGCCGAATAGTTCACGCAAAGTTTTAAGAGTGCCGTCAGCACTAGCCGCCTCTATTTCAGCAGAAATAGACAAGAGGAAATGCAGTTAGTGAACACTACATAAAACCAAACGTGGACTAGTCTTCTTAAACTTGTAGTGGATTTCACCGTTACTCTTATAACGCACTCAGGTCTCTAAATACGGATTTTTTAAATTTGTTTTTCGCAGTAACAGAACGCGAACTATAAAGCCTGAGATGTAAGGACAGGCACGCTCAGCCGGATTCAGAGCCTGAAAATGATCAACTTCTTCAGTTTTAGAGGAAGCTTACAATGAAATGACAATATACAGTATCTTATCTGGTTACTAGATTGTGAGAAGTATTATACATATGTGTAGGTCATATAAAATGAAAAGTGTTATATCATATTACAACTAGAATATTCATGCTGTAAAAACATTTTGCTCAGAGAAACCAGATGTAAAAGTTTCGATTAATTCGGAAAATTGCCGAAAATAGTCTTATTGGAACACGCTCTGGAATTAATTCAGTTTTTGATAAATTAGATAATATGAGACGAAATCATCATGACAAATTGCAATAATGAAAACAGTTATGAAATGTTCTTTCATTTACAGAGAGTAGAGACTTCACATTTATAAATCTAATTTGCTCTGTAAAAATATAGAGAGTAAAAAAATAATTTTTCCTGTTTTATAAAAAAAATCACACATTATAAAAGTTAAACCTGAAGGACAACATGAAACGGATCGATATTCTAAAGTTTACTCTCATGAGGTAACATACCAGTTACTAGTATTAAAAACGATAGTTGTATTTGAGAACGTGAAATATGTGTTTCTGTAGTTACAGTTTAATAACAAAGAAAAAGAAAGACGTTACTGAAATGTTATCCCAAAATTTGTGATCCGTAATTGTTTTTGTTGACAAAAAGATAATTAATTCACGCGCTACGTCCTTCAAGGTCTGAACTTAGAGCATATACATGTTTACATTCCTGTTACATATGAAAATTTTTTTGAGTTTACAAACGGAAACAGAAAGTGATGTAACTGGTAAGTAGAAATTAAATACAGACGAAACAATGAGCAAAATAGCTGAGATGAAGGTATTTGTTGACTACTATAACTTATTTATAGCATATAACATTAAAGAATATTAAATTGTATCAATATCAGTATCGAAAAGTCCAAAGTATTATTTGATATTTGAGTTTATTTACAAGTAACCATCTAATTTACCGGTTGTTTTCTTTTTTTTTACCTAATAACTATGTGATCAAGTTAGCTCAAATATTTCTATAACTTCAAAACGTGAACTCTAGCGGTCATTATTATAACCTCTTATATCAACTTTCACTTAATAGAACGATATAAAAATAAAACGATGCATGTTTTCGTTTCTTACATCTCGCAGGATGTACCTAACTTACCGAGTTCGTTTAATTTTATAGCGATTAAAGAAACACTTTTCTTCTATTGACTTAGATATTTTTAAATAACATTTCAAATATCCTTCACATTTTTCTCAAGGATTCGAACGAGGTACAAGAGTACCAAATAAACACAGGAACTTTTCAAATAAAACCAGTTTAACTTTATGAAAATACAACCACAAGATCCAAAACTGAGAAGCGCATACGCATCTGAAAGTAATGGAATACTGCAAAAGGCTTATACAGCTTTCACGAAAAGCTACAAATTGATAAAGTTTTGACACCGTGTGACTTTTTTTATTTGAAATTATTCTTTACGGTAATTTGATTGGTTGAATAATATATTAAGTGTTGCCAAAGTCAAATTAACGCCATTATTCAGAGAAAGTTAATCTCGACTTTCTTTGCAACCAAAAATAGTTTGAATAGGACGCATAGATTCACAAATGAACAATTCTGTTTTTAATATTGTCTTTATCACTGTCATCGGAATTGTTATTCCATAGTAAAATAAATAATGACCTATAAAGCGCCCTCCTAAGGAACTTATGGTAAGCGATTAATGATCGTTAAATATTTTTTTATGAATTCGGACTCACCATACCGCTCGTTGACAACATCACACGCAGGGAGATTTTAATTAACGATAATTTCACACATTTATGGTTAATGTTTTTCTCATATAATCAGACTGGTGAGTGATTTTTATTTTCCTAGCAAATGTGCAAAACAAAAAAATCAATTTTTTTTTCTTCTTTCATTTACCACACATCCATGAACTTCACTCCTAGAGATAATACAGACGTGTTTCAGAAAACGATGTTTTCTTGTCAAGAGAGAGATTCAACTGATTTCAGTGAGGTACTTAATTGTGTTTAAAGATACGATAGTCAGAAATGTGAAAAGAAAGAAGAATACCCTAATTCAAATAGTGTTATTAATAGATTGAGTGCTTCGAATACGAAACAGCTGTTAAGTAATGTTGTTTCTTAAGACTTATTTGTTAATAAGCTTAACGTCACAAAATGGGATGTCTATGCTATGCTTATCAGGAGCATCAAAACCTGATTTGCAGCCTTGTAAATCCTCGAATTTACTGCTGAGCAATCGGGGCAACCGTTTCGTAATTCCGTTGCTAGATTAAGCACGGAAAGAAGTCGCGAATATGTTCATGATACAAGCTAGGCCACTTCCGTTTTCTTTAGATATGGCAACGAAGGATGAAAAAAAGACTTACTTTTGTAACGTTTTCCAAGGCTTATGTAACACTTTTTTGTATGTATATTTGAAAACCTAATTGGAACTGTATGTAAAATTTGGATAGACAATACTGCCTGGTTTTCTTTCTCTATTTTGTGTCCGCTAAACATCCGCCCCTAACTACAGTCTATCAGAATAGGCCTAATGCACGCAAACATCCGCCAGAGGGCACATTCGTGATCCACTCTCACCTCTTAGCTGTCACGTGAAGTAGTTATTTGGCTTAAAATGTGTTGACATAAGGTGGGGTTCTGTGACCACATTAATGTAGCTATTTCAACGCGACTGCTTTTTCAACTTTTTATATAGCATGTGTGTGGCCAGCAACTACGTACAACAGGTATAGAATTTTTCTAAGGGGATATCCTTAAATATAACCTGTTAATTATAGATTTATTAATAAATATAGCCGTTTACTTTGACACATAACTTTAACGTTAACATAAAATGCTTTGCTTGATCTGAATTTTCGCGCATGACCACTCGAGGAATAATTTACGCTAGCCGTTCTTAATTTAGCAATGTAAGACTAAAGGGAAGACAGCTAGTCGTCACCACCCACCGCCAACTCTTAAGCTATTCTTTTATCAACAAATAGTGAGATTGACCGTAACTTTACAACGCTATTAAGAGTCAAAGAACGAACATGTTTGTTGCGAAAGGGATTCAAACCGCAACCCTCATATTACGAGTAAAGCGATCTAATCAACTGGCCATGTCGGGCCTAAATATTACAATTATTACAAAATCACCGTCACGAGTATTATTATGTTGACGAAATATTGTCGTGTGGCTCACTGGATTCCGCTGTTTGCGGGGCCTGGCATGGCTAAGCGTGTAAGGCGTGCGACTCGTAATCCGAGGGTCGCGGGTTCGCGCTCGTGTCGCGCTAAACATGCTCGCCCTCCCAGCCGTGGGGTCGTATAATGTTTCGGTCAATCCCGCTATTCGTTGGTAAAAGAATAGCCCAAGAGTTGGCGGTGGGTGGTGATGACTAGCTGCCTTCCCTCTAGTCTTACACTGCTAAATTAGGGACGGCTAGCACAGATAGTCCTCGAGTAGCTTTGTGCAAAATTCCAAAAAAACAAACAAACAAACCGCTGTTTGCAATGTTTTACTTTTTAATAATACAAAGCAAGAATGAATCTTCCGAAAAGATTCTTATTCATGTGTAATGAGCAGATAAAATTTTCGATTTGTTCGAAGTACATACTTCGTTTATTCAACTACCATTGTTTTGTTAATGATATGTGAAATCTACGAGGTCAACTAACAAAAAATTACAAAAAAAATTCATTATAAGCTTATTCTTGAAAGAAAATCAAAACAAAAACAATTACATTATAAGATCATTATTGCGGTTATCGTCTTTCCAAGGTTTCATAAACTAAGTGTTATCATACAATTATGTGACATCATTTTTTTAAAATTAGAAACCTCAAACAGCACAGAAAGGACGTTATAATCAACGCCCGGTGGAATCATATTTTTCGTTTAATTTCACGATTTTTGCTAAAGAAGGAAGTATTTTCGAAATACAATGTTCACGTGTTTAACGCCACTCGTTTTTACGTTAATTTATTATTAAACAAGAACAGAAAACACTTTCCAACTTGGTTAAAATCGAATCTTAAGATAGTCCCTTAAAATTCAAGTGGCTCGAGGGCTTCGTTCGTTTCTACGGGTTTTCGACCCGCAGGATTAACCTTTTCACTTTTTACTGACTTAGTTGAATCCTTGTTTGCATCTGACAGTTACTGTGAAAAAAAAGGCGTGTTTAAAAAACAACGAAGATGTGACAGTTGGTATCGTTTCAACTGACAGCAAGTTAACAAGTTCTGTTTAATTCTTTTTCCCATAGGCAATCAGAGATTTGAGAGAGAGACACCTGGGCATTTTTAACGTTCACAGGGCATATTTAAGAAAAAAAATTATAATGTGTGAACACACAGATTAGTACTTTTATCAGGAAATTTCTAAGTAAAGCAAATTCGGTAAAGATAATAAAATGCTGTACAAAATCTTTTGTCCATCAGAAGCGCTGTTCATTTGATTTTCGGCAAAATTATTTTTCATGGAATAATACATAAAATCGTCTACGCTATAATTGTTAACCTGGTTTAGATAAAAGACTTTTTGTTTAATTCCATATATGTTGTTTTGTAAGAAATTCGGTTGTTGTTGTTCTTAATAAAATCCAATAGTTTACTTAAGCAAATAAAACAGTTGTTTTTAAGGACATGGTTTATTTTCATTATTGTATCTCAGATTTTCGATTTAGAGTTTGTTTTTACTGTTTTTCTTTCAAGATAAAAAAATGGAATATTTAAATACATGGTTTGACTGATGGATCATATAACAGTCTAGTGACTTAGTGACAATTTGTCGCTAGGGAAATCCTCAGTTTAAGAATATTACAATATGATACATTTCTAATTGATAATTCATTGTTAGAATCATGTATGTCTTTTATAATCAAACACTAATAATGCATGTGTGTCTATCATCACAATAATTTAAACCTTACTGATGAAATACGAGACAACCCTCTACTTAAAAATAGTTGCTTACTTATACAATTTTGTACTCGTTGTTTGTTAGAAATGACTATACAGTGTACTTAATTACTATTATATAAGCTCTTTATTTCTCGTGTTGTTAAAACTGCCTTGCTGAATCTGGTCATAATGTAACAATGTATTTAGTTACTGCAGTTACTTGGGTTCTTAAAACTACATTGACGAGTCTGGCAGCAATGGAATAATGTATTTCGTTATAGGAATCGTAGTTCTATTTCTTGTGTTTTTAGAACTACGTTGTCAAGTCTGGCAACAATGGAACAGTGTACTTTGCTACTGTTATAGTAGTTCTGTTGCTTGTGTTATTAGAACTATATTGACGAGTCTGGCAACAATGGGACATTGTACTTAGTTAATGTTATAGTAGTTCTGTTTCTTGTGTTCTTAAAACTATATTGATAAGTCTGGTAACAATGGAACAGTGTACTTTGTTACTTTTATAGTAGTTCTGTTTCTTGTGTTTTTAGATCTACGTTGACAAGTCTTGCAACAATGGAACATTGCACTTAGTTACTGCTATAGTAATTCTATTTCTTGTGTTCTTAGAACTGTATTGACGAGTCTAACAACAATGGAATATGGTACTTAGTTACTGTTATAGTAGTTCTATTTCTTGAACTCTTAGAACTACGTTGACAAGTCTTGCAGCAATGGAACATTGTACTTAGTTACTGTTATAGTAGTTCTGTTGCTTGTGTTATTAGAACTATATTGACGAGTCTGGCAACAATGGGACATTGTACTTAGTTACTGTTATAGTAGTTCTGTTTCTTGTGTTCTTAAAACTATATTGATAAGTCTGGTAACAATGGAACAGTGTACTTAGTTACTGTTATAGTAGTTCTGTTGCTTGTGTTATTAGAACTATATTGACGAGTCTGGCAACAATGGGACATTGTACTTAGTTACTGTTATAGTAGTTCTGTTTCTTGTGTTCTTAAAACTATATTGATAAGTCTGGTAACAATGGAACAGTGTACTTAGTTACTGTTATAGTAGTTCTGTTTCTTGTGTTTTTAGATCTACGTTGACAAGTCTTGCAACAATGGAACATTGCACTTAGTTACTGCTATAGTAATTCTATTTCTTGTGTTCTTAGAACTGTATTGACGAGTCTAACAACAATGGAATATGGTACTTAGTTACTGTTATAGTAGTTCTATTTCTTGAACTCTTAGAACTACGTTGACAAGTCTTGCAGCAATGGAACATTGTACTTAGTTACTGTTATAGTAGTTCTGTTGCTTGTGTTATTAGAACTATATTGACGAGTCTGGCAACAATGGGACATTGTACTTAGTTACTGTTATAGTAGTTCTGTTTCTTGTGTTCTTAAAACTATATTGATAAGTCTGGTAACAATGGAACAGTGTACTTAGTTACTGTTATAGTAGTTCTGTTTCTTGTGTTTTTAGATCTACGTTGACAAGTCTTGCAACAATGGAACATTGCACTTAGTTACTGCTATAGTAATTCTATTTCTTGTGTTCTTAGAACGGTATTGACGAGTCTAACAACAATGGAATATGGTACTTAGTTACTGTTATAGTAGTTCTATTTCTTGAACTCTTAGAACTACGTTGACAAGTCTTGCAGCAATGGAACATTGTACTTAGTTACTGTTATAGTAGTTCTATTTCTAGTAGTTCTCTTAGAACTACGTTGACAAGTCTTGCAGCAATGGAACATTGTACTTAGTTACTGTTATAGTAGTTCTATTTCTTGTGTTCTTAGAACTATATTGACGAGTCTGACAAGAATGGAACATTTACTTAGTTACTGTTATAGTATTTCTATTTCTTGTACTCTTAGAACTACGTTGACAAATCTGGCAACAATGGACACTTTGTTACTGTTTATAGTAGTTCTATTTCTTGTGTTATTAAAATTATATTGACGAGTCTGGTAACAATGGAACAGTGTACTTAGTTACTGTTATAGTAATTCTATTTCTTGTGTTATTAAAATTATATTGACGAGTCTGGTAACAATGGAACAGTGTACTTAGTTACTGTTATAGTAATTCTATTTCTTGTGTTATTAAAATTATATTGACGAGTCTGGTAACAATGGAACAGTGTACTTAGTTACTGTTATAGTAATTTTATTTCTTGTGTTCTGAGAACTACATTGACGCTTCTGGCAGCAATGAAACAGTGTACTTTGTTATTAGTGTCGTAGTTCTATTTCTTGTGTTCTTTGAACTATATTGATAAGTCTGGTAACAATGAAACAATGTATTTAACTACTGTTATGTTCTATTTCTGGTTTTCTTAGAACTACGTTGACAAGTCTGGCAACAATGGAACATTGTACTTAGTTACTGGAATTGTAGTTATCTTTCTTTTGTTGTTAAATCTACATTGGCATGTCTAGCAACAATGTAACAGTGCATCTAGTTACTGGTATAGTAGTTCTATTACTTGTGTTTTTAAATCTACATTGACAAGTCTTGAAACATTGGAACAATGTACTTAGTTACTGGCACTGCAGGTTTACACCCTGTGTTATCAAAATTATATTTACAAGTCATAATGGGACAGTGTACTTAGTTACTGGTATTGTAGCGCAGTTTCTTAGGTTGTCAGAATGGCGTTAATAGTTGTGTTAACAAGGGAATTGTGTAGTTATCCACTGGTACTGTGGCTATATTTGTGTTGTAAGAGCTTCATTGAAAAGATTTGTAACAATAGGACAGAGCACTTTGTTAATTGTGTTACTTCTTCTTGTGTTATTAAAACACCAGAGATACATTAGAATATGAGTTTATTTTGTTACTGATTGAGTATTGTAATTTTATTTGCATCACTAGAAATCTGGCATCATACATAAATGATGAACTGATATAAAAGGTTTGCTTGTGTTACAAGGAATACAGAGGAACGTGTCATAATAATGGAAAAGTTTACATTGTAACTGTCACAATCACTCGAATTCCTGTGGTGCAAAACAAAAACCAATACCAATACACTCCCTCTATCCTTTTGCGCTATCGGAAACTAACACCGTGTTTGTTAATTATAAAAAAAAAATCGTAAAAGCAGGCACCTCCTAGTCCAACGGTATGTCTGTAGGTTTACAACACTAAAATCAGCCGTTTGATTCCCCTCAGTGGGTTTAGCAGATGGTCCGATGTGGCTTTACTATACGAAAAAAAACACACACGTGTAAAAGTAGAAAAGATTTGAAACTGGGAACGTTAAAGTTCGCCAAAGACAAGGTTTTGAGTAATATACAATAAAGAAGAAAAATACCTATTTATATATGTGAGTTAGTAATATTTAATAGCCACTCTTTATGTTGTGTGAAAACTAGCAACATTGTTAATCACACTAGAAGAGTCTATTTAATTGCATATAGTATATCGCTACCTTACGTGTTACACACTGTTATTAACTTCATTCTCTGAGTGACATGGTTTCGTGAAAGTTGCGTGCCAATTTCATTTTCCATTTGTAATTCACCGAAACTGCTGCTTATTATTTTCATTTTCCAAATACTGGTGTTTATGTGATATTTCACTAGTACTACTGACGTCTTCAGACAGAACCAAAAACATTTAGGTAAATGCAATCTTAAAAAGCGGTCATAAAAATAATTAATATTTCATATTAGTCATGTCTGTTAGTTTCAATTAAATCACGTTTATATAAATTGTATACATCTGTAGCTGTCACATAAAGCATTCGCAACGAACCAATGCTACTTTCTAAGTGTGAGCAATAATCAGTTTCGACAGCGGAAACCTTTGAAAAAGATTATAATTTCCAAACCAGCATTATTAAACAATAAAGTGAACTTTGTACATTTTCAACTCTTCAAACTTCCATGAAATGGAGTAAAAATGAGTTCATTCCAAGTTCATTCATTACGAACTATAGCTTAACTGTTTTTTTTACTAATTAAAAGATAGAAATTTTGTTATGCCAAACGTTTTCTGCTGAACTATCCTTCAGGGTCCGTCAAGGTCAGGTGGTCAGGGCGCTCGACTAGTAATCTAGGTATCGCGGGTTCGAATCCTCGTCGCACCAAACATGTCCGCCCCTTCAGTCGTGAGGCGTTATAATGTGATGATCAATCCTATTTGTTGGTAAAAGCCCAAGAGTTGGCAGTAGGTAATGATGACTAGTTACCTTCCCTCTAGTCTTAAACTGCAAAATCAGGGACGGCTTGCGCAGATAGCCCTCGCGTAGCTTTTCGCGAAATTCAAAAACAAACAAACACTCTATCCTTGAATGTGACAAATTATTTCAAAATAGCAAACATATTCATATATTTAATCTGGGAACTCTTTACGTTAATCTAATTAAATGCAAGTCAACAACAAGGGAATCAATAACATCCAGGCCAACTGCGATTGGCTAAATATATTCACTTATTTGGTTTCCTTGTGTGTATGTGCCGAGAAGAGTAATAAGGCAGAATTTTCTTCTCTTTTCTGACACTGTGTAACACAGTGTTCTGTTGTTACTGCGCTCTGTTATTAATTTTCCAAGTTGTGGCTATCGTTACCCGATTCTAACGAGTATGCTTGCGATAAACACTCTTTGTTTTCCAATTTCTAATGACCAAATCTTAAAAAGTCGCTTTGTTTCTGAACTTCAGCGAACATAACTGTAGTAGTAGCTCACTTAACAACTTTTAATGACCATGTATCAAATAGCGAGTGTGGTTGTTGAGTTTTAGTGGTTATATCTGTTATGGTGGCTCTTCTTATCAAGTTCTAATTACCATATCTGAATCGTCGGGTGTTGTTGTTGAGTTTTAGTGGTCATATCTGTTATAGTGGCTCTTCTTATCAAGTTCTAATTACCATATCTGAATCGTCGGGTGTTGTTGTTGAGTTTTAGTGGTCATATCTGTTATAGTGGCTCTTCTTATCAACTTCTAATGACCATATCTGAATCATTGGGTGTTGTTGTTGAGTTTTAGTGGTCATATCTGTTATAGTGGCTCTTCTTATCAACTTCTAATGACCATATCTGAATCGTTGGGTGTTGTTGTTGAGTTTTAGTGGTCATATCTGTTATAGTGGCTCTTCTTATCAACTTCTAATGACCATATCTGAATCGTTGGGTGTTGTTGTTGAGTTTTAGTGGTCATATCTGTTATAGTGGCTCTTCTTATTAACTTCTAATGACCATATCTGAATCGTCGGGTGTTGTTGTTGAGTTTTAGTGGTCATATCTGTTATAGTGGCTCTTCTTATCAACTTCTAATGACCATATCTGAAATAATGGCTGTTGCTGAATAACAATCATCATATCTGCACTAGTTGCTCTTTTTTTCCCTGAATTATACTTATAATGCTAGAAACAGATACTGCTGGTTGTATCTGTTAATTATAATTAACATATCTGTTGTCGAGACTCCTTCTTTCAATAACTTCTAATGACCATAATTAAATTAATGTACCTTGTTACTTAATTATAAGCTTAATTTTTAAACCAGTGGTGGTATTATTGGATTTTATTGGCTGCTATGTCTGGATCTTAAGGATCATATTTGAAAAAAAAAAGTGTTTCTTTGTTTTTGAATTCCGCGCAAAACCGCTCAAGGGCTATCTGCGCTAGCCGTCCCTAATTTAGCAGTGAAGACTAAAGGGTAGGGAGCTGGTCTTCGCTACCCACCCTAACTCTTGGGCTTCTCTTTTACTAACGAATAGTGGGAATGATTATTACATTATAACGCTCCCACAGCTGAGAGGGCGAGCATGTTTGATGTAACGGGGATTTAACCCCGCGACCCTCAAATTACGAGTCGAACGCCTTAACAAATCTGGCTAAACGTTTCTTTACTATAATGTTAATTACTGAAACAGTGGATATTACGAGATGTTGAAGATAATAACTTGCAGAGTGACTGCTGTGATAGATTTTAATGGTAATATCTGAAGTACTTGCCAGGTTTTGTTGATTATATCTGAAATTAATATAAACAATATATCTATATAATTTCGATATTCTTGGACTTAAAACTAAAACTGACACTGTTTATAACATAGTGTTGAATATGAATGTTCAAAGCTATTTACAAGAACGAATATTCATAATGCTTCGTTGATTACATAATATGATCCATATCCATAAAAAACTGAACAATACATAGTAAGAAATACACGGATAAATGAATTTCTATGTATCTATATTAAAGTTCTATAGAGTACGTGTGTGGCCCGGCATGGCCAGATGGGTTAAGGCGTTGACTCGTAATCCGAGGATATCGGGTTCGACTCTCCGTTACACCAAACTTGCTCGCCTTTTTTGCCGTGGGAGTGTTATAATGTTACGGTCAATTCGTTGGTAAAAGAGTAACCGAAGAGTTGGCGGTGATGACTAACTGCCTTCCCTCTAGTCTTACACTACTAAATTAGAGACAGCTAACGCAGATAGCTCTCGAGTAGCTTTGCGCGAAATTAAAATAAACAGAGTACGTTTGTATTAATTATCAATAGATCCATTAAATTAACTGAAAATTGCGCCATATTTAAATATTTGAAAACAGCGGATGGTCTATGATGCCATATAGGAAACCAACCAAGGTGAATTGCAAGCTCGCGTGTCAACCAGCATCGTGTAAAACTATAGAAAAAGGTGTTGGTTATTATCAGCATTTATTCCTCATCTAATGTACTTTATCAGTCGAAGTTACCACATTGTATTCGAACGTGGATCACAAGTTTTGTCTGTTGTGCCCATTATTTGAAGTGTGTGCTTCACGCAATAACGACATCGGTGGAAAGGGGTCATTTTCAAATTTTATTTCTGGATAATTAATTGCTAAAGTTATTATACTAATACTGTTCATATAGTTACTCAGGTGGTTTTGAAAACTCTTTGAAGCTAAGTGAAACTAACATTTTGTACGTCTATTAGAATGTGTTTACATTTGGAGGTATACTTCGTATTCTGATTGTAACCAAGTTAAAAATAAGCATGTGTTTTAAAACGGAAAGCCTGATACCTTAATAACAGTCATGGTCATAAAGTATTGTTGTGTAAGTTACGAGTTAAGTACGCTTTGTTTACACAGCCGTACTAAGCCCAAACTAGATTTTAAAGCCTTACTGTCTACAGCCTGTAGTTTTCAACAAACTACAGTTTAAAATCCGTCGTATTGTAGAGCAAGTTAAACTGGATGTTCAGTACTACAAATGGTGCGTCAAAACTAAATTCATTGGCTTTATGCTATTATATTATAGGACTTTTTTGTACTCAATACATTTCACTTCGTTTGGTAAACAACGTGTGAAACAAAGTTCTATTGGCAAAAGAAACGAATTGAGCCTACCAGAGGAGATGCTCTCTGTTCGTTTAGTAAAAGAATTGAGTTTGTTTCGCTTGAAAATCTTTGATCTCAACCTTGGAAGATCTCGGCTGATGTTGAAAAAAAACTGAGGTGAACCATGAACACGAATTTTGGTTCATTTCCAAATTAATTCGGCACAAGGCAAGTTTGAACAACAAGCACACTTGTCAAAGAAAACGAACTGAAATTGAGTCCTTTTGAAACGAACCTAGTGTGGTTACTCTCTACAGCTATAAGACATAAGATGAAATATACTACGGAGTTTTAATCCAACTTTCTGTCCTCGTTAAGGATAAGTTTATCATTCATGCTGCTCTATCATAACGTCTAGGTCAGTTACAAAATGTAGCATTTTTACAAGTGTTTGAATTCGAAATTTTAATAATAAACACTCAAACTTATAAGAGACAAACTTTAAGAAGAGGAACAGTTATGTCGCGTTTTATAAAACTAATAACTAAACTGAAAATGAAAAAATAATTCTTATTCTGACTCAAAACTTTAATAAATGTATTTGCCATAGCAAATTATTTCATAGTTACTTGTACCTAAAAAAAGAATAAAGTGTTTATGGAATATTCCTGTTTACTGGATATACGTAGATGTCCAACTCTACAATGTTAGTTCCAATCCCATCTTTAAACCTAAAATTGAAAAGTAGTTAAATGATACAATATACTAACTATCAGTCTATAGAAACGCTGGAACTGGAAGGATATCACTTCGAGGTGAAACGCGAACTAGAAACTCGTTATTTTTAGTTGAAAGCACCACGCTGTCGTTTCAAATACATCTATTGATTTAATCGAGACGTCATGGCTCTATCTATTCATTTATACCGTTTAATTATTTTACTTTACATGTTTTATCTTAAATGTCATGCTTGTAATCTCATTAAATGTTCCCAAACTGGATAAAATTGTGATAACATTTTTCAAGGGCTTATTTTGTACACATTAAGACAATTTGTTTTCAAAGCATTTAAAGAAAATCGCATTGTAAAGATAAAATGACGAGTATGTAAATATGATTCATAAAAATTTAAAAAATGAAATTTTCTATTGTTAGTATAAATATTTTCTGAATATAATAATTAAAAACACTAGAAATAACATCATTATTTTTATCAGAAAACCAACCAACATGCAGACAGTTATGTAGTACATTGTAGAGCACATGTGGACTAATTAAGTTTTTCGATATTGTTGTTTTAAGTCTAGGTAATTGAATGAACTATAAGATTCATGGTGTCACGGGAAATTAAATTTCTGTGATGGTCCCTAAGGTTTGAAGATTAGCGATTCCTTATTTTCAGACAGCTCAGGTTTTGAAGGTTCGTGACTGATGGAGAACCGATTTTCTCATAACCAGTGCGATGAAATTATATGGAACCTTTCTTGTATTCTCACCAAATTAATCATTATCCAGTCAACGCCCGTTCCCTTTGGATTTAAATGGTAATTTACCACATTCCTGGCGTCTTTAGTGGCTAAATTAAAGCGTTCGAAGGTGCTAACACGCTGCCGGAGACTTAGGCATATATTGAGGCATATATATATATATATATATGTATATATATATACACACACATATTCGAGATCCTGGTATGAGCTGTAATGACGAGATAGTGAAGGTGCCTTAGTCTTTGTCCAAGGTTTGCATGCACGTATCTTGTTTGTTTCGTGCATCTCCCACTTCCTCTATCTAGCGTGTCTCGCTCCACGAATTCCACTTCTTGTGAGTGGATCCATTATGAATGGATTGACGTTCAAAACCATAGACCACCTCAAATTAATTAACCACCTTGTAGGAAAGCACGCTCCATCTATGACACTACATAAGGCTTAGCGTGAATGTTTTATGAGTCTTGACTTATAAGGGAACTTTGTACGAACCGATCCCCCCAAAAACCCTACATTTTTTGGCCGGTAACTAGTCTTTATAATAATCGTTTTTCTTTGTTCAAGCCCGGTCAAGTTTTACTGACATTATCTATGATAGTAAGCACTGTTTTAAACATCGTTATTTATTATCTCATTTGATAAAGTACTTATGCAATACAAATTGCTTCGTAATCATATTATGAAATAAGTATAGCATAGTTCGAATGAAGTGTGGCTTAAATAGCTCCGTGTCAACTCTATAGATGTAGGGAAGTAAGGCATCCTTGAAAAAATAAATTGAGAACCTGTAGAGCATAACGAAGAAATAGAACGTCACGAAAAGGTTATGTTAGACTGCAGGTTACTTTAGGCTACAGGTTATGCTAGGCTATAAGTTACGTTAGACTATAGGTTATGTTCGGCTATACGTTACGTTAGACTACAGGTTATGTTAGACTGCAGGTTACGTTAGACTACAGGTTATGTTAGGTTACAGATTATGTTAGACTACAAGTTATGTTATACTACAGGTTACGTTAGTCTACAGGTTATGTTAATCTACAGGTTACGTTAGTCTACAGGTTATGTTAGGCTACAGGTTACGTTATACTACAGGTTATGTTAGACTACAGGTTGAGTTAGGCTAAAGGCTATGTTAGGCTACAGGTTATGTTATGCTGCAGATTATGTTATACTACAGGTTATGTTATGCTACAGATTATGTTATACTACAGGTTATGTTAGACTACAGGTTACGTTATACTACAGGTTATGTTAGACTACAGGTTGAGTTAGGCTAAAGGCTATGTTAGGCTACAGGTTATGTTATGCTGCAGATTATGTTATACTACAGGTTATGTTAGACTGCAGGTTACGTTAGACTACAAGTTATGTTATGTTATACTACAAGTTATGTTATGTTATACTACAGGTTATGTTAGACTACTCTGCATGATTGAAAAAAGAACCAATTAAATATTCCACGATAATGAGGTATGTTCAATTCTTATGAACAAACATGCGAAAAATGTTATTTTAAGCTACAGTAAGGAAGATTTGGTTTGATAACAGGTGTGTTTATTATTAAGTACACAAGTGTAAAACGGTAAAAAAAAAATTATTATTTAAATCAACAACTGGTGAGCTTTTTCCACACATCGCTCAGAAGAATAAAGTTTGAAATAACCAGTTGAAAATACATAAAGCTACACATTATTACCAGACGTGTGCACAGAGAATCAATAATAGCAACATAAGTTAACAGGATAATAATTAGGATGCGGAATCATTTATAAACTTAGAGTAAATTAATAATTTGATGAGCTACAGTATACCTTAATGTTCGATGTGCTTTTCAAAGACATACAAAAGCTGAACCAATACTGTAAAGATAGGGCTATGATTTTTCAAACCTAAATACTAGTCGCGAACAGATAAAACAAACACAAGTGAAGAGTTTGCCAACAGACGTTGTTTGTAAATTCTAAACAAACCTAGTCTAATTTTGGTTAACAAATCTTCCTGAAAAATAAGTTCCTAACAACAACAAACAAGCGTGAGTTTAGATTAAAACCTTAAATGACAAGTAAGGAAAAGGAAACTTTTATACCCTGAATCCAATGATAGTTAATGATCTATAATTTGATTACATAGTAAACAATAAGGGGTAGTTTATTCGTTCTGAAATTCTACACAAGTTAAAATTAAACATTAGCGTTTCTTTTAAAAGGTTTCTTTGTTTGTTTTGAATTTCGCGCAAAGCTACGCGAGGGCTATCTGCGCTAGCCGTCCCTAATTTAGCAGCGTAAGACTAGAGGGAAGGTAGCTAGTCATCACCACCCACCGTCAGCTCTTGGACTACTCTTTTATCAACGAATAGTGGGATTGACCGTTACACTATAACTCCCCACGGCTGAAAGGACGAGCATGTTTGGTGCGACAGGGATTCAAACCCGCGACCCTCTGATTATGAGTCGGACGCCTTAACACGCTTAGCCTTGCCGGGCCTCTTTTAAAAGGAAAACTTTTTTAAGTCACTTCTTTAAAAATGCAACTGTGCGCTCTCACGTTTGTGAATTTACTAACAAATGGTATGATATGAGAAAAGATACAAGTTTACATAAAAGCCTAGTAATTAAGGAAGATGAATGGAAGATAATTGTCTATGTTGATCAGGAAGACAAATTTTATTTTTCTCACGAAACAGCATTAATAACAAGCAGGGAAGGAAGACTCAGGTGGTAAGTGTATGACAAAAGTTGTTCGGTTTTGATTCACAAGTCTTCCTAAAAAACAAGTTTCTTAATGTGTGATGGTGTAGCTTTAAGTCCAGGAATAATCCTACGAAATTACAATAATTTAAGGCATGTCACTTTTGTAACACATTTTTTTAATAAACTGACGAGATTGGAACATGATCCTTTTATGTTGTGAACAAATCCCGAACTTTAATTTTCCTAAAACGATCAACATAAGGTAATTACGCATTCGTCATCAGCCAGTGGCTTATCTTTCCTTTTCAGATGCCATTCAGTAGACTTAGATACAGTCGAGTAACAGATAAGTTATACAGAAAAACTTCTGAATCGAACATGTTTCACTTCATCTTGTTTATTTTGAAATGTTAATGTTGTTTTTTTTTCTAAATTCGAATTAAATGTGAAGATGAAAACGAAAAGTCCGTTACTCACGTGTTTTATTGCTAGTGCAACGTTCTTTGAAACATTTTCCGGGTTTTGTTGTAGTTTTAGTTTGACTTTTCAGTAACTGGTTCTAGTACCTTATAATGTACTGCCCTCCTGGTCTTCTTATAACGGCTTCTCTGTAACTGGAGATTGCAGACTAACAGGCAATCAGAGAATGGCTGAACGAACAGTTTATAGGATACTGAGCCCACATAATCCTCCCTATTCAGCTGAGAAGCGATTCATACAACTGATTTTACTCGAACTCAATTCGGTGGCTTTATGTTACAAATTAATTTGCTTGAAAAGGAAAGGTTATTTTCGAATTCGCCGAAGAGTTTCCACAATTTCACAGAATCGTTCAAGTAATTGTTGTAATCCATCTGCCTATTATATTAAATTAATATAATTGGTGTTGCTTGTTGTTTTTTTTTACTTATCATCATTTTTATTTCTTTTTATAAATACCGCCTTAACAAACTTATTATAATACTGGAAAAGGTTGTTTTTTTACGCAAAAGTTTTTGCATGGATATTGGAGTGTGAGTTTAAGTAATTTAAAGGTAATAGTATTAGGAAGAGTTGTTACTGTGGGCAGAAATACCAAATAGGCTTAACTGACCACAGGTGGAAAATTCGATCTTCGTTGCAAAAACGCTATTTTTCCATACTTTAGTTGAACTATGAATTATTTATCCAGTAAGATATATCTTGTTGTTATCAATGTGCAAGAAACAAACCTACAAATGAAATAAATTTCATTCAGAGTTCAGTGGCCCATAATACTGAGAAGTTTTATTTGTATGCATTCTTTTATGAGTTTCAATTTGTACTAGACACAAAACTTGAGTATCAAAACTAAAACTAAAAAGCCTACAATTATAAATATAAGTTTGCGAGTCTATTTAATTTACTAAATTATTTCAGTGTGTCTGTGTCATTTTTGCTCTGTTTATGTGTTTATTTATATGTAAGTGTGTGTGTGGTATGTTTATTAATACAAATATAAAAAAAAATTGTCTGCCCTTTATTTGTTGACTAGCATATCATTAACTGTCCGGTTGTAATTCATTTTCTAGTGATCCATATCTTTGTTGGTTTGTTTAAACATATTTATATAAATGGGTTATTGGAAATCAAAATTATGAAAAGAGTTAATAAAGTGAGTAGAAGTGTTGACACAATGAGATAGCTCCCCTCTCGTCGTTGTTTTTTAATATAAAAATGTTAGTTTACACTGTGATTGATTGGTTTTCATCCAGCCAATCCGAAAGTGACACACCAGCAAAATATCCATAAATGTATAGGAAGTCAAATTATTTCCAGCATTAGTGTGTTGAATACAACCAGGAAAGAAATGTCACGTGACAAATGTGTAGGAACAGATGTTTTGACAGAGAAATGCTACTACGTCGAAAAACACAGGTGAATTTTTATGTTTAAGTAGGAAATATATAGAAACTGAAGACTGGTACATGAAACTGGTAATCGTGGTAGAAACGGACGGGTAGAAAACGGGTATATATCATCATAAGGCCCGGCATAGCCAAGTGGTTAAGGCGGGTCGCGGGTTCGCATCCACGTCGCGCCAAACATGTTCGCCCTTTCAGCCGTGGAGGTGTTATAATGTGACGGTCAATCCCACTATTCGTTGGTAAAAGAGTAGCTCAAGAGTTGGCAGTGGGTGGTGATGACTAGCTGCCTTCCCTCTAGTCTTACATTGCTAAATTATGGACGGCTAGCACAGATAGCCGTCGAGTAGCTTTGTGCGAAATTCCAAAAAACATCCAAAGTAGGTTTTGTCCTCACACATTTAAAATTCCACAGATGATGTATATTACAAAGCAACAAAAATGCTGAGTATTGTAATTTTGTGATGGATTGATAAAATAATTTAGAATTACAATAGCTTTTCCATTTCCTGTTTAAATTCTAAAATATCTGTTTTAAATAAAGGATTAAGCCCACTTAAGTCTTATATCAACCAGTTCGAATGAACTATCTCTTAAACCGAAACTCAAAGCGTAGCCTTTTAAAATAAAGCCCAATTTGCACAAAGGTTAAATTTTAATCTTTCAAATATGTATGTTACAAATCTGTAATGAAAACCTCATTATTTCCATACAGTGTACAGTATACAGCCTCACTCAGTAAAAGCCATCATTATGATCATCTTTTGTTCAGTCAAAACAAGTTAACTGACGAACATAAAAATATACATCAATCAAATTTTATAAACGACCACTATTAACATTAACTTTCTATTAACTAATTAAAAATACGCCTATTTTTCCGAGTTCGTTCGTTTATCTGTGCACCTGTCCTTTTTTTGTTGTTGTTATGTATTTTATCACTTTTCAAAATTGTTTATGCGTAATATTTTAAGCAATTTAAAACTAGGATAAAAATACATATATTTTTTTGTATTTAAATAGCAATACAGAGAAAGTGTACGCGTGTTCAAGAACATTCGATAAGCTTTAGGGAAAGGAACGAAAAGGCGCGTTTACGAAACGTTATGATTTAACTGAATACCATTCACACTTCCAAAGATAAGTTCCTGTTCTTCGTGTGGTATTAAATATAGTTTTCGGCTGTGACCGGTTGTAGCTTTTAAGTCAACGTGCAAAGCTGTAAATACGAGAGTCCTTGATTCGCGTCTCGATGCTGAAAAATTGCACCCTGTACTTTGGGGGCGTTGTTGTGTTATAAAAGTGACGGACAAATTCAACAGTTTGATTCGAATTGCTCGACGGTTGTCAATATGTACTGTTGGCTAGATGCTTTTCATCTACTTTGTCAGTTCAATATTAGAGGTAGTTAACGTAATTAGTTTGTTTTACAGTTTTATTAAACTATCCGAAAGAAACGAGTATTCGATTACAATTAAATTTTATGACAGAGCTACCTCTCGTCAAAAAGTTGCAAGTAAATTTATGAAAGTCTGGCTTTTTTGTTTTTTTACGTTCGAAGGAAAGAGGGCAGCACTATCTTAGGCCTTATAGGCGTGCAAACAATACGACAACGCGCGACTATTAGCCCCGCTTGCACGCGTTGCCTCCAGTGCTGAAAGCTGCTATAATTAAATTATGAATCCATTAGTAAGTCATAAAGTTAAAAAAAAGAAAGAAAAAAAAAAGAACGTTGCTAACTGACTTAGTAAGATGGACTGAAGGTAAAATATAATTCTGTGCATAAACAAAGTCAGATACCAGCAAATATCACGATGAGAAGAAAAAAACGCACCTTTCCTTGAAGTTTTTGTTAGTTTCGTTTTTGTGCTTGCGCAAAATGAACTCAACCTGTACAAAGGCAAAATAATTAAATTAGCACAAGGCCAAAAATGACACTGAATTTTGCTCATTAAGGTTTTTGTCTGGAAACCGAGAACAGAGTGGAACAAATTAAATCACACATTCATTTAGGTTATTGAAAGTGCAAACTTTCTTCATTTTGCTAACATTGCAAACAATGACTTAGTGTACAAAAAAAAAAGTTAAATATTAGTTATAGCGTGCGACTGAATTTTAATCTGGCCTATCTCAGCATTTAATTTGTCTAATGGGAAATCTTTTTGTGTCCAATGTGTTCTTTTCTATTGTCGTGCTTTCCGTTTTGTGAACTTAATATAACCTAACGTTCTCAGCGAAAACGTCTTACTAAGGTTTAGTAAATAGAAATATTGCTTATATTTATATATATACACACTTCAGACTGACAGATTTTACTAGAAACCTTAGAGGAAGCAATTCGCGATCCAGAAACATTAGTCGTATATTACAGGTTTTTTTTTTTTTTCAATCAGCAAATATATTTATAATTTGTTTTCATGGTAAAGCTATTTATTACCTGCTGTTTTCTCTGATTTCTAATTTTGAAGTACTGACCATGGGGATGACAGCAACTCGCGAGTACCCCAACACACACCATCCACGCTAAAAGACTGACAGTCACTCTAACAATGTTATGTACCCACAGTTTAAAGTTTAGGATATATTTCAATTGCGCATGAGTTATTAATCCGTCTGACCAATTCCAAAATACAGTACTCTATCAGAGGGACGAACCCGCGCCCAGAAGTTTGTTTTTATCTTACAAAAGAACATCTCACACTCAAACTAATATAGACGAATTTACGTCATTTTTATCGTTTTCGTGATACTTTCCCCAAAACAAAAAACTTTTACACATGTTACTTTCTGTTACAGGGTTTTCTTCTGATCTTGGTAGTTATGGTAACAATAACGAAGCCCTTATTGGAGTAAAGAAGAAAAAGAAGAAGCGAAGGCACAGGTCAGTATATACTGCTGAAGGCTGATACGTGCATTTAACTAAAGACGAATGTCCAAGTGTGTATTTAGAACCGTGTTGTTGAATAGTGGAGATTATGGTTTTTATTTTCACGTATATTCTCTTCTCGTGAAATTAACTTATGTATTAGACATGACCCATGACTGTATCACCAGAATGAAATTGAGTCACTGCTTAGATATTTTGTTGAATAGTACTCGATTTGGAAAGATGAAATATATTAGTAATGATATATTGACATTTACATCTCTACCAAAATATCCTACTCTTTTTCTTCATATAAATAATGGCACATAGCATGTTTTATTAAATATTTTTAACAAGTCATGTGGTTGTCAAGTTGTTTAAACAGCAAATTTAAAATAGGAACATGTCAGGGACACTTCCAGTAACTAGTCGATTGAAAACTTCATTCCAAACCATAAATTAACTCAGTGTAAAGTAATAAATATGAGTGAAACTTAATAGGCTGGCGGATATATTCTAAGCATTCAACATTGTATTCCCACAACATACCCGGACATTCAACATTGTATTCCCACAACATACCCGTCTCGTCGATTGCATCCGAAATTACATTGTGGTTTTTTTAGTGGAAAGATACGGCCTGGCATAGCCAGGTGGGTTAAGGCGTTCGACCCGTAATCCGAGCGTCGCGGGTTCGAATCTCCGTTACATCAAACATGCTTGCCCTTTCAGCCGTGGGAGCGTTATTATGTGACGGTCAATCCCACTATTCGTTGGTAAAAGAATAACCCAAGAGTTGGCGGTGGGTGGTGATCACTAGCTGCCTTTCCTCTGGTCTTGCACTGTTAAATTAGGGACGGTTAGCGCAGATAACCCGTGAGTAGCTTTGCGCGAAATTAAAAAAAAAACCAAGAACAATAATGGAAAGATAATATAAACAAAAACGATTTTAGGTAGTAAAGTAATACATATAGAAATAATTTATTTTAGTGGAAAGGTGATATACATAAAAATATGTTTTAGTGGAAAGATAACACAAAATACATAAATCGATGTTTTAATGGAAAGAAAATATACACGAAAAATATGTTTTAGAGGAAACGTCACACACATAGTAAGAAAGTTGTTTTGATGGAAAGAAAGTACACATTGAAAAAGTGTTTCTTTCCATTTTTTTTCAAGAATCACGATATTTCTAATGTTGTGTATATCATTCCTCCTTCAAGAATTACGATATTTCTTATAGTGTGTATATCATTCTTTCTTTAAGAATCACGATATTTCTTATGGTGTGTATATCATTCCTTCTTTAAGAATCACGATATTTCTTATGGTGTGTATATGATGCTAATTATTAATGTCCAAACATTTCCATCTTGGTGATATCTTATTTTAACGTTTGTATTCTGTAAGATAGGTTGTGTGACAACGTCATGTAGGTTTGAACCTTGTTCTTAGTTTTATCGCCCGTTAATTTATCTGAATGATAATATTTTCACTCTTTTGTGGCTGTTTTAACTTGCATCTCATGTTATTTGGCTGTTTCAAAAATGTTTCGCCCCTCGTGTATTTTATGTAATTCTGATACCGTGTTAAATATTGTTATTTATTTGTAAAAAAAAACAAAAAACCAACAGCTACAGAATTAACTGTTGCACTCTTTTCATCACGGGAAATCGAACCCTGAATTTTAGTGTCGTAAGTCAGTAAACTACAGCTGTTTCATCAGAGAAACGTTAAATGACAATGTTCTACTATAGTTGTCTCACCAAAGAAACATTAATTGACAATATCCCAGGGCCCGGCATGGCCAAACGTATTAAGGTGTTCAACTCGTAATCGCGGGTTTAAATCCCGGTCGCACCAAACTTGCTCTCCTTTTCAGCCGTGGAGGTGTTATAATGTTACGGTCAGTTCCGCTATTCGTTGGTAAAAGAATAGTCCAAGAGTTTGCGGTGAATGGTGATGACTTGCTGCCTTCCCTTTAGTCTTACACTGCTAAATTAGGGACGGCTAACGCAGATAGCCCCCGAATAGCTTTGCGCGAAATTCAAAAATAAACAATAGACAATAGTTTACAAGTTTTCGATTACTGTAGCTTTAAGTCGTACTTTACAGTTCATAAATTTATTTCAATTTCTAGCTCGTTTTATTTAAGTCAGTGTTAATGTTGTCTGTTTCCTATTAACTATTGACGTCATTCATTATGCGACTCACATCCTCGAAACAAGTTTGTTGCGCATATATTTCGTTTTAACAACAAGAATGCCGAATGCATTGCATTTTTTTAATCTTAACTTGATCTCAAGAGAAGTCTAAGTTGAGAGTAACAGGTCCAAATCAACAACTTCTATAGTTGGAACATTCAAGTTAAGTGTATAATATATTGTATTTCATAATAAGTACTAGCGATTGGTTGCGGAGATCATTACTGTCGCAGAAACTTTACTATACAAGTTTTTTTCTATTTGACAGATAGTATAGAATGCTGTGTGTTTTGGTTCTATGCTATTTGAAAGCCTGACTACGAATGTACTTCATTGGGAAAAGCTCTCATATTTTGTTGCTTGTTGAATTTCGGTCAAATCCATTTGCTATGTGTCCCTAATTTTGAATTGATAGACCAGAAGAAAGACATCTGCTAAACACTACCCTCTACCAGCTCGTACTATAATCAAATAGTATTATTTGACTGTCACTCTTGTAACTCTCCTTCCTAAAGCGCGAATCACGGAACTTCGGGTCCAGAGTCAGGACCGTTAACAGCTGTGCCGCTCTTGGCCAATTAGAAATTTCTGTGACGTCGATACCAAGGTTTGCACCTACGTCACTAGAGTGTGCAAATAGTTGAATTTAAGTGTGATTACCCTCTATCCAACACATTTATAGCAATAATTACTTGCACTTTATGTCATGAAACGATAGGTTTTGACATAAAGTATCCTGGAGATCAATACATTTTCAATTAGCTCATAATAATTCACTTCAAGAAAAGATAGGTTCATACATGACATTATCAGTAGGTTGAAACGATGTAACTTTCTATCAGCAATCAGCCCATTGCTATGTCTACATTTAAATAAAGTGAAAGACAAACCCAGGTTCTTAATGAAACAGATTTTATCACTGTTCAAATGAATTAAAAGCGAAGCGAAAGTGATACATTTTTAAGACAGTTAATCTAATTTACTGAAATCGCATTTAGAAATCGTATATATTGATACTAATTAAAGGTAAAAATAAGAAAGTATCCAAGGAAATTATTATCATTTTGGAGTTTCAAAGCCTGTTTATACGTCATGTAAGTTAAAACTATAAATATATATATATATGTGTTGTTTAATTTAGATAAATGTTACTGACAGTAGTCAAAAATCTAGAAGTGAACAATAAAGACCTGTATATAATTAAAAAAGAACAAGATTTTTAAATAAAAGTACATTGTTGTATTAAATTTGTGATGTATTGACAGAAGAATATTAAATTACTTATTGCTAATACAAAGCTCCACAATTCTGTTCTCACCATAGGAATCGAAAACTGGACTTTAGCGTTACAAGCCTTAAGACTTGCCGCTAAACCACTGGAAGTAGAAAAATGAGAAATTCCCTATTAAAGCATAATCTCTTAACGTTTCAAAAGTTAGAACTGATTTAATAAAAGTTTAATGTTTTTGTATAAATATTGAGCTACCCAACAGAGTATAATAACCACAATTTGTTCATTGGCAATTGTGTAAAATTATGATTTATAAATCATAGCATAAAGCATTGTCCCTTGTCGTGCTGAACGTTTTCACGCGACATCCGCGTGCAAGCCTTGAGGACAAAACATTGAATTCATTATCGATTACTGGTGGACAGACAAATTTTTCCATTATCGAGCAAGTTGAATCAGAACTCGACAAATATTTGCCGAGTTTCACTTTGTTCTCCTTCGTGACAAAAATTACCCCTCTTACAAAGACCCACCTGAATGACGTCATGCTCACGAGCCTCGAGAACGAAGGCCGGCTTCACGGGTGTGAACGGTAACGAACTCTTAAAAATCGAAATATTATTGTGAATTTTGTAGTATATGAAGACAAAATTATTCTACACTTAGTAGAATACTTGTTCGAGTTATTTATCCTGTATTTTCACGATGTATTTAGAAATGGCCGTTCTGAGAATTTTTCATACGAACAGTAATTCCAAAATAAATTTATGAAAATTCAATCTACCAACAGCAAACAGTGATATGATGAGTTTCACGTTCGAATCTTAATTGATGAGATGTTGAAGCTGCTATTACTATACGCACCTAAGGCAGTTATTCAGCTATATTACATTATCAGCTTTGTTTACGCAATAACGCACGGGCGTAGTCTTTCTTCTCTGCTCGCTGACGGTTTTTCCAATTACCTTGAAAGCTCTTAGCATATGAGTTTATTTCTCGAAAAATGGACTGCTTAAACATTTTTTTTTAAATATTAAATCTCATTAGAAGGTAACGAGGGTAAATCCAAGGCCAGGGATAAATCATTATGTTGTGTTCATTCATTTATTTATTTTAATTGTATATAATAATGGTGGCGTCACTTTCCAAGTGACAAAAATAACTATTCAAGGATATATTTTGTTTCGTGAAAAATAAAACAATGTATAAAGTAATTATTATTCTCAGATAAGGTAATTTGTAAAACACATACACGTGTTTTTTGTATCTCTCTGTGTGTGCATACACACATACACAGATACTAACATGCATATAATATTTTTCAATTAATCCTGAGTGGCTGACGCGAGAAGATAAAATTCTGAAAGAAACTAAATAAAGACGAGTCAGTTTTTAATAGAATACTTAATGAAATAAGTATCGATAACTGGTGTAAAAGGCAAAATATTTTTCTGTATCAACATGGGCTCTGCGTGGCCCGGTAATTAGGGCGCTCGACTTCGTAAGCTGAGGCTTGAATCTAATCCACGACACACCAAACAGGCTTGCCCTTCCAGCAGTGAGGCTATTATAATGTGACGATTAATCCCACTATTCGTTGGTAAAAGAGTAGCCCAAGAGTTGGCGGTGGGTGGTGATGACTAGCTGTCTTCTCTCTAGCCTTATACTGCTAAATTAGGGACGGCTAGCGCAGATAGCCCTCGTGTAGCTTTGCGTGAAATTCACAAAACGAAAACAAAGAAACTGTACCAAACACATGCGTAGCGTATGTTTGTATTTACGTATCATTAGAACTGAGAGAAACGTAGGAAGGCGTTTTAAACTTCTCAGTTGGTTCTCTTTATTACTGTGCCGATTTTTACCATGTGTTAAACAGTAGTTACCAGATGCTTCACAAAGAAGTAAGGGCCTAAATGTTATTATTTGCTTTGAATCCATGTCCACTTCCGGGGAATTTTTTAAGTAACATATACACCTTTATCACGGACGTTTACCTTTCCACAGTGCCATCCTGAAGTATCTTCAACCCTCTCCATTTAATGTAATATTTTCCTGTGCAGGACTATCTTTACAAGCTACCAGCTGGAGGAGCTAGAAAAGGCTTTCAAGGAGGCTCATTATCCGGACGTTTACGCTAGAGAAATGTTATCTTTGAAAACTGACCTACCAGAGGATCGAATACAGGTAAAGTCCTAAATTAACTATGTATTTTACAAACTACAACAGAGAGAAACTCTAGTTTCACACACTAGAGTCGGGGAGTGGAATTTGAGGGTAAGTGTTTGCTTCCAGCGATACATAACTTCGATGTGACATGGGTGGATCGCCAATTAACTTAATAGATTTTATAAACTGCAACAAGTGACGTATGATAGAAAAATAGGGACCGTTGATTTATCACGCAATTTTGCAGAAGATGTTAGTGATATGAAATTTAAATGCATTGTGAAGGGTTTACCATTACAGTTTATTCTTTTTGAAAGCTAAATACGAATGTTAATAACATAAATAAGAGAATGAACTTGTAAAATTTATAAACCATCCCTAAATCGAACAGCTAGGTTTGAAAATACGTAATATCTTGAGTAGTTCACATGCATATATGTACATATGGTAGTATCTTATTTTCCTTATTTTTTATTTTGTTTATCTATTTTCATATTTTAATGTTTATCTTTTTCTTATTCTTATTTCAACTTGGGAGAACAGTGAACTTCTCACAACTGTCTGCAAGCTGTGAAGGGTGTGATATAGATGTGGGACTTTGTGGGATCGAGCGCCCATATCTCGCTCTCCTAATTTTTAAATTTCTAATTTTCTTATGTGAGACTAGCGAAATTGAGGTTAAGACTGATAGACGGTGTATCCCCACCGCAATGTGGGTCCTATTTCATCAGTCACCTCCAAAACTTAGGATACATTTTATAATCCCATGTCGTAGCTTGTACTCTAGGAATTTTAAAAAAAATATGCAGCGTATTTTGTTTAATTTCAATGTGTTTTGTTTATGGCTTAAAATTTATGGTTATAATATATATATTTATAAGAGTGAAACCGCAAACAAAACAACAACAAAACACAACAACTCTCAGGTTGTGGGAAGTTTATCAGATGGTAAACGGTTTAGTAAGTTTATGTACAAAAAAGAGAAAGAACGCTGAAAGACGTGTATTAGTTAACCTGACTCAAACACAGTCATGAAATGAGTGTTATTACCAGTAGTGTCCACAATCAGTCGCAAGTGTTACTGCAGGAAGTAAACGATTTTTTTGGTTAAAGTTTCGCACATGAAACTGCTGATCAAGTTATTTAATGACTGATGTACCGCATGTTTTTATTTGTTTGCATCATTTTAGTGTGAGTACACGTGATTTTATTCTTACGTATTGTATAACTGAGAATATAAATTTGAGTATCTAAACTTCATTGTTAGAGGGATAGTCTTTAGCGACATAGTTACGTGTAAAAGGTATATAAGTGGTAACTGACAACGCGTTTTCTTGATGGAAAAATAGCATTAACTATTTAATATATTAACATAACTGATAAAAATTAGAGTTAATTAATTTCGAGGAGAATAGCCCCCCCAGTGGCTCAGTGGTATGTCTGCGGACTTACACGCTAAAATCCGGGTTTCGATACCCGTGGTGGGCAGAGCACAGATAGCCCATTGTGTAGCTTTGTGCTTAATTCAAGACAACAAGAACAATCGAGGAGAATAAAAAATAAATATAAAGAGACTAAACTTGGTTAGGTAAGTACAAAGTAATAAAAAGTGGAAAATATTATATACATCTAATTGCATTGCATACGATATGTATAGAATTTTAAATAACATTTAATTTACTTATCAGTATTATGCTACATGTGAAAAAAATCTAAGTCGTGCCGTTTGCACAAGGCAAGCCTTTGATGGTTTTACTGCTGTGCTTTTCTGTCTTTCGTACCTTTGACGGCTCTACACAGGACTTCAGAAGGCTGTTCGAGCAAATATCTTAGTTTTATTGGACTTCCCAGCGCACTCATTTACTTACCACAGAAATATGAATTGTTTTGTTGACCAGGAAAATCCCTAACGGGAAACGAACCATCGAGAAGACGACCATGTTGTATGTTCTAGATAAGGTTAAATCCTCAGAAAATGTCTTCATAATATGTTTCCCTGTAAGAATAACAGTCTTCATAGTATCAACATCTGTAAAGGCAAACTATCCTATCCGTCTATTTGACTACAAAGTAAATTAGAAATACCTAAAAGGAAGAATTCTAAATGATTAGGCCCGGAATAGCCAGATGGTTAAAGCACTCGGCTTGTAGTCCGAGGGTGGCGGGTTCGAATCCCCGTCATACCAAACATACTCGCCCTTTCAGCCGTGGGGGCCGTTATATTGTGACGGGCAATTCCACTATTCGTTGGTAAAAGAATAGCCAAAGAGTTGGTGGTGGGAGGTGATGATTAGCTGTCTTCTCTGTAGTCTTAAGTGCTAAATTAGGGACGGCTTGTGCAGATAGCCTTCGTGTAGCTTTGTGCGAAATTCAAAAATAGAGCAAGCCAAATGAGTTTGTTTGTTTTTGGAATTTCGCACAAAGCTACTCGAGGGCTATCTGTGCTAGCCGTCCCTAATTTAGCAGTGTAAGACTAGAGGGAAGGCAGCTAGTCATCACCACCCACCGCCAACTCTTGGGCTACTCTTTTACTAACGAATAGTGGGATTGACCGTCACATTATACACCCCCACGGCTGGGAGGGCGAGCATGTTTTAGCGCGACCCTCACAAGCACTCTTTTACAGGGAAATGTTTTGAGGTTTGAATAGATCAGTTTTGTTTTTGTTACTGATGAATGTGTTTCGTTCATTATGGACACTAATTACACCAGTGTACTTGAGTTTCTTCAGATCATTCTTTGGAAGTTGATGCAAAATTTGAAACAGAATTAGTTCTTAAAGTATTGAGTGAATGTGTGTTTTACAGGCAAAACTCTGATTTTATTTTCTGATAGGAACTTGCTTACTGAAATTAATTGAACTTGTTATGATTAAACACAGTTATCTCGTTTTTATTTTTAGTAAATGCTATTCTGGAATGTTCTTTAATGTCTTTAACACGAATTGTTCAATTCCGGAATGACACATGGTTTTACTTTTTCTAGTTAAATGTATTATCCCTGTACTGAGCCATTATGTTGTCTTTCTTTACATTTATTGAGCTATTTTCTATTTCTGTCTGTCAGGATTTCTGTTACGTGTGTATATTCAATTATAAACAAAGGAAATACATGAATGACACGCCTCAGCTCTATACGGAACATTCTGGAATAAGTCAAACACGCTGGCGAGGTGACCCATTTGCTAAGCCAGATTTGTTTAGATTTGGATGGGAAAATGCAGTGATTAACGTTTATTAAATATAAAAGCGTTAAATAGAGAGCCTGTTATCCGACATGTTATACATAGAATCAATGTTGCTGTGTTAGGGTCAGGTTTCTTTGTTGTTAAGAGGTGTCCATGCATACAAGAAGGATGTCCTTGCTTGTGCTCGTGAGCCGATTCTGTTAAGAAATATATATATATATATATATTGATTCTAGTGTGGATCTGAGCAGACTACGACGGCTGGAACGATATAATTTGATTTAAAATGATGAATTCTCATTGCCCGAGGCTACCTCACAGGAAGTGGTTGTTCTGTCCTGACAGCTAGCGACGGGTATAGCGATTAGCCGTGTTTAAGCGGTTTCAGTACGTCACATTAGAGAGACGGGAGCGATTTCAAACAAAGTGCACTTCTCCATCACTTTTCAGTAATGAAGTCAGTGGAGAAATCCGCTGAAATGTAGCAAAAGTAAAATGTCATTTCCTTATGAATGAAAAACTATTTCTATCTGTTACACACGTAGGTGAATTATGTATTGATTTTTTGGAAAGGTGTGACAAAGAAAAAATAACACACAATGACTGGCGAAGGAAACTCGAAACCTTCTTAAATTGTAACTAGTAGTACAATGGTATAGGCTTGATTATCTATTAAACTAGAATCGGAAAAAAGTGAAATTATTATAGAAGGAAGTCTTAGCTGTTAGCCACACTTCACGGCCTGAAAGACAGATACAGACGGGAGTGTTACTAGTAATTGTGCAGTGTTATTGGTGGCTCTGTGGATCACCTCGATGTTAATTATAAATATCCCTGTGGTATGATTTAAATGCAACTATTTCTTTACGTTTTACTCATTCGTACAGTCAGCCATCATAAAATGAATAATTCTTCCCTGGTGGGAGCCATCTAAATCACAACAAAGGATTTAATGTATAATTGGTTGGTTGGCTTAACTTCATAATGAACTAACTCCACTATGTTCATCGCGATAAATCGAACACTGAAATTTCGAGTTATAAGCCCTCAAGTTTGCCGCTAAGACATCGGGCGATCTTTGTTGTTGGAAGTCAATCATTCCTTTTGAAGAAATAACTAAACTTTGAATATGCGGTAGGTAATATTATCAAGCAATAATTAACAGTGACAAAGATTAAATAACACAGAAGAGTTTGCAATACCAGAGGAAAGAACGACCTAGTTGTTAGATGAGGTTTCCTGGCCATCATCCTGTTATAGCTCTCTTTCTCTGATAAAATCTCGCAATCCTTACTTTAAGTTGGTACGTGCGTTACAAGTGTGGTTGTTAAATATCACTGTTCGGTCTGATAATACTAGTGTGAGAGTTTACAATGGGTGGTTTTGGTTATTACAGTCGTGGCTAAAACGTTATCATTCTGTTCTTTATTGACGTTATTGTGTACGTGCAAGGTAGTGTATAAGTAGACAAACGTGTGCGAGTTGTTCTGATCTATATGTGTTGTTTTGATCGTTTGTTTATCAAAACACACATGCACATCTGTTATATTTAAAAGTTTGTGCCTTTGGTATAACTTATTTCGGAAGAAATCAATGCTTTGGTCAAACAGTTTTTCTGGACTTGATGCAGAGTTATACTTCGTCTTGTGCAAGAAATTACAGGGTGTTAATTTGTCCGACTGTCTAGAAATGATAAGAAGCAAAAGGATATTGCCAAAATAGCAAGGTAACCCTAATGTGTTGTATCCAGAGTTTAGAAACGTTGTTCCAGGAGAGCCTACTGGTTGACGCCGAAAACTCTTGTCCGATAAGACAGTATTTTGATCAGGTTAACATGATAAGTTCGACAGAAGTCTGCTAACATCTTACGACACGAATAGCATGAACACATTCATTACAGGGTATCCATATTAACAGTGAATAGGGAACTGACAAAACAAAGTTATTTTGCCAGATGGACCACCAACAAATTGATATCAACTACAATCTTTCACCTTCATCCTGTTACTTGGGCAACACAGTATGCCAACTTACAGTTAGAATACTGATGGCATGCCATCTTTCCAGATGAGTGCTGCTTCTGGCATATTAAAGCTGATGTTAAAATTCATGTTTTTCGTTCGCGTGGAAAATAAATGAGATAAGACTGTCTTTTCCCCAGGGAATACCGAGTAGGTAGTGCAATACATGTATGGAAATATATTCATTATGGTTGAAAACTGCTCTTCATATCTTCCAGGAATACATCAATGGCGCCGCCTACCGGTACCACAAGAAAATATTTTTCTCCTATATATTATGTCAAGGTTTGGAAATAACTTTGCGTTCCAAGATGACCATGCCACTGCTCACAATGCGCGTACTGTAGAGGGTTATCCCGATTCGGAGGACATAACAATATTTCCGTTTGTAACCAAAGTCATCATATTGTAATCTCATTGAGAAATGTTTGGCAGAACTGAGATGGAAAATAACTAAAAACGACCCTTTTTTGTTTGTTTTGGAATTATACACAAAGCTACTCGAGGGCTATCTGTGCTAGCCGTCCCTAATTAGCAGTGTAAGACTAGAGGGAAGGCAGCTAGTCATCACCACCCACCGCCAACTCTTGGGCTACTCTTTTACCACCGAATAGTGGGATTGACCGTCACATTATAATGCCCCCACGGCTGGGAGGGCAAGCATGTTTGGCGCGATGGAGATGCGAACCCGCGACCCTCAGATTACGAGTCGCACGCTTTAATACGCTTGGCCATGCTGGGCCAAAACGACCCTAAACCAACTACTGTATCTGAGTTGCAGCGCCTTCTAGTGATAAGTTGGGATGAAGTCACTGTGAGTTACATGAATATCCCCATCAACAGCATGTGAAGTTTCCCTTCGAAGATTATTAGAGTACTAGAGGGCCAGACAAGTATTAAATATTTAGTATGAACTTACAGATGATATTTGATGTCATACTTTGTTGTGTTGGATATGGAAAATACTGAATTATACATCCTTTTACAGATATCTCATAAAATTGTTTACTGTTTTAGTAAATCGTCATGATGTCCATAGAACTTGTACGAATTACATAAGTAGATGTTTAGTATAATATATATTTCTCAGCTCAGCAGTGCTAAGTGTATTTTCATAATAATTCGGATTTTTTTGTTACAATTTGTGTAAACATTTTGACCAAGGCTGTATAGTATGTTCGGTCTATCTGGTAATAAAACTACGTAAGGCAGATACGTCTCAAACAGCTTTGTGTGAAATTCAACAAACCAACTAACAAACTTAAAAGAAAATCTAGTCAGTTCCTTGCCTGATATCAACTTTAGTAAGAAGTTTGTTTGTTTGTTTTGGAATTTCGCACAAAGCTACTCGAGGGCTATCTGTGCTAGCCGTCCCTAATTTTGCAGTGTAAGACTAGAGGGAAGGCAGCTAGTCATCACCACCCAACGCCAACTCTTGAGCTACTCTTTTACAAACGAATAGTGGGATTGACCGTCACATTATACACCCCCACGGCTGGGAGAGCGAGCATATTTAGCGCGACGCGGGCGCGAACCCGCGAATTACGAGTGCACGCCTTAACGCGCTCGGCCATGCCAGACCTTAGTAAGAAGAAAGTAAATGAACAGTATATTAACGGCTGACTTTAATAAGCTAAACAAACCTAGTATATCTAAAATAATCACGCCTCTGCAAAAAATGCATTTTTCATTCACTCACTAATTGGCCAGCGTTGCGGGTTCGAATCCCCGTAGTACCAAACATGCTCGCCCCTTTTAGCCGTGGGGGCGTTATGATGTGAAAATCAACCCCCACTATTCGTTAATAAAATAGTAGCACAAGAGCTGACAGTGGGTGGTGATGACTAGCTGCCTTTCCCTCTAGTCTTACACTGCTAAATTAGGGACGGCTAGCGCAGACAATCCCTCATGTTGCTTGGCGCGAAATTCAAGGACTAACAAATTTTTGCAATCAATTCGTTGTTCTATTTGTAAGTAACTCACATCATAAAACGATTTATTTTTTTAAAATTCCAAATAACTAACTTGCTGAGTCTCAATTTTACCACAAATAGCCAAATATTCCAAAACCATAGCTCCAAACCTAGCTTTCAAAAACCAAATATAAGAACAACAACAAAAATCTTTTATATGCAAAAACGGCTCTTCTGGGCCCAGAAAACACTTCAAATAGAAGAGCGAACAACGTTTCGACCTTCTTCGGTCATCGTCAGGTTCACAAAGAAAGGGTTACTGGTCGGAAGCTGACCACATGTTTGGGAGGGGTTGTATAACCGCGCCCTCTACATTGCAACACTCAATTATACAACCCCTCCCAAACATGTGGTCAGCTTCCGACCAGTAACCCTTTCTTTGTGAACTTGACGATGACCGAAGAAGGTCGAAACGTTGTTCGCTCTTCTATTTGAAGTGTTTTCTGGGCCCAGAAGAGCCGTTTTTGCATATAAAAGTTCTCAACAAGTGGGTTTCTCGACATCACTGATTAACAACAAAAATCATTTCGCGTTAACAACTAAATACAGCACGAACCTATGTACCAAACTTCACAATAACATGTTTACATGTTTCTACTTTAGCCCACTAAACCTGGCCTGGCATGGCCGAGCGCGTAAGGCGTGCGACTCGTAATCCGAGGGTCGCGCTAAACATGCTCGCCCTCCCAGCCGTGGGGGTGTATAATGTGACGGTCAATCCCACTGTTCATTGATAAAAGAGTAGTCCAAGAGTTGGCCGTGGGTGGTGATGACTTCCCTCTAGTCTTACACTGCTAAATTAGGGACGGCTAGCACATGATAGCCCTCGAGTAGCTTTGTGCGAAATTCAAAAACAAACAAACAAACCCACTAAACCTACTTGTTGTCTAATAATGCGACAGAAATCTGAGATCTAAATTTAATCTATCTCGTTTCGGTCAACTGTAATACTTTTATCGATTCGGTTTGTGAGATTATTTAAAACATCCTTTTCATCTCACTAAACGAGACTCTATTCCTCAACATGATTGGGTTTATTATACTATAACAAGTATGTTTAAGCACAATGAACGCTGGGATGCATCAGTTAATTTGCTAGACTCTCTTCTCCAGCACGTTTGATTCCCATTATAACTGGAGATACCCATTCGAAGTGTCTTCTTTTTCAGTATTATTACTTGTCGTCTCTCCTTTTTTTGTTATTTAATTATTACAAAACTAGCGTGCTTAATACGTGGTAGAGATGGTGTCTCAAATTACCACTGTACCGTTTTAATTAAACTGCTATGACAGTAATTCAGCATGACTGAAGTTTGACTGGTTTTATTAAAGAGTGAACTCGGGCATGTTTACACGAGAGGCCACGTGCTCTCTCGACAGATACTTTATCCTTATTATTTTGATGGTTGAGTTCGTAACAACTAAGAAACAGAAAACTGTTTATGCGCAGTTTTATGCTTTGAAAACCTTAATGGGCTCAGACTGGTATTTGATTCTTGTAATACGCACAGAGCTCCTCTTTGGTGTACGATTGCTTGTTTGTTTTTGGAATTTCGCACAAAGCTACTCGAGGGCTATCTGTGCTAGCCGTCCCTAATTTAGCAGTGTAAGACTAGAGGAAAGGCAGCTAGTCATCACCACCCACCGCCAACTCTTGGGCTACTTTTTACCAACAAATAGTGGGATTGACCGTCACATTATATACCTCCACGGCTGGGAGGGCGAGCATGTTTAGCGCGACACGGGCGCGAAACCGCGACCCTCGGATTACGAGTCGCACGCCTTACGCGCTTGGCCATGCCAGGCCGAACGATTGCTAGTTCCCATTGCAGAATTAAATAGGTTTCTTCATAACAGTTAAAGTGAGGCTTCTGTAAAACGATGTTAAATAGTAAAGTTTAAAGATGTGTGTGAAACATAAACATTATGTGTATGCAATGAAGTAATAATCACTTTTGTATGAGGTAAACTTACTGAACTTGCTCTTTGTTTTGTTGTTGTTTTGAATTTCGCGCAAGGCAACTCGAGGGTCATCTGTGCTAGCCATCTCTAATTTATTAGTGCAAGACCAGAGGGAAGGCAGTTAGTCACCACCACCCACCGCCAGCTCTTGGTCTGCTCTTTTACCAACGAATACTGGGATTGACCGTCACATTTTAGCGACTCCACGGCTGAAAGGGCGAGTATGTTTGGTGCGACCGGCATTCGAACCCGCGACCCTTCTATTACGAGTTGCACGTCTTAACCCACCTGGTCATTGAATAAAATAGCACACTGCTTTCAAATAAGCTTTATTGTGGTTTGTTATTGTTATTCCGTTAGCTAATCTTCTGAAATGGCCACATTTAGCGGAAGAGTTAATTTTCTTCCAAACTAGTCTGAGTCATTGGTTGGGAAAAATGTTCCCAGACTAATGGAACTCCAAATGGGATACACACTTCACCCGAAAGGTTTGCGTAAGCAATAAATATTAAATGCATCCATACTAATTAGATTAAATGAGAAGAACAAACTGGTTGATAGCAGTGGTTGGATTCATGTGAGAAAAGTTCTAATTCAGAGGAAAGTTAATGTCATCTTAAGATAAACGAGTTGGATAACTTCTAAAACTGATCAAAAACAGTTGGAGGTTTTCAACACCTCCCCAATCAAATTCAATGAGAACTTGATTCGAAATGGTCCTTAAGATAACTCTTATCTTTCCAAATTTAGTGTGCTATAAAGAGAACACTGTTATTAAAACTGATTGAACCCAGCTGAAGTCTACATTCATCTAAATTAACGTGACTTAATAGAAGGATTATTATTTGATATAATCAAAGTCATTTAGAAGTTCGATATTTCTCGAAACTAATATGGTTCAGGGAATTAATTATTTCATTGTTTGATTTAGGTGAATACACTAAAGGAGTTATATCATTGTAAACTACTGCAAATCAGTGAAAGGATTATTATTTGATCTGATCAAACGCAGCTAGAAGTTTTATTTCTCTCAAAAGTAATGTAGCTAGCGAAATAGCTACATTATCGTTTGATCTGGTTAAACTCATCAGAAATGCATATCCTTCCAAAATAATGCCAATCAATTAAAGGATTATTGTTTGATCTGGTTAAACTTACTAGAAATTCATATTCTTTCAAAATAATTTCAATCAATTAAAGGATTATCGTTTGATTTGATTAAACTTACTAGACATTCATATCCTTTTGAAATAATGTCAATCAATTAAAGGATTATCGTTTGATTTGGTTAAACTTACTAGACATTCATATCCTTCCAGAATAATGCCAATCAATTAAAGGATTATTGTTTGATCTGGTTAAACTTACTAGAAATTCATATTCTTTCGAAATAATTTCAATCAATTAAAGGATTATCGTTTGATTTGGTTAAACTTACTAGACATTCATATCCTTTTGAAATAACGTCAATCAATTAAAGGATTATTGTTTGATCTGGTTAAACTTACTAGACATTCATATTCTTCCAAAATAATGTCAATCAGTCAAAGGATTATCGTTTGATCCAGTTGAACAAAGCTATAATATTTAAATCCTTCTAAAGCAGAATGATTTATCAGACGAATTATCGTTTGCTCTAGTTTAACACAACTGGAAACTCGATATCCTTCTAAACCAGAGTGACCAAGGATTATCACTTGGTTCGTTTTAACAGGACTAGAAGACGAGTATCCTTTTAAACTAGAGTGATTTATCTCTTCATCTGTTCTAAGCCGTGCAGAAGGTTTATATCCTACCGATCTTATCGAATGTATTAGTGTGATGTAAAATAAAGAATCGAAAAATATTCTGCAACAAACTGACTAAAAGAACAAATCAAAGAGCGTAAGAAGTGTCTTTTGTAAACATATTTATCATTTTACTTTCATGTTTTATAAATAAGTGATCTAAAGTATCATTTTACAGTAACAATATGATGGGGACTCGATCTGTATTTATCTCACTGGATTATGTTCTTTTGACGAAACACAATACGATCATAATATAACCAAACTCCTCATTTCCTTTCCTTCTTTGTCCCTTCCCTCAGGAACATGCTTTCCATTAGTTCGGACCATAACGATAACCAGTAAGCAGATGCAAATCTTTCCGTAAAATCGCCAAGACGATTTGCCACTCTAAAGCGCTGCTTCTTCTGTGACTAACAAAATGGTCGAAACCGCAGCCGCTTGTTACCCGTTTCCGTGGAAACGACGCGTGTCTCGAGGCAGAACAGAAATATACTGCGCATTTTATAATGATTTTGTTGAACGGTGCACGATTGCAATATGATGGTCCGATCATTTTTCAGTTCTGAGGTTTCATTTTTCATCATGTTAAAGGCCTAACTGAACACTTACTGAAATCACATCGTTATTTTAGAGATACTTACAATGTAATGTGTTTTTTGAGGGTTTATTTTAAGTCGATAAATGCTAAAATTCAATGAACGAATATTGCACTGTCAGAATATCAAAATATTCACTATCATTGTATCAGGCTTGTAATTTGCTTCTAATTGATCTTACGTTATTGCTCAATCTATAATTTCAAAGAAAGAGACACCAGTTTAAAAGGATATACACAGTGCATAAATCGGAGACAATTCAAATATAAACACGTATTTTAAATATAGAACGTGCTAATTTCATTTTGGTTCACATGTTTCAACTTCATGGTCTCTGAAGGTAAACAAACGCTTCGGGTTTATTCTTTTCCATATTCTGTGTGACCACCCTTAACTGAGATCACTGCCTGAAGCGTACAAAGATTGCTTTCTTTTCTTTAAGCTTTTCGAAACGTTCAGTGAGAATTGAAGTCCAGGCGTGTTGAAGACAGTCTCACGCAGACTCAACAGTTAGAAATACAATAAACATAAAAAGTTCCTTTTTTATCCGTTGCAATAGGATACTGTTATACTGCGCTTACTGTATATTTGAGATCGTTATATTGTTGGATTTTTTTTCTACTGAACAATGTTTCCATGGTAAATGAGTATTTACTTATATCGATAGAATCCATGACTACATCAATACTATACAGAAATCCAGGACTACATCAATACGATACAGAACACTGCTTCAGTCATGGTTAAACAACTCTATAATTGGACGCTAGCTCCACCATCTCGAGTAAAAGCCCTACATATTTTTTCTTTAATTTTCCACAACATCTGCGACGAACAAAATGGTGTTTGTTCTAAAAATCTCAAAAATTTGCTTCAAGTACCATTCTTCACATGTATGTTGTTTTTCAAGCAGGTCCTTCTTCTGTTTCCTGCTTTTGCAGAACAAAGGTTTGCCAGCTACATTTGACCCTTTCAGCTCTTTTTGACGTAATTTGCGTAGAAATATGGAAACTTCAACTGCTTTAACACCAATGGTGTTTTTGAAACTGCATCAACAAGACAGCTGCTACACTCTCAAAAAATAGAGTAAGCCTAAAGTATTTATCATCTGATCTGGAAAGCTAAAGTGGTCTTCCATCCAAACCTTTTCTTGATATGTGTGATATCAGTTTTACTGTATCATTTTACTGTGGTTTGAACTCCAGCTTTTGCTAATTTCGTTTTTCCAAATGTTTCTCGATAACTGTAACCCTGTTTTTATAATGTTTATTGTGCTTTGTCTTACTTCGTCAAAAACTGTATGACTCGGACCGTAGTTTGTGGTTGAAAGTAGAACACACGTTAGAGACAAAGACTAAAAACAAATTGTCTCTACTTTTATCAAAACTAAAGCAAAGTTTGTTTTTATACCTTTACAACAGAAATTTAATAAACGTGTGGAATACCAACAGATGTATATCACTAAAATAGCCACAGCATCCTAACATCTAAAAGATAGATTTCACAGCATTCAGAAACACAACTATTGTTAGCTCTAACGTTCTCACATCCCATTATATAGAATTAAATTAGGCCAAATATGACAATAAGGAGACATTGACATAAAAAATATATTGACATTAATGCGGGTTTTCGTCTTCGATTGTTGTTATTGTTGTTTTGAATTAAGCACAAACATACACAATGGCTATCTGTGCTCTGCCCACCGCGGTAATTGTCTTAAATACCTTTGCACAGTAGATTCACTAGCTGTCTCTAATTTATCTAACAAAAATGTATATATTTAAAACCTTCAACTGAATGTAAAGGGCTGACATGGCTAGATGTTTAAGGGGCTCAACGCATAATGTGAGGGTCGCGGGTTCGAATCCCCTTAACACCAAACACGTTCGCCCTTTCAGCAGTGGGGAGTTATAAAATAACGGTCAATCCCACTATTCTTTAGTAAAAGAGTAGTTCAAGAGTTGGCGCTGGATGGTGATGACTAGCTGTCTTCCCTCTAGTCTTACACTAATAAATTAAGGACGGCGAGCGCAGATAGCCCTCGTGTAACTTTGCGCGAAATTCAGAAAAAACAAACTAAACGTAAAGCTGTAGAGATTAAGGCGCTCGATTGTGCCCAGGAAACTTAGATACGATTAATAAAACTATTTTTTTTATATATTATTAACATATCCTGGGCCCTGAATATGTTACTCCTCTTTCTAGTTGATTCTGTTTCTTACTGTATAGAATTTGTGGTGAGTAACTCTTCAAAATTTCCGTCTTTACTATAAAGACATTTCTTCTGGATTCCATTTTGTATAGCCAATGAAAGATTCGCGTGTCTTCTCTTATTAAACATTTGGATATGTGTGACGTTGATAATGCCTCATCGGAGCTTAACAGTTATTTTGATAATCAATTTAAGCGAATAAATAATTTTTACTTCTCCTCTCTCCCTAAGAGATAGGCCTGGCATGAGATGACCAAGTTGTTAGGTGGTGCTCGACTCATAATCTGAGGGTCGCGGAATCGAATCCCCGTCACACCAAACATGTTTTAAATTTCGCAAAAAGCTACACGAGGGCTATCTACGCTAGCTGTCCATAATTTAGCAGTGTAAAACCAGAGGGAAGGCAGTTAGTCATCATCACCCTCCGTCAACTCTTGGGCTACTCTTTTACCAATGAATAGTGAAATTGGCCGTCACATTATAAAGCCCTCACGGCTGAAAGGGCGAGCATGTTTGGTGTGACGGGGACTCGAACCTCGTCCCTCGGATTACAAGTCGAGTGCCTTAACCACCTAGCCATGCCGGGCCATTTGTTGGTAGTGGGTGGTGATGACTAGGTGCCTTCCCTCTAGTTTTACACTGCTTAAGTTGGAACGGCTAGCGCAGGTAGCCCTCGTGTAGCTTTGCTCGAAATTCAAAACAAACAGAAAGTACAGACTATAGCGAGAAATAAACACTTTTATCACAAAATGTTGATTTTAAATTGTCTCAAGAGACAGTTTTAAAATAAGTGGTATAGCTTGATTACTATTAGTATAACAATATAAAATTAGTATTTTTAAACGCGTGACGAACAAGAACTTCGAACATAACTTAGTGAACACGATGCCGTCACTGTAATGTAAAAGGTTGTATGGTCCAGCTCTGTATTGTGCGTGTGTGTGTTTTTAAAAGCAAAGTTGCATTGGGCTATCTGCTGAGACCTCAGAGCAAAATCAAATCCGTTAGTGTCCGAAGACTTACGGCTATACAAGCAGTGGACGTATTGGACAGCTTCACATTCAGAAAATGTTTTCTTTTACATTACTCGTATCTTTTATTCGTCATAACTAACACAAAAGTATAAAGTTATTTAAACTGGTTTTTAAACTCTCAGTACCAAGCGTTTTTGGAATTTTAATATTTGAGCATTATAACTTAAATAAACTTTCTATTGTTAACATATGAAACTTATATTAACTGAATATTAGTCAGTATGCAGTTTCTCTTGACTGTGTGTTGGAACTAAAGATATAAATAGGACGAAATGTGGTTAATGTTAATTTGTAGCTTGAAACACGTGTGGCTTGAATACCATTGAGTTCCCATATTCTCTTGATGTCTAACGAACCTATCTCATTAATACAAATTATACACATAGTTGTTTAATATAACAACAAAGTTATTGTTTCGACGGCGCTACGTGTATTTGTGTTCCGTTTTATTAATAATTGTATTATTAGTTACAAGGTATGCAAATATTTTGGCCTAGATTGGAAATATACGTACCACATACTCTGGTAAGCAGAGAAATAACTGAAGGGATATCTGATAACTGATATTATTGACCATTCGTCAATTATTTTACTCATCAACTGGAGGCCAGTCTATTATGATGTGACTTTCAAACAATCAAAACTTTTACAGGTATCAGAGTTCCATATAAACAAAAATACAGCTCAAAACTCTCCTAAAAACTGATCTGTAAGACATTTCAAACATTTATTACACCGTTTGTACATATGCAAAAATACAAAGGTGTATTTAACTGAGGGTTTGGGGTTTCTTTTCGTACAGGCGATAATTAGACGAAACGCCGTTTTTCTGGACATTTTCAACACGACATAGAATTAAGCACTGTGTGTCAATGTAATTAAAACCCGATTTGTGTTTATTTCTACCTGAATGTTAACGACGAAAATTAATACTATTGTAACCCTTTGCCTTCTTTGTTTTATCTTCATTAAAGATTAAAGGAGGTGGTGTGTTGAAATCAGTGTGATGTGACTTAGTGAAACAACTCTATTTGTTAGTTTGTGTTTTGTTTTTAGTTTTCAGAAGGTATACCTGTATTAGTGAAATAGTGTTTTGTTTAACAAAATGGCCTCAAGGTATTAATCACAATACGTCAGATAGAAAATATTAGACAAACATAAAGTCTTCAGTGATGGATCATCGTACGATTATACTCGAATGAGGGAGAAAATATTATATTTTTTATCAAGGTTAAAATACCCGTTTTTTTGTTTTGTTTTTTTTTACCTGCAGGTTTGGTTTCAGAACCGCCGAGCGAAGTGGCGAAAAACGGAGAAATGCTGGGGTAAAAGTACCATTATGGCTGAATATGGACTTTACGGGGCAATGGTCAGACACTCGCTTCCTCTTCCAGAGAGTATTCTGAAGAGCACTAAAGAAGGAGAAATTTCATGTGCTCCTTGGTTGCTTGGTGAGTACAGCCGTTGTCTTGGAGACACGCGAATTTTCTTATATTTGAAGTATGCATTTTAACAACAGTAGTTGTTGTCACGTGAGATTTCTTATACTTGAAGTCTGTATTTTAAAAACTATAGTGCTATATACATGCTAGATATATATTATTTTTATATTAGAATTCTTTAATCTGTACTCTAACAAAGTTTGTAGTTTCCATTTACTGATTTGTTTTTCTACTAAAAAAGTCTATAGTATTGCGTATTATAAAGTAACATTTGTCATATAAATATAAACATATGCACTTTAATTAATGTTTCTTTAATTTTCTACACAAGAAAACATCAATCATTGCTTTTAATACTATGAGGCATTTGTGTTCGTTTATGTCAACAAGTAATTAATTAATTCATTTAATTATTTAAATAATGCTCTTCCTTTATTTATAACCTTTTTGTGGCCTTTTCAGAAGCTTTAAGATTAGACTTTTGTTTTGTTAAACTATGTTTTAATATTTTTTTGTTGATACGTACTCTGTTGAAAGGGGTAATTTTGAACAGCAGTTACTAGTAGAAATGGATTTTGTCACTAGAATGTCAACAAATACAGCCCACCTTTCAGAAAACAATCAAACTAGAGACAACTTAAGATATTAAGTTGTTTGCAGTAACAATACACCAAATTTAAGTTGCTCGGAACTATTTCCTTTGGATAAAAATGTAAAACAAAAACACGACATATTTCTTATAATCCCTCTAATCGTGAGTACCTAATAAAAATTACAAACAACTTATAAGTAGAATAACCTAAATAGGGGGATGGTAAGAAAATGGCTTAATAATTTGTGTTATGAAGAAACACGAGAATGCGAGTAAAAAGGTATATTTTCTGAATTTATTTTTGGTGGGGGTACTGCTAATGCCCAGTAGGTACCTCTGGAAACTTAGCTGAAGAAGGGGTGCATAGTGAACAAACTATTTATCTCATATCGTAATAAAGGGAATTATCCTAATAGCTCATTAATTTGATTTGGGATCTAGCAAGGATACGATGCGTATGGAAAGCAGTAAGACCGGAAGAGAGACACACCCAAACGTATCGTTTTGTTATAGACATTAGCCCTTACCATTAGTTCACGTTGTCGCTTAGTTTCACCTATTTCTGGGTAAAGCTTTCCCTGATCTATCAAAAGTTAACTTTAATCGCTAAAACAGCTCATCATCTGGCCTGAGGTTAATCGTTTAACCTTCATGATTCACGCAAAACACGTATGCAACTGACTCCACCCGAACTTCCAGAAAATGTGATTCAGAATTTAACGAAACGCAGTAGGCACTAAGCAACTCTACATATTTGATCAAAGAAAAATTATACCTAAAAAAAATTAATTATGATTCAGATGATAGTTTTATGAAACACGTTTTTCTTAGGTAATATAGAGTGCAGTGTTCACAAAATTAACCTTCTGGTTAATTGTTTGTTTCAGGTCTGTTTTCACATTAGTTCCTAAGCTCATGAGAATTTTTATGTACGTTTATGACGTCAATTTTCAAGTCATACCAGAAACAAAAATTAACCATTCTAACTGAACACCAATGAATTTTAATTAAGGCCACCTAATTTAGTAAGTGAATTCTTTATCTCAGTATTGATACTGCCCAGGAAATTAATGATTAGATACATTACGAAAATGTTTATTATACTGGTGGTTTTAAAAGCTTTACCTGTAAAATTAGAGAGACTTTTTTATTTATTAATACATCTGTTATTGTCTTTATTATTATAAACTTGTTACCCTTTCAACCTCCATTGTTCTGTCGCACACTCTTTTCGATTGCACAAGCTTAGATGTCTTTACATACAACATGGATACTCGTTCATGTACGAATCACATTACAAAGTAATCATTACTGTATCCTGTAACTACACCTTTGTTTATCAAATTGGACGCATTTGTTAATCATTTAATGTGTTCCGACTACGGCAGGTGATTCAAGGAGCCTTTATCGTTAATGTTAACTTAATTGTAACAGTTAAAAATAAACTCTTTACAATTATTACGTTTTAAACTACAATAAATCTATTCTATTTACCATATTTTAGTGTTAGTGCATTGATTCAAGATTCCAGCCTAAACTAAAGTACATGGTGTGAAAAACTAGGCTAATTTATTCAAGTTTCACTCACACAAATTCCGATAAATAACACAGTTTGATATTTTACTCTACAACTAGAAGCATTAATACTGGTGATTTCGTTTCGCTGTGATCTTTATGATGTGTATACAAGACTGCTTGAGTCGAGAACACAGATGAATAGTCTGAAATTCTTTTAAAACGGGATTAGATGTTGAAACTTCGAAAAATTCCGGGCATGAAATTCAACTTCCATTTAAACCACTCAAAACGTTCTAAAACTTATAATATTATACATTTTTTGCGTTTACAATAGATTTATTGGGCAATATTACACGTGTAATGACGAAACGAACTATACAAAAGCACGCAACATCTCGACACACTTCCAGCTACATTATGTTATGTTACTTTTAATATCATACTATACATTTAGACACAGAGACATAAAAATAAATAATATTAGTTGATATTTGTTTTCAATAGTTTTATTCATGTTAACCAACTCGATACAGAGTAGTCGGTCTTCTCTAACAATAGGTTATTATTGTGTTGCGCTTAAGTCCAATCATTGTGTTGATAGAAACAAAACACGTAATATTACATTCAGCTGAAGCCCTTCTTAAGAAACCGTTGCAGCCACACCTACAAACACACCAGTTTAACAGGAGGAAAAGAACTGAATGCCTATAAGATATTAAAACACAACTTACAGACTGAAAACAGTGTAAAAAGATATTGGTGAGTAATATATTTTAAAGTAATAAATACTAATTTACATTAAACGTAATACTGCACCACTCCTTGCTGCACAGTAAAATCGATACTGTCACACTGTTATTAAATTCTGGTTAGGTTTATCTTTACCATTGATAACATGTACATTGAAATAAAATGAATATTCTCAATGCATTACTTTAAAACACTTAAACTGGCAAGGCATTGAGGCTTTTAAAGCTTAATAGAATAACAAAATAAAGCGCGATTCCACAATCTTCTGATTAATCCTCTTAAAACTTTCTGATCAGGGATGCGTGTAAGAAATCTATTACTTTTCTGAAATATGTCATTTTCCAAGAAGCTTTTGATTTAATATCAGACATAATGAATGAGATGGGTTATGATAGCCGAAAAACAAACAAACTGTGTTTCAAAAGCTATTTGTACACAGTGTAAAAGGCGATGTAAAAACCAGTGGTTTAATACCAGCCCAGACTTCATTCTGTGAAGGAATACTATTAAAATTCATCAGCAGTTGAACATAGTTTTGAAAGTTTTTGCTAGGCCTAAAACGTACTACATTATTGATATGATAAGTGACATATTACTTATCTTAAACTTCTTCAACTCAAAATGTATAAGACAAAACATTGGCCTTACAACAGAAAATGTTATCAGTCTTATTGCTAACAGGTTTAAACACGAACTTTATCATGTTGAAACACGCGCAATTACACATACATAAACACACATACACATTAATATAAATGACAGATTCCTGGCCACTCTCTTTACTTTTATTCTATCATATGTCACAAATCCCACCCCTATCACCCATCTTAGTGGTCAACCATCATGAAGACCGGAACTTAGGCCTAACACTGACGGCTTCTGGTCATCTGTCGCAAACAGGCATGCACCGGAAGTCCCAGGAAGCAGCCGACAAACTGAAGGAATCAAACAGAGGTTCGGACAAAGACGAAGACGAGGAGAAGAGTCAGGAAGCAGAAGCTGGACCAGAACGAACACAGCAGAATGTAGTGACCTCTAGCGGCGACTCCTCACCTCTAGGAAGCATGCCGATAAAGGACAACAACCTTTCTAATCCACTATCAAATAGGGAGGAGCAGAGGTGTAACAGCATAGCTACTCTCCGGGCTAAGGCTTTGGAGTACAGTGCCAAGATTTTTGATGATGGAGATGTCAAGCAGAAGGAGTTCAACCAACAAAGGGACTCTAACCGACCTGCTCGACATGACTTGGCGTATCATAAACCTAAGCCTTCTGTTTCTAATGCTACCTCGAAACCGTCACTTCATTCTATAACATCTCTATTTTGATGAGATAATTATTTGCCAGCAAGTTTTGCTTTTCGCAAAAATCGAAAAGTTATACTGCTATTTCCTATTGTACATAATCTGTCTGACGTTATGTATATGATAAACAACTGTATACAAAAGTATTACACTTAACGATTGTGTCTAATCTCTATGATTTCCACAGAATACTGGCTGTGGCAACAAGAACGTAATATGTTTGATCCGTAAAAGAAAAAAAAAGAAGTCAAATCCATTAAACGTTAAAAAAAATCGTAGTAGTTTGGAGTAATTTAAAGTTATTTCGTTATTGTAGAAAAATGTTGAGATGTGAACTGTCTTTAAGAATTTTATGTATAAATATAACAGTAAGATATTGTGAATGTAATAAAAAAATGAGTGTATTTGGAGGTTATATGAATTTGTAGGAGTGTATCTTCCGGATTATGTTCATAATAGGTATTAGTTAGTTAAGCGTAAAAAGCATTTATGCAGGTAGTTCAGTTGAGAGGGAAGAGCTTAAATCAGTTTTCATAAATAATGATAAATACAATCGTGTTAATTAACGTCTTAAGAATCTGAAAAAAAAAATGATGATTTCATGCTTTCCTACAGTATAAAAATAACTTATCACTCTTTGACATTTCGGATTGTACTGTTTCACGACATCTGGTGGCCAGAATGTGTAGTTAATTAATATATAATTTAATTTATTTAAAAACATTAAATGAAGAGTTCTAAATTACTGTGTATTTCAGATAAAGTTGCAAATATTCGTGACAATAATAATAACAATAGTAGAAAAGTAAGTGTTCTCATGAATATACATTGTTATTTTTTTAGTTTAAACGCGTGCAGTTAAATAAAAGCTATGTTGTAGAACCACCAAATTAACAAACAATTAACTCTCTATTACAGCTTTAATTTTATCTTATCATTTACTCTAGTTCATTTTACCTTTTGAAATCAATACATTAATTAATTTGATAAACTAACTGGTATTTTTAACACAAAGGTACCTCCGAGTCATGTCTATGTAAAAAGATATGAGATTTTTACAAAGCGTTATGCTGTTGTTTCAGGTGTCTGTTAATTCGTGGATATTTATTAAAAGTAACTGCTTTAGAAAATTTTGGATACTAGAAAGCCGATTCGTTATTCAAATATTACTTAAATGAACAATATTATTGCAACATTAATATATTTGTTCAAAATGATATACGTATTTGTTGTTGGTGCTTTTATGTCATCTTTAACACTTCTTATAAGAATGCATTACAAATATATAAATCCCATACTTTCTCATAAACAAGATTTTTAATGTATGTTGTTTCGGTACGAAGCTTACATCAAGTGCAAGACGAAATCAGATCCAGCATCGAAACAATGTCTTGAAAAACTGTTCCAATGTTTGGAGCAATTTTACAATACGAATACGCATGTTTTATAGCTATATGAAAATATTCATTGATTATATACATAGATATTTGTTTATTATAGGTATGTAGCAATAAAAATTAACCATTTGTGTTATCTGATAATCAGAATCAAGTTGTGTTTTAGAATTTTTTTCTTAACTTTAAAATTACCGAACAAATTCCTTTACGTTTTCACACACGACTATGTTTGTCAAGTGAACTATTTTTATTCAAGTGTTTTCGTAACGCAGTTCCAGCATTAGTAATATAAAACCAATCACTATTTCAGATGCTGTTAATGAATTATTACGATCTATGGACTGAGTCTCATATGAAATAATGTGTAGTTTTTATTTGTCCACAGTTAAAAACAGGGCTAGGTCAAAGTTCAGTGAGACGTTGTTTAGAGTATAATTAGGAACTTCTAATCAAACGTCAGCAAAGTATGTACATAACAACTAAAATAGTAATCTAAAGCTAGAGATGCATAATACTGTAAATCAATACATGCATAAGAAAACTGAAACCTGTCGTAGTTCGAAGGCTTTGATTCTTTAACTGGGTAATCTCGCTGCAAGAAAAAGTAATAATGTGCCCAAATATGGTATTTTTAAGACCTTTCTCTGCACTTCTTACTGTATTTTAAATGTTATTATCATATATATATATATATATATATATTTAGTTTTTAATGGTTTAGTAGTACGTATTTCTCAGCTCTCTTTTGTTTTTAATTTTATTACTGGTATACACGTCTTGATGATGTCACAACAACTTGTAAATATCTTTATACATCAAAAATTGTGGTATTTGTTTGTTTCGGACACTCGGGCAAAGCTGCACAAAGACCTGTGCACCACGTACAAATATAGTGTACACTACGTGTCCCTAATTTTGAAGTAAAATACTAGGAAAAAAGCAGCTAGTTAATAACAATCACTACTAGTGCTTAATTCAGGAAAATATTAAAAAATGGATCCCTCTTTAATGGAAATGATTTTCAGCTTTAGAACTAAATGTTATTGATCCAGCTACTTGGAGTGAGTGAATCAATTACATCAAACACATTTAAATTATCGATGCAACTGAAGCATTCTTAAAACTAATTGGAGAGTTTAAGCCTTTAGATTAAAATAAATAAAAAATCATGCTACCAATTTTAGTTCCTGAGATATTTGACAGACGCTAAGCATCACCCACAACTAATTATATGGCTACTGTAATCAAATAGGGATCTGACCGTTATTCTTATAACGCATCCATGACCACAAAATGCGTTGTGTGATCTTGCGGTAACGGTATGTGAATAACGAGCGTCGTATTCACAGTCTGGCACACTAACCACTAGGCCACGCCCTGCCCACACGTTTGTAAACCACGATAAAAAACAACAAGGTATGATTAATGCTACTGTTCTTGACTCAGTTGTTTTCATGTTTAAATTTTTTTCCTTATTGTTTGGCAATAAGAAATATCAGACTGATAAATTAGATTACTTCGAATTCTGTTTAAAAGAAGTTTATTGGCTACTAAGGTTGAATAAGCAACAGAAAAATTAATGCGAGTCAAATGAATACGAAATAGGGTGTTTATGGTATCAAGTTTGCATGAACTAGAATAATATATAAGCTGCTGAACAAAACCTGTATATAGAATGTCATGTGTTTAGATTAGAGGGTCCGGAATGGCCAAGTGGTTATGGCGTTCGAATCGTAATCTGAAGGTCAAGGACTTCAGATCCTCATCGCACCAAACATGCTCGCCCCTTTCAGCCCTGGGGGCGTTATAATGTAACGGCCAATCCCACTATTCGTTGGCGGTGGGTGGTGATGAGTAGCTGTCTTCCCACTAGTCTTACACTGCTAAATTAGAACGGCTAGCGCAGATAGCCCTCGAATAGCTTTGGACAAAATAAAAAACAAACCAAATCAGAGACTTTTAGCAATCTTCTCGACTTTTTAACTTTTCCACTGTAAGCAGACTGTCACAGAATCTTACTTATTTTGAATTAGATGTCGAACATGTTTTTGGCTATTGTTGACTGCTGTAAAACTTAGATTGGTAGCTTTAGGTATGCCTTCTGTACGTATTCGAGAAAACATTATGTTGTAATTTTTAAATAAAGGTAGCGACAATCGGAAGATACAGTAATAAGTTGCTGTTTTGAATTAAGCACAAAGCTACACAATGGGCTATCTGTGCTCTGCCTTCCACGGGTATCAAAACCCGGATTTTAGCGTGTAAGTCCGCAGACATACCGCTGAGCCACGGGGGGGGGCATACAGTAAGAAGAAAATACACACTTTTTTTTTAAACATGAAAGACAGTTTTGACTGACACTAAAATTTTTTAGACAAAATCAGTTAGTTTTTTGTTAGCACTTTAAAACAATCATTTTTAGTCACGTGACAAGTAATGTGAAATGATTAGTTTACAACTCCTTAGGGTGTTTACGTTTAAGTTCTATCATGTGAACTTCGTAAATTTCAAATTTTCCATTCTAGTTTAAAAGGGGCGCATGCGCGTTTAGCGCATGTTAATCAGTATTTTCGAATATGAGACACGTCGAGTAACTATATATTGAAGTAATTATTTCTCACAAAAGACTTCGCTCGTTCATTATTCTTCTTAAGTTTTCTTCAAACATAAATATACAATTCAAAGTACAGATAGTGATGGCTCCCTCTAGTGTCCAGGTGCTTTCTAAATGTAGTTTATGTGGCATTCTTATAATATTCTGCTTTTACTTTAGAATTTAGTATTGGTGATCGTGAATGATATAGAAATTGTATCTTGGATGTATTTTGTATATTTGTACAGTATCGACCAGTTGTATTAACTTCTGTATATGTTTAGCTTGGAATGCACTGTAGTGCCAATAAAGACAAGTAGGAATTGAGCTGAAACTTGTAATGATATCACACATCTTTCAAATAATTAATTAACAAACACATTCCGATTTTTCTATAGATTTATAGCACTACCACAAGGGGGGTGAATGCATATTATTTAACGCCCACTCTAACCCTTAAATTGCAACGAAATCGAACGTGTTTTTTACTTCCGTTTTGAAATCTAAATCCAGTATAAAAGTGAATTTGTACATAGAAGTCAATTCTACATACGAGGACAATGGAAAGAACAGCAGACAATTCAACAGTAAGAATTTCATTAAACAGGTCTTTATATCTTTGTTAGCTTGCAAACAATCTACGTCTCAACTAGTTCATGACAGTTAATTATATTTACATTTATTTTGAATCAAACAAATTAATTACAAAGTTTTAGTGATCACTAAAGGAATTAACGATGTATCTAATTCTTCGTTAGTTTAAACAGACTCTGATAAAGCAAAACACACTACATCTTGAAGACTATAAACAGTTCAACACATGTATCGCTCGTGGTCGGTCATCCTGTCCTTCAACACCTTTGCTAGCTTCGTCTGCACTCGAATATTCGACTAAAGCACAGACCTCCTGTACAGAATGTGTATGTTCCAGTGACCAAGACAATGTATTGTAGAGTGAAGAGATGACTTTAACATTGATGTAGAGAGTCAGGCTCAGTTCTTTAGATAAAAAAAAGGTTCATTTTCAACCTATTATCATTTCTTACCTATTGTTTAGAAACCTTATGGTGTACATTATACGGCTATAAAAATTCAGTTTAAATTTCACGGAACTTTTCTTATGTTAAAAATAGATGATAAATACAAGCTTACCTTGGCAAAGATAAAAATAGAGTATCACTAATCCAATAAGGCATCTTTATACGAGAAGGAATTGGACGCTTTGTGTTCTTCTAAAAACAATTTACGTTTTATTAGCATCCCTACATAAAACAATACGTGCATTCACATTAAAAAAGACAAGATATGAACTTAGAATAGTATAACCATCAACGTATAAAGTCAGTTGGAGGAAGAAACCACAAAAACAACAAAGTTGTTAAGAGTTCGGATAGGAGTCACGTTTAGAAGAAGTACAATAAGTCAGCATTAAATGCCTGAATTTTTCACTAATAACAATTAAATATCAAATAAATAAGAGAATATTTACTGAAATTTACAAAATAATAAATTGTATAAAAATAAAAAGGAGCAAAGAACCTTTCTTTTGGAATGTTTTAGATTTAACAAATACATTCAATTCAGTTAGCAAACTAGAAATTTCAGATTTTAGACTCCGAACCTAAATTGTATGGAGTGTCAAACCTAAATAATCAGAAGAAAATATACAGTTTCTTTTAGTTAGTTTAGTTGGTTTTTTCTTTCAGAATTTTGGTGCGAAACTATTAGGGTTATCTGCTGACGGCTGTCCTTAATTCTGAAATGGAAAATTAGAGGAAATGCAGTTAATTAAACAGCCAACTCTTGAGCTGTTATCGTCTGACCGAATAGTAGAATCTGACCTTTATGATGGAGTTGCGACCTGAGGTCACGGAACGCTAACCGTGGACCCATGAATCCACAGCTCGGCGTGCTAACTGCTGATCCAAACCAGGCTTCTAATCTATCGAGTAGGTCGTGACTGACGTGTATGTTTATTGAAGCGACTTGTATACAGAAGACAAAGTAGAGAATTGTTGTCAGCTTTACTCTCAGTATAATTACGAACTAACCATATTTAGCTCTTTCATCATATCTCTAAACAGTTTAACACTAACTACGTCTCCAGCTCGTCATTTATATTCCGAAAATAGTTAAGGACAATTTTCCATTGTACTCCCCAGCCTGCCAAAACGTCTGTCTGTGAATACGTCTTATTTATTGCTACCATATAAAGACTTTAAAATGTTATAACAATTATAATTTTAAGTTCTTTGTTTTCACGAAAACTTATATTATGTTTATTTCAGTAAACGATGCTGCGAAAAGAGCATAAAAACAAAACGTCTTTACTATTTTGCAATTTTTAAGATGTCTTTTTACGTAAAATACGTTGAAGGAAAAACATTGTACGTGTACGTCAGTCTTGTCCTTTGACTTAATGCATAGACGACCAGATCTGTGCCAAATGGATATAATCCCGAATTTCCGTTTCACAAAGTCCTCAAGCTCTCTGCTGATTCTACGGAGGTGGGGAATGAACAAAAACGTCACATTAATAGCATTATTTTGTGTAGAGGATAAAACATACATCCGTAACAATATCTGCGAATTCTGTACCAAACTGCATTAGGAACGAAGTTTATATGAAATGTAATACAAAAATATATGTGTAAGAAATATATGTATACTGCCCGTTTGTTCAAAGTTAAACACAATAAAAATGTCAATCTGTCACACATTTTCTTTCAAAATATAACGTTATATAACGAATTATTTAAAATTTCTTATTGTTTTTTGCAAATCAAGTATTTATTCACACTTAGTCACGACAAAAATATCATAAAACCATTTGATTCATCGCATGATACCTAAACTTCTACTCACTCATAAATGAGATATTTTTCGGTTTTGTTTTCCTAATTTTCGCGCAATGCTGAACAAGGACTGTTTGTGCAAAGCCTTTATTTGCAAGTTTTAAACCGGCAGACTCGACCGAAAGAGGCTGGACTCAATAGTAACCAGTGCTAACCCATGCTCTTCTTTTGGTTTGACTGTCAGTCACTCTCACAGCACACTCACGGTCCTTAACTGTAAAAATGTAAACATTCTTTCGATATAATACATATAAGTCAAGTTTCTGGTTCATATATTTTGAGTTTTTTAAGTTTCACGACCTGTGTAAGTCTTCAGCTGTGTCCTTAATTGTATTCTGTCCTGACAGAGACTAATGTTTAATCCTTGAACGTTAACCGCAGTTGAACACAAATACCAGCCCAGTTTTCAATCTTTTAACTAGAAGCTCTTCTGCAAACTGTATCAGAATCGTCTCCCATTTCTTATTAGTAACTTCATTTTACACACATGTGTAAAACGATTCTTCAGTTTTCCTTCGAATGTACCTCAGATGTCACTCGTACTTTTTCGTTGTAGTACATGTCGCACGATGTTTTATTTTCTGGACTTTCAGTGCATTTCACCACTCATCAACCTCCCTTTGTCCTACTAAGTGCTTTAAAAGTATGCAGAGAGTTTGTTTCGTTTTCACTCAAAAGTACGTAACGTGCAGAGAGGATCAAACAAAGAAATTTAGTATTACAAGTCCTGAAGCATACTGTCAAGACATAAAAACAAAAACATGCTCGCCCATTTCAGCCGTGGGGGGCATTATAATGAGATGGTCAATCCCATTATTCGTTGGTAAAAGAGTATCCCAAGGGTTGGCGGTGGGTGGTGATGACTAGCTGCCTTCCCTCTAGTCTTACACTGCTAAATTAGGGACGGCTACCACAGGTATCCCTCGTGTACCTTTGTGCAAAATTCAAAAACAAACAAGCTTAGTGCGAAATTTAAAAACAAACATACTTGATTAACAACGACAACTTATAAAGTTGTAATTAAAATGGATGGTTTTCTATTCATGAACTAAGAGGAATTTTAATATTATTTCTCTCTATATATTGTAAGGCTAGTAAGGTTATTTGATGTCACTCCTAATTCTGAACAATCAGGATAACTCTAATAACTATCATCTGTGGTAAGGGATTGACAGGCGCTTTCGTAGCTCACCTTGAAGAAATATTTTGTAGCCTCGCACTGATTCAAACCCGGTTCGCCATCGCTATTCAAGGGCTATCTGCTCTAACCATTCGTAATTTCGAGTTGATAAACAAGAAAATAGCTGGTCAGTAACACCAACAACTGTAGGCTACGTCTTATCAATAAATAATCAGATTAAACGCTACATTATAACGTCCTCACAGCTGAAGGGGTGAGCATATTCGGCGAGGAATTCGAACCCGCGATCCGTGCAGAATCTGCCTAAAGGCATCGAGATCATGTTATCTAGAATAATTTTGTTTTTTATTTTTTTATTTAAAACTAAAATATGAAAGAAATGATGTAGTTATTTGATAATGTTCTTATGGACTTATCCTCTATTACAATTGACAAACACATGGTCTTTAACTGGGAGATTCTTCTTTTCCGGTTCTGTTTTGTTAACTTCTAGGTATTACAAACATTGCAATATTAATCACATACAAATAAATTTGGTGTTTGGAATTTTATATTCACGTAATTTCTTCTGACCCAGGCTTGTTATCGAAGAAGATAAAACACATTTTGCAAATATAAAAAACAAATTAAACTCTTAGCTATATTGTTTATGGTTCAGTTCAACTTATTTCAGAACAGAATTGACCATCGTAACACTATTCTTGACTATGAATTCTTTAATTTTAGCATATTTTTCATCACCTAGTTGGACAGCAACTAAAGTAAGCGCAGATGCAAGAAGTTTCGAGTTGTGGGAATTTTGTGAGTCCGTAGCCAATCAAATCAATCTATTCCCAAGAGGGTTTCGCGTGAGCCACGCGCTATATTCCTCTTAGCAAATTACATTTACTTTTCGGTGCTCCTTTGAATGAACGAAACGCTCTCGTTACGGATCATTTCTCTTAAAAACACATCAATTGTTAATCACTTTGCAAGTAAATCGAAATATTCTGTGATATTGGAATGATATTTCTACAAAACTAATTGAAAATAATAGAAAAACGTTTTCTGTTTTCATTTGTTGTTTTAAATTGTTTGCTTTCCGCAACTCATCGTGACCTCGCTTTATTCTTAGCCTAAAACTTTCGATCGAGTTCCATTACAAATTGTTTATTTTAACCTCTTGGTTGCATGCGTAGCTTTAAGGTAATCGAAATAAAATATTTTTATTTAATAATATTATTTACAAATAACGTTCTAATTCTGTTCAAGTACTGAATGATAGAATATTTTTCAAAAGGAAAATTGAAACAAAAACTGGAATTGCTCTGATTTATTCTAACTGAACGATGTATAATTTATCAAATAATTTTTTTAAAAAAATTCTATTACCGAAAATGTCGCACACGGAATATGAGTTGAAAATTTAATAGTGTGACTTCAGAGTAAATCTTCTAATACATAGTGGAGACACAGGCATAATTAACATTATATGTTGCACTGTTACTTCTGTGGTCTCGGTGTTAAACGTATAGCTGCTAATATTAACATCATTCGTTATAACGTTACAACTTTGATCTCATTGTTAAAGGCACCTGCTTTTATATATTAACATCTTTAATTATAATATAAGATCTAAAGTCTTACTGGGACACAGAGAAATACTGATATTTACTTCCAGCTCCTTTGTTCTGTATATGACGACATTGTAATCTTATATTGCACACCTATAAACGTAAGAAAAGAAAATGTATAAGTCAGTATAGACGACTCTCGTTGTAAAGCTAAAATTTCAAAAACGGTGTAAACTTATTTAAGCCGACAGATGGTTGTTAATAGCAACATTTATTTTATTTTAATGGAAAGTTTAACGTTATATAATCTTGATCTACGCATGCGCATATATATCCAATATTGATTCATAAAGTATACCCTATACACAGTACTGACCAACTTTTAACCGAAAACAAGTAATGTCATGTATTATGTTGGATATTTAAGTAAAAGCAAGGTACTGACTGCAGCGTGAGGCATGGCCAAGCGTATTAAGGCGTGCGAATCGTAATCTGAGGGTCGCGGATTCGAATTCCGGTCACACCAAACATGCTCGTCCTTTCAGCCGTGGAGGCGTTATAATGCGACGGTCAATCGCACTATTCGTTGGTAAAATAATAGCCCAAGAGTTGGCGATGGGTGGTGATCACTAGCTGACTTCCTTCTAGTCTTACACTGCTAAATTAGGGACGGCTGGCACAGATAGCCCTCGAGTAGCTTTATGCGATATTTAAAAACTAAAAGAACCCTTTTAAAATTGTCATTAAATGCACGTTAACGTGCTGGTCGTGGAGTAGCTTGTATTTTCGAGTTTGTATCCTTGCTCTACTGGTAAACAAAAGTGTGTATATATATATATATATATATCGTTCCTTTTTTTGCCTTTAGAATCGTGATATTAGAAGTGTTGCATCCGAAAGTCCAGTAAGTGATTTTGCCGGAAGAGTTAAATTTTAGGCGCCATTTGCACTTGAAAACAATCACACCACGAGTTATTACTTTCAATTTGTGTTACCATAGGCCACGTCAACAGAAAGAGACAAGATGATTGGATATGCATATTGTTGTCATAGTTTGTGAAGTCTTTAGTCTATTTAGTCTTTATAAGTTACCAACTTATCAGATATTAAATGCTTTTAATCAGGTTCCGTTTAACCCTTTCGCGACGGGTCACTGGTCAAAGGTCATGTCATCGCCTTTGTTGACTCGCATTAAAACTTTTATTGAACTACTTTGTTATGAATTTATGCCAGTAAGTTTGGTATTAAGTTGTGAATTATAATTCAAACTATAGTAGTACGTATTAGTTAATTTCTTAATTTGAAAGTAAATATGAGAAACACATCTAAACAATCGACTTTATTAAGTCACGTGATATAGTAAATGCAACACCGGTTCAGATTTGATGTCTGTGATGCCAAAATATTAAGTCTGTAGTTTCATACAAATTAGGAACTACAATTACCGATATTGATGAGATAGAATACAAAACAAGAACTTCATATATTTCCTATTTGTTGAGGTGTTGCTCATGCACGCCCCCAGTGGCTCAGCGGTATGTCTGCGGACTTATACGCTAAAATCCGGGTTTCGATACCTGGGGTGGGCAGAGCACAGATAGCCCATTGTGTAGCTTTGTGCTTAATTCAAAACAACAACAACAATGCTCATGCACTGAATAAAATTTTTTTCGAAACGGTCCCTTATATGACATGTGAATAACCAGTCGGAACTTTCCCCAGTCGTTTTCTTTAGCTATTAAAGTGTTATTATGTTTAAGGTTAAGTTATTTACACAATTAAGTTGTTGTTCAAAATTGATTTATATTGTAATCATACTTTGATGATCTGATGCAAATATAATGTTCATAACTAATAACTGACTGTAGCAACTTACATGGAGATTTTCCACTTATAAACTGATACAAAACAAGTGGTTATTTGAATGGATCGAAATAATTTTTTCAACATTCATAGAAATGTAAGTTATGTTATTTTACTTAATACTGATCTCCATTCCGTTCATCGGTTTTTAACCTGCGAGTTTCATAATCCTTAAACCGCAATAAAATTTCATTTCAATAAACTTACGAAAGAGATAATTTCTCATTAACTACCACAGATACATTCGTTGCTTGGACTATATCGTAGTAAGAGGTGCTCCAGAGACACAGCGGTATGTCTGTGGAATAATGACGCTAAAATTCACGTTTCGATACCAGCGGTGGGCAGAGCTACAATAAACAACATCGAACTGAGATGGTGTGATGTAGTTGTGTGACTCTGAGTTTATAAAAATGATATTTTTAACATAACAGTTTGCTTAAATATATAGATAGATACAAGCCCTTGAAGAATTTATCATTACAAATTCCCCAAAAACTTTATTTATAATTTGAACGATAAAATAAATGATATGTGGAGTTTACAGTAAAAACAATGAACGTAATGTATTTTGAAAGTTATTCTAAATATTATAACTTTGAGTATTAGAGACAATGCATCAACATTATTTTTGATAATACAGCTTCATTGTTGCCGTTTTACAAAAGTAAATAAAAAATACACCTCACAGAAGTGGGCTACCGTATATGTGCCTACTGAAGTTAAAAAGTGATATTTTCACGGTTAATTTTTTTTTATATTATTCCAGGGTGTAATAAAATTAGAGGCATCTGATAATCATTTTGAAATCACGTGATTTATTAAGTTTCAGAATAATGTCGACGTGTTAAATATTAGACTTACTTTTGTATACGGTTAGATACTATCTGTATATCTTTCCGTCCGTCGGACTGTCTGTCTATCTACTACTTACAAGAAATGTGTTCATATTTCTTCTGTTCAGTATTCCGCAAGTAACTAAGATGCCTGATACACCATAATCGTCTCTGTGGCAACGAATCTGCTGATATAACATGTTGTTATAGGGGCGAGAGGCGAAGGCGGACTGAAATGTCCATTTTTCCTTAATTTATTGGCCCACTCGGGCGAATTGGTCGTTGCGCCCGTCTCGTGCTCGGACCGCCTATTGTTATGGCGGGAGTCTGAGCGTACATTGACAGCGAGACTCACGAGGCTCGAACGTCAGAAGTCGGCCAAGCGCGCGGACAGCGCTGACTTCTAAGCTGCTCATCTATCATTGTTACCATAATATAATTTCCCGTTAGCAAACGGGTACTTGCTTTCATAACTCTGCTAATCCAATTTGCTACCGATTTAGATCTAATTTACTTCCCGTTGGAGATTGTGCATTTCATTAGGCGAGATTTTACGTTTCCCTTCGGGTCGGTAGGGTCAAGAACGCAATTACTGCGCATGCGCAGAATAAGGCCATTCATTTGGAAACAAAATTTCCAGCCAGAGCTAAATGGTTTTTACCTTCATAAAGCTGTCCGCCGTCCATAAAGGCTCCATGAGCTTAGCGAAGCGAAAATAACGTTTCATATCTTATCCAGTTGATGCGCCAATCAGCTCTTTCCAAATTCTTCCTTTCTATTCCGATCATTTTAGCTCAAGAGATTTATTTTTCTAGTTAAAATAAAAACAAATTGAGCCTGGTGTATGAATATAAAGTGTAACTGAAGTGTTTTTCTTGAGTTCTCGGTACTGCGAAGCCTAAATTTGTAAACGTATCTTTTATGGTACCATTTTCTTTTCACTTCTCAAAATATTTTGTTCAGAATTATTTACACTTGTTCGTCAGTGCAATTGTCTTGTTCATAGGTCTGTTTAACACATTTTATTTCGCGTTATTTTCAATTAACTTTAGAAATGTCTGCATTTACGCGCTTATTTTTCTTGTTTGTTTGTTTTTTTGGAATTTCGCGCAAAGCTACTCGAGGGCTATCTGTGCTAGCCGTCCCTAATTTTGCAGTGTAAGACTAGAGGGAAGGCAGCTAGTCATCACCACCCACCGCCAACTCTTGGGCTACTCTTTTACCAACGAATAGTGGGATTGACCGTCACATTATACACCCCCACGGCTGGGAGGGCGAGCATGTTTAGCGCGACGCGGGCGCGAACCCGCGACCCTCGGATTACGAGTGCACGCCTTAACGCGCTCGGCCATGCCAGGCCTTATTTTTCTTATTTATAAGTTTTGAGGATTACGAGTTGTAAATATTACCTCTAAATTGAACGAACAAAACTACTAAGCGTTTGTTCAAACTACTCTCTCTCTACTGACAAAACGCATCGAGATAAACATCTTTCTAATTATTAGCTATTACTTTAGATAATAACGAAAATATTTTAGTTTGATGTTTACATTTTGACCTGAAAGCAAAAATAGTTTTACATTAAGACTGTTTTATAGACAAGAAATGTAGTTAAAGAAACAAAGAGATGAATATCACTAAGTAATTACAATGTGTTATTAATATATTTGATTAAAATAAAATTACATTTTACATTAGAAGAGCAGCTAAAAGAGTAAAATTATCTCCTGTGTAAATACACAACCAACTTTATTATGTTTTTTGAGGTACGTTTATGAATGCGATCGTATTTTAGTTCATTAAACTGTTATCAAAGAATGTATATGCTAAAAATGTACGAACAATACATGGACGAAATGCACCGTGAAAGCCGAGTTTTAACAAAATATTTTTCCTTCAAATAAATAATAACGAGACAGTAACGGAAGGTGACGTATTCAGATCATATTTGTACGGTACGATCTAACCAACTGATGTATTTTAACACGAGTATCCTGTGCACTGTGCACTTTAAACAGGTCCTACTCTTGCAACGGCACCTCATTTACAGTCTACACTTACTAAACAGATTATCTACACTTAAACAATACAAACCAAACAAACATAAAATGGTACTTTAACACGTCTCAAGCACACTGTGAATTCAAAGAAATCCATGGGTAAAATAAAAATATTTGTACAGATTATGCTTTATAAACAGAGGCTTTCAGGCAGTGATATACTGATACACACAGCAGATAGATTACTGTAATCGGTGTAATAGAATAAACCACACACGTGCGGTATAAGTAAGATCATTCCTTCATCATGTCGTGGGCTTTTTATTACTTAGAACTGTTCTTGGCTTGGCTGGAACTAATAAATAAAGATCCTTCTAAATCTGTATTTATTTATTATTCGTCCGGCAATCAAATGAATGACGTAGACAACGTATTGAATTATATATACATAGAATGAATAAGCTTTGATTTAATCTCAAAGAAGCAGTTAACATACCGAGCTATATACGTGTATATATATATATATATACAGGGTGGTCGCTAGAAAAGCGGAAAATTTGTCAAACAGCTATTTATTTTTACAAAGAATAACTTTTACAAAATTTTTTAAAGGCATATGTTATATTACACTCATAGATACTCAAAATTATTAAAATCATGCATTTTATTCATGATGTAAAGAAATCAAAATAGAAATGAGTAAGCACGCATTTTATTCATGATCTCATCTGACCCTCAAATTTTCCGCTTTTATATATATGTACATAGGACAAGTCTACTTTCGCGTCTCATATTGCAGGGTGGATTCAACGATAAAATTAGTTTTTATCGACAATATCAAACCGTTATTTTGCACTGTTGTAACGTATTATATTTCTTTAAGAAGTGGCAAAATCTACTCGATACGTCGGAGAAGTGGGTTCATCATGAGTTGACCTGCAACGGTTCAACCACTCTTTTGCCGTTTCTCTGCTGCCACACAATTGTAACACTATTTTAATTAATTATTTAAAATTGTTTTATATTTGCCATTCTTGTACCATTTTGAAGATCGTTGTAATAGATTCTGCAAGAGAAATCGGAGAAGACAGTTCTTAGAGAGGAATATAAATACATCAGGCAGACTGTCTATGTAGGGATGGCTTGGATTAGTAATCGTAATGCTTCCGCAATAGGTTATCAAAACTCTACAATACTATAACAATGTCTATGTAGTGACTGAGTCACAAGTTCTGGGAATATCTGTAAATATTATGACAAAAAATTTAAATTTCTTGTTCTCCTTTCTTCTATTTATTTTTTATTACATGTCACTTAAAACTCGAAATAAAACAGTTTCAAAGAGATGACATATTTACAAACGGGTGTCCACTTTTATAAGTATTATTATTAACAAGTGGTAATTTAAAAGAAAAGTTATAATTGTAATGCGAACTGTGCTCTCAATATCAGTTGAAATTAGCTTTCTTAGAGAAATTTTGTTTCTTCAAAAACTTATGTGCAGTGTGAAACAGGAATTGTCAGCCAATAACAGATAAACAGTAAATAATACAGTTCGAACCTCGTGGTATTTAGTACTTAATTATAAGTACAACCGTTCTATATCTCTTGAAACACTGCTTTAAAATACAAGTAAAGAAAATCTTTACAAAAAGGAAGTAAAAAAAAAGGTGGAAACAAGACATTTTAGTTTGTTTTGAATTTCGCGCAGTGCTACTCGAGGGCTACCTGCGCTAGCTGTCCCTAATTTTGTAGTGTAAGACTAGAGCGAAAACAGCTACTTATCATCACCCACAGCCAACTCTTGGGCTATTCTTTTACTAACGAATAGTAGGACTGACTGTAACATTATAACGCCCGCACGGTTGAAAGGACGAGCATGTTTGGTGTGACTGGAATTCGAGCCCCAGACCTTCAAATTACAAGTCGAGTGCCTTAACCATGTGGCCATGGCTGGGAACAAGGTAGTAAGGATGACATTAATATCACCCTTATATAACAGCACAAACACACACTGTATTACAATAATGCCTATACTGGCTTCCTATTTTAAAATATATACACGTAAACTAACTTGTCAGTGTAAAGCTGTAGTCACAAAATAATATTACATATTTTTTTTATTTCTAATTTATTTTTGTTAAATTAACAACACTTCAGACACACGTAAGGATCGGGTCTTTCACACTTCCTTAGCTTCATCTTTTAGCTCTAGTACAATAGAAGTTGAATGTAACAGAACATGCGTGGTCATTACTGTAACACAGTATCCGGGAAACAACTTTTATAAACACATTGAAACAGTTCTTGTGGGCCTTGCATGTTTTTTGTTTGTTTGTTTGTTTTTGTCGGCTACCTGTGGCAATCGTGAAGGATATACCACTAATTGAAAAATTAGCTGACTTTTGCCTCCGGAATTAAAACTAACGAATCAATTAGTAGATAAGCTCACAGCATTGACGAAAACCACAGTAGAAGAAAGATCATTCGTCATGGCGGAATTGACGCGAAACGGCTCGTGCTTAATGCTCCTCTAGAGGCGAGGACGACTCATAATGAACTAATTACAAAGACGGCATGAGCTGCGCCTTTTTGGCGCGTGCACTGCATGGTATGTGGAAGGAACGGGCACGAGATGATTCGAGCCGTTTCATCATTTCATAACTTAACGCCTGCGCTTGCATGTCCGTATGCAATATACCAGTATGTGTACGCTTATATCCCAAAGGTCGAGTGCGCCACGTAATAGCGTTGGGCTTTTGGGAAGATAATAGGAATTGAAACACTCTTTACAGAATTGGGACTCAGTTTCATTAGGTATATTACATCGAACATTACCATAAATAACCCTTTTGACAGTCGTGGAAACAATTTAAAATATTAGAAAGTCAGTGGGGCGGAGTTTTGCTATGGGCTGTGGAAAGCTGAAAGACAAACAATAAAAGAACTAAAAACTGTGCCAAACTAATCCATTTTACTTGCACCATTTTTTTTCTACAATATTCTTAAGTTACAGGTGACTCCCTTCATATGTGCTCTGATTTTTAGCATTGAAATTTCTGTCTAACAGGCTTATGACGTGTAAATTGTTTGTATGAGGGAAACCTTGGCAACTTCGATTTCTATCGGAAAAGAAACGTGAATTATACATAAAAATAGAACCATTGGGCTGTTAGTGTGCTTATTGGAATAAATAAAGAAAGAAGGCTTAATTTCGCTTTTAAACATTATTACTGGGTTTGTTCTTGTAAATCAGGTACGTTTATCTGTCATTCGAAAACAGGGCATATTTAACTAAATCATTCCGGGACAAATTATCATATATAAATACAACTGTACAGAATGCTTCACGTGTTTTATGTCATTGTTGACTCTCTTAGAAATGTAAAAACATTTTGTGAATCAGGATGCTTACTTGTCAAGCGAGTTTGGATCAAAATCCTTTTCATGCTGTCCAATCACCGAGCTTAAACGGCAGCTTGTAATACACGTACTTAACTCGTAGTTATGATATTACCACCTACACCCTTCCCTAAGCTCAGTCCTCTATAACCTATAAGACATTAAAGAACATTTTAAAAATAGACTGTATGTATTTTTTAAAACCACAAAGAACTTTGTTTTAAAGTGCAAAAGGTAGACTATGTTCTAACTCTGTTATGGTCACCGCGATTAACAAACCCAGTAACTTATCGTTAAGCCACATTGGGGCACTATAAATGGAAATAAAGTTAAATGGTAAATAACCTGTTTTTGCTTAATTTGGATAAAAATATACCTCAAAGAAATATCTTGTAATAGTGTTTATTAATGAAATGATAAGACACGTGGATGACGCAGAGTAAATAGTTATTTGACGACGTAAACTTAATGTGTATTTTGTTATAGCAAAGTCACTCTGAGTTACCTGCTGAGTCTAACAAGGAGAATCAAAGGTTTTAGCGTTGTAAATCCTTAGACTTACAGTTGTACCAGCAGGGGACACGTAAACTTAATAGGCCTGTATTGAAACAACATATTATGAGACTTGCAATATATAAAGAAGAAAAATATAAGTCAGAAATATTCATCAAAGAAATACGACATGATCTATAAACAAAAACTTGATGTGTTATTCATGATAATAGAAACTGAAATTTGTTCTGCATTGAGCAAGCGCAGAGATTTGTATTTTTATTTTCACAATGTCTTCAGAACAAAATAAAATATACCAAACTAAAATAACATAAATTTGTTTCTTTGGTTGCAGAATTTTCGAAGATAGATAAACAGATATCTGCTGTTTCTAATTTGGAAGTGATAAACTGGATGATCAATAAAACTCGCCGCTAACTTTTGAGTTACGTGATAAACTGGAGTGAAGATAGTTGATCAACTACACTCGCCGCTAACTTTTGAGTTACACTTGTCTGATTTAATAATAGTGATCACTTTTTGTGTAAAGTTATACAAATCATAAATATTCGAATGCAAAGTCAGAGAATGCGAATAATTACGTCAAGACTATCCCTAATTTTACAGAAACACCTGTTAGTCTGCGATATATATATATATTTACTACAATCTTAATTACATAAAATCCCCTAAAAATCGAGTCAAAAATCAACCACAAAAAGTTTTATGTTGTGCAAAATGTATTATATTATTGCAATTCAGAACGAACAAAAAATCCAAACACTCGATAGACAGAAACGTTACTGTTTGATTATAGTTAGAGAAATAGGAGTTGTGTAAAGTATCTTTTATAAATTAAAACAAAACTGAAATGACAAGCAACTGCTAATGTGTGTGTTTGAGCGATTTTGTAACAGCAAAGCAAGCCACATCGGGCTATCTACTTGGCTCAGCGAGGGAAATCCAACTCCTAATTTTAGCATTGTAAATTTCCAGACTTACCGCTGTACCAGAGGGTGTCGACTAGTGATGTAGAGTTGAAAGTTAAACACGATGACATTTTAAAATAATACAAAAGAAAAGGTGTTTTTGTCCTCTGTTGTTTAAAACTATTCTCCATTGTAATTCTCTTTAATTGGAAGTTTAAAATATAACTTTCATCTAAAGTCTTACGTAACGATACCAAAATTAGGTACTGTAGAACCATAGAGAAACGTGTTCGTTTTTGAATTTCGCGCAAAGTTATACGAGAGTGATCTGCGCTAGCCTTCGCTAATTTAGCAATGTAAGACTAGAAGGTTATTTTGTTGTTTTGTATTAAGCACAAAGCTACATAATGGGCTATCTGTGCTCTGCCCACCACGGGTATCGAAACCCGGATTTTAGCGTGTAAGTCCGCAGACATACCTTTGAGCCACTGGGGGGCAAGACTAGAAGGAAGGCAGCTAGTCATCACCACTCACCGCCAACTTTTGGAATACTCTTTTACCGACTAATAGTGGGATTTGCCGTAACATTCGAACATGAGGGTATCATTTTCTGGAATAGCCAGATAAATAAAGCACCATTTCTCAGAAAAAACGGAACAAAAGGAAGTAATTACTTTGAACAATTTAAAATAATTTGTTTTTTTTATTTGTAAATGGAAAAAGAAAGACATGATTTTCTCGGATATTTGAAAAATAGATAGTTCAAAGAATCGCTGGTCTCTGCAATAAATCAAATGTGAAGATATTTTCTCGTTAGATAATCAGCGGCATCATTTATTACAGCAACCGCACAAAAGATAATTCAATAAATTTTTGAAACACTCGAATAATAAAATACTATATTCCTTAAACATCTGAAACAATTACAGCATTTTTGAAATGGTCTAAATTAGGACCATTTTTGTCTTTAACAATTGGTAATGGATTATTTGTTTTCTAGGAAAAAGAACGCAAAAACATTCTATACAGGAGCAATCGCACAAGAGGACGCCACTATCTGTCAGAGAGTCAATTTCCTGGAACAATCGAATAAAATGAACTCGTTACTCGAGATTATCAAACAAAAATGTACAACAATCCAAAATATTCGTGACGCTCTCTTTGTATTTCTACCAAAGTAACGTACTTTTAGTTTTCAGGTTAACTAATGATAAATAGATAAGTTTCGAGATGTATAGTAAAAGGAGATTCGGAAGACGATTTGAAAAAAAAAAAAAAAATCCCCAAAGAATTTGACATCAAAGGGAAATGTTAAAAACATGCGTAAATATGAACATCTTTATTTACACAGACGATAAAAGCACAAAGATATTTCTTATACCAATTGGCTTCTCAATTTGTAGTCTAACGGCTCTTAATGTTGGAGCTCGAGAGAAAATAAACCATTAAAATTTGCAAATGACGACAAAATTATGTCTATGCTACATCATTAAGTCAGACAAGAGATTAGTGCAGTATCCTACAATTCTAAGTCACCTACATGTGCGACAATTTTCATCCAATATTTAAAGAACTAGAAATTATAATTTGTACAAATTTGCATCACTTTTCCATTTGGGTTTCACCAAACAGTTCAGGGGAATAGCGACAAACAAGCATAGCCATAAAAATATAAACTCTGTGAAATGGTTGTGTGTAATCGTAGCTCTCAGTAAATAACAGTAAATATATAACAATATCCTGTTTACAGAAATATCAGCAGAATTCAACACAAATGCATGAATTTTCCTAAATGTTTTATTAAATATACCTTGAATATAATATGTTTTTTTGCTAAATTACAACCTAGACGATAATATGTGTTTTGCTAAGTTACAACTTGGAAGATAATATGTTTTTTTGCTAAGTTACAAGCTGGAAGATAATATGTTTTTTGCTAAGTTACAACCTGGAAGATAATATGTTTTTTTGCTAAATTACAACCTAGAAGATAATACGTGTTTTGCATTTACAACCTGGAAGATAATATGTGTTTTGCTAAGTTACAACCTGGAAGATAATATGTTTTTTGCTAAGTTACAATCTGGAAGATAATATGTTTTTTTGCTAAGTTACAAAAGAGCAAAATATTGAAAATTTTCAGCTAATACATCCTTACATATCTCAGAGCCTTCTTAGGTCCAAAATGTATAAAATAAATGTTTAAATCTGTACTAAGAATGTAACATTGTTATAATTTTCATTAATCGCTTTTATATTTTTGCTAAGCACGAGATTCCGTGACAGGAAATTTTTAATAAAACATTACATGAAATAAATAAAATTGTTAAATAACCGAATACAGTGGTAGCAAACAGGGTAGAATAGACGTGAAATAAAAATACGTATCGTACAAAATAATGTAAAATACATGATAACTAAAGGAAAGTAGCTGTGATACAGTGTAAGTAGCAAGAATTGAATTCATTGTAAAAAGACGAGTAAAACATAAACACGAAAACAAATCTCGCTAGAAACGTATGGTAAATAATAATGCTTTGACTACAATATACAGGCTTCAAAAACAAAACAACATTAAACAAAGTTTAAGAAAAACTCGAAATATACTCAAAACAATCGTTGAATATTTCAAATACCACAATTACAAAACCTTCCTTTATTAACCCTATTAGAAACACATTTCTCACTCGGTGTGGTGTCGATTATTCTTGTAACTTTAACGTTTCTCATTCCTTCATTGAAAAACCACATACTTATAAATATTTGACTTAATATAGGTGTGTTTTTTAAAATGTGGTCTATGCTAATTATTGTACTTTTTACCACACATATATAAGTTTTACTAGTCAAGCCAAATGATTTATTTCATAGTCACGATAACTGAAAACAATAATGGAATACACGTACGTCTTTCAGCCACCAGTTATAGAGTCATAACAGTTACACCCCGAAGGGTCATGAAAACATTAATATTTGCCGTTAACAAACAATAGAAGTAGCTGTTTTTGTCTTAATTCACCATCTAGATCACCTTCTGGATTGCTAATATATGCAAGCATATAAATCATAACCAGTTCAAGTGTTTATGCTTCACATTACATACTAGCAATGTCAGATATGAGTAACATGACTCGTTACATCATTAAGTCAAGTAAAATGTCTCAAATTATATCTGAAACAAAATGGATTACGATATACGATTTTTTGATATCTAGTCCTTCGTCAACTTCTCATGCTGTGTTAAACAGCTACCTTGTTGTACTTAATTAAAAAAGACTGGTAAAGGCTTACCATTCCAATATATTATTATTATATAACACGTGTCAGCTGACATACAGGATTACTCATGCCACTTCACAAATCACATACCAACATTTGCCACAACAATTTAGCGTTTAGAAGTCACAGACTGTAGATATTATCTGCCTAGTGGTGTGTCAAAGGTTTCAGGGGTCGTACACAACTGAAACAAACTGTTATTATACCTGATGATTTAAGTTGATGTAGCCCTGTTGATCTACAGATTATTCCATCCTGCTACACATAAATATCCTCACAACTCACTAGATAAATCAAGCAGCTATTACCGTTTCAAATCTCATTCTCAATAAATATATATATATACATCCACTTCAAGTGGATTCCTCGTCGTCACGAATAACACTTATATCTCATTTACCAACAGTACTTGATAGCCCAGAAAGTAAGAAACACTAGTTTATTTTAGTTGTTGACACGTCACTCAACTGATCGTCTTAACTGCTATATGATAATCAGTTATCACAGAATGTTTTTTTAGATATCCCTCGTGAACCGCTGTTAAATAACTTGAAAAAAAAAGAAATATGACTTCCTTCTTGTCATTGATTTTTCAATCAAAGAACATCCTAAATACCCTTCAAGCAGTTACTCTTGGACATAACGATTAGGAAACCAATTTCAGTAACTTAACTGACCAGTAAAGAAGTGTAATTACTTCTCTACTGGTGTTTTGTCATCCGAAATCTGATTGATTGTCAGAAATATACTCTCAGTATCTTCCTATTCATCAACTGAGTCGCAACTGTCTAACACTGTTTTTATCTTCGGCTCAACCTGCTTCTGATCTCAAGAGTAACCAGATGGAGAGTAACGGTTATTTATAGTTACATATTTTCAACGTGTTAAACTTGCTTGCTTTTGTCATATGAATGCTGCACTTCATAATTCACCCCATATACTTTTTGACGTACGAGAAGCGACCAATACAGACAAAATCAAGTTGCTTGTGCAATGAAGTAATGTACCATAAACGTCCAGTACCTTACCAATCTCAATATTTTATTCTGTTAATATTTGTTGTAACATCTCTTCTGATATAGAGCCACATTATAAAAGTTTTGTTCTGTTACTGTTTTGTTGTAACATCTCTACTGATATACAGCCTCATTATAAAAGTTTTGTTCTGTTACTGTTTTGTTGTAACATCTCTACTGATATACAGCCTCATTATAAAAGTTTTGTTTTCTTACTGTTTTGTTGTAACATCTCTTCTGATATAGAGCCATATTATAAAAGTTTTGTTGTCTTACTGTTTTGTTGTAACATCTCTACTGATATACAGCCTCATTATAAAAGTTTTGTTCTGTTACTGTTTTGTTGTAACATCTCTTCTGATATAGAGCCATATTATAAAAGTTTTGTTTTCTTACTGTTTTGTTGTAACATCTCTTCTGATATAGAGCCATATTATAAAAGTTTTGTTCTGTTACTGTTTTGTTGTAACATCTCTACTGATATACAGCCTCATTATAAAAGTTTTGTTGTCTTACTGTTTTGTTGTAACATCTCTACTGATATACAGCTACTTTATAAAAGTTTTGTTCTGTTACTGTTTTGTTGTAACATCTCTACTGATATACAGCCTCATTATAAAAGTTTTGTTTTCTTACTGTTTTGTTGTAACATCTCTTCTGATATAGAGCCATATTATAAAAGTTTTGTTGTAACATCTCTTCTGATATAGAGCCTCATTATAAAAGTTTTGTTTTCTTACTGTTTTGTTGTAACATCTCTTCTGATATAGAGCCATATTATAAAAGTTTTGTTGTCTTACTGTTTTGTTGTAACATCTCTTCTGATATAGAGCCATATTATAAAAGTTTTGTTGTAACATCTCTACTGATATAGAGCCATATTATAAAAGTTTTGTTGTCTTACTGTTTTGTTGTAACATCTCTTCTGATATAGAGCCATATTATAAAAGTTTTGTTGTAACATCTCTACTGATATAGAGCCTCATTATAAAAGTTTTGTTTTCTTACTGTTTTGTTGTAACACATCAACTGATATACTTTATCAAACTACATGTTTATCATCTGTTATAAGCCAGGACACATTACACATTGTTATGGACACTGTGACAGATCTGATTTGAAATAAAAGCTGTGACGTATAGAGATATAGGCACTTCCAAAAGATGAGTTTGAATAGTAACAAAATTCAGAATCCAGAAACGTTACAGAGAGAATAAATCACACATGGACAAGAAATGAAAAGTATAGAAAGAAATTGAGCAAATCTTTACTGTAAAACACGTGTGTTTACGAGAATTACCAACTTTTTATAGTGTTGTGACTTCAATAACTGCTGAGGTGAAGAAGGTTTTTTTGAGATGTCTGCACAGGACAAATGCAGAAATAATTATGTTATATTCCTTTTTCAAGTTACATTAAGACCTCAAAAGTGGTATGCTATAATTCAAACTTTAATAATGTTAGAGACAATTGAAAATAACGTATGTAAAAGATTTGATATTGTTCTGAATTTCGCCCAAAGCTAAACGAGGGCTATCTACACTAGCTGTCCGTAAGGTAGCCGTGTAAGACTAGAGGGAAGGCAGCTAGTCATCTCCACCCACTGCCAACTCTTGGGTTACTCTTTTTCCAACGAATAGTGAGATTGACCGTAACGTTATAATGCCCCCACAGCTGAAATGACGAGCATTTCGGTGAGACGGGGACTCGAACTTGCGTCCATTACATTACGAGTCGAGTGTCTTTACCACCTGGCCATGTCAGAATATAAAAGAAAGAGTTCCTAATTAGTGTCAGTTTCAATAAGGGAGAGAATTCCCAACTAGTATTAATTTGTACAAATGTTCTGTGTTACCAAGAAATGATGTTTTCTCAGCCAAAAGGAGTACGCATGAACACAGCATTAATTTGATAAAAGATTATATGAGATAACCATCGCTGTTTATAACCTTTGCTTGAGCATGAGGATTAGCACAAGCTTACGACATTACAAGAATGTCATTACTACAATCAGAACACCTGCGAGAAACCTTAGAAAACATTATCTGAATATACCTTACTTCAGATGTAACCTAAAATAGTTAAGGAAGGGTGAAATTGTCACTTGTTTCAAACTGGAGCATACCTCTTCAATTCCCTTTCCTTATCTCAATGTCCTTCTGCATCTGAATACGAAATTTAATCTTTAACGGCTGAAGTAGTAAGTTAACTGTTATTACCATCACCGTCGGGTGATGTGCATGGAACCAACACAAGGGCAACAAACATAAAAGCACCGTATTTCTTATCGTGAATGTAATAACCCGTCAGGCTGCCTACAGGATTCGTAGCTCTATTTATAAATGAGGATTTAAAACTTCATGGTATTTCATCACATGATCAGTCAGAAGCTTAACGAGCAATGTTTGGATGAGCATCGTAACCAATCAGGCCACAAGATGTTCCTTGCATAACGTGTTTGGATATGGATGTACTACATATGTCGTGTCCTGTGTAATTCTTGGTAAATACACTTGTAACTGTGATTATAAAACAGGTTTTTTCCAAGCGGTAGTGTAGGTGCAACCCACATATCGAACAATACGTGCACAATTACCTTAGCCAGATCTCTGATTGTGCCTGTGAAAGGCTACAGTTCAAGGTCGACGATCTTAGCTATGTAATATACAAGTGAGTTTTTTCATTATTGTCTGATCCAATAAGGGAAGGATCACGACACATACTTGCACTGGTAACCAATATTAACCCAAATACTTTACAAGAAATGACCATTGTTTTTAAACATGGATATCTTATAACCTATCTATTCACAACTTCAACTTGTCTCCTGTTAAAAGTTAAACATGATCTGCACAAATCTGTTAAATCGATCCTAATTTCAGAAATAAATCCAAAATTACATTTCTACGTAGTAAAACCAAATATAAAAGTAGTTAATACACATTTAGTAATTATGACCATCTGTGTTGAGAATTAATTCTGAAACAAAGATTTTCTAATATAAAAATAGTTCAATCGTACAAACCAAACAAAACTATAAATCAGAACTAATCGAAAACAGTAGGCAAGCCGTGTTTCCTTTCTTCTGAAGTGTACAAGTAATCATGATTCCACTCTATAAAGATTGAGTCACATAAGGACGAACTCCAGAGGGAAGAGTGAGCCCACCACGTATTTCGCCTGCTGTGAAATTCTAAGGCAATTCTCCGTTTTACTCTCATCTCAAAATCACGTTACGTATATTTCAGTATAAACTAATCGCTACTACACACAGTTCACCTCAATATATCAACTCATATTCTTTATTAAATTGAAAAGTTGTACTTCCATACTTATTACATATCTAGATATACACTGATTCAAATATATAACTGATAACACAATTGCAATGAAACACATATGCATATATTAATACGTAGTATTCAGTACATACTAGCAGTACATGGCACCACCATTCAGTAATAGTCTAGTTCCCATGACAACTAAAATCAGCATCAACCACACATTCCACAGTCCCTAGAAAGTTAGGCTTACTGCATTTCAAACATTCCCATGAAACTAAAACTAATAACAAAAATAAGTAAATACAAATAGCTGATTTTGCTATTAGCATCTACCTGGTCGGCATTTTGTCTAGTTAATGACATAGTTCGCACAGTTAACTATAGTAGGAACATATGGGATGACAGTCAAATTACCGCACCTCAATAATATAGTAGTTAGCTAGAATTAATGGTTTGTCTAGTTCATATTATTATTTAACTTGCGTGAGAAATCCGTTCATCACATAAATATTAAAAAATAACTAAAACAATAATCAAACAAAATGAAAGATATTTTGCTTGATTTGTGCGGTTGTGCTGTTTTCTTCAGAGCACATCTTCCTTACTCAAGGAAAACTGCTAAATACCAGCCAGACTAGCATACACCCAAGATTGCAAATTTGTTCAGAAACTTTGAGACAACAAATGTTCACCAATAACTATGAAACGCAGTATGTTTGTTTATCAAAATTCCCAGTCGTAATAAACTTTTAAATACAACAAACAATTTCCCTGTGATTTTATTTAACAACTTCACTTATCGTTGCTATTTATCTAATAAGTTTTTATGACCTTTTCCACAGAACTTCCACTACAACTCACCCATCGTCTCTCCACCAAATATTGCTTGATAGCCCAGAAGGTATGATTGCAATGCCTTTTCAGTTGTCCTTGTTTTAAACGATCAACTTTTCAATTGTAGAGTAATTAACTACCATATGAATCACCACATGTACCTCCTATTATGAAAAACTACTTCATAGCTCAAAACAGTTCACATCTCTCTCTTTCTCAGGGGCTGGCATACTGATTAGTTTGTTATTTTTACTTTGGTCCAGCATTCTTTCAAGCCATAATGATTAAAATGTCATTCTTTGTGTCTTAACCAATCACCAGAGCAGATAGATTGCTTCTCCACAAGATTTTCTCATTTAACTTGACCAGTATGTCTTTGTATGGAATAGCATAAAATCCAGATTCATTCTCCAGCTGCTTGAGGTATGGAAAGATTAACTGGGAGAAATGATTGAAAGCCTTATTTTGTTGAACCCCTCTATCCAGTTGGTCTCATTTCCAAATGGAGGTCATTCTTGATTATGTTGCACACAGTTGTTTGGCTTTTGTCATTAACCTTTGTTACAGGTGTCACAATGTGCTTACTATAATTGTGGTGTGACTTATTGCAGTTTTTTTTATAAGCTAGTCCTGGTACTTCATGTTAATTCACATTCTTACATTTTCTAATTCTTTTGAGTAAAAAGAATATTCCAATCTTGGAAATTATAAATATTCAATTTAAACGCATCTTCATGATTTGAGTGTATCAATATCTTGCTTTGAAACGCTTGGAGCTATAGAACTATTTTTAAATGCGAAACATTGTCAGAATGTAGTTGTGATACATGCCATTCGACTAGGATTACAGAGCGGCTACATGTGTCACGTGACTTGCTGATTTACAAATTCAAAATTATTTTAGTATAAGATAACCAACATTATATTCGTTAAAACAATCTGGTACTTTTACACTGGATAGTTTACCACACAACATATCTAAAAAAAAGAAATAAAGGTAGTAATGCTTGCCAAATGTTACGATTTCAAGCAGTTTTTCCTTTATTATATGGAACTGTTAGCAGGCATATCACACATGCAGTCGTGTAATCTGTGGCTAAAATGCCCCAATTTCACTTTCTTTAGTGTAAGGATCTTGGATGAATAGATAATCTGGAAAAATATCAACCACACCAGTGCTTCAGCTAAAACACGTTTTAGGACTGGAGTGATTTCGACACAAAATGCATATCCACCTTAATCAGTACAAATAGTGATGCAACTATTTTAGATAGATGATTTCTCACTTGACCTCGGAGTAGGAACAATTTTTTGACTACTGTAATCTCTATAGCATTCGTCAAACGAATAGTCTGACCTTGAATCATTTTATGGCTCAAAATTTCCACAAATAGAATCAAGTGGATGATAAATGTTTATCTCGTTTGAAATAATAAACAGAATCTCATAATTCAAAAAGAAATGCACCACTTTAATGTATCACATCGAAAGGAGACATTAGATTGACTCTCAGAGCATTTAGATTATCCTGTGCTAAGAGGTTTCTAATTTTTTCCAAAGGCATACAGTATTCTGGCAGAACTGCACTGTTTGGGGTGTCGAAGCTCTCTCTAGTGAACTTTGTCTGTTATACGCACCTCGTCTTTTTCCTTGGTCACAGTTGGCTATTATCAGTCTCTGGCAATGCCTGGTCTAGTAAATGAACTTTAAGTTAGTCTAATAACATATGTACAAACCGATTATCATGACTGCACGTAGCAGTTAATTAGAAGAAGTCAAGGCACAGTGACCTAGGCTTTTCGTGGCGACCCATCAACCTCACAGCACCAAAGATAGATTAATAGTGAAATATAAACTTTATCAGAGCTGAAAAGAAACTTCAGCACTTCATGTTTCTTCTCCACCATAAGTTTCGCATACTTTCAGAACTTGTCGTTCCATACTCATGATTAATACACTTTGAAGTAGCCATGACATCAATTGAAACAAATAGCACATTTTAGACAAATTTCAAAAGATCAAGTTAAGGATTATGGAAAGAAAAATGACTTAATAACTTACTCTGTAGTCTTAAGATTCAATAATGTTTAACAGATCCACGATAAAGAGTAGATTCGGGAGATGTTTCACAAGGAACAACATAACCATGTGCAGCAAAGCATCACCATTAAGACCAGGTAAACAAAGAAGGCACTCAGGTTCAAACGTGTTTAAAGATATCGTTTTGTATCCTACGGTTAGATTACTTACGTCAGTAATAGTTTTTATTGCATATTGAAGGGAAAACTACTTTCATAATCATACTGTTTTATACGAAACTTTGTATTTTCCATTTAGTTGGTTATGATTTACACTACATAGGAGAAACTTATATAAAAATGACCAAAGTATGAACTCTACGAAGTGGTCGTTGTTACATGTAACCTAATGTTACTGCAATAATTAATTAAAGTTTTAAACTGTCCACACCCTGTTTGTAAAAAATTCCAGATAAATACAGAATACAACTAAAACGAGAAAAACTCTCTTGAATAAACATGAATAATGTTACATTCCACAAGAGGTTAAACAGATAAAAACGGCTTTAGTCATCAGACAGATAGTCCAAATTATTCCTTCATACTATTATAACGTCCTTTAATACTTTGTGATAAGCAAATCCGCATAAAATTTAACAACATCTAACGGAATACAGTATCATATATTTAAATATTTTTACAGAATAATTAATTTGTAGGCTAATTATTAGGATATTTTGGTCATGATACAAACTATTTTAATATATTCGAAGAAGATATTTAACAAGTAAAATTTTGCGTACAAAGCTGCAGAACTGGCATTCTTTGTTTTCACTACCATGAGAATAGAAAACCCAATTTTTAGCATTATAAGCCCCTGGTCTTCCTGCTGAGCCACATAGAGGGTGCGTTTAACCAAGTAAGCTTTCTCTCTCATTTAATCTTCAATAGTTATTCACCAAGAGTGTTGAAGCAGGAAATGACGTTTATATGTACACATGGGCACCATGATCAGTTTGTCGATTTGTGTTTATCACTGTTTCAGATCTACTGTGTCAAATTATGATCATCGTTCTTATTACGTCTTATATTTCCTCTCCCACGTATACATTAGTTTCGTTTGTTAGATGCATCAACAATCAGTCATAAGAAACAATGATTTGTTCTTATTCTGCATTACACGTTTTATTCATACTCAAACCCGGGATGGTCAGGTAGTTAGGGTGCTCGCCTCATAATCTGAGCGTCACCGGTTCGAATCCCCATCACGTCAAACTGTTATGGGAGGGCTTTGTAATGTTGATGGTTGCTCCCATTATTCTGTAGTTAAAAACGGTCTCGGTAGTGATAGCTAGTTGCCTTTAACAGTTTTATACTGTTAAATTGTTTGTTTTGAATTTCACGCAAAGCTGCACTACAGCTATCTGTGCTAGTCGTCCCAAATTTTGCAATGTAAGACTAGAAGGAAGGCAGCTAGTCATTACCACCCACCGCCAACTTTTGGGCTTCTCTTTTGCAAACGAATAGTGCGATTGACCGTAACAATATAACGCCCCCACGGCGAAAAGGGCGAGCATGTTTGGTGTGACGGGAATTCAGACCTGCAGCCCTCGGATTACGGGTCGAGTGCTTTAACCACCTGGCCATGCCGGGCCGACTGTTAAATTAGGGACAGTTATCTTACATTAACCCTCGTGCCATCTTTGCGCGAAATTTAAAATAAATTGTTCACTTATTTTACGTTACAAGTGCATTGTATAAATATACACATGCTGTTTTTCTAAATCAGCTATTTTGTTATCAAATCATCAATAAAGTTTGGTAGTTTCAGCTATCTTAGTAAAAAGTTATTCATAATGAATTCAAGTACCAATTATTTAATGAGAAGTAAACAGACCATGGAGCAAACGTAACATGCTTAAAACGGACTAAAATGTCATGGATTTTTCTGTTTTTAAGGTTTATCCTAAATGTTGACAGTGTTCAATGTCAACAACTAGTTGTTTTTATAAATTTATTTACTCTGTTATTTATATTTATAACTGGCAACTGGTAGTTGATTCAGAATACATAACAAATCACAGAAAATTAAATTGTGGTGTAAACAATAATTTATTAGGCTAAAGTAATAAACACAACGTGGCTATCCGATCATTTGATAAAGTGAAGTAGATGGTGATTTGTCGAGGTAAACAGACAAGTATTTGCTGACAAATATTCAGAAAGATTTCTTCTGTGGTGAGCATAACAGCTTTTAACGCTAAAATCTGACAGTCTTTCACTGTAGTGGGTTGACTTAGTGACTGTGAATTCAAGGATTCGTGGCTTTTATCCCGTTACAACAATGACGTGCGTCGCACTTTGAGATGGTAAGTGCCCTGTGAGAGTGCCAGTAAAATTCCATTTTTAGACCAGACGAAAATAGCTGTAGGATAGTGGTATTTACCGTAGCTCTGGTATATAGTATATTAATAATGGTTAATGGAAGCATCCTTCTGTGTGTGTTTTTTCCTATAATAAATCCATAGGGGATATCAGCTGTGTTCACCGATAGGATTCGAACCCCTGATTTTAGCGTTCTAAATGCGGAGACTTGAGTAGTTTAGTGCTTAGAAACAAACAGATATAATAATAATAAATTGACAAACAGGACACCGCTGGGAATAAAAATTAACGTAACTGTTATATTCATGTCTGTTTCAAATTAAAATAGAGAACACTGGTTTCTATGGATACAAGAGAAAAATGAAATAACAACCAGTATGTTAAAATAAAATCTGAGACTTTTTTGAGACGATTCTATATTTTATTGAATTAAATGGAAGCTTCAGGATGTTTGTTTGTTTGTTTTTTGGAATTTCGTGCAAAGCTACACGAGGGCTATCTGCACTAGGCGTCCCTATTTTAGCAGGGTAAGACTAGAGGGATGGCATCTAGTCATCATCACCCTCCGCCAACTCTTGAGTTACTATTTTACAAACGTAAAATGAGATTGACCGTAACATTATAACACCTCCACGTCTGAAAGAGCGAGCATGATTGGTACGACGGGGATTCGAACCCTCAGATTAGCAGTCGAACGCTTTAACTCACCTGGCCATGCCGGGCAAAGCTTCAAGAAATGGAAAGTCTAGACTTATACGGGATTGAGTACATTATATTCAAATGATTTTCAGTATGCGAATCAACGAGTTATAGGGCAACTGCACGATGTAACGGTACGTATCAAATTATATTTTGACATTTTTTTCATCGTTGCGTCGTGCGATGCCATCAAAAACTGATAATTTTCGGTATGTATTTTCATTAATACTAGACAACAGAATAATATGGAACAGTTTGGGGCACCATAACTATCCAAAAATGTACCCACATCAAGTCTTATCCAGCTGTGGTAACCTAAGCTACAGGTGAAAATTCAAGAAAACAAAAGTTTGTGGCAAAGTACATGTGTTTAGACAACAGTATACGCAAAATAATCAAAAAGAATTTCCGAATGGAAAAGCAACAGAAACAACGTGTACACACGTTGCTTGTATCGCATATCAGTTTAATAGTTCCATATCTCAAGTAGCTCGAGAATGAAACGGATGTTCATTCTAATCTGTAGGAAACCATACCAGTTGGGTCATTTATTGATATATGTGCGTTCGGACTGTTGAAACTGTCGCTTGGCAACAGCGTTCTTCGTATATTAGATGTGTTATAAGAAGCTGCAGAGATAAAGAGAATTTCCTGAATAAGACGGATTTACGACGAAACATTTTTGTAATGAAAAATGCGTTGCAGGATTATAGTCAGAATGTGAATCGTGAGACAGTGTACGACTGGACGTGACTAAGTAGAGTGTAACGACACGGTAAGACTGTTTTAATGTAACGTACTCAACCTCTCTTTTATATTATTAATAATCGGTTGTTAATATGGAGGAGATATTAAACGAACTTTAAATCTGAAAATTGGAATGAATATTGGACATAGATGACAAATATTATTAATTTTAATAGGTTACCTAAGAAGTCGAATTAAATAGTCACCTAACACTGTGGTTGTCTATACAAAAACCTGATTATGTAACTTTTCTTTCATGTTCTGACGAGTCAAATATTTATTTTAGATCATGAAAACGATGTCAAATTTATTCTGAGTTACTTGTTCTTCAATCATATCTTATGATTTTCGACATATTGTAACACAAATGCATTGAATGATGTTTTTGTTTCCTATTTTTTAACAAAATTAAAAATAAACAATATTGTTCTTGAAAATTCTACGTTGTAAATACTGCACTTTGAATAATTTTGGGAAAAAATAAACTTTGTATGCGATTTTTCTCATTAAATCGACGTGAATATTGTGCTGCCATCTACTTTTTAAACTTTTCAGATGTGTGAAACATATATATTCCACATAATTCAAGTTCAAGTACAGTTTAGTTTCTCGCGATTTCTATTGCCATTTAAATTCACTATATTTATGTGAAGAGAACAAAAAATCGAATTTCATTCAGAATATGACAATAGAGATTTTTCACGTTGGCTGTTCAGACATAGTGACCAATGAAACTACCGAATAGAGTTGCTTGATGGTGCGTTCGATGTCTTAATGATATCTCGGGCTCTCCTGCCTGAACTCAACCTGAAGTCCCCCACGGGAAACTCAGTAGCGTGTACTCTTATAACGATAAGACCGTCCATCTGTGGGTCCAGTGTGTACCCCATCACAATGTCTTTCATCAAAGGACAACGCATGTCGCAGCGAATGACAACTAGATGGTGGCTAATTTTGCTTTCACTGCTGCCAGGTTCGCCTGAACTATCCCATACAATCGGCCGTTGGCATGTGACAAGTGTTAAGCCTAGTCATACACGTCATCTGAATCAGATTTACTCTAATAGTTTAATCGTGTCCCCGCTTGCCGCCTCTGCTTTCTCGTCCCACTCCTTCAAACCCTTGTCTAACTCAATACTGCCTTATGTCCTTTTTTTATCATTCTGTTACACGATGACACCATGTAAATAAAGAAGTAACACTTTTTTTTAATGAAACCAGGTTTAAGTTGTTCAGTAACATTTTGTCAGCTTACGTGTTGTTGAAACGAAACGTCAACTCGCGAAGTTCTTTCTTGTCCAAAAGTGAACGAATTCGAGATTTTCTACATTATACACAATAATATATTTTCTAAATATTACGAATTAAAACAATTCGTGCTATATGTAGCAAAGTTACACCTTGTTCATTTCCGGTTGTTGCGCCGAAAGAAAATATTTTGCACAATTTACATCATTAAAGAATCTTACGAAAACGTAATGAGACGTGAACGACTCTCAGCGACAGTGAATGAAACTAATAAACGGTGTAAGCTTTGAGAAATAAAAAGAAAATACTGTACAGCAAAGCAACACGTTAGCTTAGGCATCTAATAAGTTTCATAAGATGGGATACTGGAGTGGATACATGTTTAACTCATGTCTCGTGCTCATCACCGAGGTTTATTTCTTTTTAATTAAACGTGTCTATCTACTCTAACATTAGGTTACTATAGATACCATAATAGTTATATGATTTTACTCTAATCAGTTGATTAATAGTCTTGATTAGGTTACTATAGACACAAATTTAATTATATGATTTTACTCTAATCAGTTGATAAACACTCTTGATTAGGTTACTATAGACACAAATTTGATTATATGATTTTACTCTAATCAGTTGATCAACACTCTTGATTAGGTTACTGTAGACACAAATTTAATTATATGATTTTACTCTAATCAGTTGATCAACACTCTTGATTAGGTTACTGTAGACACAAATTTAATTATATGATTTTACTCTAATCAGTTGATAAACACTCTTGATTAGGTTACTATAGACACAAATTTGATTATATGATTTTACTCTAATCAGTTGATAAATAGTCTTGATTAGGTTACTATGGACACACTAATAGTTATATGATTTTACTCTAATTAGTTGATAAACACTCTTGATTAGGTTACTTTAAACACAATAGTAATTATGTGATTTTGCTCTAATCAGTTGATAAACACCATTGATAAGAAAAACTGAAAAAGAAAACATCTAAGTGTAGTTTGCTTTCACGTTAAATGACAATGTATTAAACATTATGTTGAATGAACTGTTTACGACTTTTTGTATGAGTTAAACCAAAAATCAAAGTAATAATGTTGATCAGGCTTTTCTCAGTTTTATTCTGTTTCTTGTAATTGTCGAAATGGTTCGTCTCCCCGCTGGTACAGCGGTGAGCCTATGGATTTACAACGCTAAAATCAGGGGTTCGATTCACCTCGGTGGCCTCAGCAGATAGCATGATGTGGCTTTGCTATAAGCAAACATACTCAAACTGATTTTTGTTGTATCTAGAACTGAACAAAAGATTTGTCTAGCGTATTCTATTATTAAACATGACAATTTGCATCCGGAACTCGTCAAAACTTTTCTATTAGGAACCTAAGGCCAATCTTATACATTTTTGATTTGTTGTGTTTGATTTATGAATCCGAGAATTCGTGGTTTGTAGTCCGTTGGCACGAAAATGCGCCTAAGGGTGTGTTACAGTTAAGAGTGTTGTTGAAATCTCCCTATTCAATGAGACAATATCAATCGAAGAGATGGCGCTGAATGCTGTTTACTGACTACCTTTTATCTTGTTTGTAAGCTCAAGACTAGTGGCTTTTATGGACGCATAAGACCTTCTGTAGCAAACTGTTTGCACCTGAAGAATAAAGGTCCACGTGTATTTCCTTACTCACCTTAACGTACTCAGTTATTGTTATACACTATAACATCGTCTCCTGGGATTTCCAGTTACTGGTTTACTGTGCACTTTGTCTTTCGTTGCAGCTAAATTCCCGTAAAGTAAAGTATCTGGAAAATTTGCTTTGACAAATTTTCGCTTGATTTGTAGAATATCGAATATTTTGTCACAGATGGTTGTAGTCGTAGTATTTCAAGTTCCATTGTTGTAGTCGTATTGATTATATTTTTTAAATTGTTTGTAAAATGACAAAAAATGCAAATTGGTCTTTTAAGTTTCTTTGCTATTTCCCACAAAATTATAAAATGGACCAAATGTGCTGTGGTCACATCGTGTATCGAGCCCCAGTTTTTAAGTGTTTACCGTTAAACAATCTGAAGCCAAGATGGCCGCTGAAGTTTGTTTATGGCGTTCAATAAGAAGGTACGCAAAGGGATATGTGGGCTGTGCCTATTGCGTGGAACGAACCACGAATTTTAACTTTGTAATCCCTCAAGCTCACCGTTGAACAACAAGAAAAGGTAATTTAAAATTTGTGAAGTGAATAGAATAAAAATAAATTGTACTAATACAACATAAGATATATTCACAGACGGCTAAAGATATGAATATAATAGGCACGAAACCTCTTTATCTCGTCAGCAACACAATCTCATTGCAACTAAAGCTTAAAATAGGTTAAGAACTGTTGGGTTATACGTCCCAAATAACCTACATTTTAAAAACTGAGAGAGGAAAATTACAATAGCACAATATTAAGAGACTTTGTATGTAACGAAGCAATTAGTACACACCACCTAGTGTTAAACAAATCGTTCATATTTGCATAGATTGCTTCCCTTGTTACTTATTCAAGCGTTTGTATTTAGACATCGTGTAATTCTTCTTTCATGCGATGCAGCAAGATTTCCTGGTGGAAGTGATGTGTTCTCTAGTGGAGGACGAGACTGGTAAACGCTCAGCGGGATACATCGTGTTGCCTGGTGGGGGCCGATTAACAATTTTAATACGAGATTTGGAGAAAAGAAAGAGTCGTCTTTATCACAGGTCGAGAGCAAGTTTTTACAACACTAGAACCTTATTTTCTGTGCTGGGATGGGTCACAGCGGGGAGGGTGGTACGTCACGCCCTGTCTATTTAGATGTGCTCAGTTGCATTCTTCAAAATTCTCTACAGAGAACTGACAGGCGAACAAACGTTGCAATGGTGGTGTTGATGGGCCCAGACAGTCCTCTGGTGACGGCTTTTGTCCTTAGGTGCTGGGTAGTTTTAAAAAATCTTTGTTCGTCTATGGCATCTGTTTACTGAAGGTGTTAACAGAGAGGAAAATTAACAGTAAGGGGGGCGTAAATAAGCCTTGGTCTGTCAAAACAAGTTATGACACGTGGTACCCCAGCCTTACCCAAAGCTCCACTAACGCGAAGGCAGGAAAAGGTTGAGACTGGGTGGTAGAAGGACACTTCTGATGACATTAAAGATTCGGAACATACGTTTTTCATCTTGGACATGTTCTTGACGTAGGTGACAGTGCTTCACTTCTGTTTTTCTTCTTTTACAATCAGTCAATGAAAACTTTACAAGAAACAAGTTCAGAGTCTTTTCAATCACGTGTGCTTCATCGTTATTGTACGAATGTAGGGTCCAGCTGTGAAGAGAAAAGGTTGTAAGTAAGGCTAAAATATTCAAATGTTTTTCAACGTCAAGACAGACATGTTCTTAAACCTTAAACTTGTTTCGTCTAAGAATTATTTCCTGGAAGTAAGCTTTATTTTACAATTTATTTCACCTATTGTGTTTGTTCGTTTATAGTTTAATCACGAAGCTACACACTGGATTATCTGTGCTCTGACCTCCACGGGTATCGAAACCTGTTTACGAGTGTGGTTAGTTCGCAGACATTCCGCCGTGTCACTGGGGAAGCCACTTAGTGTGTGCGTACTTCCATATGCTGGAGGTACGTTAACAAACGAGGGCAGTGTTTAACACAGAATGCTCTTGTTTCACCGAATCTCCGTAACAGTTTCGCCCTCTGACATATCAGTGGTACGTTTACGGACTTACAACGCTAACATTTTGGGTTAGATTTTCCGCGGTGGTTTGCTTAATTTTGAATTTCGCGTAAAGCTACACAAGGGCTATCTGAGCTAGCCGTCCCTAATTTAGCAGTGTAAGACTAGAGGGAAAGCAGCTAGACATAACCACCCGCCGTCAACTCTTGGGCTACTCTTTTACCAATAAAAAGTTAGATTGACCGTTACATTATGATGCCCTCATGGTTGAAAGGGTGAGCATGCTTGGTGCGATAGGGACTCGAACCCGCGGCCCTCGGATTACGAGTCGAGCATCTTAACCACCTGGCCGTGTCGGGCCTCTCCGCGGAGGACCCGAAAGACAGACAATAAAAAAATACAGCAGAACTTTAAACGCTTCTCCGTATGGTTAGATGATCACTTTGTGTATACATTTACAAATCTGTACAAGAAGCTAATTTGTTTAGTTCAGGATCTTCCTGCCTCACTGAATCGTCTAGAAGACCTCACGCTGTTAACGTAGAATATTCGTGTTCTATTATTATTTTAAGTTTATAGCCTCGCCACCAGTTTATTCCATACTTGTAAAACAAGTAACAATTTTTTACTTCCCAGTTTTCCAAACTTTAGAGGTATTTTCAAATGCAATTCCGTAAATGCTGCTTCTAACCAGCAGAGTTCTATTCTTTCATAAACGCTTTTTTCGTAAATTTTATCAGCAAGTTTATTTTATATTATGTCCATGATGACGAGTTTGTTTGCCTGTGTTTTGCTCTTTTGAATTTCGCAAAAAGCTACTCGAGGGCTGTTTGTGATAGCCGTCCCTAATTTAGCAGTGTAAGACTAGAGGGAAGGCAGCTAGTCATCACCACCCACTGCTGAAGAATAGTGGGATTAACCGTAACATTATAACGCCCCCACGACTAAATCAGACGAGCATGTTTTGGTGCGACCGAGATTCGAACCCGCGAACCCTCAGATTAGGAATCGAACGCCTTAGCCACCTGCCCATGCTAGGCCCGTGATGACGAGAAAACCCACTTGCAGAGAAAATTATATATTTAGAAACGGCTGGTATTGGTAAAGAAAGCACTAGCAGTTGTTAACAGCATTGTTTACTTCTCTACTAATGCTTTCTCTACCCATACCAGCCGTTTTTAAATATATAATTTATATTATGTGTTTTAATAATTTGTTTTATCTATTACGTTTATCTTTGTAGTTTGAAAAAATTTAGACATCTCAAGAAACAAAAGAAAGTTTATACTTAGTTTGTTTTCTTTTTTGAATTTCACTCAAAGCTACTCGAGGGCCATCTGTGCTAGCCGTTCCTAATTTAGTAGTGTAAGACTAGAGAGTAGGCAGCTAGTCATTACCAGCCACCGCCAACTCTTGGGCTACTCTTTTATAAAGGACAGTGGGATTGACCGTCACATTATAACGCTTCCACGGCTGAAAGGGCGTGCATGTTTGGTGCGATTGGGATTCGATCCTGCGACTCTCGGGCTATAGCGGCAAAAAAAGAAAAGGTTTTAAATCTTAAAAAAAAGAAGTTATATCATTTTTTTTTAAATTGTGATGATACATATGACCATAGCTTCAGAAATTCCTGAAAACTGTTTCAATGACCTTTGAACTTTTATCCATCTAACTATGTCTTGTTTCGAACCTTCAAGGAGTTTACCACTTGGTAACTCTCCGTGTCTCATTGGAAAGTTTGAAGGCTTATAATGCTAAAAATTGAGTTTTCATAATCATAATGGGCAAAGCAGAAATAACCAAATATTATTAGCTTTGCGTTTAACAATAAACGAGAAGATATTTTTAGTTAATACCAGGTATGCCAAAATAACTAAATCCTCTGCGTCGTTTGTTTTACTGTTATAAATGCGTTCAGTCTTCCACCATTGCTTGAACATAAAATAAAAGTTCTAGTTTTTCTAGTTCTAGATTTTCTAGTTTTAGGCGAGCCGGGCATAGCCAGATGGTGAAGATGTTCGTCTCGTAATGTGAGGGTCGCAGGTTCGAATCTCCGTTGTACCAAATATGCGCGTTCTTTCAACTGGTGTGCGTACAGAGGGGTTTATAATTCATTTGATTGTGAAGTTGTTAACAATACATCCACATGAAACATTTGGTTCGTTCGTTATCTCCCATTCTCATTAGTAGCGAATGATGACTTTTACAATCAAGAGATACTCAACTAATGAAAGAAGGAACCCGGAAATGTGATTTAATCGTGAAATCAAACAGCATCCGGTTGTTGTGCGTATGCATATTTTATACCTAGATTGTAAAAAGTCGTAAATCGTATTTAATGGAGTCCAGCTCTTTAAGTGTATTTGATAGAATGCCATTTATCGTGTGATATCGTGTTTCTGAAATTGGATAGTGTAACAACATACAAAGCAAGATTGGTGGGTTTATTCACAATACCATCTTACTGTACTGAACTTTGCTAGCCTGTTTTAGATTTAAGCATGTGAGACACTTTTACATTATAATATGAGAAATGGCTGCAAGCACTTTATGTCACTAACATACGGAAATCATACCATTTTCTGTAGGATTATAACATTTTTCGACGGAAATCAGAGAAAACGCTAACTTATCTAAAGGCTCTTAGTAATCAGACGTGTTTTTTTTTTGTAGCCCTCCTTTCAGAAAAACGAAAGACAAATGTGAAATCGATAGCAAATTTATAAAATTTGCTTAGACGGATGCTTTGTGATTGCATTTTTTTCCCTTTAAACAACTAAATAACGCCCTTAAACAGATGTAATGTATTAGTTGAAAATAATATATTTGAGAAATGGGAGAAAAATTGCGATGAGTTTTTATCCTTCTGAAAGCAATAAGTCTAAAAGTTATCTTAAGCAGAAAATGAAGTCATTTTCTCTCCAAATCTTCTATTTATCTACTTCTCATCTGAAAGTCTTTTTGAAATAAATTCATTTCGCTTAACACCACCAAATAAACACATACCCACCATGTGCAATGAATGAGTCACTCACTGATTGAAGCTATGAAGGTTCATGTTGCGTGATCTTGATTTAGCATTAAACAGTATGGTAGCGCCGTCTATTGGAAAACAGTTAAATTAATTATCAACATCATATGCGTGTCAGTTTAGCATTAAAATAATGATGTCATTTGACGGCAGAAACTCTTTTTTTTCTCTTTTAATGTGCAATTTTATTATATCTAATTAAACGTTAGATTCCAGTAGCATCAAATATAGCAAAATACCTCGAGAACTTAAATCACAGAAAGGTCAGTAGTAATTATTAACTGAACAAAATTAAATGAAAAATTATAATGACTTTTTCACAGTTTTCACAGCAATAGATTACAACGAAAATGTCCTAAAACGTGCTTGTAATAACAATAACGAAAAATACACACTGCTTTAATGAGATTCAGCACAGTAAATATGAGAAGGAGAACAGGCCCGGATGGCCAAGCGTGTTAAGGCGTGCGATTAGTAATCTGAGGGTCGCGGGTTCGCATTCCAGTCGCACCAAATATGCTGGCCCTTTCAGCCATGAGGGCGTTATAATGTGACGGTCAATCCCACTATTCGTTGGTAAAAGAGTAGCTCAAGACTTGGCGATGGGTGGTGATGACTAGCTGCTTTTCCTCTGGTCTTACACTGCTAAATTAGGGACGGCTAGCACAGATAGCCCTCGAGTAGATTTGTGCGAAATTAAAAAAAAACACAACAAACAAAGAGACATGGAGAACAAGCCACCACTGTAATGTGAAGTTCGTTTCTCACCGGCTTGGGATTTGTTTTTATTTATGCAAAGGAAAAATATATCCTATTTGAAAACCCAAAGTAAATTTAGCTAAAGTAATGCAGATTGCAGGCACGAGCACTTCGTATCCATTTTGTTGTTATTACATGAGTCGGTGAAGTATGTTTTTTGTTTTTTTAATTTTGCGCAAATCTACACGAGGGGTATCTGCGTTAGCCGTTTCTAATTTAACAGTGTAAGATTGGAGGGATGGCAGCTTGTCATCACCACGCACCGCCAACTCTTGGGCTGCTCTTTTACCAACGAATAGTCGGACTGACCTCCGAATTATAATGACCCCACAGCTGAAAGAGCCATCACGTTTGGTGTGACGAGGATTTGAATCTTCTACCAACCCTTAGATTACGAGTCGAGTTCCCTCATTACAAGGTCATGCCAGGTCGAAATCGATTAATAAATGTCCCATTAAATTATGTCAAAATTTCTCGGAATATGCGCATATGTGTGTGTGTGTGTGTCTATGATATATACTATAATCCTGCAAAATAGGTAAGAAAATTCTAAAACAAGAGGCGATTTAATACCCTGGTTATCTCTCTCAAGTGACACGCAAAACTTCGATTTGACCGTCTATCTAAAAGCGTGTGTAAAATTAAAACGTTGAAGGTAAGATTTATGAAGTTTTTAAGTTAACGCTTAGCGAGTGAAAAACAATAACATACAGAGCCGAATTAGGCCCTAAAGTAAGATGCAGAACAAAAGTGTGACTAGAAATAAATTACGATCCATTGATTAATAAAACGATTGTCAGAAGTGGTGATATATTATCGCTTCATAGAATGGCATAAGTACAAAAATGGCGATAGTCATTAGAGAGAATATGAAATATACTTAAACACGTGTTAACTTATTGTTACTAAAGCTCGTCTATAAACGACTTTGGTGTATAAAGGTTTTACTTTGGTTTTCTAGAATACATTAACCACGATTTTCATAAATCTATTTGATAAGTATTAAAAATGAACAATAGGTGGCGTATGTTTGATTACCTGGCGATTAATGTAATTTTATTTAAAGGGTGCCTCGTCGTTGAAACTGTGTGATGGATTTGTTAAAAAGCAGTTTCTGGTTTGACCTTTAGTCCTTAATATTAACTCCTTGCCCACCAGTACGAAACTGATAGGACATTTTACTAAATCACAGTTTCTTTGTTTTGTCGTTGTTAATATGAATTTTATGAAATAGGAATATTCACACAAATAAATGTAAACATTTACTGATTTTTTTTTTGAATTTCGCACAAAGCTACTCGAGGGCTATCTGTGCTAGCCGTCCCTAATTTTGCAGTGTAAGACTAGAGGGAAGGCAGCTAGTCATCACCACCCACCGCCAACTCTTGGGCTACTCTTTTACCAACGAATAGTGGGATTGACCGTCACATTATAACGTCCCCATGGGTGAAAAGGCGAGCATGTTTGGCGCTAAGGGGATGCGAACCCGAGGCCTTCGTATTACGAGTCGCACGCCTCAACGCGCTGGCCATGCCAGGCCACATTAACTGATAGACCATGTGCTAACGTCATATATTTATTAAAATAATCATTTTTTTAAAACAATAATATTATGTTCATTCATGATATATCATAATGTAAGATACTGTATCTTTTGGATGCAAACACTATGTATTATAATAAAACCCAAACATTTCCATAAAAATTCCACTTCGCATAAAACATTTGTTTCTAACTTAGCAAATTTATATACGTCATGCTTATGTATTTTCCACATCTATCATAAGTTGAATATTGATTTTTGTACAGAAAATATAATATCGATCGTCTTGTGCTACAGAAGACAACATTACTAATGTCCATTTCGGGTATTAACTTGCACTGTGTGAATATAATGACATTTATTTGTATCGTGTGAATACAGTAAAATTAAGGCCTAGCACGGTTAGGGTTTTTTACTCACAACCTAAGGTTTCAAATTCTGTCCCACCACACAAACTCGCCCTTTCAGCCACGTGGGAGTTACAATATGTGGCCAATCCAACTATTCGTTGGTAAAGGAGTAGTCCCAGAACTGGCGGTGGGTGATAATAGTTCGCTACCTTCTCCTTGTCCCCAAGTGGCATAGTGGTATGTTTGAAGACTTATACCGCTATAAATCGAAGTTCAATGCTCATGATGGACACAACAGAGATGGCCATTTGTATGACTTTATGCGTGATAACAATAAACCAACAACAATAACGTTAACGGCGCCATCTGGTAGCTGTGTATGATGTAATTTATTATATTATATACATTAATTATTTCAATATTTGTTAGCTTTAGGATATATTTCTGTATGGCACATTCTACAACTACTTTAACTTTAAAAGCATTGATAACCGTATGTACCTTAAAATTAAAACAAATAAGCTCAAACTATAATCATGAACTCGAAAATGAAAATACTAACTAATTTTATTGTTTCTTAGTCTTAAAAAACGTACACTCAAAACTAAAGATATATTTACTCTATCGTTGGTAGATCGGTCGCACCAAACATGCTCGCTCTTTCAGTTGTGGGGTCGTTATAATGTTACGATCAACCCCACTATTCGTTGGTAAAAGAGTAGCCCAAGAGTTGGCGGTGGGTGGTGATGACTAGCTGCCTTCCCTTTAGTCTTACACTGCTAAATTAGGGACGGCTAGCGTATATAGACCTCGTGAACATTTACGCGAAATTAAAAAAAACAAAAAACTATCATTGGTTAGAACAATAAAACACAAGTTCACACACTGGCCGATAATCAGAAGTCTTACTGTTAGGTTGAAACTATCTAATATTTTGTAAGTTATGTTTATTGACTAATTACAAAGTAAAAAAGAAAATAAAGAGTAAAATATCGATATTTTGAAATTTAAAAAAATCGATAATATATAAAAAGTTAACTATTGTTATAACAATTGTCAGAGAAAGTTCATGTTATTTAATCAATTTATATGGTTTTTAGGCTTCTGTTTATCACCTTTCTTTGCTACTCCTTTTGTATAGGCCACTAAGAAGTTACTCAGGGAGAATTAATAATTTTTTTGTAAAACTGTTGAAACTAAAATAAACATATTTTATTTTAGTTGGTAAAACAAATACCTTTAAAATTGTTCGTTGATTTTGTTCAAGTACCATTATCATTTAGAACAAAAGAAATAATATTTATTTACACGTAAAAAATAATAGAATATTTATGTAAAATGGCTTAAGTGTTTAAAGAGAGTTGGAGAAAGAACATTGCATAATTTATCTCTTGTTTGTATAGAACTACGCACAAAGCTACTCGAGGGCTATCTGTGCTACCCGTCCCTAATTTTGCAGTGTTAGACTAGAGGGAAGGCAGCTAGTCATCACCTACAACCGCCAAATCTTGGGCTACTCTTTTACCAACGAATAATGGGATTGACCGTCATATTATAACGTCCCCACGGCTGAAAAGGCGAGCATGTTTGGCGCTAAGGGGATGCGAACCCGAGGCCTTCGTATTACGAGTCGCACGCCTCAACGCGCTTGGCCATGCCGGGCCACTGTAAATGGAAATCAGGGAAGTCTTAAACTGTACCTACATACATAATTAAAACACAATTAAGACTTGAGAGGAGGTAACCAGTGGAGTAAATAACTAGAGAAATCGTACGTTAACTACTTAGTAACTGTGCTTATCTCACCACGGTAGTCGATAGGATTCGTATCTTGATACAAAAGTTTTATCAACGGTTTGTTACAAAGTTTGACAGTTTTATATCGTCTCGCCGTCTCGCCACACTTCGAGTATTTAGATACATAGACATTTACAAGAATTAACATTTAAGTTATATTAACTTAGTTAACTTGGTTTGGTTGTACATTCAAGGACCACCTGATGACCTAATACGTGGATGTATAAAATGCATGTTAAAAGATAAAAGTAGTTTCTTCCGTGAAATGATCTCTTTAAAATGTCTCACGTACACAGATATATAATATTGACAGTTATTTCAACTGTTTTCTATGAGGGGAATTACACTATGTTTTTACATTAAATGAAAATCGCACCACCTAATGCTTCCAAAAGGCTAAATGGTGGGTAACCTGACACGTCCATAAAAGGCTAATTTGTGACCTCTTTGGAGTAAAGTGGTTTTATTCTTTTATTTTATTAAATATTTCTCTGCGTGTTATATATATTTACAATTATTGCTTTCTATGATCATACTGATCATACCTGGCATGATTAGGCAATTAGGGGGCGCTCGACTCGTAATTTGAGGGTCACGTGCCCGAATTCCTGTCACACCAAACACGCTTGCCCTTTCAGCTGTGGTGAGTGGGTGGGTTATAACGCTTCAGTCAATCCCACTATTCGTTGGTAAATGAGTAGCCCAAGAGTTGGCGGTGGGTGGTGATGTCTAGTTGCCTTCCCTCTAGTCTTACACTGCTAAATTAGGGACGGCTAGCAGAGATAGCCCTCGAGTTGCTTTGTGCGAAATTCCAAAACAAACAAACAAAGTATGTACAAATACATGTTTTTGAATTTATTTCTTTTCACTTTATGCAATTTGTATTCTGAAAAAAAATCGCAGTTATTTTATATTTTGTCACTAGATGTCAGAGGCATACAATTTAGAAATACTGTACTTCCACATTAATATTCACCCATGGCTAAATGGTATGTTTGGACTTAAAAAGCTAAAGTACTATTTTGATACAAGTAGTAGGAATAGGATATATATATATATTGTATAATTTTGAACTTTATAGCAAACATACAAGGAACCCTAAATATAGCTAATTGAAAAGAAAACAAAAACTACACTGAATGAAAACTTAACGACCCAGTAAAATTTAATGTACGAGGCAACCGTTACAACAGAAATACCTATCTTTTCGAGGACAACTTCAAACCCATTTCTGAATTCGAATATATATTTGGAAAATGCTCTGGCAAAGCCAGAACCACAAACATTCAAACATTACTATATAAATGGAGCACCAGAGACAATTGATAAAAACAATAATGATAATTTGAACTTAGAGAACAATCAACTTTTTACAATTACTTTTCTTCCCACTCATGTCTCAAGTTTTAGAGGTTGAAATGCAAAACACGTGAGCGTAGTGATGTTCAAAGAATAGCTCTAAAGGTTAGAATGTGTTTTTGCCTTTATTAAAAAAATAAACCATGTACATTACTAAGAGGCACTAAACATACAAACTTAAAATGTCTAAATTATGAACTCACTTCCAACGTGCCGCGGGTTCGAATCCCCGTCACACCAAACATGCTCGTCCTTTCAGCCGTGGGGGAATTATAATGTGACGGTCAATCCCACTGTTCTTTGGTAAAATAGTAGTCCAAGAGTTGGCGGTGATTCACTAGCTGCCTTCCATCTAGTCTTACACTGCTAAATTATGGACGGCTAGCGCAGATAGCCCTCGAGTAGCTTTGCGCCAAAATCAAAACAAACCAAACCACTCCCAGCAGTGGCTCAGTTGTATATTCGAAGGCTTATAACGCTAAAAATAGAATTACGCCAACCAAAGTGGGCTGAGCACAAAAAAAAGTAAACTTTGCATCTTTGTGCTTAATATCAAATAATACAATCTAAATAATGTTATTCAAACGGCAATCACGAAACAAAATGTTCTTAAAAGTTTCTGTACATGCTAAGATGAAACGTCTTCGCGAACTGCATTAGAATATACGAAAAAAAAACTGTTGAAATATTGTAAATCTGTAAAAATCAAAGCAAAAGTTGTGATAAAAAGTATTGAATGTTTATATGCTAAACATGAGGAAAAGTGGGTAAAACACAAATGTCATAAACATGACTTATTGTTGTGATTCTGGGTTTGGTAGCTAACAAATATTACTTTTCTTGAAATCTTTTTTTTTTCTTCCTTCAAGCACTACTCCTCTGTATATGTCGGTATTTGTGAGTTTATTATTTGTTTGTTTTTAGAACTTTCATGAAAGCCACACAAAGGTTACCCTACCTGCTGTCAGGTTTTCTTAAGTTTGACTTAACAGAATAAAGGAAAGGCAGTTAGGTTAGTCAACAAGTAGAAGTCACCGTGACAGTTCTTGAGCTGCTCTTGTCTGACGGGATATTACGAATTTAAATGTTGCCCTCACAGCATATGTGTATCAACGACTCAAAGTGAGATTTTTTTTTTTGAAGCAGTGAAACGTGAAACGCGATTATTCAGAATTATAGCCAGATAGAACGAGTACGCTCATTTGCATCTTTACAAAGTAAAATACAAATGTATTCAAACTAAATGGATGGGAAAATGTCAGATATATGATACAGTTTTCTCAAAAGAGAGGTTATGCAAACAAAATGTTTACAGTTGTTTCGTTACACAGTAGCTGTAATTTCAACGGATCTGGTATCCTTATGTCTTCTGAGATCAAAACATAATTTTCATATATTATTTCTCATAGCCTTTTTATATATATATATTTCACCTCAAAAGTAAACATCTTCATGTACTAACTGGCATCAAACTAATCGAGTTTATTTTGTAATCACGCACAAAGCTACACATGGGTTATATATGCTCTGCCTACCAAGGAAACCCGGATTCTAGTGTTTAAGTTCGCAGATATACAGTTGTGCCACGTGGGGAAAGGGGGGGCAGCTAATCAAGCTATTAAACTATGAGTAGAAGATATCAGTGTATTAAACAGGTAATAAAAATAGTATACATTATTCTGAAATAAACACCTAGATTTCGATACTTGTAGTGGGCAGAACACAGACAGCTCATTGTGTCGCTTCGTGCTTAACAGGAAGCGAACAAATACAAATTAGGTTTGATGTGAAATAATACTTTATTTTAGCTACAAATATTTCTAAAGATTTTCTTCTCTCACAAAGTAAGATCAACGATTTGTTTGTTTGTTTTGAATTTCGCACAAAGCTACTCGAGGGCTATCTGTGCTAGCCGTCCCTAAATTAGCAGTGTAAGACTAGAGGGAAGGCAGCTAGTCATCACTACCCACCGCCAACTCTTGGGCTACTCTTTTACCAACGAAAAGTGGGATTGACCGTCACATTATAACGCCCCCACGGCTGGGAGGGCGAGCATGTTTAGCGCGACGCGGGCGCGAACCCGCGACCCTCGAATTACGAGTCGCACGCCTTAACGCGCTCGGCCATGCCGGGCCTGTCCTTATCGGAAGCAATTATTAATAAACCAACAATACAAATATTTAACTTATGTAGCAGCTCGTACTTGTTACCATTAAGTGACAGATTTTAGTACACAAGTAACGAGATTGACCGTCAGGGTTATGAAGCTCTCACAGATTAGAATGTGGAGCGTGTTCAGCAGTACATCACAAGCTTGTAAGTTGTCGTAAATTAACCTCAACGTCTTGCACAGCTCTTGTTCCTTTAAGACATTTTAACCAGCTCCATAATATACTTAATTAAGTCTTTAAGACAAAACTGTTTGTTTAGTCTAGTTTCATTTCTGTAACTGACAGCCTTTCTTTGTCTTATTTCTCTAGCGAAAACGCAACGCGATAATGAAAAAGAAAACAAAGCATAGCACAGTGTGGTTTTCCTGAGGGCAAAACTTTACAGAAAACAGATGTTTTCCGAGGATTACACAGGGGAACTGCGTGTGACACGAACTTGAATGTAGCTGTTATGGAAACGATTGAAATAAGTTACATCAAGCGGCCTTCTTGTCTTAACGTGTTAAAAGAACACGGATATCTCAGGTAGGTGGCCCTTTCCGTATCTTTACTGTACTGTATAGTTACTGGGATATGATTCGAAACCATTGTTATGCTCACTACAAACCCTTCTTAATAGATTGGAAGAAGTAGTGTGCAAAAGTCAAAACGAAAGGTATTTTGGCACATTGCCAACTACCATTAAGCACGTGGTAGTTGATTCAAACAGTTTGTTTTCGTGTAGCCATTAGTTGTAGTAACAATCAAAAGTAAAGGTAACTCGTATTTAAATATATATCTAGGGCAGTGTTCTCGTTAGGTTCGTTTCAAAAGGACTCGGTTCCTTTCCGTGAAGTCGTGAGTTGCAGTAACAAACTAAAGACGGCTCGCGTTTAAAAGGGCTTAGCACATTTCGTTTGGTTTCATGAATGTGCTATTTGTCACACTTACTATGAGTACAAGTGTGCAAAGTTCGTTTGGAAATAAACTGGAGACCATGTTCATGGTTTACCTCAGTGTATCTTCAATACGCATCGAGACCTTTCAATATTAACATTAAATGTTTTCGAGCGAAACAAACTCAGTTCTTGCCCCCCAGTGGCTCAGCGGTATGTCTGCGGACTTACACACTAAAATCCGGGTTTCGATACCCGTGATGGGCAGAGCACAGATAGCCAATTGTGTAGCTTTGTGCTTAATTCAAAACAACAACTCAGTTCTTTTACTAAACAAACTGAGACCCTCTCTTTTAGTGGACTCTGTTCGGTTCGGTTTTTGTGTTAATCGAACTTTGTTATCCTCGCTATTTTCTACACGAACTGATCAACATTGAGTGCGAAGACAAAAAAAACACGATAAAATTCAGTAAGTCACTTTTAAGAAACAATATATAAAAGTACAGCCACCGTTTTTTTGTTGTTGTTTTTTTTACACTGGTGTCATGAACAAAGATAAATTATATCAGTGTTAAGTAACTTTTGTATTTGAAGTGGATCAGAAGTAAAGAAAATAGGTATATTCTCGACCATCTTTTTCTCAATCTGAACTACTAAATGTCACCAGGGGCATACAGAGAGAAGTCACTTTTTGCCATGTTCTTATAATGATAAATATATGATTAGAAATTTCATTTTACGATTTTTATTCATCTTTAACTTTGAACTGATGGACTATAAAGGAAAGAGAGCTAACTCGACGACACTCACTGCCAACTATTATCTTATTCTAGTTGAAAAACAGAATTTTTCTGTTATTCTTATAACGCAGGTACAGTCGAAGTTAGGAGCACTACACAGAGGTCGCATTTTAACTTCGTTTTCTCTGTCATTATATTTAATGGTAACAATAACTGGAAGTTTTATTTCTGACACAGTTTATATTTTGCCTAAATCTGTAAAATATATGTTTAAAAATATCTACTTTAACCCTTAAACTGTGGCCATCATCAATTGATACTGCAACCTACAACGTTCCCGCTGTTTAAGGATTGTTGACTGTGTTACAAATTTATTTTATTTTCACCCAAGGTAAAAACTAACCCTAATGCATTCTTTGCTCTGCTCTGCTGCGGACTATAGTTTCGCATATTCAAGGCTTGTCGAATATTGAGTTTACTGCAATGCCATAATAAAATAATTACACACCCTGTTAATTTATTTTACTGCACAGTGAGTGAGAAAAAAGAATCAGTACTCCATAAGTTTTTTTAATGTTTTTGAATTTCGCGCAAAGCCACTTGAGGACTCTCTGCGCTAGCCACCCCTAATTTAGCAGTGTAAAACTATAGGGAATGCAGTCATCACCACCCATCGCCACATCTTTGGCTACTCTTTTACCGACGAATAGTTGGATTAACCATATCATTATAATGTCCCCTAGCTGAAAGGGCGAGCATGATTGGTGAGAGTGGATTCGAACCATCGATCCTCAGATTAGGAGTCGAACACCTTAACCCACCTGGCCATGCCGGGCAAACTTCATAAGTATTATCTACTTTAATGTTGCTTGCTAGACCAAGTTTGGTTCCATATATGTATCATTAACTACAGAGAATAAAGTGTTTTCATCACTTATTTCATTTTAGATATTTATGCGAAGATATACAAGGGTATATTCGTGATATTTGTCTTGAATTTTGAACTGATGGACCGAATGAAAGGTAGCTATTCCAACAGCACTTACTACCAACTCTTATCCTATTCTAGTTGAAAAACGGAATTTTTCTGTCATTCTTATAACGCAGCATTAGTTTAAAAGTGCATAGCACTGTTGTGTTGTAGCAGGATGCGAACCACGAATCCCCCACTTCGCAAGCCTGGACACTAACTACCGAGCCACACCTGGCCGTGAAGAAACGATCCTTTGTCTATACTATACACATAATGCGTTTGATATCACTTCTTTTGTAAGTACCAATATGGCTCAGCGGTTAGCTTGTGAGCTTATAACTTTAGAAATCAGGGTTCGACACATCGCATGTTGTTCGTTGTGTAGTTTTGCGCTCACATTAAACAAACAGACTAAATTCGATTAACTGAAACATTAACTGCTTATTCTTACATTTATACATAAACATTTGCTATAAAGAAATAGTTTATTTAAAAAAATCAATTAGCGCCAAATTGATATTACATAATTAGGAATTACGGCTTACATTTTGTCACGAGGGGGCGCTGAAAACCTTAGCGGCGCAATTGATATTCGCTACAGGATTAACATCGCCGTTGATTAAAGGTTGCGACGTAATTCGTGCTAGGTGTTCAAAAGATTTCGAATTTCTATTTTGTACTTGAGTTTTCTCAGTATTGTTGTCAATTATACACATGTAACCCACCTACTTAAACTTATTCTGTCCTAAATGACTATAGCTACCTAATCATACTTGGCTCTGTTTATCCCATCAAAAGGAAGTTCATTCCAGCAACCGTTCAAGACAACTTTACTAAGAACAGTAATTTTTTAACTAGGTCAGTCATCTTCTGAACGGAATCAGACTAGTCGAATTTCATCCTTTACTTTTCCAAAGGATTCTCCGGAAATATCTGAACATTTTACGCATCTGTAATTGTGTTTTATTTGTTTTTCAGCTGAAAATAAATAAGCTGAGAAGAGATTTTCCGAAGAGATTTATTAAGATTGGGGTTGTTAGAACTGACAAACAAAATACATGATTGAAAGAAAATATTCGTTCTTAATTTTCAACCTAAAGTTTCAATTCCTTATCGACTAACAAATGCTGTTATTTCGCAGCTAACGAAGCTTGTAAAAAATATAAACAAAACACATTTAGTTGGCACGAAAAACGAAAAACAAACAAACTGAGAGACAGTTGTGTGCTCTTGTAACATGCAGCATCGTTATATCCAGTTCGATGTAACTATAACATTAGCAATTTACTTTCGTTCATAATGCTGGAAAAATGCAAACAGTTGTTCATTATTCTGTAACCCTCTCACAGAAAGCAGTCCAGCTTAAACGAAGACCATTTGCAAACATTATTGTCAGAATAAGACGCTCAAATGATTAAAGACAGACTTGCTTTTAGAGGTTTATTTTCTAGCTTTTTTGAAGTTATTTTGGTACTTTTAAAGAAATAAAACAAAATGTATTCAATAGTTGATGGCTTATTGAGCTATTGACAATTTAAAGAGAATTACTGGAATACAATAGTTCTGTAGAAGGGTGTCCAGATTCGAATAAATAAAAGAAGAAAAAAAACTTGACCAGAGACGATCCAATTTAACAAGATGTCTAAGGTTAGTGTACAAACTTTAAAAACCTGTTAGTAACGTTAAATATAGGAGAAAAATCCTACAGGTATAAAGTGATTAGAGAATTTTGTGTCCGGTTCACGAAGCATGACCGCCATTACATGACGAAAACATACAAAACAATTCGTCGATTAGCGGCGTGACTCCGCCACGATGCTTGTGTAGTATCGCTTTCTAGTTAGCAGTATGACTGCATTAATGTTGCCACCTCTTCCTTTTGCAAGAGGTGTGAAAAAATAAGTCATCTGTCGGCGCGGTCACTGGGTATGTCACTATGTGCTACATTTTATGACAGTCAAACTATACGGATTTCGACTCTTGTTTTTGTTTGTTTTCAACACAATGCCACGCAGTAGAAGTTCTGTCCACTGCGGGGAATTGAACCCTGGGTTTTATCATTGTGTATCCGCACACTTACCGCTGACCCTCCAGAGGATGAATTACAACTAACAATGCACTGTTTTTCTTTAGCTTCAATTATCTGAACCAACTCTATAAGAATATGTCAGCTATAAAATTTGTCAACGAGAATCCATGTTCAGTTATAGAAACTCACAGTCAAAACAAAGTTGAAACTTTGTGTTAGTAATAATTGGAAACTGACTGAAATAGACATTTATTTATGCAAATTATTCGTAGCTTAATAAGTATTGGTGAACACACATGTGAAACGTTTGTTTGTTTGTTTTTTAATTTCGCACAAAGCTAGTCGAGGGCTATCTGTGCTAGCCGTCCTTAATTTAGCAGTTTAAGACCAGAGGGAAGGCACCTAGTCATCACCACCCACCGCCAACTCTTGGGCTACTCTTTTACAAACGAATAATAGGATTGACCATCAAATTATAACGCCCCCACGGCTGAAAGGGCGAACATGCTTGGCGCGACTGGAATGCGAACCCACGACCATCAGATTACGAGTCGCACGATTTAACACGCTTGGCCATGCCGGGTCCATGTGAGTTTTGGAACATCATCTAAAAATGTTGGTGCCTTTAATAAAATAAAATTATGAATGTTCTTCTCGTTTGTTAATACTTTTGTGAACGAATATACTTGGTTTTACAAAGTGGGTTAAATAATGTATGTGTACTCCATGCATTATTTTTTACAGTTATATTTATAAGAGTCTTTATAATGTAGAAGTTTCGTCTGGTTTTATAACGCACAAATATTTCTGTTAAGTGAACATCACCCATAGGGTAAGTTCGATTTTGTTGTTAAGTGCATTGGACTATCCGTGCTCTCTAGTCCGGCATGACAAGGTAGGTTCCTACTTAAGCAGTGTAAGACTAGAGGGAAGGCAGCTGGTCATCACCACCCACTGCCAACTTTTGGGCTATTCTTTTACCAACAAATGGCCCAGCATGGCGAGGTGATTAAGGCACTCGACTCGTAATCTGAGAGTCGTTGGTTCGAATCCCCGTCACACCAAACATGATCGTCCACTCAGCCGTGGGGGCGTTATAATGTGACTATCAATCTCACTATTCGTTGATAAAAGAGTAGTCTATGAGTTGGCGGTTGATGATAATGACTAACTGCCTTCCCTCTAGTCTTACACTGCTAAATTAGGGATGGCTAACCCAGACAGACCTCGTGTAGCTTTGCGCAAAATTCCAAAACCAAACAAACAAACAATCTGTACTCTGCCAATCACGGGTATTGAAACTCAATATTTAGCGCTACAAGCCTACAGACTTACCTTTTAGCCACTAGGATGTACAAAACGATTACGTAAGAATTAAATTTCTTGTCATCATTAAATATATACCAACGTACAAACCAATAAAAAGTTAGATCTTTTAACCAAAACACAAATATAAACGAATGAAAGGTTAGATCTTTTAACCAGAACACCAATACAAACCAATGAAAGATTAGATCATTTAACCAGAACACCAATACAAACCAATAAAAGGTTAGATGTTTTGACCAGAACACCAATACAAACCAATGAAAGGTTAGATCATTTAACCAGAACGCGAAGAAAAATTATTTGAGGTTGAACTTTTTAATATTCTCTCATGATTTTCTTAAAGAGAAAAAAAAAGTGTATATCTTAGTTTATTTTTTCATACTAATATTTTTCTTTTATAAGTGGATAAGACAGCGGTACGCCTATTATATAACATTTTCCAGAAGTTTCTAATAACAACAGTAGTGCTGAAAGAGTCATAGTGAAAAAGAATGTTCGAAGAATCAAGCACGTTGTGAAACTGCAGTAGATGTAACAAATGAGCATGCGCATCTCTTTAAACTTTTGCAGATATAAATACATCACCGATTCCAAAACCAAACAACTTTGGAATGAAGTAACAAACAACAAAAGCTAACTAGCTAAGATCTGTTGTCAACAGATACACTTAGGGTTATTGGTAAAGTTTGGAAATCATTTTCATTCGGTGCAAAATTTAATTATGTGATAGAGGTAATATACATTAATTACGTGATAGAGGTAAGATACGTTAATTATGTGATAGAGGTAAGATACGTTAATTATATGATAGAGGTAAGATACGTTAATTATGTGATAGAGGTAAGATACGTTAATTATGTGATAGAGGTAAGATACGTTAATTATGTTACCATTTTTTTTATTATTTCTTCTTTTACTCCCAAACACCTTTCAGTCGACTTCATTTCTCAGATGGTTATCTTGAAAGCTGGTAGGATAATACTTTGATCCAAGACACCAAGATATCTTTTAATTTTTTTTTAAATTCATATTTCTTTTAAGGATTATATGTGGCCAAAGGGCACAGAACCCATCATTATTACAGCAGTCAAGTTCAAAATTGTCATAAACATAAATGTTAATGTACCCAACACATTTACGTACATACAAAGTAATTCGATTTTTTCTTTTTAGGGCGGAGTCATGGCTCACAAAAAAAACATAATTTTGGGGTCTGGGATCAATTACTCGACCATATTTTAACAAATTTACTTTGATATAAATATACTTTTCTGCAGGTCCCACACATTGACAAACAAAAGTGGTGGATTTGCCCATTTTTAGTAATTGTAGAGGATCAAAATTACCACAAAAAGCATAACTTTTAGGTGTTTTTTTTAATATTACTCCGCCATATTTCTACCAGTTTACATAAACTTTGGTAATACGATACTTATCTTACAGGTTCCACATAAATACATACTCCACTGTGGGTTATACCCATTTTTGGGGTTTTGGTTGACTACTTAGGCTCGTTTTAACCAAATTACATGGTGTTTGCGGGGCAAATATATATTTTACAGGCTCCAACACAGAATTATAACGAATTTTTAAGATTTGTTTTTTACTCATTTTTTTCAGTGAGGAAATTACAGTTTGGGGTTTTCGTGAATTTTTTCCTGCGTTTGTAAAAAAATATTCTTTTTTTTTTGCAGGTCCCAAGCAGTGATATCGGCAGTTGTCGATTTTTTTTAGATGTTTTTCACGATATTTTCTGGTGTCAAAATTTGCCATGTTGGAATTACTCGTAAACGTTGTTCATTTTAAATTTATACTGCCATATTCTGTGTAATTCATAAATCTTTACCACAGTTTTTCACGATCACAATCTCGGATCAAGTGTTTAAATTTTTTTCCTTTAATTTTGTAGAAATTTATTCAGGGGTAGAAATCTCTTTACTTTGTTTAAGTAAAACATTAAAAGGGGGGTAGTTCAATCAACTGCCCCATCCGTCAATTATTGGACGACTCTTAGTTAAAATAATAGTGAGATCTAATTGTCACTCTCATAACGCACTCAGCACTCTAAAATGCAAAGAGAGTTATTGCAGTAACAGGACGCGAACATTGAATTCATAGTCAAGAAACTTAACCGTTAGTCTACACCGGACCATCTGTTAAACACCCGTTATTTTTTAATTCAACACCAAAACTTGTTGACACGATAAACGTAAATTCATATGAAGAGGGTGCATCGTATGTGACATTACGTAAGTCACTAACAGCATGACATTGTTAGCTTCATATTGTGTGCGTATGCTTTTGTTTAAACATCGTTCGAAAATTCTCCGATCAGTACCACACTCCTGTATAGAAGGTTTCTAGAAACTTCTTTTATTCAGAACTTGCGCAAGATATTCATCGCAACACGATAAAGTACTTAACTACGTAACGACGACATTTAAAACAACGACAGTGTTTTACGTTAAGCAGTGCAATGTGAAGGCCAGACAAGAATTAGCTATTTTTGTTGTTACCGGCTGGTACTGATAACTATCTGAAATGTCTCCGTTATTAGATATATCGTGTCAACACACCGAATATCGATCAGGAAGTAGTGCACAGCTGTTTCAAAAATATATATGGATTATTTTGTTGAATAATCATCCTGTACTTAGCAGCATAAAGCGACAATTATCAACTTTATTTATTGAGGTTTTTTGATCAAATAATGACATTTACACAAAAACGTTGTTCAGACAAAAAAGCAAACAGAAACCAGTATATTGTGGGCAATAGAGCTTTAAATATTGAAATACAAAAGGTGAGAGAAAACACTGACAAAATGAGATATTACATCACATTTTAGTCTCGGCATGGCCAGGAGGTTAAGGCACTCGACTCGTAATATGAGGGTCGTTGGTTAGAATCCCATCAAACATGCTCGCTCTTTCAGCAGTAGGGGTGTTATAATGTTACTATCAATCCCACTATTCCTTGGTAAAAGAATAGGCCAAGAGTTGGCGGTGAGTGATGATGACTAGCCGCCTTACCTCTAGTCTTACACTGCTAAATTAGGGACGGCTAGGGCAGATAGCCCTCTAGTAACTTTGCGCGAAATTCAAAATAAACCGTCTTATTTTAGATTAAAAACTCGTATTGTAATCGGATTTACACCATTAAAATCAGTGGCTCGATTCCCCTCGGTGGGCTCAACAGATAGCTCGATGTGGCTTTGCTATAAAGAAAACACACACGCGTTTTGTAATATATTTAATACACATGTAAATTCAGATTTCGTACTCAGCGATAGAAACGTAACCATCACATATTTCATACTCAATTAATATAAGAAAAATTGAAATAGTACATTTTTAAAATGCGTAATAGCACAATCAAGTAAAATGTCTTTCGTATAATTTATAGTGAAGTAAATAACTGAATGTGTTACAACATGTATTTGTGATGATACTGATGTATTTTGAAATTGAAATTAATGAGTATAGGTAAAATTTATTAAATTTATAAAACGAGAATTTTCACTGTTTAATATGAAACGTTTGTTTTTTGAATTTTGGGCAAAGCTACCCAGAGGGTTATTTGCGCTAACCGTCCCTAATTTAGCAGTGTAAAATTAGAGCTTGGTTGTTGTTGTAACTTGCAGGAAGACGTTCAAAGAAATGGTAAGATAAACTATTATAGGTTTTACACGTATTTCTTATCACGTCAACACATCTGCTAGCGAATCAACTAGCATTAGATACTTAAGCAGTAGGTGTGAGATGGTGAGTCCTCATGTAAGAAATCAGTTATAGGTAGGGTATTAGGAGAGCTTTCACATGAAATAAGTTGCTCAACCTTAGTCAGGGAACAAGTTGTCATTGGTGAATAAGCTATTTCTATATATCATGCTGGTTTTATTGTACTCTCATTATAACAAACTGTCAAGTCTGGAGCAAAAATCGAGCTATTTCAGTGAGATCTTCATTTAGACCATGCAATCACATGGTGAAAGCAAAGTACGAAGCTCCACTGATGTTTTAGAAGGCAGCAAAGAAAGACCTAGACCACTGCCTTAGAACATTCTGAAAAGTATTTGCATGGAACTTCATGTTTCAGGAGAAAGCAATGTAATGATGGGTTTGAATCTAGATGATCCAACATACGATGTTACTGGGTAGTTAATGTAAGTACAGATGACTGACTGTGACAAAGTCGTGCTTTAGCTGTACCGGTGTTTCGACCCATTTAAGAACAAAGCCAGCCACCAAGCTGTATTTAAGGTTGTTAACAATTTGAATGCCTTCAATTATGAGTGGCCTGGCATGGCCTAGCGCGTTAAGGCATGCGCTTCGTAATCTGAGGGTCGCGGGTTCGAGCCCGAGTCGTGCCAAACATGCTTGCCCTTTCAGCCGTGGGGGCGCTATAATGTGACGGTCAATCCCACTATTCGTTGATAAAAGAGTAGCCTAAGAGTTGGCGGTGGGTGGTGATGACTAGCTGGCTTCCCTCTAGTCTTATACTGCTAAATTAGGGACGGCTAGCACAGATAGCCCTCGAGTAGCTTTGTGCGAAATTCCAAAACAAACAATCAATTATGAGCTGTATTGTTTATGACAGACCAAAAGAACATTCCTGTCAAACTTAACTTACATGGTATGAGTGATGATGAGGTTTGAGGTGACAATCTTGGACCATTTGTAAGAAACAATGAAGCCAACAGCAGTATCTCTCATGGTACCTCAGAATACAACCATCTTGCTCAAACCGGTGCCTTCAACTGAGCTTGGATTCCAGCAATACAGAGCCAAAGACACTTTAAAGTGCAGTGGCATCAGCAGACAGGTATTTAGTTATTTAGCAATGGAATCAAACCTATTTTGACGTTCTCGCCACAGGAAATGCCTTCATCAGGATTCCACTTTGGAAGGGAGTATTCTATCATTTGTTATGGTTGTCGATTCCAGGGATATTTCTGCTTGAATTTATCACATGTTGCCAAGCAAAAACATAGACAGGTCTCTCTGTCACGACAGACTGGTTATCGAAAAATACAGCAGGCAATTTGTACCAAAGAGTCTGGTAGTCAGCACAGCACTTTTATGGTTGGGTTGGGTATATGCTTACGAGAATGCATGGTAGGGTATTGGAGTTCCTGGTTGACACAGGTGATGCTAAGGAAATTCATATGCTGTCATGTATCAGGTGCTGGAATATGGCAACAAATTAAAAGTAAATAAAAAGCCCTGTCTTCAATTAACTCTTTACTTTACTTGTGTAATATATGTGAAATCTATTCAGTGCCAGTCAGAAGTGACCTGAAGAAAGTGGGCCACACATAGTACCTCTATGTGTCCTGGTTTATAGTGGACTAGAGTGAGTGCATTGACACCATCCTTTATGACGAGAAACCCACTTGAAATAAAATTGTATCTCAGAACGACTGGTATTGATAAGCCATATTACAATGTTGTCAAATCAACACAAGTCACACTACATTTTGTCCAGAAAACAGGGAGCAATGATATGGATAGTGATTTTTCCAGTTTACATGAAATTCCAGTTTTGATATGTAATTTTTGGATGATTGACTGTCCAACTTCCTATTGAAATTGTCATTAAAGGAGAAAGCAAAGTGGAGATGACCAGTACTAGCTGTGATGATATGGTTGTTTCTTTTGCACTGTATCCAAAAATGATTGCTAGTTAGGGGTTGCAGCATACATTTAGTCTTAACACAGTGCCAGAACGTCAGTGACCTGCCTGGCTAAATATGCCAATGAATTTATTGAACTAGATGGCCAACTGAGAAGAACTAATTATGTGTTAACACTTAGAAACAAGTGTGTGTTTTATTCAACAGTATTTTTGTATGCTTTTCTGTAGCACTAAGAATTTCGTGTTTGGATTTTAGGGGATGCAATGAGGGAAACGCCTGGTACATTTGAACAAAAATATATTTTGTATATGGTGAAACCTTCATGGTTTTTTCTCTGTTATGAATCTGTCTGTGGTTTTATACGAGATAATAAATCAAGAAAAAATTTGTGATCTGGAAAGTGTGCTCTTATGCACACACGAGAATAATTTCTTGATCATATAATGAGTAGGAAAGGCATCTAGACTGACATTCTTTAGTGCTAAACAGTTTGGGATTAGACCCAGCTGGAAAGAGACAAGAAGTTCAAAATTGCCAAAGTTTAATCTCATGTAATTTCCAAGATTACCACACCAAAATTTGCTTTCATTAACATTAATCTGCATTTCAGTGTGTCCCGTAGAAGTATTTGTCTTGGCGTACAAATGATAACTCTGTGAATTCTTATTCAATACTTATTCTAGAAAAAGAGGAACAGTGCTGTTAAAGTTGTAGGGAAAAGTTAAACGAGTGACAGTATATGGAAGCTGCGCAAAAAAGAACGAACTGCTTGTAGTTATAGTATTTAGAAACAGTACAGACACTACTTCAATAGAAAGTTCAAGTTCAGGATGGATCAGTGATATGAATCACAACCTTTAAAAATCGAGAAGAGATTCTAGCACATTGGATCACAACATTTCGGGGGATATGACATGATTATGTGGCATCATCTGAAAGTACAACAAGAAAATGTAGTCTATTTTGTCACACAAAGATATTATCCACATTTGTTGAGGGGCCTGATTCAGTACATCAAATAGCTTTCATCTCCAATGCAATACAGGAAGCAATTTGACAAGTGATTTGATGCCAAATCATATCCCTCAAGAGCTTTATGAAGAGCATTTGAGCGAACCAAAATTAGCATGAATATTCCGTGCTGTGAAGTTGCTGCAAGAATATGCACATTCAGTGCGGGTTGAGAAACTGAGTGTGGGCACATATAATTTATGACGTCTGTGCAAGTGTTTGCAGATGCACAATGCCATCTTATACTGATTATACCAGCATTAAAATATGATAATCAGCCTATGTTACTGTTATGTTTAGCCCCTGTGAGAGTATTTCTTCATATCTCACATAATATAAGGACTGTAGTTTATCAGGGAGGTAACCAAACTAGTATTAACATTTGACAGTATTTCTACTGGCTGGGTTTTAATTGAGATGTCTAGTGCTGACACCAATACTAAAGTATGTTTCCAACACAGTGAATACCTTACACATAGTTAGTGGGTCTTCTTGCCAAAGAATAGCCCTAGGCATTGCCAATCCTTTCCCAGAAACAAAGAGAGGTGATCAATATTTAGTGGTCACAACTGTCTACTTTACTAAGTTGGTTAAAGCAAATCTATTGACAGACACTGAGGGACATTTAATCAATGACGCATTGGTAGAGTAGTAAATAATATGTTTTGACACCAGTGGAGAAATACATGGATCAAAGAACCAATTTCAACATCTAGTTATTTTCTTTGTTCAGCACAGTGTTTGTTGTGATGAAAACGTACCTCTCACCCTGTTACACCCAATGAAATGGTTTGACAAAAACGGTGTAACAGATTGTTAAGCACATGTTTGTGAAGCCTGGTATGAATATTTGACATGTTATGACGGTGTACTGTGCAATAGAAAATACGTAAACTGTTTGGTTTCTTAGTATACTCATGTTTGGATGGTAAATGGTGTTCTCTGTAGACGTGATGTATGGTCAACTTTCTAGTTCTGCAATACAACAACATCAATAAGTCTATGTGGAATATTTGAGGACACTACTGGTAGATAAACATAGGTTTGCATGCTAGGAACTAAGAGAAGCAACTATACAATAAAAAAGATACTATGAAAAACAGTCAAGGAAAATATCTTTTATTATATAGACTGACTATAGCAATGATACATGTCTGCAGCACAAAAACTGCTTGGCTCTGGCCAGATTGGTTAAATTTTGGTAACAAGTCTCTCGCTAGTACAGCAGTAAGTCTACGGATTTACAACGCTGAAATCAGGGGTTCGATTCCTCTCGGTGAACTCAGCAGATATTCTGAGGTGGCTTTGCTAAATGAAAACACACATTTTTGGTAACAAGAGAATTTAGTTTTTGACATACGAGATCCAACATTCCTACAACACACTCAAGCACATGGATAAGTTGTGACTGTATGTTCCAGAAATGCTCTGGCCTGGTCAGGAATCAGAACTTGAGGATCATTAGTCTGAGAAAGAGTGAGATTGTTATGAAGCATCTCAGCTCACCTGATGATGATGAAGGTCAAAGTACTCATCTGGTTGTGTTTCATTTGTCAGGTGTAGAAGTACCTAAAGAGGTGTGAGAAAGCTCTGCGGTTGGCTGAGTAACCAATGACAATCTCTTGACTGTTATTATTTAGATTAATTGTCACACCAATTGGGATAGTTAAGTCATGTCGTGACTAAACGAAAGTGCCCAGTCACCTTCGTTTGGTGGTGATATACGATCCCATGTATCCACCGTTAGAACAGTTGATTGGTCAAAAAACAAGTTGATAAAAAGGCTTAGTGACTCTTTCGTACAGAGTCCCATGGTTCCATGTAACATACCAGCTGGGATGGAATTGAAAGACTACTAACTGAAAGGATTTGAGATCCTTTGCTTTCTGGAGCATCAGGTGGTAATGTGAGATATGATGCATGTATTATATTTTACAATTAGTTGTACAATATTGTACATCCAGTTATTACAGCTAGGATGTTTGTTTGATTGCAAATCAATAACTGAAATGCTTTTGCAACCCTTATTGCATGCTTCCAAGCGATGTTTTCAGGAACGGCTGCACTGTGCATTTAAATGTAAATAACTCTTTCATGTGCATAAGTGTTGAAAGATACATAAGGAGCTAATTTCAATGAAATAAGTGTTTTTCATGAAGATTATTTGTGTTCACATTGCGTGAGGCAATACAATGTTCTAGAAATTTGTAGTTAACCGCCATTCTAAACAGTAAACATATATTTACCTTCGTCTGTTGTATTGAGTTGTAGAAGATGTGAAGATGTATTGAAGGATTTAATATAAATTCTGGCAAAAGTGATTTTGGCTAAATAATTTTAATACAGCTAAGTTCAGCTGAAAATTATTTATTTAAAAAAGCATTTAACATTCTGTTCAGTTTCGATATTTACAGACAGTAGGATTTTACTGTCCGTGACCACTGACAGAAAAAAACATGAACATAAGCCTGCAAAAACTGCCATAACAACAGTGAGCAATATGATAGGTAGGATGTTGAAAATTGTAAAACTGTAAAGTTGGGACATAAGTACCCTTCAAAATATGTATGTAATTATGTGTAAGAAAACTGTTTTATGTACACAACTTCATTTAAACATGTTGGATGACAAAACGAGAAGGTAAGCTGTAGTTATTAGTTTGTCAGGTTTGCTTTAAGAAAAATTATGTGTTTTGTTTCCATTAAACTTCTGTATCTAAAACCATGGTTACTACACTAATGGGCTTAATATCTTAGTTTCCTGGATTTTCTTGGAACTGAATTAACTTTTAGTTTAGTGCATTTGCCTCAATGTACCTTTAGATCACAGAAGATTCTGACTTCCAGAGGAATCAGAGTTTGTTTTTATTACTTTTTAGCTTAAGTATTTGAGTTTTCTCTTTTGTGTCACTTTATCTTGTACGGGTTGTTTTTCATTTTATTCTGAACCCAATAATAGTATAACTGGTATTAGTCTTTATGTACTCTTATCAGTTGCTCCCCTCGTTGGTAAACAACAATTTTAATCGACTTGCAATGCTAAAATTTGGGGTTTGATTTTCTACTGTGTAGCTTTTGTGCCAAGAAGACACACTAGCTTTCGTGTTTTGTTTTGTATTCTATTGTGTTTTTTCCAATGTAGACCCCGCTAGTAGAACTGTAAGTTTACGGATTTACAACACTAAAATATATGGTTCGATTCCCTCGGTGAGCTCAGAAGATAGCCCGATGTGGCTTTGCTATAAAAAAACCCACTTTAAGTGTATAATATTTTTGTTTCAATTGCGAAAATGTGAGCAATATATTTCTGTGCAATGAGCTTCGTCACAGTTGGGGTAGAAACACACTCTGTCACTTGATGTCTTCAAGCCTCCAGCTAGCAGAGTTATTTCGTTCTCGTATTTCTTTCAGTTTATCCACTTTGGATTCCAAATCAAAGGCGTGTAAAGACAGATATGAAATATTCTTTTAAAATGCATCTGATTTTGATTACGAAGTAGACAAATTACAAAAGGTTAAAAAAGCAGTCACAGTGTATGTGTGATCTTTATCGCAAATCTTAGGCCTATTGGTTTCTAATGCTTCTTCAGTTCTGTAATTTATAATGAGGAATTCTAATCGTGCTTGTTTGTAATACTGCAAGGAAATAACAGTATACATAAAAATTGTCCAGACAACTTTCAACTTAGAAAAAATGTTTACCTATAATGTTACATGGAAATAATCTGTTTAAAGTTGTTCTTAAATCATCAGTAGTATAGTGATTGAAAATAAAACTTTTTGACACTCAGTAATGGATACATATAACTTTTAACATAGCTATCACTAATACAGAATTGATAATTATTGATAAATGTTGCTCTGTGTAATAAATATTAAAATAAAACACTTAAAACCCTACAGTATTGATACGTCCGTTCCAAACTTTATATCTGTTGGACAGAGGGAAAGCAGCTGGTCAGCAGAACTGAATCAAAAAGATTTCGTTGTTGTTGTTTTGAATTAAGCACAAAGCTACACAATGGGCTATCTGTGCTCTGCCCACCACGAGTATCGAAACCCGGATTTTAGCGTTGTAAGTCCGTAGACATAGCACTGAGCCACTGAAGGGGGGGCAAAAGAGTTCGTCTGCCTTTGGATCAAATAACAGAACTAAGTGTCACAAGGACTTTGGTCTTGAGCCGAATAACGTGCTGAGTGCTACCTTTGTAATGCATTCACACATGAAGATTGGGAGTTTGTTTAGTGACATCGCGACTCGAGTCTTTGAATTATTCTTCCACTGCAGTCCTGTACAGTAAGCACTAGGTCACTTCCGGTTCCTGCGAATGTGGATATTGTGTTTCAAACTCGGGTTAAATTCTACAGTAAACACTCGATTAGTTGAATAAATAAATCGTTGTAAACTATATGTTTACTTGGTCTGAATTAATAATTAAAACTATTTAGGAACAGCCATTTTTAAATGTTGAACTGCTGAATAGGCGAATGAGCAAGCCATAAGTGCTTCGTCCGGTTGCTGGAACAAAATAACATGACAGACTGTCACCTTTCCAAAGTGCTTACAATTGAAAGTGCGCAACATCGCGTGTCGAATCTTAACCTTTCCGATTCATAGTCTGGAACACCATAATAACTATGCCATATCTGATAAGTTAACCACTAGTTCATATCTGTGTGTTTTTCTTGTGGCAAAGCCACATCGGGCTATCTGTTAAGCCCACCAAGAGAAATCGAATCCCTGATTTTAGCGTTGTAAATCCGTTAGTCCATATCTATTGATGTGTATTGTAGATTTTGGTTGCGATTGATTGTATATTAGGCCCGATATGGCTACATGGTTAGAGCACTCGATTCGTAATCTGAGGGTTGCGGATTGAATCCCCGTCACATCAACCATGCTCGACCTTTCAGCTGTTGGGGCATTGTAATATTACTATAAATACCTCTATTCGTTGGTAAAATAATTGTCAAAGAGTTGGTGGTGGTTGGTGATAACTAGCTGCTTACCCCCTATGTAAGCCCGGCATGGCCAGGTGGGTAAAGACGTTCGACTCGTAATTTGATGGCCGTGGGTTCGAATCCCGTTACACCAAACATGTTCGCCCTTTCAGCCGTGGAGGCGCTATAACGTCATGGTCAATTCCATTATTCGATGGTAAAAGAGTAGCCCAAGAGTTAGCGGTGGATGGTGGTGAATAGCTGCCTTCCTCTCTAGTCTTACACTGCTAAATTAGGGACGGCTAGCACAGATAGCCCTTGTGTAGCTTTGCGTGAAATTCCAAAAAAAACCAAAAAACATAAACCCTCTGTGCATGGAATAGTGTACTACTGTGTTTGATTAAAACGCTTTTATTTTGTAGTTGCGAAATTTGTATTGCAGATCAAGAGAAAGAAAGACCTGTCCTTGTTGTAGTTGTACCAAGTTTGTTTTTTTGAAGAGCAAGTAAATATATTTCAAATTATTTGCTATGCCACGTAAAATGGTGTTTTTTATTTATTCAAACAATATTTTGCAGAGTTCACGTCCAAACCATATTGTCCTTATATCGGCTGTTGAACTATCTTCTGACATTACAAGCAGATAAATATAAAAATAGGTTCTTTGAACTTAAGACTCATTACGTTAAAGAACTGAATATCTAGACGAGTGCAAGGGATGTCGCTACGCACCTGTATTTAACATTTTAATTCCACAACCGTGATACTCACTGCTTCAGTCATCAGTTAATAAATTCTGTCATTTACTTTTATTAAGTTTATTACACTTTGCTTCGTTACTTCTTACGTATATGTTCAAAGAACACTTTTGCAGCGGTTGAATAACCTCAACTGGGTAGGTGTTTTCTTATGGCAAAGCTAAATCAGTCTATCTGCCGGGTCCACCACAGGGAATCGAACTCCTGATTTTAGCGTTGCAACTCGTAAACGTACCGCTGTATCAGCGAAGAACATTGAATAATCTCTTGTTAAAATAGGATACTTGTTCATTTCGCTTTGTTTACGAGGCAGTATACGTGCTGTATTTTTCATGAGATAATGACGAAAATTTTTTGAACAGAATATTCATCCAAAATAATTCTTGTTAACATAGAATGTTATTTTATCGTCAGGTTATAGTCACAAGACAAAGAACTTGAAGAATATTACAGAGAAAATCGAAGAAAAAATGAACAGAAAGGCAATATACAGTCAAATAAATGTTCTTAACACAACCAGGAAGGTTTTAACAGAATCTGAGGGTCGCAGTTTCGCGCCCGTGTCGCGCTAAACATGCTCGCCCTCCCAGCCGTGGGGGCGTTATAATGTGACGGTCAATCCCACTTTTCGTTGGTAAAAGAGTAGCCCAAGAGTTGACGATGAGTGGTGATGACTAGCTGCCTTCCCTCTAATCTTACACTGCTAAATTAGGGACGGTTAGTACAGATAGCCCTCGAGCAGCTATGTGCGAAATTCCAAAACAAACAAACAGCTTTCTGAAGTGACGTCAGCATGGCAGGGCTTTGTTACAAGAAGAATTCTTAAAACGCTTGATGCAAGCAATTTTGGCTGTCTGGGGTGAATATGCTCTATGTCTTTAAAATTTTATCGTTTTACAACGGAACAACAAGGATGTCCCTGGTTAATTACACAGGTCTAATAATCTGAGTGAAATAAAACTTTTTATCTATTATTTGTTTGTTTGGTTTTGAATTTCGCGCAAGGCTACACGAAGGCTATCTGCGCTAGCCGTTCCTAATTTAACAGCGTAAGACTAGAGGAAAGGGAGCTAGTTATCACCACCAACCGCCAACTTTTTGACTGTTATTTCACCAACGAATAGAGGGATTAATAGTAACATTATAATGCTTCAACGGCTGAAAGGGCCAGTATGGTTGATGTGACGAGGATTCGAACTCGCGACCCTCGGATTGCGATTCGTGTGCTCTAACCACTCAACTGCTGGACCCATCTATGGTATTATAATTGCAGAAGGAGTGCCATTTTCAGTTTACAAGGGCTTGTTTATATGCTAGTTCTTCCTTGCAAACTTTACACGTTATAGCAACTACTGATAATTGAAACATTTACATTATTCACATACGGATAATTCAATGTAGCATTTAAATAAAGTACTTGACAATGAAGAAAGAATTTTAAACCTCCGATGCACTCTAATTATTGCTTTTTGTCAGTATATTTATCTATAAATCATTAAGCTGTTCGGGTGAATGCTTTGGTAAACCTATGATCACACAGCGAAACGATTTTCATTAATATCGTATTACTTCAAATTTAAGACGCACCTTTCTTCACTTATTTTCGAACTGAAATTTAGGGTGCGTCTTAAATTCAAGGTATTATTTTTCACTCTTCGAAAGTCTCGAAAACATCATTTTCCTCGAAGAATAAGGATTTTCGAAAAGCTCCCACATTAAGAAAACATAATGGACCATATTTTAAAAAGAACTTAGCTTAGAAAGACTAAACAAACACGTACAAAACGTCAATTTTGCCGATGTTAGCGCCTCTAGCGGTGCAGTTAGATATCACCATCCACAGTTTTTGCCTCCCTTTCTTGTTGTTCAAACGTTAGTTTATTTTATTTTTTTATTTTTATTGCGTTTTTTACCAATAGAAAAGCGTTTTACGTACGATGCTTAGTTTAAAAGAAAAGTTATTTTGTACGCCGAACAGATTGGGAATCGTGCAGCCAGTAAAAAGTCGTTTTCTTGTAAAAAAGTACAAAATCATTTTCTGGCCCAAGAAAAGAAAGACATCTTGAAATTAAGTACAAAATCATTTTCTGGTCCAAGAACAAGAAGACATCTTGAAATCAAGTACAAAATCATTTTCTGGCCCAAGAAAAGGAGGACATCTTGAAATTAAGTACAAAATCATTTTCTGGCCCCAAAACAAGAAGACATCTTGAAATTGATACCGCCGTTTTAACGTACTTCAGAAAGTTTGTTTCTTCGTTTTTTGAATTTCGCGGAAAGCTACACTAGGGCTATCTGCGCTAGCCGTCCCTAATTTAGCAGTGTAAGACTAGAGGTAAAGCAACTAGTCATCATCTACCACCGCTAACTCTTGGGCACCCTAACCGCGTGGCTAGGCTGGTCCTTTCGGAGAGTTACGAAGTAAAGGATTTTCTGTAACGAGGGAAGTCTTAATGTTAAAAGCAACAGAATGTGCAAGAAATTGTGGTATTTCATTCAAGGCTAGTAGTGGCTGGTGTGAGAAATTTATGAAAAGACGTTTATCATTAGAGTGAAGGACAGCGATTAGTCGGAAATTGCAGTCAGATTTTGAAGACGTTACGCAAGATGATATTCTTTCGAACAATAATGAATCAAGCGATGAAGATGCTTCAAGTTCAGAACGTAACAACGAGTCAGAGAAAAACATCAGAGTGACATTCCGATTAAATAAATAACCATTGTTGTAATGAAACTTTCTAATTGGTTTCATACTGTATATATTTTTATTATATTTCATTTTAGATACATTATGAACATTTTGATTCGTTAATAAACTTTTTAAAAACATATTTACTCATTTTTAATTATCATTTTTGTTTTTTGTTTCTGAATTTCTCCTTTTAAAATTTGGGTGCGTCTTAAATTCGAAGCATTGTTTGTTTTGGAATTTCGCGCAAAGCTACACGAGGGATATCTGCGCTAGCCGTTTCTAATTTAGCAGTGTAAGACCAGAGGGAACGCAGCTAGTCGTCACCACCCGCCGCCAACTATTGGGCTACTCTTTTACCAGCAAATAGAGGGATTGACCGAACATTATAACGCCTGTACGGCTGAAAGGGTGAGCATGTTTGGTGCAACGGGGATTCGAACCCGCGACCCTCAGATTACGAGTCGAACACCTTAACACACCTGGCCATACTGGACCTAAGTTCGAAGTAATACAATACTTCCCATCGTAAAACTAAAACAGTTCAAAAGCCCTGAGGATAATACATTACAGGAAGGATTTGTATTAGCTACAAAATAGTGCAGCTGTGATGATATCATAAATGTATGTCGACAAAGTGAAGAAATCACAAAATCTAACGGGAAGTTAGAATTAATTCATCAGCTCACCTGTTTTCACTGACTTGCGACATACAAGATTTTGATTCGCTCTTTTCTAGTGATGTCATTAGCCACGTGTTGCGCGTGTTCGTGCGTTATGAGCTCCAGTAAAAGTAGCTTGCTAATATTGCAGCTGACATCAATACGCAGTACTTATAAAACACACTGAAGTTACCTTCAACAAGTTTAGTTATAGAAACCATCTCGTAACACCAGAATCCTCGACATACAGCTATCAGAGAAAGTAGAAAATCGCGTATCTGTTTAATATAAAGTTGAAGATTTTATAAGCTCGAATGGGAATCAACATCTCTTCAGTTTACAAGCAGGTAGAAACATAACTGAATTTCATTATTCGTATCTAACTGTCTTAATGTTATAATTCGAGGATAAGTGTTGACTACAATATTAAAACAATACGTGTGATCAAAATTTATAAAGAAGTAGTAAATATATGCCTTTAAATTTAACGAAAGATGTTTTCTTTACAGAACATCGGTTTGTTTCATAAGTACGTTTAATAACAAAGTTTTCATTTGTTTTATTTGTTATGTAGTTAACGTAAGTCTTGTATTAATACGATGAAAGTGATATTTTTGAGTTTCATGAATTCTGCGTTTGGGATGCGTTTGAGAGAAGATCAATCGCAAAATTCGATACACTCCATAATTTTCACCCTGCATCTAAAGTGTATTTTTAGAAACCAGTTTTACAGGTGCAATAAAAAAACTGTTATATAAAAATGTCTCGTATGAATATGAGGCCTGTAAGACAAATACGTAACAAAAATGAACCTGCAAGTCACGAGTACAAAATACATATTAAATGCAAAATGCTGTTATTTGTATTTGTTAACTCATGTTTTACTATTTTTATAGTTTGGTTTTCAGAATCTAAATAATTTCATACAGGGAGTTAGTGTTCATATGGGGAGTTTGGTATTCATATGGGGAATTTGGTATCCATGTAGGAAGTTTGGTATTCTGTGTTATATAGAAAGTTCGAGTATTTATTTTTATTTCATAATGTTTCAGAATTTTCCCGCAAAGCTATACAGAAACTTTTCTGTGTCTTTTCATAGTCTTTCCTAATCTTTGATTAAATAGATCTGAATAGGAAAGCAGCCAATAAATAGCAGCCACACTAAGTTATGAAATACTGTAGTCAAATAATGAGGTTTAACACGGGCCCGACATGGCCAGGTGGTTAAGGCACTCAACTCATAATCCAAAGGTTGCGGGTTCGAATTCTTGTCACACCAACCATGCTTGTTCTTTCAGCCGTTGGGGCGTCATAATGTTACGGTCAATTCCACTATTCGTTGGTAAAAGAGTAGCTCAAGAGTCTTACACTGCTAAATTAGGAACGGGTAGCGGAGATATCTCTCGTATAGCTTTGCGCGAAATTCAAAAACAGACAAGCCACTTTTATACGTCATACACGGTTCGAACGGGTTGCGAACCATAAACCCTCATATTCCCAGTCGGGCACGCTAGCTGCTTGACCACGATCGGTCTATTCAGTGCTTAAAAGGAAGTATAACTCTTTATTTTCGTTGTATTTGAAAGTAAAATATTCATACTCGTGGATGTATGAAACTAGCAACAAGAGGGATTTAAATTAATATGTGAGGTGTGCGAGCTAGGCTCGAGTCGGTACGATACTACAAAATATTAAAAACGACAAAGAGGATCTTTTAGGGTTCTGATCTGTTCCTTCTGATCAGAAATTCAAAATTATAAATCTCGGCGGATGTCATAATTAGCTCTGCCATAAATACAGAATCCGAACACTAATGCAGTTTGAGATATTTGTATAATGGATTCCCTTCTCGCTATTAATAGTAAATTTTATTATTTCTTCTTAAACACTTAGCTATTGGTATTTGCTACACAGAAAATTACATTTATGCTAACTCGAGGTTATGTGGTTGACATCAACAGTCGAGTGCACCTAAGTGTCGTGTACAATTGTGCTGAGTGCCTGAAGATGCTACGTTAACAGTGGCGAATCGGCGTTTTTAAAACGATGCGTTCGTCTTCCATCTCATTTAGCAGTTTTTTTCAATTATAACTACTGAAGATTATTTATCGTCACTATTAAAATAACCAAACAAAATAAGTGAAAAATACCTGAATACGTATCACGTGCATTGACAATTCTATAATAATAATTGTTGTACGTACACCATGTTAATTTGTAATTTAGCACAGTCGTAATATACACACATGTATGTGTGTAATGGATTCTTTTGTGTAGCTACAAGTTCTTATCACACTATATCCTAGATTTGCTAATCTATTTATCCATCAGTAGACCTGTGCTCATGTGTCTGTCATGTATTATGTGTAATTTTTTCTCTGTTTTTCCTCCATGATAGCCTATGCCTGTTTTTGTTATTGCTTTTGTATTTATATCTGTGTGATACTCTCTCTATATTTATATGCATGTCATGATATATTTATGCAATGCCACCTGTTTTCGCTAGTTCGTTTTTTTATTTTTTGTGTCTTTATATTTATGTATTTTTTTTGCTATTTTCATATTTCTATTTTTCTCTCTACGTTTCTATAATATCCCACCTCTCTTTACTTGCATATTTTAAATATTTTCCTCTGCGTCCAGCTTTCATTTTTTATCTCTTCTTGTTTAGCTTTTTACAGTCTACAACATTTTTACATTCTGTTGTTATCTTCGTAGACATAAGATTCGTAACCCAGTTTAAGAGATGATATTTTTATTGTGTTATATAATCTGAAACATTTGTGACTAATTTAACCCTCATTTAAGGTAATTCCAATATGTTGTATTATCTCTGTGTGTTATATAATCTGAAACATTTGTGGCTAATTTAACCCTCATTTAAGGTAATTCCAATTTGTTGTATTATCTCTGTGGCTTCTACAACATGATTAAGCTAGAGTTTAACTTTAAGAAGTTAACTTATCTTCTAGTCTCTGATTTCTGTTATCAGTAGCTAACTGCTTGTCTTTGGTAATATTCGATATTGGATTATAATTTATATATTTTAAAAAAAAACTTAACAAAAGATAAATAATGTTTGTAGCTGCTCGGATGTTAAAATTCTTTGTTTTGAGAACATTTGTTGTCCCTTAAGTTTAACAACAAATTAATTCTGTGTCATTTTATCTTGAGAATTTTATTTAATAATAAAACAAAAATATTCAACATTTGTTTTCCAGGACATGTATTTGTATTATCGAGTTCATCATTGGTTTTTACGTCAGGCTGATACGGAATAATTATACTGCTAACTGCTTAATTAGAGTTAAGCAATAGCTGTTGTTATTTTGAATTAAGCACAAAGCTACACAATGGGCTATCTGTGCTCTGCCCACCACGGGTATCGAAACCCGGATTTTAGCGTGTAAGTCCGCAGACATACCGCTGAGCCACTGCAATAGCTACGCAAAGGGATATCTGTATCAAAACCAGGCTTCTAGTGTTATAAGTCAGCAGACATACCGCTTTGTCACTGGGAGGAGGGTGCTATACCCATAATAAATACTGTATTGTATGCTATTGCAAATAATAGATAAATATATAGATAGATGGATATAGAAAGGTAAGTAGGTAGGTATTAGATTTCTGGACAAAAAATCACCGAAAAAATCTTCAACTTAATTATTTATTGGCTTCACGATGTTTGCTACAAACTGTCTTTATGAAGCCTAAAACAAGCCTGTCAGTTAATGGAAAACTGCTGCATAGTTATGAATAATGTTTCCATTTTAACAGTAAAAAAAAAAGAAAAATTCAAGCTATGTAGTGTATTTAATCTCCGCTTTAAACCAATTATGAGAACAGCGACTAAGTGAGAAGGGGCGACTTGGTGATGGTTTATACCAGGCTCCTTCTGTTAGTGTACATACATATATACATTCAGGTAACAGTTTATATTAGCCCAGTATTTATGCTAATAGCATAGCGTGATTGGTACAAGAAAACTTCACAAGCTGTGAAGGTACAAGGCTCATAGATAGCAGACATGAACTAATTTTTCATTTTTCTTCAATCAGTAGAGAGAATGTTAATGTATTACGTCACCCTACACTCTGCCTTCAAAATCATAAATTTAGTTCAGTGTTGCACGGAAACTATGCATATTGATACTGCCGCAAAAAAAGGTAGTTCCTTTTTTTTATAAACTGCATATTTTGCGTAAAGGTTAACAGGACACATGTGTATTAGAGGCAAGTAAAGAAAATACGTGCATGTTCACAGCTTAATTTTACAGTGAAGTACACGTAAAACCAATGGTTACATTTTATCACCGATGCTTAATTACAGTTTATTTGGATAATGAAGCCTAAGTGGTGTCAGACTTAGAGTGAAAAAAATCTTTAATAAAAATTACGGAACGTTAATTCATCCATGTCATTAAATAGTCCCTGAGTCTAGCACATGGTGTTACTGAACACGAAAGCAATCACGCACATACATGTTTAAAAAAAAAAAGAGAGAACATTTAGGACTACATTTACATTGTTCATTTGCGATACACATATATAATCTGTATAGTTGATTTGTTTGTTTGTTTTGGAATTTCGCACAAAGCTACTCAAGGGCTATCTGTGCTAGCCGTCCCTAATTTAGCAGTGTAAGACTAGAGGGAAGGCAGCTAGTCATCACCACCCACCGCCAACTCTTGGGCTACTCTTTTACCAACGAATAGTGGGATTGACCGTCACATTATACACCCTCACGGCTGGGAGGGCGAGCATGTTTAGCGCGACGCGGGCGCGAACCCGCGACCCTCGGATTACGAGAGCACGCCTTAACGCGCTCGGCCATGCCAGGCCTGTATAGTTGAAACAGACAATGTGTAAGCAATCAGATAGGCGTACAATAACAAGGAAACAAATTGTTTCACTGAATAAATAATCTAATAATATAATTAGGTCACAAAGAGTGGGTTTTGCACAGAGATATAAGTGATATCACTTGTTGACAAACGTACACATCGACTTATGGCACACTTGAAATACACATTTGCGTGATGTTATGTTTCTTTGTTTATTAAACAGATTCTTACGGAATTCAGGAAACCTCCTTTTAAATGGCAGTTCTAAACAATTTATATATATATCAGTTTAAAGTACTTGTCATGTTTAGACTCGCGTGTCATAATTATTGGACAAAAACTGCATGCGGTAAGTTACTGTGTTTTTGTTATACATAATAATTTTGGAATATATCTGTATATATATATATGCATTTTCTTACAAAATTTTCCTCGTAACTTTCATTAAACTATTCCTAAGATACGTTTGTAATGTTTTAGAGAAACTTTGCTAGCTTTCAAATAACGTTGCGAATAAAAAATATAATGAAGATCAAATATTGACATTTTGCCAAAATGCGTCAATGTCATGAAAAATATTTTACATAGAAGAGTTCTAACTCTTCCATAATTAAAAAAAAAATTCTAATGAGTACGCTCAAGGTTTTGGAGAATTCCATAATGAGATTTCTACTTAAAAAGAAATTATTTATTAAAAATTAAAATTTAAAGTTTCTACGAGTAAAGTTTGAAAATGGGTTTCGACACTTTCACCAACATATTTTCAACCGTAAACACCTTGAATTAAATGCCGCTAAGTTTATGTTCTATATTATTTAACTTTACGAACAAAATATAAGTAAACGTTGTCACATAATGGTATTTTAATACAGAAAATGAGCAAAAGGCCTTCGGTGACTTCGAGAGAATACAAACACACGGTAAGTTTTATCCCAGGTATTATTAGTTGTACGACAATATGTGCCACTGGTGATAAAATATAACGGTAGTTATAATACAAGACAATATATTGATTGACTGTTCGAAATTAACTACAAAGGGGTTATCTGTGCTCTGCCCACCAGGGGTATCGAAACCCGGTTTCTAGCAGTCTGTGTCCGCAGACATACTGTCATGCCACTAGAGGGCGACAATATATCGGCTCACAGTGAATAAAACACACCCTAAAACAACATGAGATTGGAAACTTGGATTAATATCAGCTTAATTAGATTAACGATGAAAGATGTAAAAACCAATGGAGTTTGGTGGACGTGGTGTGAAATATGGCTTCTGTTAGTTTTATGGGCGAATAAAATCTACCGGCTACAAAAACTAGTTGAGAACTGGATATTTGTCAGCTCTTTTTTTTTTTACTACGAAAAAAGTATTAAGAGAATAGATGTGATGGCCCGGCATGGCCAGGTTGATTAAGGCGTTCGACTCGCAATCCGAGGATCGCGGGTTCGAATCCCGCTCGCACCACACATGCCTACCCTTTCAACCGTGGGGGCGTTATAATGAGACGGTCAATCCCAATATTCGCTAGTGTAGCCCAAGAGTTGGCGGTGGGTGGTAATGACTCGCCTTACACTGCTAAATTAGGGACGGCTAGCACATCTAGCCCTGGTGTAGTTTTGCGCGAAATTCAAAATAACAAATGTAGGTGTGAATATATATACCTATCAACAAGTTATTATATTCCCATATTTTATGTTCAGTTTTGTGACAAAAGCTCTATTTTTGTTCACTGGATACTTTGTTTTTTTTATTTGCCATACTTTACATATGTTACTCTACTCTATACCAACCAGCGGAACAATAAATCTCTGTGGTCCAGTACACTGGTTGAAACTGGAGGAATGGACGAGATTGTTTTAGAAGTGGCTTATAATACCAACATATATTTTTATGTTTTGGTTTCTCTTAGGAAAATTTATCAATAAACATACAGCTTAAGCTTGACATGAAACAAACGCACAGACTGTGTTTATACTGATGGTCAAACCATTTTGTTTTATCTGAGCAAGCAGGAGTGTTAAATAATCTACACAGTTTGAAAGTAGTGCAATATCTGGGAGAGAGACTGAAGCCAATTTTAACGTGATACGGTTTTGAGTTTGGTTTGTATAAAAGAAAGCTGTTTCTAACAAAGTTTTTAATCCACCTCGTATTCAACGGTCAAAATTTATATTTTATTACATTCTTTACATTTTTACAGCTGAAGATTTAGAGCTGGTGCGCTCATTTTATTAAGAGCTTATTTTCTCAGCTTAGTAGCAAATGATTTTGCATTCTCAGGAGGAATTATTCCTGAGAATGGAGAATGAAACAGAAAAATTCTAGTGGTGGACACAAAATCACATACAGTGATTGGTAATGCTGAGGATGGTGTAGATTTTTGTGTTGCAGTCTTCTATTATTTAATCGCAAACCCTCAACCAAGAGATGGGTGCACTGTCACTGCAACTTCAGTTGTAGAAATGTAAAGAAAAAACAAAACACGAACTTCTATTGCTAATCTATTACAGATGGACCTGTCGTACATGGTTTATTTAACCTCACTTTCTTCGTTTGTTTCTAATTAAGCACAAAGCTTCACAATGGGTTTGGTTTGTTTTGCTTTGAATTTTGCGCAAAGCTACTCGAGGGCAATCTGCGCTAGCCGTCCCTAATTTAGCAGAGCTGAAAGGGCGATCATGTTTGGTGTGATGGGGATTCGAACCCGTGACTCTCAGATTCCACAATGGGGTATCTGTGCTCTGCCAACCACGGGTATCGAAATCCAATTTCTAGCGTTATTAGTCCACAGACAGACCGCTGTGCCACTGGGGGCAGGGCCCTCTTTTTGAATTCAGATAAATAGTGTGAGCTAAGGTTTGTTAAGAAGCCAGGATGAGCTATATTTTCAAGATACTATCATGACCATAATGAATAAATAATATATTTCGTTATGGTATCCTTCACAAACAAATGTGGTATGTGAGATTGTTAATATTCATACGCATTCTTCATGAATTAATGAAGACTTAATGCACACTAGATCGTCTACTAATGTCAATAAAGATGATCAAAGTCACGTTCGCATATCAATACGTTTGGACATAACTAGATAGTTCTGTACAGACATGTTACTTCAGAAGTAATTCACAATTGTTTTTTTTTAAATACGTAATTTTTGTTTTATCGTTGAAGATACCGCAGAAGCGAGCGTTATCCAAGTGACAGTCAAACTATTTATTCGTTCAATAAAACGGACAACGTACTTCTAGCGGCGAGTTTGTCACTTTTTTCAAACTTTTGGGACGGTTGTGCCTAATTCTTAGTGGTCCCAGACTCGACGGATTGGAAAACTTGCGCATAAAATCGAGAATTACAAGTTTATATACAAAAGTAGTTATTGCATTTTTGTATGATAAATATGAAATCGCACTGTTCGTGCTGCGATATATCAATTGTGTGGTTTTGACAATTACATCTACTCTTTCGGCTATATTAAAGTTCTATTGAAAAAGGAAGACATCTGATAATCTCCCAAGGATTTCATCACTGGAAAGCTCGTGCGAATATTAGATAAGTTTTATTCTAAATTTGTTTGTATATGAGGATTCAGAATGGAAGCTACAATGTTTATAACATTTTTATTACGCTTCGCAATACTCGTAAAGCTTCCCAGGAGAAAACGTGTGGATGTTACGCTATGCCAACTCGTGTTGATGTTAGATCATGGAAAGACATGTTAATATTGGGTTATGGTGACAAAACCAACGTAATATTAGGTTAGTGCGACATATTTTGGGATTCCATTACACGGACAGTATATTAATTTTTGGCTCAAACTAAATAGCACGGATCCAAGTTTACACTGAATTACTGAGACGAGTTTCGGTGTTATTTTATTGGAACACACATTATTATTATTAAGTTATGGATTTGTTTTTTTAATTTCGCGCAAAGCTACTCGATGGCTATTTGCACTAACCGTTTCTAATTTAGTAGTGTAAGACTAGAGGGAAGGCAGCTAGTTATCACCACCCACCGCCAACTTTTGGGCTACTCTTTTACCAAGAAATAGTGGGATTGCCTGTCACGTTATAACGTCCTCACGATTGAAAGGGCGAGCATGTTTGGTGCAATCGGGATTCGAACCCACAACCCTCAGATTACGAGTCGAACGCCTTAACCGATCTGGCCATGCCAGGCCTTAGGTTATGGAAACACATGTTGTTGTTTTAGTACACACGTAATGATAGGTTATAGGAACACATACCGAGTTTGGGTTACAAGATCTGAGATTATTGTACATATACATGTGTGTGTATGTGTACATCAAAAATGTAGTTGCGATTTTATCTATCTTTTCAGTAAAAGTAATTTAAGATCATTTTAAATGTAAATTTCATAAGATAATTAAGTATAATGCCGCATGTCGCAGTTAAATAGCCAGGCCTTAGAACATTGCTTGAACGAGACATGTACTGTAAAATTTGCTTTAGAGGTATATCTCTGAGAGGACCGCGTTATGATTCGTTACGACTACTTGTCATTAGACCTAATGATAGCAATATATTTTATTAAATTTTCAACTCGATTTTCAGTGTTTATGTACATATGTATGATAACCTCTTTTTCATGGCATTGACAACATTACACTAAAAACATTCAGAGTGTAAATGGTTGTTTTCTAAAAAGTATAACCTAATTAAAGAAACAGCCTAAAATATTATTTTAATACAAATTACAATAGATTATACCATTATTAACTTAAAACTTAATATTTACATGATCTGTTGTCACTTGAGTATTCTTTATAACGTCTTAAAACAAATCACTAGTATGATTAAATAAAAGTTCGAAAATGAAAAGCAATAGTAACGCAGACCTGATGTCTGGCAAATAGAAGTGCAACAAGTGATAACGTTTTGTACTATTTAAGTACATATTTCTTGGATAGTTTAAGGGAGTATCTGTTGAACACATGAAAACTGCAGATACACAGAAAATGATGCTAAGTTATTACGGAAAATGAATTTCACATTTATCAAATCGCATCTGAATTGCAATGCAACGTTTTTATAGACAAATAATCTTTTCCAACACATGTAACACATCCAGTCACTTTGTACAGGCTGTACAGTGGTTCATAATTTTCGGGGATATTTTGGTGTAAAAGTTAACAGTGTCATCCAGGTAAGCCATAAAGGTTTTACATCTCTTTTGACACAAACATCTATAAAACCAGTTAATTTTTACAGACAGATTGGTAGCAGAACCCCTGATTTTAGCGTTGTAAATCCGAAGACATACCGCTGTACGATCGGAGGGTATGTTAAACAGAGAAAAGAGTCTTTCCTGTTTCAATGAGTAGAGAGTTTGAACCTTATAACCCGCCAGAAAGTAATAATAATAATGAAATTCAGTGTTTCCACCGTTACTCGGTAACAGTCGCAGAGAGCATGTTAAATTTGTTTTTCAAATTTCGCGCAAAGCTACACGAGGGCTATCTGCGCTAGCCGTCCCTAATTTAGCAGTGTAAGACAAAAGGTAAGGCAGTTAGTCATCACCACCCACTGCAAACTCGTGGACTACTCTTCTACTAACGAATGGGATTAACTGTAACATAACACCCCACGGCTAAAAGGGCGAACACATTTGGCGCGACGGGGATTCGAACCCGCGACCTTCACATTACGAGTCAAACGCCTTAACTCACCTGGCAATGGGGGGCACAGCAAATTAAGAGTGCTTGTAAATCCATCACATTACCGCTTAATAAACTTGAAATATCGTATCTTCTGGGAAACTAACTTCCTGGACTCCAACGCTGGACCAATTGGAGATCTAGTAAGCCCCGGAATCCTTTTTAAACTTATTTTGTCGTGGCGTTTGTACGTGTGTCTTTCAGTCATGTTTTTTGATTTTTTATAGTTGGAGGAGTATTCTCAGGAAGATTAACGAATCAGAGAAAAATTAATAGTTTTTGACATGCTTGCTGTAGGAACTTAGAACACACTCCACACAACATTTGTTTCACTGACAAGATGATTTCATGGATGCTGGTGAGAAGCGTGCTAATTTGATAAAACTTCCGTATATAAAATAGGGATAAACTTTAAATCCTTTCTTACATCAAGAAAGGTTTACATTATCCATTTTAATTTACGAACAGTTTAATTTAACACTGCACAGGAAGAGAAGTTTGTTATTAAATGAACGTTTATATAGTGAATAAATAACGGTAACCATTTGCTCGATCTGTAAATATCATTTGTAAAGAATAGTAACTGACCTGGGAGGAATAATGTCATTTGTTTTTCTATACTTCTCAAATAAAATCTAATATCGTTTTATCTGAAAACCCTTTATATGAAGTCACAGAAATTCTTTCCTTTTTCTGTGGTTTTGAAAAATTACTTCAAAGCTACCCTGAAATTAACCTGCAGGGTGTCGAAAGCTCGGAGAAAATGTTTGTTGGTGCTTGATAGATTTTATATGAAACTACATACATCAAACACAAAAGAAAGACAGCTTTAATTTCTTGTATTTGAATACAATGAACAATTCAACAGATCAAAATTACAATTATCTGTAGAAATTGTTATTGGAACAATTTTTTCTCAAAAGTATAAATTATTTTTAACTTCTTTCCCTGCAAATATCACTTTATTAATGCGCTAACTATTACAATTAATTATTAAATATGCTATAATTGTGAAGTTATAAATTAAGAGCTTTGTACTATTTTATGTCAAATTTGTAGTTTATTACATTGAATATTCGATAATTTCTTTCTGGTACAAATGCTAAATAATAGTTTAATTATTGAAGTGACAAAAATTACCGTTTGTGCTCCGTAACTGCTCTTATCCCACTAGAAAATATTTCAAAATTCACGCGCTGAATTTTCCACTAAAAATAAACAAAAGAGATTAACATGCATGTATACATACTGCCTGTTAGAATACGACACATCTTTTGATTTCTCTCTCTCTCTCCGGCCTGGCATGGCCGAGCGCGTTAAAGCGTGCGCTCGTAATCCGAGGGTCGCGGGTTCGCGCCCGCGTCGCGCTAAACATGCTCACCCTCCCAGCCGTGGGGGTGTATAATGTGACGGTCAATCCCACTATTCGTTGGTAAAAGAGTAGCCCAAGAGTTGGCGGTGGGTGGTGATGACTTCCCTCTAGTCTTACACTGCTAAATTAGGGACGGCTAGCACAGATAGCCCTCGAGTAGCTTTGTGCGAAATTCCAAAAAAACAAACAAACTCTCTCTCTATTTTTTTTTCTGTTTGCCATATGTGAATTACTAATACTGAAGTTCATAACTTGGCAAATTATTTGTGTTCTGCTATACAAAATATAAAACCTTTTAGTTGTTAGTGAAACATTTGTCAAGTTATTTCAATGTACGATTTAATAACACTAAAAGTTCTTTTGTTTCAGTTACCTTCGTGAATTGAGGGATTTTTTTAATTAAAATATCACTTATGTCATGTAGAGGTAAATTTTATAAATAATTCTTACGAAAATACTGATAAGCCAGTTTTCTCTGCTCTTCAACGTCACAAGCAGGCAGAAGAATATTAAAATTGTGAGCAGCTGTGCCAGACGATATGTGTCAACTCAGTTACCTCATTCCTATAATAATTTATACATATATTAAAATAAATTAAATGTCTCATGATAATACTAGTTTTCGCTGCAAGAAAGGTCTTCCAATTCGACGATTTTGACGCGTTTGGGTTAAGTTTATCAGCGTCCACAAACAGCAAAATGAAGGATATGTTAAAAATTTAAAGCGTGATTTATTCTGATAAGTTAAATGACGGTTGAAGTTTACGTTCTATTTAACAGTAAATCTCAACAAAACTCCTGGAAGGAACTTGTACGTGTGTGTCACCTGACAGACAGGTGATTAATAGACTTGGCACTTTGCCATAAATAACCAGCTGTTGATCATGGAAAGCTGTTATCAGAAGCTTCTTTTGTACCATTCTGGAAGAGTTTGTACTATAACATATCTGCAAGACCTCCATACGCTAATGTTTACATTTCGTACTTATCAAATGCTCACGTTCTCATATTATTGTGCTGAAACCACTCGTACGAATCCACTTGAGCCATGACTGATCTTAAGTATTATATCCCAAAGTAACTTTTATATCATAAATGATACTAAAATTAGGGGAAATTAGAGTTAAAACATGCTACTAGTGAAAAGAAAAAAATGTCCAATCAATTACTGTTACTTGCAACACGGACAAGAACACTCAGCAAAGCAGAAATTCCACACACCAGACTTCTTAGCAGTTGGGTGTGCAGATGAAAATAATAAAGCGATTAATACGACGAGGCTCAAAGTGGAGCTTAGCTCCACGAACAGATGTATTACAAAAGGCAAGTTACTATATTGGGAACTCGGTATAGTCACGAACAGTACGTCATTTCCGTGGACTTGTCAATAGCACTTGCTTGTTCCATTCGAAAACAAATTCTCAGTAAAAAAATAGCTAAAAGAGATATAACCGTATGGCCCAATCAAATATGAAAATGTTATATAGGAAGCATTTTTGAAAGAAAACTAAAATTCTCTAAAAATTAGTATGTGTGTGTGTGTGTTGGTGTTTTTCGTATAGCAAAGCCACAAAGGGCTATCTGCTCAGCCCACCAAGGGGAATCGAACCCCTGATTTTAGCGTTGTAAATCCGGAGATATACCGCTGTACTAGCGGGGGGCAAAAATTAGTAAGAGTTACCAGTTACGAGTAATAAAACCCGGTAATATAATATACATAGATACATTTCTGGCGTGTCTGTTTGTTTTTTTAATTTCGCACAAAGCTACACGGGGGTTAGCCGTCCCTAATTTAGCAGTGTGAGACTAGAGGGGAGGCAGCGAGTCATCGCCACCAACCGCCAACTCTAGGGCTACTCTTTTACCAACGAATAATGGGATTGATCATCACATTATAACGCCCCCACGGCTGAAAGTGCAAGCATGTTTGGTGCGACGGGAATTTGAACCGGCGACCTTGGATTACGAGTCAAGTGCCTTAACCACCTGGCCATACCGTGTCATCTGGCATGAAATAGTAATAATATGGTGAATATATATAAGCTCATTATATTGAGTTTCAGTTCGATTATTAAAACAAATTAAAGCTTCACAATCACAAATATATTCAAATACCACATAACCATATATACATATATAGTGTATCTATAAAAACACGTATGCAAACGCACAAATATGCCTAAAAAATGTTTTCGTTCACGTTTAAACACGTGCTTACACACAGAGGGAAAGAGAAAAAGATAATTCAGACTTTTTTCTTTTCATTTTAGTCTTTGTCTTAATATTTCCATTTTGTTTTAATAAAACCCAAAAGGTTGCACATATATACAAAGGTTGCATACATATATCAGTGTTTTATCTTGTGTCATTTGGTCAGGCGTGACAACCATCACCTGGTTGGTATGCTGTGTTGTTAGTTGTTAAAATGCAGCTGAGGTTTTGCCCTGAAACACGTGTTAAAAGGCTGTTCTAAGAAGTAAATGTATATAAAACTGGGAAAGCATCTAAGGAATTCTACATACTGCTACATGAAGTTACATGTCAGTTTGAAGTTAAATTACTTGATATTATTTGGTCTATTCGTGAAATCATGTTTATTTTTGGAATTTCAGTCAAACATTTACCAATTCATCCACATCCTCAACTTTGAATGTTAAAATAATCGTAAGCAGTCTTCAGTAAAATCAAGTATAATTTGATATACACTACATAGCCAAAAGTATGTGAAAATCACTTCTAATTTCTAATTTGTGGGTTTGGCTATTTCAACCACACCCATTGCTAACAGGTGTATAAAATCAAGCGTACAGCCATGCAATCCCCATAGACAAACAAGCCAAGCGCGTAAGGCGTGCGACTCGTAATCCGAGGGTCGCGGGTTCGCACCCGCGTCGCGCTAAACATGCTCGCCCTCCCAGCCGTGGGGGCGTATAATGTTACGTTCAATCCCACTATTCGTTGGTAAAAGAGTAGCCCAAGAGTTGGCGGTGGGTGGTGATGACTAGCTGCCTTCCTTCTAGTCTTACACTGCTAAATTAGGGACGGCTAGCACAGATAGCCCTCGAGTAGCTTTGTGCGAAATTAAAAAAACACCAAAAAACAAATAGATAAACAAGGGCCGTAGAATCGGTCGTACTGAAGACCTCAGTGACTTTCAACGTGTCACAGGATGTCATCTTTCTAACAAGTTATTTCGTCAAATTTCTGCCCTGCTGGAGTTGTCCCGATCAACTGTAAGCGCTGTTATTGTTAAGTGGAAACGTTTAGAAGCAACAACAGCTCAGCCACGAAGCGGTAGACCACACAAGTTAACAGAAAGAGACCGCCGAGTGTTGAAGTGCATAGCGCGTAAAAACCGTCTGTCCACTTTTGCAACACTCGTTACCGAGTTCCAAACTACCGCTGGAAGCAACGTCAGCATAAAAACTGTTTGTCGGGAGCTTCATGAAATTGGTTTCCATGGCCGACCAGCCAGATACAAGCCTAAGATCACCATGAACAATGCTAAGCGTTGACTGGAGTGGTGTAAAGTACACTCCGATTGAACTTTGAAGAAGTGGAAATGTGCTCTTTGGAGTGATGAATCACGCTTCATTATCTGACAGTCTTGACGGACGAATGTGAGTTTGGAATATGCCTGAAAAATGCTACTTGCCTGAATGCATAGTGCCAACTGTAAAGGTTTGTGGAGGAGAAATAATGGGATGGGGCTATTTTTCATAGTTTGGGCTAGGTTCTTCAGTTCCAGTGAAGGGAAATCTTAATGCTACAACATACAACGACATACTAGAAAATCGTGTGCTTTCAGCTTTGTGACAACAGTTTGGGGAAAACCCTTTTTTGTTACAATGCCCCTACACAAAGCGAGGACCATAAAGACATAGTTTTCCGAGGTTGGCGTGGAAAAACTTGACTGGCCTGCAGAGAGCCTTGACCTCAACCTCATGAGACACCTTTGGGATGAATTGGAACGCAGACTGGCCTTCACCCCGACATCAGTCCCTGACCTTATTAATACTCTTGTAGCTGAACAGAAGCCAATCCCTGAAGTCATGTTCCAAAATCTAGTGGAAAGCCTTTCCAGAATAGTTAAGGCGATAATAACAGCAAATTGGGGACCAACTCCATATCAATGCACATGGTTTTGGAATCAGATGTTCAACAAGCACATATGGGTGTGATGATCGGGTGTCCACATACTTTTAGCCGTGTAGTATATCTATTTACATAACATCTTCTTAAATTGGCTGAAATTTTCAAGCTACATAGAGCAGGTTTATTTGTACTTGATTAGTTATGTAAAGGCCTCATGAATAATGATAATTGTGTTTTCTAAGTGCACAACGCTTTCTAATTTCTCATTGGCTGTTTTTCAACGAATTCACGATCAACATGAGAAGTCGTTGGATTTTTCTTCGTTACTGATAACTGCTGCTTAATAATTGTTAATCAATTGAACGTAAAATTACATTCTTAATGTGAAAGAAGTAATATTCGTTACTTTGTCATGCGTTTCATTATCAAGAATTTCATACAATTCAGAAGAAAAATAACCTTTCTTATATGATAGTTAGAAATAAATTGTTATTAAAGTTTTTAATGAACTCTGACCCTGTTTTCTTTAGTTCATATAACATAAGCAGTCATACGGCAACGTAGCAATGGGAGTATATTTAAATTTCATATTTGTCAAAACTGCTTTAAATAATCATAGAACAATACAATTTGTGCACTATTCACGACTTTTATATTCATATTCCACATATCTGTCTTAATGAAAGTTTCGAAGTTCGATACTTACACACCGCACATGATTTATTAAACAGCTTACAATGAGTTAACTTGCATCATACTGTGTCCACCTAGGGGAATCGAATCTCTCATTTTAGCGTTGTAAATCTGAATATTTATAGCTGTTTCACCGGGGGACGCAACCTGACAGAACAATTAAGTAGCCAACTATAAATATATTTTAGGTTTGATTCCAACTCGAACATTCATTGGTTGAACGGAAACAACTTCAATGAATTAAGAACTCTTTAGTGAGCATACTGAGCTAATTCGTTCAGTTGTGAAACATTCTGAGCATAAAGTTTTCACTAATGTTGAACACTACTCAATAATACACAATTATTTAAATCACTTATATTTCAATTGCTGAAAATATCACAACTATATCGGCCCGGCGTGGCCAAGTGGTTAAGGCGGGTCGCCGGTTCGAATTCCCGTCACACTAAACATGCTCACCCTTTCAGCCGTAGAGGTGTTATAATGTGACGGTCAGTCCCACTATTCGCTGGTAAAAGAATAGCCCAAGAGTTGGCGGTGTGTGGTGATGACTAGCTTCCTTCCCTTTAGTCTTACAATACTAATTTAGGGACGGCTAGCGTATATAGCTCTCGTGTAGCTTTGCGCGAAATTGAAATCCAAGTCATAATTATAAAATATTAGAAACAAATATGAAAAAAAAAAATTAAATCTGTCGCTGATAAATATCTTAATTCAAAAGTACAGTAAAATAAAACTGTTTCATTGTAAAACTAGCATTTATTGCAGTGCTTGTGAATATGTTTTTAAACCTTATTCTTCGGGTTGGAAATTTTCATCTCCCCTGTCTTCCATTTAAATTTATTATGCATACGTGTGCCTGGACCCGTCTTAGCTTTCAGCATAATAATATTTACTCTTTTTGGACTTAAATTCATTGATCATTTCTTTTCAAAAAAAGGAAAAACATAATTTAGACAAGTGCCCTTCTTAAAAAAAAGAAAAATTTACAGGAAGTAAATGTTTACAGACAGTCGTGTTTTTTTCTTCTTCTATGTTTGTATTTCCTTATATAGATCTACATAGATTATAGGCCGGAAGGATAAAATCTTGGTTCGTTGAGAGCAATGACCTAAAAGATGAATCCAGAGAGCACAAAACAGTCTTTGATACTAGGTTTCAATAAAGACTCGACAACGTGACTCAATAAAGAAAATCTTCGTCCTCAATAAAGACTATCCAAATGGGTCGTGTGTTGTAGGTACTTCTTAAACAGAAGTAAATTTTCTTTGATAGCCTTCTGTTCATCTTAGTTATTCGTGTTTTTTTTCAGAAGAAACGAACGTTTTAATTAGGTTCCTGTAAAAAGATGTCGTAAATGTTTAATAAGTAAAGACTTGTAAAATATAATTTTGATTACAGTATAGATTTCTCCACATGAATACTTGAAGTTAAATAAATGTAAAACTTGAAGAGAGTTAAAACACAATAATTCTAGCGCATGGTCAGTTACGGTTTCAAAGTTGTAACAAGTTCACTGAATATGTTAAATATCTAAACATCCACTCAATTAACTGACCTGCTACTTCAACATTTTGATTACTTTTCATTGGAATTTTATGAAGCAAAAACTTGTAATGACTAAAATACATTCATTAATCAGTCGGGTACTCTTGTTAATATCGATAATTTTGGCCATAATTCCAATAATATCTCATGAGATTCGGCCATCTTTAATTTGTATTAAATCAAACGTGGGTCGTAAAAAACTGTTAATACCCAGTTTCAGCTGTTATAACACTTACTTTTGTCGGAACAATAACTTACTTAAGCGAACGACGTATAGAAACGCCGATAACAGCTTCAACAAAATCTTATATAATTAATTTATCAGCTCTAATAACAGCTGGACCAAAATAGAATATATGCTATTAATCAACACAAAGTCGTAACATATTGGTAATAAATATTTTCTGCTGCTATACCAAATTTTCTAATAGAAACCGTTGCTTATCCAAATGAATTTTGCTGAACCATTATATAAATCAATATATAATGCAACATATATATATACACACAGCCAAAATAAATACAAATTTCCTCCTATAAATAAAATAAAAAAACACTACAATAATTTGTTTTTCTTTCTTAAATTAATTTCTTCTGTTTGTTTGTTTTTTGGAAATTCGCACAAAGCTACTCGAGGGCTATCTGTGCTAGCCGTCCCTAATTTTGCAATGTAAGACTAGAGGGAAGGCAGCTAGTCATCACCACCCACCGCCAACTCTTGGGCTACTCTTTTACCAACGAATAGTGGGATTGACCGTCACATTATACACCCCCACGGCTGGGAGGGCGAGCATGTTTAGCGCGACGCGGGCGCGAACCCGCGACCCTCGGATTACGAGTGCACGGCTTAATTTCTTCTACCGGTTTGGTAACTTCAAAGGTCCTTCAATCTTCAAGGTGTAACTTTACAAAGAATCAATAATCACATATCACTTGTATGTTTTCTTTCAGCAAAGCCACATCGGGCTATCCGCTCAGCCCACCGAGGGGAATCGAATCCCTGATTTTCGGGTTGCAAATCCGGAGACTTACCACTGTACTAGTGAGGGGGGGCAAATATCACTTTTTAACCAAACATAACCTCAAATAAATGCATTTTTTTTTCAAAAGCTATCAACATAAAATACAATTATTGTATAAATTAGGTATAGTAAAATATAATACAAAATAAGTAAAATTAATTTAAACTTAATCAAATATAGTTTGCTTTTCTTACCAGTTTTATTTTTATTAAATTTTATATTAATTATCTAAACTTATAATATTATATGATATTATTAGAGAAAAGTTGGTTATTTGTATGATGTTTAATTAGTTAATACAACAATCTTATGGTCCTTAGTAATAGTTTTTAAGGATTCACTATTCCAAATAATTTTATTTATTCTACTCTCTCACTTCTGTCTTTTTAAACTGATGCAAAATATTCATGAAACATTTAGAGAAAAATTATATTTTATGTTTTACGCTTCATGCTCAAAAAGGGAAACATTGATGCATTAAAACATTTGCTAGCGTGTGTATTTTCTTGTAGCAAAGCCACATCGGGCTCTCTGCTGAGCCCACCGAGGGGAATCGAACCCCATATTTTCCCGTTGTAAATCCGGAGACTTACCGCTGTACTAGCAGGGGGCGTTTGTTAGCATTTTATAATATTTTTCGAGAAGATTGGATTTACTAAAAATTCATCCTTAATCGTAAAGTATGAGTTTCAGCAATGTAGAATCCATTGAAACGTGTAAATTCTTAATATATATATTAGATTCTTTTGAATTGTAATTAAATAAACTAGTGATAAAAATATTTTTAATTATTTTTCTTTGTTGTTTTTGTAGATTTTCATATAATATCTTGAGTATACTTTCATAACACAAAACAATCGTGTAGAAACCTTTTCAAATTGGTTTTTACGTAAACTACAAAATTATCTTCAAAGTAATTACACCCTTGTGCAAATTAATTGAAACAAATGGTCATTTTACAATATTTTCAGCATGGCGGCCAGTGAAGGCTTGCTGGACCCGCTTATTTCCTTTAATAGTCATTTTTTCACACATACGGCGTCATTAGTTGTGTTTTGCAGTACGGTCGATCTATTTTTGGGATATATGACGAAATTTTCAGGAATATTACGTCATTCAAAATTACGTTAGAAGTGCAAGGATACCAGTCAAAAAACAACTACTTACTAACTCAATGAAGAAGAATCTGTATCAATAGGGCCTGAAATACAAGAACTGGACGCAAGAACAATGGAAAAAGGTGTTATTCAGTGACAAGACTCATTTCTTCATACAGGGTCAAAGAAGTCTGCATGTTCGCAGATCTCCAGGTGAAAAACTTCGAGAATCTCACATCAATCAATTCGTAAAACATCCCTTGAAGAAGTTTTGGGGCCTTTTCAGCAACTATGGCGTCGAAAGCTTGCATATCCTAGAAGGTATAATGCGAGGACCACAATAAGTCGAAGTTTTGCAGAGAAGAGTTGTCCCAGAATTGAAAAAGAGATTTCCAGATGGATCTGACATTTTACAGCAAGATCTGGCTCCGTACAGTGATCTTCAAAACTTGTGAAGAATTTTATGACTACAACGCGAATAAAGGTACTGGACTGACCTGGAAACTCTCTGGACTTAAATCCTATTGAAAATCTTTGGGCGATTTGTAAAGAAAGACTTTGGGGAAAAGACTGTACAACGACATATAAGCTAATTGAGGCCATAATTGAGATGTGGTACCAAGATCCAAAAATTAGTAAAGATTGCAATCAACTCGTGAACTCGATGCCAAAGCGGATTAATGATCTTCTGAAAAACAAAGGCAGTCATATCATGTATTAATTTGTGAGTAATTTTTTGGTTCTCATAAATAAAACTCAAAAAATTAAAAAAAATTGTAATTTTCCGTCTTGATTCAATTAATTTGCATAAGGATGTAGGTACTATTTTACGTCACAGAAATGGATTGGTTAAACATTGCCGACCAAAAATGTACTTATTAGTACAGTACATTTCGAGTTACTGCTTCTCCTTATAGTTTACAAGTCGTGGATGCAACAGTGCGGCTCGGCATGGCCAAGTGAGTTGAGACGTTCGACTCTTAATCTGAGGGTCACACGTTTGAATCCCTGTCACGCCAAATATGCTCACCCTTTCAGCCGTGAGGGTGTTATACTGCAACGGTTAATCCCATTACTGGTTGGTTAAAAAGTAGCCCAAGAGTTGGCGGAGGGTGGTGATGAGTAGGTGCCTTCCCTCTAGTCTTACACAGCTAAATTAGGGACGGCTAGCACAGATAGCCGTCGTGTAGCTTTGCGCGAAATTCAAAAACAAATATTTTAGGAATAGAATATAATTAGAGGTGTAGCATGATGGGAACACGTTAGCGTGTGGTACGTTTTTAAAATATTCTTTTAGCCGTGACATCAGTAGATTTCGTGTTCTAGCACGTCTTTATTTAGCACTACACAACTGACAATAATTATTATTTAGTTTTTCAGGTTGTAAATGGTTTCGTATCGATTCTGGTTTAGGAATTATTATTTTAAATTTTTCTGATCTTAATATTATATAGTTGTTGCTTTTCCGATAGTATTGATTCTTAATTTGCCTTAGTAACATACTTTTACGGAATAACAGGTAATAGCCTACGGGTTACAACAGTTCAGTACTTTGGCGATAAAACATATTCACATGAGGTGTGTCATAAGAGCTACAAACTGTCCTATTTTGTAAGGTATTGTTCTGGGCTGGTTCGTAAAATCAGATTCTTGTCTGGTGTCTACAGATGAGTTACACACTTGTTAGAAAACAAAACAAAAATTTGTTAATTTATTTTAAATGTTTACTTTACTTACATTACTTTAGCAACCTCTTTTAATGTAGCTGAAAAACCAATTTCCTAAAGTTTCACTTTTTTTTTTAGAAACTATATATAGTAGGTATCTGTCATGTTTCGTGACTAGCAATTTCCTGAATACGCTATGAATACCGTTACGTGTGCATTAGTAAGTGGAGCTTAACTATGCTGTTCATAATGGTAATAACACTTCTTTTTTTTAGTAGTACAGTTATATACAATTAAATGGTGATGGTGAAAGCGCTTCGATGGTGAAAATTAGACACAAACTAAAAAACAAAACATTGTCAGAAAATCTTTTGAAGTTCTTATTTGGATTTAACAGCGTTAAATTTAGAATAAAAATAGTGTGTAATTTATACAAGTAACGACACAAAAACGGTCATTCTTTGTTACGCCTTTAACTATTGTCAGTACTTTAGATATATCGTATACTTGTTGATGACGGTATTGCTTTATTAACATCATACTCAGTGGTTTTTTTATTCAATGTTCTTTAGTATCCATTCTATCAAAGCTGCTAAAGCATCAATTTTCTCCCTCTTCTTTTTCTTGGGAAAATATAAGTAGTTTCTAAACTTCTCTGGATATCTAGCAAAGTATTGGAAGCTAAGAGTTAGGACTGTATTTTATAACAACGTGCAATGTAGGTAGCAAATGATAGCCAGTCGCCTCACAATATTCACTAACTTCAATGAAAAACAATGAACAATATTTATAATTGCTGAAGTTTCACTGGAACTTTATGCATGTGTTGTTCATAAGCGTCATTATTGGAAAGTTGACTCATCAAAGTGCTATATGAATTTCTCAGAATTTTCTATACCCATACAGTGATCAGGGCGCTCTACTCGTAATGTGAGGGTCGCGGGTTTGAATCCCCGCTACAACAAAGATGCTTCCTTTTTCAGCTTTGGGGACGTTATATGTGACTGTGAGTCCCACTATTCTTTGGTAAGAGAATAGTCTGAGTTGATGGTGATGACTAAGTGTCGACCTTCTAGAAATGATATGAGAATCATGACACTGACGTAAAAATTATACTTGTCAGAAACTGATCTGTAAATAAAAACACTTCCTGAGAAAGAACTACAAGGGCAAATTGATGTTTGTTTGTTTTTTGAATTTCGTACAAAACTACTCGAGGCTATCAGCAGTGTAAGACTAGAGGGAAGGCAACTAGTCAACACCACCCACCACCAACTCTTGGGCTACTCTTTAACCAAGGAATAGTGGGATTGACCGTAATATTATAAAGCCCCCACTGCTGAAAGGACGAGCATGTTTGGCGCGATGGGGATGCGAACCCGCGACCCTCAGATTACAAGTCGCACGTCTTAACGCGCTTGATTATGCCGGGTCTTGACAAATAGATAACAGTTTGGTTTATTAACCAAATGTAATTGTTGTTCTGGTACCTTCACTTTAAACTTTCTTGTTATATTTACGAGCATTTGAGAAAATATTGCAGACTTCTATCACATATGAAATGGAAAAATGCATACAAATGATCAACGTCATCTGTGTGAATCTGAAGGTTCCAAGTTCGCGCTCCGTTTCGAATCAAACGCATCTTGCACTTAGCTACACTCGGGGAATAGTTAAATCCCTCTGTTCGGTTTGTTTGTTGTCAAACACACAGACACTCAATTGTCTTTCTTCACTCTGTCCACCACATGGACAAAAACCCAAGATTTTAACGTTTTAAGTCAGAAGAGTTACAGCAGATTTTCTGGATAATTTTCTATATGTTCAAGATGTTTCCATACAAAGAGGTAAAATGTCTGGAAACACATTTACCTATAGGATAACGTTTTCTCCTGGTTATAAGTTTAAAAAAATTATAATTTATCGTAGAGACAAAGTTAAACAGGGTGACAAATATGGTATTTGTGCAACTGTGATTTAACAAACATTAGCCATTCATGCAAAAATTTATAACTTAAAATAAAGGAAATAAAAATGATAAAATAACTACAAGTTAACAAGAAATCAGTGCACAATTTAGTAGGTTTGTTCTCTACTTCAGCCAATTACTAAAGCTGTTCAGACCTGTGACTATTGATTCTGTGTTTAGACGAAGAAATAGATACGGAAACGGCCCGGCATGACCAAGCGTGTTAAGACGTGCAACTCGTAATCTAAGAGTCACGGGTTCGCATCCCCGTCGTGCCAAACATGCTCGCCCTTTCAGCCGTGGTGGCGTTATAATGTGACGGTCAGTCTCATTATTCGTTGGTAAAACAGTAGCCCAAGAGTTTGCGTGGGTGGCGATGACTAGCTGCCTTCCCTCTAGTCTTACACTGCTGAATTAGGGACGGCTAGCACAGCTAGCCCTCGAGTGGCTTTGTACGAAATTAAAAAATAAACAAATAGATACGGAAACTACTATACATAGGAGAAAATTTGCAAGCAATAAGTGAAAGTAATTTAATAAATTATACCTATCATTTGATGAAAGTGATGTTACTTCTTTAAAAACGTGAAACTTGTGGTCGAAGAAACAAAACTCTTTGGTGATCGTGAAGTACACTGGTCTTTGCACTCGTCTTTTTACCAAAAGAAAATTCACCCAACAATACATGACAAGTCAATTGTGTGTGTTGGGTGGAAGTGTTGGCGAGGATATCTTGTTAAGAAAAATAACCAAGAGGCAACTTTAAGATGAAGACATATGCTAGAAACGAGATTTTTTTGTTGTTGTTTTGAATTAAGCACAAAGCTACACAATGGGCTATCTGTGCTCTGCCCACCACGGGTATCGAAACCCGGATTTTAGCATGTAAGTCCGCAGACATACCGCTGAGCCACTGGGGGGCAGAAACGAGATTTAAAAGTTAAAATAAGTGACGAAACGATAGAGGAGAAAGAGACGAACAGTTGGAGGGAAGTTTAGACAAAAGTATTCTCGTCTAGGTTTCACGTGACGTAATTCAATACGTGTCTTTCTTGTTAAGCACAATGCTACAGAGCGAGCTTCATTTTGCCCAATGTGGGTATTGAAACTCGAGATTTAGTTTTTTTGTGCTCCGTTTGGCCAGATGATTAAGAGCGCTCGACTCCCAATCTCAGAGTTGTAAGTTCGAATCCCCGTTACAACAAACATGCTCGCCCTTTCAGCTGTGGGGGCGTTAAGAGTTGATGGTCAATTCTTTAACTTGATTGCAAGTCCACTTACTTGCTATTTCACAGAAATATAAGTTCGGGACAATCCAGTGAATCAGCATTTATTATACTTAGACCCATACCAGTTGTGTTTACAATCTCCGTTTATGAACATGTACGAAACAACTCAATACAGTCTGTTCTACTGAACGTCTCTCTGCTCCTCTGTTGGACAAAATGCGAAAATTTCGCAAAACGGTTGGATGGTATAGTGCTTCGAAAAATCGCTTAGTAACTTGGAAAGCAATGGTCAAAAATTAGCTGAGTTTTTAAACTTATATCACTCATTCTCATTTATGCAAACTGTACTAAGTATTACTAGCTATCTCATGGATATTTATTTATGAAATTCTGTTCAATGGCTTGGAAAGAAATGGTCATAACGCTCTTTTCGTCCTGTTAATAAAATGATCAATAAAACTGTCTAGGTTTGTGAATAATGAGGTATAAATTAGTTAATATAGTATTTACATCGTATAGCTACATCACTTGTTATCTCAGCGAAAAAGAAACACTGCTTCCTTTCACTCATTTTTCAGTAACTGTCTTAATTGCTTGATGGTTTAATCCAAACCCGTACTCGGTGGTATCATTTTGGCCGATCACCAATCACTGAACCATTTTGGTTTAGCAACAGGAACAGCTCTGTCTCTCCCTCAATCTATTCATTTCTAACAGTGACCTGTACGAAATGTTTAAAGAAGTGGTCTAAACCTACCTTAGGTGTACTACTAAAATATCAGGGAAGAAATATGTTTAGCCTGACTGACGAGAATGTGTGATGATGGCATAAGTCTTCCTACATGGAATTTTGCTAGCACCACACTGAGATAATATAATGTTGTCAGCAGTTACAAGAATCATTACACTTTGACAAGTGTTAAATCCTCGTTTTTAAGTCGCAAAATAATGCGTTACTAGAGGTATTTCATCCATCATTTCTGTCTGGCTCCAGGCTTTCCTTAGCTTGTGACAGGTAATATTACCGGAGTCTGGGTTGAACTAACTATTCTGGCAGGTAAATACCTAACATTTCTATAAAAACTACTCCATTTAGTCGTGGATGTGTCAGATTATTTGCCATAATGAAGATCCTCAGTCAACCATGTCTCTTAAGGGTTGAGGTTAAATCTAAGAGTAACAGTGTTATCAGTCATTATGGATGCATAATATTCTGGCGCTGTTCGATCTTGTCAGTAATGAGAAAGATGCATAGGCCTTCTTGGAAATGACAAAGTCCTATGTCTAGGAAAGGGCATCTGGACTTGAAAACTGTTTCTTACAACAGTTGGTCCTCAACCTGTACATCAATCAGCTGACTCAGGAAAAGTATTATTCTCTCGATTTAGTAACTTCAACTCAATAATTTGAGTGACAGAAATACACTTAGAAACACGTTAATCAGAAAAAAAAACATTCACTAGGCAAAAACAGATCCTGATCATGGCACCAATTTTTCTCTTTCCTACTTACTCTGTATTTTCAGATTCTGTGATGTAACTTTAGGTAATCAGGTAGATGGTTTGTCAAAATATGTTTTTATGAAAAAATCTTATTGTTCCTTACACTGACTGAGTCTGAAGTAACCATTGTATCACATCAAGAAACAATCTTTATTCTCAGATACTTCGTAAACACAATCAAGGTTATTCAAGTCAATTGTTTAATTGTACTTCTCATGATTACATAATGGATTAAAGTGAATTTATAATTACTGTAATTAGAACAATATTTCTCTCATTTATCTTGTCCAATATGAGAAAACTTGGAATTATGTATGTAAAACAACAAAATAATTTCCTGAAGATATTGCATTTTTAGGATGTCATTTTAATTGCTGGTTAAAAAGATAACTATTGGCACATAAAGTATGTATTATATGTGAGGGCCAAGCTGACTCACCCAGTTTATGAGCACATAGAGTGAAAGGAACTTAGTGGACTTTTTTAAACCTACTTTCCATAATAAGAACACAATACTCAATATGAATTTCATAAAATTTTAATTACACAAAAAGGAGCTTATTAATCCATCAAGGATGTCCCTTCCTGCTTCCAACTGTAACCACCATTTACTACTCGTGTACATCACGTCCTTGATACACATAGAGGACTTATGCTCAGTGTTGTTGGATGTCTGACTCAGAATTTAGAAAATACTGGCTATCCGGATGATCATGAAATCTTCATCTGTCAAGAGCATATGTAACAAAGCCTGAAGTGTTAAATGAAATACATTGGGATAGGTTACTGAAATCCTGTATGAAAAACATGTTGTTTTCTAGCAAACATTATACTTCAGATATCTTCAAAAAGAGAATTTACATGATGTACAAAGAGAAGAATTTGGTTCTTTACAAGTGACAGAGATTACAAAAAAATAAGAGAGAGAAGATCAAAAGCACATTTGATGGAGTTTTGTGAAACCTATAATTCATACTACTTGTAAAAAAAACTATTAGATTAAACAAAGAACTAATGAAACTGATTGGAGAAAATAACTGCAACACATAACCCAAAAAAGTAGGTAGAGGGCAGAATGTCTAAATTCACAAATGGTACTCCTGATAATTCAAATAATTTTAAAATAAAATATCTTATAATTGCTTCATCCTATCTAATCAGTGACTTCCATCTGTAAACACAGAATCAGTATATTAACTGAATTAAGTAAATTCATAACCTTTCTAACAAGTCTACCAATTGTTAACAATTCTTAACTGTAAATTGGGATTCAAAAATAATGGAAGGATACAAGCTGCTATTTTACGTCCAAGTTCTTTGAAAGGTGTAATCATTGATGTTGTTAAGACTACTTATATTTGTCAACAAATTGTTATTTTATAACATTTAACTGTTTATTTATCCAAATTATTTTAGATTTATACAATAATTAAAAGTTGAAGTTTTTAACAGATTTTATTAAAATATATACGTTATTCAGTAGATTTAATCCAGTTTTACAAGCTGTTTCCCAGCAGTATTTTAAGAAGTTTGAGTTGCACCTTTAGCTTGTTCTATATAGTGTAAGAATTTGTAAAAATATCATGAAATTTTCATATTGAATTTTATACTTACAATTATTAACATTTAGGGTTAGTTGGAAGAATGACATATGAAAAAACTGGTACACAAAGTCTACATTCACATTTTAAACTTTAAAAAAAATCTGTCTCAGTAATTTATTTTTTACTTGTTAAAAACATTATAAATTATTTCCAATATGCATGTTTTTCTCTCAAATAAATCACAAATTTAAAAAAGTATCAGCATATCGATACTGGATAAAATTTATATGAAACTCAGTAGTAAATTGAAACAAAGATTATATGTCGCTATTAATACATGTTGACACTTTTTAAAGTGGAATGTTAAAACTCAAAATACACTACTGCTTACAAATAACAGTGATATAATTTCTTTAACAGTGAAAACAGGATTCCTTAAAAACTACAAGACTGTTGCTAACTATCTAACATGACATTGTAGAGCATCAACGGATATATACATTATGGAAAGGCTGTCCTCATTTTGCAATTACTATCTTCATTTACAAGTTATTTTTATATATACTAACCGAAATATTTGTTTAAATATTTGTTACAGTGAAAGTAATATGATTACATATTGTGTGTGTGTATATATGTGTAATATATTGGTATATATTACAATCACTACACTGACTGTTATTAAAGTGTTAACGTATGTGTAAAAGTTTTAATTGAGTAATGTATGTAAGTAATCTGTGAGAAATTTACACAAATACAGTTTCTATAATAGAAACTTTCACTGTGATTTTTATTTTCACCAGTATTGGTGAAGTAGTCTCCAGACCAGTTAGAGCAGTTGTTCCCAAACTGGGGGTAAATTACCCCCTAGGGGTAATTTAACAATTTATCGGGGGTAATGGAGGGGTGACAGAAAAAAAGTTAAATTCTGAAAATCAAGAAAACATTGAGGTAGCTGGTATTAGGATTAATGTTAACTTAGTCTTAGTATGTAAAGTTGTAAATTAAACCTATTTTAAGTATGTGATAAAATTAAACCAAATGACAATAAACATCAAAAACTAATATACAGTAGTAGAAAATAAAAAAATATGTATCTAAGTGTGTGGTAATCTAAAAGTATTTTGACAAGTATGCTTCAGAACACAAGTCACTCAGTAACCCTGATGACTCATCGACGTGTCCAGTACGCGTCACTCACTGCCTGAGGTTGCCTCTATTTCACATTGTCAGTTTCTATGTGAGCATCAGCCGAGGTAGACAAAACCTGGTATGTATGTGTACTGCCCTGTGCCGTATAGTTAGTATTTACCTACTATTACATCATTTCTATGCCGAATAAGCTCTTTTAATGCTATCTAGAATGCCATGAAAAATAAATAATAAGTTCACATTGTTCACATTTTTTATGCAGTTTTTCTTTTTCTGCAGATTAAACAATAAAATGTCTAAAAAGCGCACCTACTCTGACGCCTTTCTTTGCTATGGCTTTGTGAATTTACCTTCTGGTGGAGAGGATCGGCCACAATGTGTAGTATGTCACAAAGTGTTGACAAATGAAAGCCTCAAGCCATCAAAACTCTCAGCTCACCTCCAGAAGTGCCATCCAAATCTTCAAAATAAGGATCAGGCTTATTTTCAGTGCCGGGCTGTAGCTCTGAAGAACATCCAATTCCATTTATCTGGAATTCAAGCCCAAAAGCTGCAAGCTGCGGTCGAAGCATCTTACTTTGTTGCATATGAAGTTGCCGAACAACAAAAATACCACACCATTGCAGAGAATCTGATTATGCGTTGTGCATACGAGATGGTAAGCAAGGTATATGGGGAGGATGAAGCGAAGAAACTGAGTGTCATATCTCTATCAAACAACACAATCTGCCGACGAGTCGATGACATGGCATCAGATATTCTGTCCCAAGTTCCAACAGAGATCAAGGAAAGCTCATATAGCAAATTCTCCTTGAAATTTGATGAATCGTGTGACGTAGTCAGTTGTGCTGTTCTCCTTGGGTTCGTTCCTTAAGTCCACCAGGACAAGATCAAAGAAGAGTTCCTATTATGCAAAGATCTGCTGACAACCACGAAGGGAGAAGATATCTTCAATATTATCAACAGTTTCTTTACCACGAATGGATTGGATTGGAACAGCGTTCAACAGGTAGGGAGAGATGTTTATATAAAGTCTAGATTAGTATAAATACAATGAATTACATGGCATATAGTCATATAGTTTTATTTATTGTACAAGTAGCTGTAATGAAGCTAATATTTTATACATAATTCACAAAAAAGTATCGTGCCTGTCGTACTGAAATACTAAAGTACCAAAATAAGTTAAATTAAATTAAAACCATATAATTATAATGCAAAAGATAAGTAAGAATGACTAACTGACGCAATCTATAATAGTTTTTCTTTTTTAATCTAGGTCTCCGTCGATGGAGTACCGTTGATGATGGGTCGTAATCGTGGATTACGGGGTCTCATACAAGCTGTGAATCCAGAAATTTCTGTTGATCACTGCATCATTCATCGGTACTCTCTTGGATCAAAAAGCCTGGCTGGTAATCTGAAATTAGTGTTTGAAGATGTGTTGAAAATCGTCAATTTCATCAAGTCCAGAGATGTGCATTCGTGCATATTCAGGGAGCTGTGCAAGGAAATGGGAGACCAGTATCAAGTTCTGCTCTACCACACCGATGTTCACTGGTTGTCACGAGGTAAGGTTGTATGTCGAGACATTGAGCTCCGAACAGCTCTTCAGGAATTTCTGAAACAAGAAGAATCTCCTTTTGCTACTAAGTTCACTGATAAGGAGTGGCTTGCTCGACTTGGTTACTTGACTGACATATTTGTGGAGCTGAACAGTGATAATCTGCAACTCCAGGGCCAAAACACGACTGTCATTGATGCCCATCACACTGTGACTGCATTTCTGGGAAAACTGAGACTTTGGATTCGACGCTTGGAGAAAGGAGTGATCGCTCAGTTTCCCACCCTAGACCAGTTTGTTGAGGAGAATAATTATGATACTGGATCACTTTTACAGACCATCAACAAAGAGATGAGCGACCATTTGAAGGGGCTTGAAACAAGCATGCAGCACTACTTTCCAGAGAGTGACCTAAAAACAGCCAGTCTTCAGTGGATCATTCATCCCTTTTCTGTACCTGATGAGGCCATTCATGATGATGATTTCCCTGCAAAAGAGGAGTGGATCACAATGCGAGCAAATGAAGCCTTGAAAGTCAAATTCCAAAACCAAAATGCAGATTCCTTTTGGATTTCACAACTAGCTGACTCGCCAACTCTGTCCAAGAGAGCCTCGAAGTTGTTGGTATCGTTCTCAACAACGTATTTGTGCGAGAAGGGGTTCTCAACCGTGCTGGGGATGAAAACAAAAAAGAGGACTCGCTTGAATGTTGCAAACGATGCCAGGCTGGCACTTTCAACCACAAAGCCAAGAATTCCTAAACTAGCTTCAAGTATGCAACTCCATCCATCCCACTGATGTTCTTGACATCTTTGGCAATATTCATTAAAAATGCACAATGATCAAATACAATAATTAAAAGTGTAATTCAGTGTAAATAAATTATACAAGTAAATTGTAAATAAATAAAGTGCAATATATCTCTAGTTTAATTTAGCCATATATATATCAATGTTGAAAACATTTTGTGAAAGGGGTAACATGCTTAATGTGGCATGTTAAATTGGGTAACAAGCTGAAAAAGTTTGAGAACCACTGAGTTAGAGGTTCCTAATGCCAAATATAAACAGATAGAAGTTCATATGTTTGGACTTAAGGTTCTTTATCATATGTTGATAACACAAGCCTGTGTTCACACATTATTAGTTTCAATTTAGGTTATAATACATAACTACAAATTGATGAAAAATGTATTTTCAAATTCCATTTTGTTTATATCTGTATAGAATGTGACAAGATACATTTTCAAGTAAAGATTTTTATAGAAAGCAAAGAAGAGATTTGTCAATACACTCAGTGTTATTTGTAACCATATATTTGTTGTGACTAACTCGGGCAAAAAGAATTTTTCATTTACCTGCAGAATATGTCGGCATTATAAAAAGTTTCTGAAGAGAAATTATTTATAAGTGCTTGAAAGTAAATAAAATAAAAACTTTTATACTATTAGAATAATTTCAATGATTTCATTGCAAGAATAACAAAATGAACATTTGTAATAACACAAATTATTCAAAAGTTTCTGTTTTGAGAACAAGAAAATAAATATCTTAATAGAATATTTTTATATGCTTCATTTTAACAAGAAGGAAATATATTTCTGTGTCAACACAATAATTTCTCCTGTTTCTTTGTTAAGAAATACATTTCTATGCTACCACAATAGAGAGGCTGAGAATATTAAGTTAAAATAATTTTAGATCTTATCACGTCATTACAGTCCATATTGCTATGTCCAGTTGTGCTTCATTGGATAACCATACATTTTGTATCCAAAGCATGCCATTTCTCCATGAAGGCTTTCTATAATTCATCTGGTAAATGAGCATGATCTTTTCCCAGTGAACATTTCAACAGTATTTTTCCAAAGGAAAAAAACATTTACATTCATTTCATTTTTCCAGTACAAGTTGCATATCTGTGTTGTGATAGCAATTTCTGCCACTTTTCAAGAAAGAGATCCTTTCTTCACTGTGTTTGGAACTACTGTCTGGGGCATATGTGGTTGGCTTTGGCAACTGACCTTTCTGTTTGTAGAATATTACCAAATAAAAGGTATCTTACTAACTATAGCTGAGACAAAACTTTTATAAATGGTTGTTGTTCTCAAAGTTGATCCATGTTCTTTTGTTTTCCAATGAAATGAATATTCTGATACAATAATTTCTAAATCCCCAAACTAAATGCACCTTTAAGATCCAATTATAAGAATATTTTTCATTGGAAAAAAAAAAAACTGTTACATAACCTACAAAAGCAATAATTTTTCAGTGTAATTATTGTCAGAATGTAGTGCTGATACACTCCATGCCACCACAACTTTATAGCAGCAGTGGTTGTCACATGAGTTGTTAATTTGCATATTCAAAATCATTTTAATGTAACATAATCAGCCTACTTTCATATGTTTTCATAATAAGGACAAGAATATAAGCTCCTTTACTAAGGAAAGCCAAGGAACAAAAGAAATATGTCATAGCAGAACAAGTATCATTCCACCAACTGGCTAAGAGATACACTTGTATATGCCTTTCAAACCAGCTTTTACACAATAGTACATCATTCTCAGTCTTTTCTATTTATAAGATCAATTTGTTTTCTTTTTTTTTCACTTCACCTTATGACAAGATTCAATCAGTACACACTGAACAATATTCATTCAATGTGCATTATGGTGGAGTAAATTGCCATAATATTCTTTCACAGTTTATTAATAATTACACTCACAAGGCATGTGAAATAACTGAATAGAGCAAGAAGGTTAAATTCAATTTTAAAACAATATATTAGTTTCAAAGTTTTATAGTACAGATATCTGTCATCAAATAAAAATGTGTACATGAACACACAAGCCACTTGGCACATAAACAGTTTTGAAAAATACATTCTAACGTTATGGTACTTCTAGGGCTAATAAATAGCTCACTTCAACTTCAGACTGATATTTTGTACCTTATTTTTCAGAGATCTTTTAATATTTGATTCAATGATGTCCAAGAGACTAACCAACCTGCCCTTTCTCTTCAGTAACGTCTGTTGTACTCTCTTATAATAAGCAAATAATATGGTGCCAGATTAGATGAAGTTTTATAATACTGATGATGTTTTAAAGATGTAGTAATTCAAGTAGAATAAAACATGAAAAGATTATTATATCGGTACAATATAAAAGATAAGTAAGCATAGTAATAAGCTTGATTTTAGATGTCAAATAAGTGGTAGCTTTCATTCTATTATTAACATTTATAATTAAGTAGCATAATTTTATTCAGCGATTTATAAATTTGAAATTTCTTATTTTAAACATTTGTCTCTAGTAAATATGATATCAAATGTGATTGCTACTCCAATATATAATGATGATATTCCATTTGTCTTATGTTTAAACACAACATTTATAGTTACGTTATCTGTTATCAAATTATTTTTTTAAATTAGCTAAACATATAGCATGGTCATTTAGGACAGACATCTGTGCACATATTACTATATTTGATTTACTCCAATGAATAATTACCATATAACAAATATGATACATAACAGTACTAGAAACCAAGTTTTGATAAGTGTAACGTACAAGATTATTTTTAGTCTCATTGGGTTTTTTTTACAAATTTTTATCCTGTACAATAAGTTACTTGTATTTTATTGACATTTTGAGACTGGAAATGGCTTCATTTTTAGAATTGCATGTAAAAATAATCGTTGTTTCTTTAAAAAAATAGTTTTTAAAAATTGAACATTATACAAGAGGCAATGGATTTTGGAAAAAAAGAAGATATTTGATTTTTACTCAATGGAAAAACTCGCACCAAGTTAAGTGTTAACAAACATTTAATACCTAAGTTCTTGTATGTAAGTGATTTTTATGATTAACTGCTGATATTGTATGCTACAGAAATATACAGAGATAAGTTAAGTTGGAAATTTTATAAATCTACAGTATCAACTTCTAAACAATTTCCTTACACTTTGTAGGTATGAAATAAAATCCCTCTGACCCAAGCATTTTCAAAAGGTAGAGCTTTCTTCTTTAGGGGCAAACTGAATACAAAAATATATTTATTATAAAATTACATAACTGCTTTTAAATTGTTTAAATGCAGAATGTACAAATCAAAAGGAAATTGACATTTCCCACTTGATATGATTAATATAAAAAAACAGACTAGCCTAACAGTTTAAAGATTTGCATATAGTCTTTTGTAATTTCAGACAGTGATTGAGAGGACAGGTAAACTTGATGCTGGTGAGTTTGAACTACAGTTCTTTGATTCCCGCTACATGTTGAAAGAAGATGATGATGAAAAGTGGAGTGGCTGGTTGAAGCCCTCTTGTATACCAATTACTATTATTCTTATATTAATTATCTTGGTAGTTCTTCTTCCCCTGCTCGACCATGAAAAGAAAGATGAAAATGCCTCAGTAGATTTAAAGAATTTAAGGAAAAACTGTTCCAATACATGTGTGTAAGTACCAATATTTAATTAAACATTTAAAGAGAAAAAAAGGTGTCAATCACACCTGCCCCTTAAAAAAAGAAAATAACTAAAAAGAATAAAAATACCCTCACAGATAGCCTTTATCACCGAAATACTTGTCAAGCTTTCTCCAACATTTCATAAATTAGCCATGTCAACAAAAATTGAAGGTAATTTCTTCTAAAGGCTAACCACCTATTGGAAAAGTACATCATATGTGCTGAAGATACCTCTTACTTTCCAAAATATTATATTGCCCCTCCCACAAATTCCTAGCATACTCACTTTTAAATATAAAATAATAATATGATGCACCAACATGACCAGTTAAAGTTTTTGAACACCAGATCACTCAAACTATTATTTTCTCATTTTTGTTTTCATTAATTCAAGGATTAACTGGCAGGTTTTAAGATACTAGTTGTATCATCACTGAAATTCTCAAGGCTTGCTGTTTGAAGTGTTAATATATATTATCAACAACAACAAAATTCTTCATAGATGTAATATTATCTATCAAATAAAAATGTTTAGTAGTCCTCCATTCTTAACTTCTACAAAATTGTCATTGTTAAAACATTTGTGTAAATGAAAAAATGTTTGGTTTTAATATTATTGTTTGTTTGTTCGTTTTTGAATTTCATGCAAAGCTACACAAGGGCTACCTGTATGAGCTATCCCTAATTTAGTAGTTTAAGACTACAGACAGGGCAGTTAGTCATCACCACCTATTGCCAACTCTTGGGCTACTCGTTTACTAATGAATAGTGGGATTGACCATCACACTAAAATGCCTCCACAGCTGAAAGGGCAAGCATGTTTGGTGCGACGGGGATTCAAACCCACGACCCTCAAATTACAAATCGAGTGCCTCAGCCACCTGGCATGCTGGGCCTAATGTTATTGTAAATATTTTTGTTCGTCAATCATTATGCAACTTTACTACAATTCAAAAGTTATGTGCAAACTAATGATAAAAATCTTCAAAGAAAATTTACAAAAGTGAATTTTTTCATCAGACATGTTTTGATTTTTTTACTTCAAGTACTAGTCTATAATATAATGTATGAAATATATTAATACATGTCATTTGCAAGAAGGTTCAATTTTTATCAAGAATTTATAACTCATTACTTCATTTTCTATTTTTATGGCATTAATTCAAATAATGTAGTATTTAGGTCTGCAAATATCAAATAGTTCAACTTAAAACTGTCTGCAGAAAGCAGATTTGGAGTGTTAGAGTATTAATTGAATATGATAGAAAAAATATGAAATATGGACAAAAGAACAAATTTTAAAAAAACTTTTGTTGATAGTAACTGTATAAATCTTCACACTGATCACCCAGCTTCCAGTTTTCTTTGGCAATTGTAACTGCACGGCTAATCGAGTTGAGGAGTTTCTTTAAATTGCATCTACTTCAGATGAAGAATTCTAATTTTCCCCTGAAACTCAGACAAAACTTTAGTGTAGCATATAAGAAAGGCATACATCATTTACTATTCCAGTTAACATTTGTGTGAGAGAAAACGTCTTCATTTAGATCAAGCTGAACAAATATTTGAGTTAGCCACCTCTTGCTTGAAACTGGAATGTAAAAACAGAACCAATGGTATAAAGTACAGAACAGCATTTTGATGTTCTAGTTAAGAGCTTAACTTGAAGATGGCTATGAAAGATCAAAACATTTTCTGTACTTTATTTTAATTAGAGTTTTAATACCCATACCAGCTGTCTTATGAATACATTTGTACTTTAAGTGGATTTATTGTTGTCATGATTAACCAATGACATATAAACTTTATCAGAATAAAGGGACTGATATATGTTCATGGCCTTTCAACAGTCCTAGTTTTGTGACATAATGAATATTTAATTAGATAATCTCATAAAATGTTTTGTAAAATTAGATGTATGTATATTATAAAGATTTATTGTGTTAGCTAGCTGTAACTTATTCTAAATTTGATAATTATGATATGCATAAATATATTCAATATCAATAATCAACAGCAGTTATTGCTAAAAAGGTGAGAGTTAAAAGACATTATGACATAATAAAATTATCTTCCACAAAATGACTTTTTTATGGAAATCTTTCTTTAAGGCCCAGCATGGCCAGGTGGTTAAGGCACTGAACTCATAATCTGAGGGTTGCAGATTCGAATCTCCATCACACCAAACATGTTCACCCATTTCAGCCGTGGGGGCGTTATAATGTGACGGTCATTTCCGCTATTCATTAGTAAAAAGAGTAGCCCAAGAGTTAGCAATAGGTGGTGATGACTAGTTGCCTTCCCTTTAGTCTTACACTGCTAAATTAGGGATGGCTAGCACAGATAGCCCTAGTGTAGCTTTCTGCAAAATTGAAAACAAAGATATAAACCTTTCTTTAGTTTTTGCCTGGTGAAAATCTGAAGTGAAGTTTCACTAGTTCTTAATATAGTCTAAAATCTTCTGGATATCTATGCAATCATCTCTTTTCTCCTAAAATTCAACATTTAATTTAGTTTGGTGAAAGGTGGATGTTCTTTTATTCCAGTTTTCAACTTGTTGAAAGCATTCCTGAAAACATGACATACACTAAAGGTTCACCTCTTCATCCATCAGTTTTTCATGGTTGGCTTAATTTAATTGAGAAAGCTCAATACACTATTGATATTGTCTCATTTTACTGGACACTTCAAGACAGAGATGTCACACCAGATCCATCTGCTTGGGAGGTAAACACTTGTTTTTCATAACATTTTTTAATGGCTCCTAATCTTTATTCTGACAATGTTTCAGCTTCTGAATAAACTTGAGAATAACACAGTAGGAAATTATGTTTAATGTATAAAGAAATTTATGATTATATGAACTACACATGAAATAACAGTTTGCTTATTATATGTATGTTATTATTAGTTAATAACAGCATTAAAAAGCTAGTTTGTACAATTTTTCAAGATGGTTACATGATAAAACATAATTATACAACATTTTTGTTTTTAATCTGATTTTTCTTTCTTTTATTGATGTACATAAACAATGTTAATCAAATATTGATTTAAAATATTTTTAGATAACTCATTTTCAGCTAATTCTTATGAAAAAATTCAAAGTAATATATACTTTAATAATATAATTAATTATATTATTAATTTGCAGGTAAATTTGTTGATTTATTATAAGAATAAGAAAGTATCCTCAATAACCACAGCACTTGAAATTCTTTTAGGAAGGATTAGACCAAATTAATCTAGAAGATTCTTTTTTTCACTTTTATTAGCTATATTTTTGTGTGCCAGCAACACTGAACATGGGAATCATGCATACTTCATTTGGTTTTATTATTCATCAGGATCTCTACCGGCCTACTCTCATACTGAATTTTTTTTAAGTAGGATTAGAGTAAATTAATCTTTGAGACCTCGGGAATGGCCAAATATACCAAATAAAAGAGTTTGAGCTCCTTAGTCCAAAATTGCAATTAGATCTCTATCATCTCTTGACTGAGTTTCATTGGCCCTAAGCTTTTTAACGTATAGAGGCCCCCTTGAGCCAGAATGTCTGCAAGAAATATATTTATAATCACAGCTTGAGGCCCTAGGCTTCAGTCCGGTAAGTCCATGCCTTAATCTAAGACTGACAAATATATGAGCTAAATGCTTGTACTTGATAAAAAAAACACCTCAAAGCCATTTTATGAGCTGATATGCAATGGCTAATAATGGGTTAAAATTGTTCTTTTTGAAATTATTGCAGGAATATGGTTAATTAATTATTGAATTATGTTTTGTTGGTTATCTTAGAAGGAAATGTAGGTTTATTAATGATGTTACTGTTTAACAGGGTGAACGTGTTTTTCAAGAATTACTCGATGCTGGAACCAAACGAGGAATTCATATAAGGATAGCCCAAAATAAACCATCTATATATCAACCAAATTATGATACTGAATACTTAGTGAGAAAGGGTAACTTCTGTCATATTTGACTTTTGAAATATTTGCTTTTTTTGTGGTGTAACTAAACAGTACTTAGAAATCTGTCAGTGTGCACATCTCAATTGATGTTCACTTAACAGAAATGATTTCAGAAGGGCATCTTATTCTTGAAGTGTTAATATATATTTGTCTGTGTATGTGTGTGTGTGTGTGTGTGTGTGTGTGTGTATATACATAATAGGAAACAGTTCATTATTCAAACAAGAAAAACACTATATGTATGAAACCCACAATATTAATGTATGTATTTTGATAATGATTAAATATGTTTGAGAATGTAATGTTTAATGGAAACTGTTTTATTACACTGCAGATAGTATTAGTAGGAATCCATAAACTGAAAAACAAGTTATAGATGTGTTTTAAAATGTGCTGATTTTTAAAAATCAAGGTATATCACATCTAAACCATTTTAAAAAGTTAAAGTAATTTGAGGCTAATGTATTAGGACTGTAAAAGTTTTAGTGTATAAATTAAATGAAACTTTAATATTGTAAAAAAATGTCAAATTTTATTAATAGTTCAGTCAATTACTCAGTTTCTAAAACTGTTAGAAACTTTGCACTTGTAAAACTTAAATTTTGGTTACGATGTATGATGTCATCATGTAATAAATCTAAAACACTTATATCTTTGGTAGTACAAAACAAATAACTTTAAATAATTTATACAGTAAAATGTTTAGTCAAAAACAAAACTGTTTGATCAAAACTATGATGTTATAAAATTAATTGTAAATTATTGACACATTCCAATAATCTATCCATAAAATTTGAAACCTCAATCTTAGAAAAGTATTATATCTTTATTATTTGTACTATCAATAGGTCTGTCTTGTAGTTGATACATTCAGACAGTCATTCTATACTGTTTGAACTCAAGGGTTTTGATAATGCAGTTTCTGTTTGGTAAATTACCAGTGGAGAATGCAAAACAGGTTTGAAGAATCTTATTTTGTATTAGAAAATATGAATGTCCCTTTGCAAAAATTTGTGTGAAATGAAATTATTTTTAATTAAAACGTTAATTTACATTTACCGAAGTAGACGAAGATGTTAAATGTACTAGTAATAAAATTCTAAAATATATGGCACATAAACTGAAATGTGTGCAGTTGGGCATATTGTAAGAGTAGTAGTCAAATCCCACTATTTCGTGTATCAAGATTAATCCGAGAATTTGTGATAGGTAGTTTTGACTTGTTGTCGTCTCTCCAGTTTATCATTTCAAAATTATGGGTAGCAACTTGCAGACAGTCTTCACGTAAAATTCAGTAAAAACAAATTAAAGGTCACATCACAAAGTTAATAGTTGTGCTGTATGTACCACGTCGAGAAGTGCAAAGTGAAATAACAAACAAAATGTTCCTCTTTAAGTCAGTAAAATAGGGCAGGAAATTTGTTTTTGTAATTGATTAGAGAGATTTCAGTATTTAAGTATATTATTAGTATGGTATATTAGTATTATATATATCACAGATCTATTCAATAAAATCTTACCATCTTCAGTTCTTCAGCCAGTGTTGACTCTCCATTAAGTTCCGATAATTTACTTATTTGAGGCAGTATGTGACTTAACAATGCTAATATGTTCATTTATAATGACTAATAAAGTAGATGGTTTTACAGCTTTAATCACATTCAACATTCTATTTCAGTATGAGAAAACCAAAAAGTTTTGGTGAGCTGTACAATGTACACATTGTAAATTTGTAGACAATATGAAATAAATTGATACTAAATATTTTATTAAGGATAAATGTTATTGACAAATTTGAAAAATATACCATAGCTTATATTCAAAACAGTTTATTACTATTTTTTTTCGCATTTGATAGAAATTTTGATGTTTTTGTTTTTGCTACCAAATTATGAACTTTTTGATAGAAGCTTGTAAAGGTGCGTGTACTAAACTATGATTACACAATGTAACACAAATTTTGTTCCTGGATAGTATGTGCTATTTCTTAATTGCTTACATTGTAAAAGTACAGAAAACGGCCATCATTACCTTCAAAGTTTGCTTTTGTAACCTATATAATGAAATTTAGAAATTAACCTATTTTCTGTATAAAAACTGGCAATTTTTCATAATTTTCATTTACATTTACAACATATGAATCAAAATTTACATGTATTTATATAAAAATTGTATAAAAGTGTTTAGAAGTGAGTAGTTTTTAGAGATTTGCCTCTGTAATGTAAATAAACTTTCATGTATCAGCCCGCAAATATAGTCTCCCATCATGTTTTCGTCATACGCTCTTTGGTAGCGGCGTTCACCAGTATATCTTGGTGGAAACGCTCGCCTTTATCCTCTGAGTATGATTCATGTTCTCCTTGAATTTATCAAGTGAGCGTCAAGGATATGGGCTTTCAGGGAAATTTTGCCGTAGTTATTCACCAAAGCCTCAACCAGTTCCACATAATTTTCGGCCTTGTGATTGCCCAAGAAGCCTCCAACCACTACAGCAAAGCTGCCCCAAGTTGGTTTTCCTTCCTACTGAGTTTTTTGGGGAATTCTGTGCTGTTGTTGTTGTTTTGAATTAAGCACAAAGCTACACAATGGGCTATCTGTGCTCTGCCCACCACGGGTATCGAAACCCGGATTTTAGCGTGTAAATCCGCAGACATACCGCTGAGCCACTGGGGGGCAGGAATTCTGTGCACTCCATGATCTACTTTATTTATGGTCCAAAGAAGATATCAGCCTTAACCTTTGCCTCACACAGCTTAGTATCAAGAGCTGTGACAAATTGTTTCATAAGACCCAATTTTATGTGCAATGGTGGGAACAACTTCTGGAGGTCCGCTAGTGACTCACACTTGGTATTATGCCTCCCCACAGAGAACTCAGTCCGTTGTGCCCAGTGCTTTTTGTTGTAGTACGCTACGATGACCCTGCTGTCCCAAAGGCAAAGATGTCAGGGAAATTTGGAAAAAACTTACCCATTAGGAATGCCACCATTTTGAAGTATCCGATAACCTCTCACTCACGGCTCATCATACTTCAAGGCAGATGCTGTCACAGAGTACTTTTTCGCTCTTATCGTGATAAATTGGATTCACACATGGCAGAATGCGTCTTAAGAACGCTTACAGTTTCTTGGTATCATCTCTGATAAAATCAGTTAGGTCTATGTGTTCACTTGGGCAGTTAGAACTAAACTGAAGTGATGAGTTCTTGTATATATATATTACTATAGAAAGTTCTAGAAATTTCTAAAAGGTTCTTGAAAATTCTTGTAAGTTCTATAACACGCTAGAAAGTTTTTGTAAGTTCTACAATACTCTAGAAAATTCTCGTAATTTTTATAACACTCTAGTAAATTCTTGTAAGTTCGAGAAAATTCTCTATCAGCTATTTAGCACAGAATCTACCTGAAATGTCCTGGAAAATGGGTAAATTTGAAAATTTCAGTACCCAGGTCACAAAAGCAAAGTTTGAGGAGAAAAATAGGTCTTTTCCATTTACTTTAGGCACAAGCAATTGGAAAATAACACTTTCTACCCAGGAGCAAGAAAATGTAAAAATGTTGTTACATAGTATTATTGTTACAGTCATATAGCCAGCCAGTCCAGGGAAACAACTCCCAGTACTTTATATTGTATTTGTGTTATCATAAACAACGTTATAATACCAATGATGAGTTGAAGGCAGCTATTACCGGGGCATTCGGAACAATAAATCCTGCTATGTTGAAGAAAATATCTCAGAGAACATGTCGTCGCATAATATTATGTAGCGAGAATGAGGGACAGCACATTGACACACTGGATACATAAGATGTATGGATGGGTTACCCTGCACAAGAAGCAGCTTGTTTTAGTATATTGTGCTGTATGTTAGGCATTATATATAGATAAAAAAGCCAGTATGTTGAAGAGTTGTACATATGGTAGTAGATAGACAGCTAAACTATTCTTTGTGATCACATTTTACAAATTACTGGCAAAATGTTTGTGGTGAAGTATTTCACTTTAAATAATTCTGATTTCCTTAGATTGAAAGTTTTAGAATCCTCACGTTTTGTTTTGTTTTCTAGGGGCTGCAGTAGTACGAAGTGTAGACTTTGACGGACTGATAGGTGCTGGAATCTTACATACAAAAATGTGGTTGATTGACAACCAACACTTTTACATAGGTAGTGCTGACATGGATTGGAGATCTCTTACTCAGGTGACGATTCCTTAATATTTATATCACAATGTTACGTTTTTTTTATGTTTATGTTTTATGTAGACTGAACGCAACAGAAAGACACAGATAACAACTTGTATAATTTATTACAATAAACTATTATATATGTAACAGATATAACATTGACAGATATTCAGTTTCAACCTTTAAAATTAATTACAATACAAAATTGGTACTGGCCTGAGTCCAATATAATGATCTAGAATGAAAGTCCAAAAGTTCAGATCAGAAATCCAAAATTCCGGTCTAGGGTGTGAATTTGGTCCCACGAAGAAATTCGGAAGTTTGAATGGAGAAGTCCAGAAACAATTCACAGTCCAATAAATTTGACGAAGTTCTTTTTACGATGTTTTCGATGAATGTCTCAAATTTGTTATTTTCTAACTTGCCTCGTTTTCTCTTAAACAGCCCTGTACGTGTTGACCTTCAGTATAACCAGTAACTCGAATGAATCGTAAAGAATGACGAAATAATATCACAGCTTCTATAGATCTAACTCTAGTCACAAATCCGAGTTGAATAAACACACAGCAAACGTTTACTTTTTCTCGAGCAAAGACAACTTCTCTTGAATCGAAATAAAATCTAATGACTGACTCTTCTTCTCGCGTCGCCGTCTGTTTTTATATTAGTAGGCTTACTGTGTCCTCGAACAATCGCGTAACTTCTACAGAGTTCCAGAGTAATCTGCGCATATCTGTTTTTGCACGAGACTCGTCGTCTAGACACTAAGCCGCCAAGCATTCCATTTATAGTCAATTGATTGATCTACCTAATTCTAGAAATTTCTAAATGTTATTTTAAATGAATAACAACATATTTTATTGGTTTGAACTTTGAAACAATAATATAAACAACAACATGGCATTCTAAACGCTTTATACATAACACACAATTATTTGTTTTTTGTTTTTTTTTAATTAAGCACAAAGCTACACAATGGGCTATCTGTGCTCTGCCCACCACGGGTATCGAAACCCGGATTTTAGCATGTAAGTCCGCAGACATACCGCTGAACCACTGGGGGGCCACAATTATTTGAAATGGTAGTTACACTAAACTTTATTTTACCTAAACGGAGTCAAAACTTAAACATTTGCATATCCCAGTCGATGTTAAACTGTTAAAAGCCGAACTCAATTGTATAATTTACAGTTTCCTAATGAGATAAAAATACTAAAAACACGAGGTTTGATACTTATGGTGAACAAACTTTCCACCAGGCTTTCATCTTTATATGTCTGAAAAATTTCTCTATCTAACAAAACAAATAAAAAAACCCAAAAAAACAACAACAAGACAACATTCAAACACAAAGTTAAATTTTACACGTCTTTTAACTCAAAAATACCTTCATGGCCAAACTTTTATTGCCCCAAGTATAGGTGAAGAAATGAAAAACATAAACTGTTAGTATGTTGCATTTGGTTACATAAACTGTTAATACATTGTAATTATTTATAAAAACTATAAACATGTGCTAAATAGTTTCTGCTTCATATTAAAATATTTTGTAAGTTTGACTTATGATGTTTAACTTACCTGTAGAATATTTACAGATTAAAAATAATTTTTTATATAAAAGAATTTTATTGCTGTTCACTATAGATAGCCTTGGGTTGGGAGCTCATAAAATGGATGGTTAGGTTGTGGTGTGTGATACTGTATAATATTTTATGGATTATTATTTTCAGTGAATCTTCCATTTTACTTTCTTGCTTTTATATATACTTTGAATATCCTGACTTGTATATTTGAAACTTACACATTGACTTACCTGTAAATTACTGAGAAGAAACCTTGTGTTATTTTTAATAATTATTTTAAATTCACATGTTAATGATGTAGATGGTATCTTGCCAAACTATCAACGAATTTTGGAAAAAAAAAAGACAGTGTCATGTCCATATAATTGTTATTTATTTTTCTAATACTTTTTTTTGAAGACATCTTGAAAGTTTGTCTGTTTGCAGTTGTAGGTTTGCTTGTTTCAAAGTGAGAATCTAATTAGGTAGGTAATTTGATAATTATAGCTTGTATTTTTTAAATGAGAAATTTTACATTGTCACAAAATATCGACATCTTATTGTATAAAATTGGGTTTCATGTGGTTGTCAAACACATTTTAAGTTGAAGACTATTAAATCTTCAAAACACGATTATATAATATAAAAAACATTAAAAATATTTTCATCTGAACACAAAAATATGATGATTCAATTCACGTAAAGAAAAATTTGGAGCAACTGCCTACAATTGAAACATAATTAAAAACAACAACAAACTTGTTGAATATCTGTGTGTTTGTGGGTGTGTGTGTTTTTCGTATAGCAAAGGCACAAAGGGCTATCTGCTCAGCCCACCTAGGGGAATCGAACTCCTGATTTTAGCGTTGTAAATCTGGAGACATACCGCTGTACTAGCGGGGGGCCATTATAATAAACCCCCTCAATTCCTGAAGGAACAGAGGGCCACAAACACTGTGGTTTCAGTAACAGACTGGTATTTAAGTGAGCAGGTTGTTAGCCTACTGTACAACCCCCAATTTGGAGGACAATTTCTCAGCCCCCACTGAGGAATCGAACCTCTCATTTTCGCGTCATATTGAACATCTAAAAAAAATTAGAGAAATTTTGGTGGTTGACGTCTTTTGATTACTTCATCTAAGTCTTATAGTTATAAGTTTTCACAAAGTGTGCATCTTATGCTTTATCAAAGTAATGCAAATTTTTTACAAAAAAGTACCAAATTTTTGCAAAACTATATTTATGAACAGGAATGTAACATCAAAAGTTAGTTTGTTTTTTAAAGCGAGAGTCAGTAATAATGGAAGTGAGACATTGTCCTGGATCTATGAAATCACATGTAATATTTATATATAAGCATAATAAAGTCAACACATCTCTTTTCATACACTTGTTTTCCTTTCTTTTATCTATCCACCAACATATCAAAATTATTAATTGACATGTTATTATGCTGAAGAAGATTACTCTTTTTATATATGTATATATTTCATATTTTGGATATGCATATAAATAAAGCAGAGATGTCCATATCCTTGTGTGCTATCAGTAGTTGTTCTGAAGAACTGGGTGAATAAGTTTTGACAGAATTCAGTTGAGGAATATTCATTGACCTTCTTAAGAAAGTGTTGATTGGATAAGCAAGTGAACAAACAGTTTTAAATGAGCAGGCATTTTACTTTTGTTATCTTAATGCTAAGAATATGGGGTCAGTGAAAGGTCAACACACAGGTATCTTTGTATAGATGTATGATTAATTAGCTATGTCTCATTGTATGCTATGGCTCAAAATAGTGAAAGGGAGTGCTACACACATTCTAACATTTATTATTCAGTCCAGAGTTGCTGGATAGTATATGTATTAGTTCTGTACATTTATAAATTATATTATGTTTTTTTCGGGGGAGTAGGGTAATTATTGACGAGTAAAATGATCTTGGAAATCAGTTCCTCATATTGTACTTATTGTTATGGTTTTAATGGTATTACTAATATCACAGGTTAAAGAACTTGGAGCAATAGTATACAACTGTAGTTGTCTTGCAACAGACCTTGCTAAAATATTTGAAGTGTACTGGATGTTGGGAAAAAAGGAAACTGATGTTCCTTCCACATGGCCATCTTCTCTTTACACCAACATCAATGCTGAAACACCATTAGCTGTGTCACTGAATGATACATTAACCAATGTCTATCTGTCTGTAAGTGTTGATGTTACTTTTGATTGAAATTTTTAATGATATTTTAAGTTTTGTTAGAGTATAAATTATAAATGCTGTGGAAACAACTGAATAAATAACAAATAGTTTCCCCAAAAATAATAATTTTTATGATAAAATAGCTTCGTGTCACATATTTAACAATTTTCAATCGTATAGTAATTAAATATTTTAAAGTCTTTGTTTCACATACAGTTTTTAGGTATAAATTCTTTACTTTCTATTTCCTAGGCTAGTAATTGTTGTTAGATTGCATACAGGAGTGACAAAAAACAACAACAAAATGTATGTTATTTTAATGTATTATTATTGAATCTTTAATAGGTTTAAATTATTATTTAATTTTAATAAACGAATAAGCCTAACAGTTTACTCCACTATTTCTTTAATGCAAATATATATATTTTTTTTTCTTCACCTTATTGGATGTTCAAAATAATTTTCCTGGCTTTTTTTCCAGGTATTTCATGAAAACCTGAAAGTGTAATATTTATTTCAAATCTGTAAATTGAAAAGTAACAAATAATAATCTTGCACTTAGTGTCACAGTTTAGAACTAATTTGGTTTAATGTTTAGGATGTGATGATTGAAAAAAGAAACAGTTTATGCATTAAGTAGTTCCTTATTTAAGAAAATTCAGGCTGGTTTCATGTTGATTTATATATAAGCTTTTCTACTTATCTTTGATAGGAGAATATCTACCTGGACAATGTATGGTACACTCTTTCTATGCATTTTTTAGCCAGTTCAGTGTATTTGTTTATTGCAGATAGCCACTTGAATTTGTTTATGAAACTCTTTGTATTTATTCATACTAACTATGTGTAAACAAGGGAAATGAAATCAAATTATTTTCTAAAAAAAAAACCTTTTATTTTTAATTTATCCTATAATATGTCACGTACCTATATATTAAACCTAAGGAAATCCTCTCAAGTGTTCATAATCACTATTTCAGCTCTAAAATACACAATATCACAACAGTTATATTACTGACTTGCCAAAATGCAAGCACAACAGTGTACAAAATTGTAGATCTATTCTATATTGTAAAGAAACTGAATACCTGTTGCTTTGGTACTTACTTGGAAGGGCTCTGAAACTTCCCTTTAATTAAGCAATGGGTGTTTTCATACACGCTTTCTGCTTGTGGCTTTTCATATATTTTCTGACAGGATATCTTGAGTTAAATACAAACATTTTTTTCGTAGTTAATACATTTTCTTTGTAAAACTTTGCCAGAAAAGTTATACTTTATGAATTAAGATAATTTAAAACAATCTTCTTTATTTAACTGTGAATGAAGTAAAGTTGCTGCAAGGAACAGTGTGGTAAATGTTTAATTTTCTAACATTTATCAGTGCACATGTATCAATGTGCACAACAATGGCATGTAATCCAGTGTGAATTTAAATCATTTTTTTTTTTCTAGTGAAAAGATAAAATAAGTCTCTGGTATTTCTTTACTGTAAATAGACTCTTTTAAATCAATTATTAAAAACTGGTAAAATGGCTGTTTTTATTTGTTACAGAGTTCACCACCACAGTTTTGTCCTACTGGAAGATCTGATGATATTGAGAGCATTTTAGACGTAATAAGTAAAGCACAGAAACACGTTTATGTGGCTGTTACAGATTATTTTCCAAGTACACTTTATACAGAAAACAAAAGGTAATGTATAGGAAAACCAGAAGTTAACATTGCTAATTTAATGAATATAAAACTAACCTGAAAGCCTTTTTGTTAATATTAGGTGATATCTTGTTTATGTATTTTACACATCAAAACAAATAAAAATATTAATTTCATATGTTTACATTTCACCTTAACTGTTACTGATTCCTAAGGAAATATAAAAAATAACCCATAGTTCAAAACAAGTGATATTTTATTGCACATTGGTTATTAGGAATAAATTGTTTGGTTTGCTACCGTTTTTTTATACTGAACGAAAAAACAAATGGATTATAAATGTGTAATAGAATGAAAGATAAATAACACTGCAAAACAATTTTTTAAAAAGTTTTGCTTCCTGAAAAGTTTCTGTTAATTGTGGCCCCCCAGTGGCTCAGCCATAGTTTTGGTTTTGCTTCATCACATCGGAACTCTGAGAAATAGACAGTTAACTGTTTACCGGCAATAACGTATTTAAGTGAGTTTATGTTTCTCATACACTATTAAGTTAAACATAATAAAAAGTGGTTTGCTCCTTATTTTGTTTGTATTCAATGTCTGGTGCATCACGTTGCAGTGTTCAACAGTAGTCAGCAAGCATTGGTGGATTCCAGTTGCCCTGATATCGTTTTTCCATTGTAGCAATGTCCTGGTGAAAATGAAGATTTTGATGAAACAATACATGATGGGCAAATTTGGATGTGATTTTCATGATCAGCTGCCAAAAATCTATAAGGAACACTCAACAGTGTTCAAGAAGCAAAAACTTTGTTGTGCAGTGTTATTAGTTTTTTATTTTATTGTTGAATATGTTTTATAAATTTGTTTTTCTGTGGTTGACAACAAAGCTACACAATAGGCTGTCTGTGCTCTGCCCACAATTAATATCAAAATCTGATTTCTAGCATTTTAAGTCTATAGATAGACAGCCCACTCTGTCATTGGGGGACGTTTTTATAAATATATACTTAAACCTTTATAGTTTATAAACTAGAAGTTTTATAAATATTAATTCATTCTTTGGTGAGGCATGGCCTTATGCTTTGCATCCTGGATTGTAAATCCAAGGGTCTATGGTTCACACCATATTACTGCAAAATTATTTTCTAATTTTTGAGGCTGTGGGAGCAACATAAAAGTAATAATAAAATCCTAATATTTAATTTTGATGAAATGAGATATGATCTTCTGTACAGTGGACTAAAGAGTTTGGATGGATCCTAAACAGATCTTAAACCCAATAAAGTCAATAAATTTCAACTTACTAGAAATAAAAAGGGCTTTGAGGACTATATGAAATTAAGAGAGCTGATTAAAAAGAAAGTTAAAAGGGCAAAAACTGTATATAAAAGAGGGTTGGCTGAGAGAGTTAAATAAGATAATGAGGAATTCTCTCGGTATGTGAAGGGTAAGCAAAATGTTAGGATAGGGATTAGACTTCTTAAAATGATAGCAGGAAACTGATTTCAGAAGATAAGGAAATGGTAAACCTATGAAATTATATGTTCTCTTTAAGTTTTGTGAAGGAAGATGCAGATATTATGCTCCAACCACAACACTTAATGTAAGGAGAAAATATTGAGGTAAAAGATGACATTTTAAGTTTAGAATCTGCAAAAACAAAGTTAGGAAACCTCAAAAATGATAAATCCCCTGGACAGACAACTTTTATCCTGCAGTTTTAAAGTAACTTAAGGATCTTAAACGTAAAACACTAGTTAATATTTTTATTGATCACTGAATAATGGAAGAGTTTTAGAATATTGAAAGTTGACTAAAGTTAGTTCTATATTTTAAGAAGGACATTAAATTGTTGAAGAAGATTCAGAAAAGCACCACTAGATAACACCTGGGATGGTTAGATTGACCTATGAGGAGAAATTGAAATCTCTAAACTTGTTTTCTCTGGAAAGGAAAAGGGTCATAGGATATTTGGTTGAAGGGTTTTAAACTATAAAGGGTAATGATAATACAGATCCATTGAACTTCTTTGTGTTTAGCAGTGAAAATAACAGAATAAGAGGTCATAAATTCAAATTTTGGGAGCGTAGGAGATCTCTGTAGTTTAGGCAGTATCACTTTTCAAACAGGGTGGTTGGTGTTTGGAATGAGTTGTCTTCAAGGGTGGTAGAGGAAGAAACTTTAAATGAACTTGAGAAAAAATTAGATAATTACATGAGTAATGAGGGATGATTACAGTTGGGAGTTGGAAGTGACAACCTTGATGGATTAATAAACTCCTTTTTATTCTTTTGAAATTTTATGAATTAATGAATCAGAGTAGTCCAAGAGGTGATAGTTGGTGCTGTTTCCCTTGTTTATCAGTGCAAAATTATGGATGGCTATGCATATGTAGCACTTGTGTAGCTTTGTGCAAATATCTGAAACAAAAAATAATTAATACTGATAGTTAAAAGTTGCCATCTAACTGATTATTTAATATACATTTTCTCATTTTCCAAACTTGCAATAATCTTGCTAGGTAATTAATTTTTCAAAAAGTGTTAAACTAGGTTTTAGCTTATACTGGTTAGCAAACATGAAGTGATAAAAGTAACAAGGATACCTTTAATAAATCATTATTTAAGACATTATTTTTTCATGCATGAATCACTTGAACAAAAATTTAGGGTTAATGATCCTCTAACTGTCAAATATTATTTGTGGTGTATGTACATTTTATTTTATGATAGATATCTGTGCTATAAAACTTTGAAACTAATATGTTATTTTGAAACTGAATTTAACATTATTTCTCTTTTTTCAGTTATTAGTTATTTCACATGCCTTCTGAGTGTAATTATTAATAAACTGTAAAAGAATATTATGGCACATAATACACGTTGAATGAATACTGTTTAGTGTGTACTGATTGAATCTTACCATAATGTGAAGTGAAAAAAAAGGAAAACAAATTAATCTCACAAATAGAAAACACTGGGAATGATGTACTATTTTGCACATGCAGTTAAGATATTAAAACTAACTTTATTTCACAATCATGTAGCGCATTTGCTTATATTTTACAAGTGGTAACAATTTCCATTTTTACCACAGGTACTGGCCTGTCATTGATAATGCTCTTAGGAAAGCTGCAGTTGAAAAGCAGATACATGTGCGTCTCTTAGTCAGTTGGTGGAATCATACACGCTCTTCTATGATATATTTCCTTCGTTCTTTGGCTGTCCTGAACAGCAGTGATTGTTATATTGAAGTGGTGGGTCACCAGTCTATAAAAAAAAAAGGAAATTGTAAATTTTTTCCACTGCAAAATGGATGATATACTAATTATAATGTTTTTTAATAGGTTTGTCATGTTCAAATTCCATAAGATGTTGCATGATTGTGTTAGGTTTGTGAATACTAACTTGGTGCATTTGTTCCTCAAATGTGTCTGAAAGTTTTAACTGAAAAGAAACATTTGTGATGAATTTTTGTTTTGTGTTTTTTTTGTATGTTACAGATTTTGTTTTGAACATAACATACTGTCAAACTTTTTTACCTCTTCAGGTATTTCTGAATATTTCACAGGGTAGTAAACGTTCTTTTTTATGAAGGCAAAATGAAATAAAGTTTTAACTTTGAAAAAGGTGTAGAAAATGTTTCAAACTTTTCACTGTCAGTATTTTGAGTTTAAGACAGTAAGTGAATAGCAGTTACTGGTTCTGTTTGCGTTTTCCAGAATGACTTGATTAATTTTTATCACAATTAAATTTTGTATACACTTCAAAGTTCAGACTATTTTACCAATTGCTAAAATGCTGGAAAGATCTTCAAGGATTAGTTTAAAAACTTGTAGTTATGCTTGTGTACTCATTCAGTGTTAAATATTTATTGAGGTTTTGATTTTGTGATATGAAAAAAAAAGTGATTTTATTCACTTATTGTTCATTATTTTGGTTACTGTGTTTAAATGAAAATAAATGTCTGTTTGAAGAAGCGTGTAATTCGTTTAGAAAAGGGAGGCATTTTTTGTTATACTAGAAACATGCATTACTCTTTTAGTACAGGGACTTATTTTCTCATAAATACATAAGAAAGTAAAGTGGTCTGATTATGTTATATTAAAATGATTTTGAATATCCAAATCAACAATTCATGTGACAACTACAGCTGCTCTAAAGCTGTGGTAGCTCAGCAACTATCAATACTACATTTTGACAATAATGATACTGAAACATTATTGCTTTTGTAGGGTATGTAACAGTTCCTTTTCCAATGAAAGATATTCATATAGTCTGATCTTAAAGATAACATTGAGACAGGGGATTTAGAAATTTCTGTAAGAGGATAGTCATTTCACTGAAAAAAAAAAGAATGTGAATCAGCTTTGGGTACAACAGCCATTCACAAAAGACTTGTAATAGGTCTTATCTCAGCCATGCTAAGCAATACAAGGTACTTTGTAATTGGTGAAATTCCACCAAAAGACAAGTTAGTGGCCAGAGCCAACCAAATGCTCAAGACATCAGTGCAAAACATAATAATGAAGGATCTTTTTCTGGAAAAGTGTCATAAATTGTTATCACAACATAGGTACGCAATTTTCACATTATGTAAACATGAAATGGATATGAATGATTTTTCCTCTGGAAAAATATTGGAAGTTGGAGGCACAATGTATGGATTTTTGTGCAATTACTGTTGAAATGTCCACATTGAAAATATCATGCTCTTTTATTGGATGGATTATTGAAAGCATTCATGAAAGAATGGAGTGCTTTGGATACAAAAGCTTATGACAGAGATTTTTGTAACAGAAACTAAGCTACATGACTGTTATCAAAATGCATGGTTATCAGACAAAGCACGACTGGACATAGCAATATGGACTGTAATGACATGATGAGATCCAAAATTATTTTAATTTAATATTCTCAGCCTCTGTGTTCTGTTAACATAGAGATGTACTTTGTAGTTATTAAAATAAAGCATATAAATATATTTTATTAACATATTTATTTTCTTGTTCTCAAAACAGAAACTTTTCAATTATTTCTGTTATTCTTGAGATGAAATATTTGAAACTTGTTCTCACAGTATAAAGATTTATTTTATTTTTCTCTTTAGAAACTTTTTATAGTGCCAACATATTCTGAAGCACAAGAAAAAATTCCCTTTGCTCGAGTCAGTCACAACAAATATATGGTCACAGATAACACTGCATATATTGGTAAAGCTTTTCTTTGCTTTTTATACATTCTATACTAGAAAATGTTGATCATAACATTATATAAATGAATAAACAAAATGGAATTTGATAACACATTTTTTTTATCAGTTTGTAGTCATGTATTATGACCTAAATTGAAACTAATAATGTGTGAACACAGGCTTGTGTTACCAACATATGATAAAGAACCTTAAGTCTATACATATGAACTTCTATCTGTTTATATTTGGCATTAGGAACCTCTAACTGGTCTGGAGACTACTTCATCAACACTGGTGGCATCGGTTTTATTTTGAATCAATCACAAACTGAAACAGCTTCCAGTCAACCAATCATACAGCAACTGACTGCCGTTTTTGAAAGAGATTGGTTTTCAGAGTTTGCCCATTCACTGTCAGAATTTGAAGAATATGGTTGAAACAAATGACTTTCATATATGGATGTATAATGTAAATGTATTAAATAATGTAAAAAGTTTTGAAAAAATATAGAATGAAGGACCAAGATATTTTGACTGGTTGTATTTTATTTAGCTTGAAATGGTGGATATTTTTTAAAAACTAATATTCACAATGAAAGTTTTTATTATGGAAATTTTATTTATCACTGATTACATATTTTGCTCAAATATCTTACATCTAAGTTAACAGTTTTTAATAAAATAGTTACGAGTCTGTGTAGTGATTGTAATATATACCAATATACATACAGTCATGTGAAAAAGTTAGGACACCCTATGAAAGCCTGTGTATTTCTGCAACATTTTTGGGTATATAGATATTTAATCTCAATTTCAACAATACTAAGATATTATGGGAATATAACCAAACAATTAAAACTGAAGAAAAGACTTTTCAAGATCTGTAAATGTAATTCTACAAAAATCCATATTCTAACTGAAGAAAAAGTTAAGAAACCCAACCCCATAATAGTTAGTGTTACCCCCTTAGGCTGAAATAACTGCAGTGTGACGCTTCTTGTAGCCATCTACCAGTCTCTGACATCAGTCTGAAGAAAGTTTGCCCCACTCCTCAATGTAGAATTCTTTCAGCTGTGAGATGTTTGAGGGGTTTCTTGCATGTACAGCCCATTTCAAGTCACCCCACAGCATCTCAATGGGATTAAGATCTGGGCTTTTTTCGGCCATTCCAGGACTCTCCATTTCTTAATTTTCAGCCAGTCCTTGGTGGATTTACTGGTATGTTTTGGGTCATTATCGTGTTGCAGGGTCCAGGTCTGCTTCAGCTTTACTTTTCTTACAGATGGTCTTACATGATCCTCAAGAACCCTCTGATACACAGTGGAATTCATGATGGGATCTATGATTGTGAACTGTCCAGGTCCTGCTGCAGCAATGCAGCCCCAAACCATGACACTTCCATCTCCATGCTTCACAGTTGGTATGAGGTTCTTTTCCTGGAATGCTGTATTTGGTTTATGCCAAACATGTCCTCTGTTCTGGTGTCCAAATAATTCAATTTTGGACTCATCTGTCCAAGAAACATTATTCCAGAAGTCCTGGTCTTTGTCTACATTCTCTGTGGCAAACCTCAGTCTGGCCTTAATGTTTCTCTTAGAGAGCAAAGGTTTCCTCCTTGCACATCTTTCATGCAAGTTACACTTGTGCAGTCTCTTTCTGATTATAGAGGCATGCACTTTCTCATCAAAAGTAGCCAGAGCCTGCTGTAGGTCCCGTGATGACATGTTAGGGTGTTTGGAGACCTCTTTTAGCATCTTGCAGTCTGCTCTCACGGTGAACTTGCTTGGACGACCAGACTTGGGCATGCTGGCAGTTGTTTTGAAAGCCATGCAATTGTTGACTATTTTCTGGACAGTGGAATGGCTGATTTCAAAATCTTTTAAAATCCCTTACCAGACTCATAAGCTGCTACAATTTTCTTTCTGAAGGCCTCATTGTAGGTGTCTTGCTCTCACCATAATGCTCACTCTCAAGCCTCATCCAAAATACTGAGTAACGATCTTCTAATCATGTGCACCTGGTGTGATACACCTGTGTGTGAGTTGAGCCATTTTAAGTGGGAAAAAATGAGGGGGGTGTCCTAACTTTTTCCTCAGTTAGAATATGCATTTTTGTAGAATTACATTTACAGAAGATCTTGAAAAGTCTTTTCTTCAGTTTTAATTGTGTAGTTATAATTCTATAATGTCTCAGTATTGATAAAATTGTGATATCTATATATTCAAAAATATTACAAAAATACACAGGCTTTCATAGAGTGTCCTAACTTTTTCACATGACACACATTCATATATATACATACAATATGTAACCATATTACTTTCACTGTAACAAATATTAAAACGAATATTTCGGTTAGTATATATAAAAATAACTTGTAAATGAAGATAGTAATTGCAAAATGAGGACAGTCTTTCCATAATGTATATATCTGTTGATGCTCTACAATGTCATGTTAGATAGTTAGCAACAGTCTTGTAGTTTTTAAGGAATCCTGTTTTTACTGTTAAAGAAATTATATCACTGTTATTTGTAAGGAGTAGTGTATTTTAAGTTTTAACATTCCACTTTAAAAAAAGTGTCAACACGTATTAATACCGACATATAATCTTTGTTTCAATTTACTACTGAGTTTCATATAAATTTTATCCAGTATCTATATGCTGATACTTTTTTAAATTTGTGACTTATTTGAGAGAAAAACATGCATATTGGAAATAATTTATAATGTTTTTAACAAGTAAAAAATAAATTAGAGACAGATTTTTTTTAAAGTTTAAAATGTGAACGTAGACTTTGTGTACCAGTTTTTTTCATATGTCATTCTTCCAACTAACCCTAAATGTTAATAATTGTAAGTATAAAATTCAATATGAAAATTTCATGATATTTTTACAAATTCTTGCACTATATAGAACAAGCTAGAGGTGCAACTCAAACTTCTTAAAATACTACAGGGAAACAGCTTGTAAAACCAAATTAAATCTACTGAATAACGTATATATTTTAATAAAATCTGTTAAAAACTTCAACTTTTAGTCATTGTATAAATCTAAAATAATTTGGATAAATGAACAGTTTGATGTTGTAAAATGGCAATTTGTTGACAAATATAAGTAGTCTTAACAACATCAATGATTACACCTTTCAAAGAACTTGGACGTAAAATAGTAGCTTGTATCCTTCCATTATATTTGAATCCCAATTTACAGTTAACAATTGGTAGACTTGTTAGAAAGGTTATGAATTTACTTAATTCAGTTAATATACTGATTCTGTGTTTACAGATGGAAGTCACTGATTAGATTGGATGAAGCAATTATAAGATATTTTATTTTAAAATTATTTGAATTATCAGGAGTACCATTTGTGAATTTAGACATTCTGCCCTCTACCCTGACGGAAATATTAAATATTTTATATTCCTCTTGATAAAGGAGTCTTTAATCATTCCGTGCTGGTATTTTCTTGAGCAACAAATTTAATTTGTATAATTTAATATTATATTTATACGTAGTAGGATTTACAGGTGCCAACAAATTTCCAAACAATGTACATTGGATCATCCAGCCCCCCAGTGGCTCAGCGGTATGTCTGCGGACTTACACGCTAAAATCCGGGTTTCGATACCCGTGGTGGTGCAGAGCACAGATAGCCCATTGTGTAGCTTTGTGCTTAATTCAAAACAACAACAACAATGGATCATCCAACCACCTCTTGTTTTTTTGTCACTTGTAGGGAACTAGAGCCATCTATTAAAGAAACAAGTAAACTCTTTGAAGCCATTTGAAGAATAATGTTTATTAAAAATCAGCACTGCTCCATGTGTGAGTTGAATAACCTCCAGTTAACACCACCAGCGTTGGGTTATTCTTCACCACACACACACACACACAAAATTTATCGACGCATTATAACTTTTCCACAACTGAGAAGGCAATTATGTTCGGTGACGTTATTAGAACATGCAACTGTATGATTACGAGTCTTTTGGCCTAACCACTAGGCCTTAAATCATGTTAGAAACAATACATATATAACAAAGATAATATTATAGCTTAAAACATTATGTTAAGCTCAGTTCATAGCTCAAACTGTTTATAGTTACAATGGAGAGAATGGACTAAACATGCAACAGAAATGACAATAACTATAATTATATTTATGCCTGAACAAAAAACCTTATATATAAACAGACACATACAAATCAGTCAAATTAATTACACAAACGTGCTTAACATTATTAGTTATTCTGATCACAAAATATATATTTATGCGTAAACACAATGAAAAAGATGTTTTTAAACAGGAGAGAACACTATATTTTAAACTTGGGAACAAAAATGTAATTGTTATTTTGGAAAGATTTCAACCTAATTAAAATTGTTATCATTATTTTATGCTGCTTGTTATTATATATATTTAATACGTGCACCATCATCTGGTGCAGCTTGTCTGTGTCAACCATGTTATTCAAACATGTCGTTTTTCTTCTTTTTTATTTTTAGAATATTTATACTGTAGTATTTTAGGAGCATAATACTTCATTTCAACGCTAAAACTCTTATTATAAACTACTTGATTTGATGAACCGCTAATTTGTCATACATAAGAACAAAAAACAACGACCAGTATTTATTTAAAAAGCTCTTCAGGTCAAACCTGTCATTCTATAGTTGATAATAAATCATTAAAAAATACATTAAACTTGAGAGTAATAAAATTATCAGACTACTCAGGACCGAGAATTGTCCATAAAATCAAATATTCCCATCAAAATGAGACCTTCCCCTTTTGAATTGAATTGGATAGTCGTTTCGCAGTATTATGAACACGGGGTACAAATATAAGTATCGAAAGCGAAGCTTTTGTTTGTTTGTTTTAGAAATCCTGGCTGAAGAAAACACGAATATCAGCCTGTCTACAAGATACCTCTTTCTCCTTCAGAAATTTCTGCTCTAGAATTTTCAACGGTATCACTTCATGTGCAGAATAACAATTCTTCTGCTCAGTAAACTTCATAAATTTTGTGATATATTTCATAATATCTTTTCATGAAGTACTTTCTTCTTTTATATCAAAGTCTGTAGGCTGGTGTTTGGGATTAATTACATTTTATGTTTTTTTCTGTATCTGTAAATCCTTGAGTAATTTCATTGTTCAAATGAGTGTTCGTCCATTCTTAAATTTCTGTCTCTTGAAGTTGAAAAAGAAAGTTCTATTTTGAGATAGCTTTGGCAATTTTCATCACAGTATTGTACTCCTTCGTAGACATTAGGACATCACTCAATGATACGTCTTTTAGCACAACCTTGGGTCACAGTTTTTTCATTAACGTGGTAGTGTTATATTTCTCACATTCCTCCAAAAATCAAAAATAGGCAACGTTGTAAATGGTCTCTCAAATGGTGGAGTCTCTTTGGAAGTTAATATAAATACCACTATAATTATTTTGTTTAGATTGTTTAGAATTAAGCACAAAGCTACACAATGGGCTATCTGTGCTCTGCCCACCACGGGTATCGAAACCCAGTTTTTAGTGTGTAAGTCCGCAGACATACAACTGTGCCATTGGGGGGCCACTATAATTCAATAATTTACGCAGAAAATAAATTTTACTTGCCTTGGTCGTTCGGTTGAATTACCGATGCCATATTATCAGATAGATAGGTGGTAAAAATATTTCCAGAAACAAATTCAGAATCATAAGGATGGGTTCGACAATTGTCCCATAAAAGAATAGCCTAACTGTCCTTTGTAACTTCAATTTTTTGAAATGGTTACCGATTTCATAAAAAAAATATGGTGTAACCAATCATGAAAATGTCTTTAATCATCAATGCTATTTAAATTACAGACCAATAAGAAACATTTTAAAGCCTCTTTGCCAATCAAATAGTTTATTTTTACATGTACCTGCGGTATTTATACAACTAAGAACCGTTAGTCGTTGCTTTACTCGTTGTGTCTTTGAGATACCTTTTCTGTACCGTCTGCTAAACTCGTACCTCATAAGCAACACCAAAACAAACCAGTTTCTTCAACGTTATATATTTACTCTGCACTTAAATTATCATTAATAATTATTGATTAAAACTTGTCGCAATATTTTTCAGCAGCATCAAGATAGACAGATTTCTTCTCATCGGGAATCTGAAAAACACAAGGTTCTGTTAATTGTAGTTGTGCTCTGAAAAAATTGCATTTTCAAGAAATCTAGGTCCTGAAATTAGTGCACCTTCTGGGTGTTTTGCTTGAAACCATTCACCCATCTAACTGTTTTAATCTTGACTAGCTAGATTATTCGTTTATTAATATCCTTACTTGATTCAATTTCTGAATGAAATTTTAACATGTTGTCATTTTGTTTCGTAATGTCAGAAATAGATAAAAAAACGTGTACTCGTTCATTAAATCTATTCAACTAACACAACGCTATTCACATTTTACAATGTCTGTTTTCTGCGAGAATGGAAATACAACACGTTATTCTTTAAATTCCTTAATTATTTGACACACTATTTAGTCTTTGATGTGAAGACAGGATAGAGAATTCACACATACACTACGTAAACCGAAATCTCAGTGATGGCAAATTTTGTCACTGTTGCTTTGTTTCAATTGTAGCACATCTGCGCTACGCGGACAGCGCTGTAGTGCGGCAACGTTTAATAGCTTTTAATTATAAAAGTAGGAATTTGAATTACTTTGGAACTAATGGTAGAAATACCTTAGTATTAAGTTTTCTGTTAGGCTCTCAGCATATTTTAGCAGGCCCTTATTCGTTGGTAAAAGAGTAGCCCAAGAGTTGGCGGTGGGTGGTGATATCTAGCTTTCTTACCTCTAGTCTTACACTACTAAATTAGGGACGGCTAGCACAGATAGCCCTCGAGTAGCTTTGTGCGAAATTAAAAAAAACACAAAAAAGATATTTTAGTAGCCTTAGTAATTGAGATAGGAGGTCTTGAATATTGTTTTGAAAAACAGACTATCTCAAAGGCTAAGCCTACTTAATTATTGACAACAACAAAACGTTGATTTTTCGATCGTAACACGAAATTCATCCATTTGTTTTTCTTATTATTATCCATGTTATTCTTGTTTCACAGAACTATAGAAAGAAACAGATATGTATTATTTTTTTAAAACGTGGCAAATCTACTGAGAACTCATGCGCAGGTCACAAGACTATTTTCATGTTGATTCTAGAAAGAGAAAGAGAGATTTTATCAATTTTTCATCGCTACATAATAAGTTTATCTTCGTAGCCACTCAAGCACCTAAACCTATAGCAAAAATGGCTTCATATATTGCGTCAAAATCTATACACAGCTAATAAACAAACTCCCGCAAAAGTTGTAGAGCTATTTTTAAGTTGATTCTTGAAAGTCAAGATTTACACTCCAACATTTTCTAAGTTTGTCATTACTATAAAAATAATTTTTCAAACTCTTTTAGGCATCGCAGAAAAGTAGAAGCCATTTAAGTACCATTATACTAGTCGGATATGCTTCGTTTTATTGAAATAAACGATGTATTTATTATTATTATTGATTATAGTTCTTCAAACCGCTGCAGAAAAAAAGGGCCACCGATATTTTACCAAAATATGGACAAAAGTAATTAATATAATACTAAATATTGTATAGGGTAGGTTTAGAATTAATTCAGGCACCCTGAAGAATTTCTCTGAGCCTCCCACATCTTGCCATTAAAAAAATCCAGTAATTTACTAATGTGCATTAATAGGAAAATAATGCCCCCAAGCTTTCTGCTTGTGGTGGCTTTTCATATATTTTCTGACAGGATATCTTGAGTTAAATACAACATTTTTTTCGTAGTTAATACATTTTCTTTGTAAAACTTTGCCAGAAGAGTTATACTTTATGAATTAAGATAATTTAAAACAATCTTCTTTATTTAACTGTGAATGAAGTAAAGTAGCTGCAAGGAACAGTGTGGTAAATGTTTAATTTTCTAACATTTATCAGTGCACATGTATCAATAAATTGTTTGGTTTGCTACCGTTTTTTATACTGAATGAAAAAACAAATGGACTATAAATGTGTAATAGAATGAAAGATAAATAACACTGCACAACAATTTTTTAAAAAGTTTCTCCTGATTGTGGCCCCCAGTGGCTCAGCGGTATGTCTGCGGACTTACACGCTAAAATCCGGGTTTCGATACCCGTGGTGGGCAGAGCACAGATAGCCCATTGTGTAGCTTTGTGCTTAATTCAACAACAACAACAACAGGAAAATAATTGTGCTACTTATATAGTTGAAAAGAGCTAACTATATAAGTGTTGAGGATTCATTATTTTCCTCTCGAGTTAGTTGTTGTCATTTATCTCTACGAAATTTTCTGCGACTATTTTAACAGTAGATGATTGCGATAGTAGGTTTCTGTACTCTTGTGAATAGTGAATTATTCCACTAATTTTCGTTCCTCTCTTACTTAACACGTGTTTAAATGAAACCTGAGGCACAAAACCATGTAGCTAAGTAAATAATTATTGGGTGGAATACAAACCAATGCAGTAGTAAACTATCGTAAAACAAGTAACATTATACTGAATGTGTATGTAAGTATAAAGCTTAAAACTTATTCTCCATAATTAGATATAAAAAAACTTAATAAACAGGAAATTTTACAAAGGAAAGTAGGGGTCATGAAAAAGTACAGAGTTTAATCAAATGTTAAGATTGTATTTTCAAGTCTCCAGCTGGAGATTCTGAAAGAGCAAGCAGGAAAAGCTGGAAATAGTGTTTACATAATTTTCTTAAGCTACGTATAAATAACTATTACAGACATGGAGTCTAAACAGGGAGTTGTAGCTTGAAAACTTAATGTAGACACTAATTCTAGCCTAATATGTTTACTTTTTCAGAATTATCAACTGCAGGCTATTTTTGCATTTTGATTAAACTTGTTTCTGTACTTTTTGGACGATCTCTATTCGCCTTTTTAAATTAACAGTTTTTAATTACCATGTGTGTATATATATGTATGTATCTTGTATATATATAAGACAGAGCACGCAGATAATCCATTATGCATTTGAGCTGAAGCAAACAAATAGATAAACTATTTATTTGTTTACGTATGTTTACATAAAACTCCTCCACTGCTACCTGTACTAGTCATCTTTAATTTTGAATTGAGAGGCAAGACGGAAAACAACAAATCAATAACACTCACTACCAATTTTTGGTTTACTTTTGTCTGACCGAATAGTGAGACTTCAATTATATTTGTTACGTATCATAATTTATCTTTGACGAACCTTCAATTTGTTAAATTTCATATTATTACCGCAGAACTAAGGTGGTCTATTGAAAAGTAATAACGGTTTTTTATATTCTAGCAATGACAAGGGATAATTAGTGCTAATGAATATCTTAAATGACACTCACGAGCTCATTTTTATGCAAAATAAACGTCAGATGATAAGTCATATGATCTTATATTCAAAATATTCTGGAGTCATATGGTATAGTTACGACAGAAAGTGTTCATACCCTTGCGTCGTGAGCAGTGTTTTTCCTTATAACTTAAAAAGTATCATGATTAGGATAATAAAAGTAAAGTATATTATAACTATTATTCTAACACACATCTACTTAACTTTGTATGTAAATTGAACGAAAAATAAATTGTTTATAAACAACTAACCAAACATAGGAGGGGCAGAAAGTGTCAGTGCGTCTACTTTAATGGTCAGTTGTGTAGCCTTTCAGATGAAATACTTGGTGTAATCTCTCATCAATGTCCTCCATGATCGCTTGACAGTACTCGACTGGTATTTCCTTCCATTCTTCTTTACAGAAGGCCTCCAACTCTTGCAAGTTTTTCGGATGACGCTGATGAATCCTGGTCTTCAACTCATGCCAAACGTTTTCAATTGGGTTGAGATCAGGTGACTGTGATGGTCATCCTAGAACGCTTATATGGTTCCTCTGCAACCAGGATTGCACATATTTTGATGTGTGCTTAGGGTCATTCTCGTGTTGGAAGATCCAATGACGCCTTGATATAACTGCCCAATATATTGACGTACTCTTCAACGATTCCGTTGACGCGGTAAAGGCTACCTACACCAGAAGAGCTGAAGGAACCCTGTACCATGATCGAGCCACCTTCGTGTTTAACTGTAGGGACGGTGTCCTGTGGAAGATTTGGCAAATATAGCAGACATCATTGTGGCTGAAAAGCTCGATTTTAATCTCATCTGACCAAAGAATACTCTTCTAATAGGTAAAGGGTTTATCTACATGCTTTCTTTCATACCTCAATCGTGCTTCTAAATGAACAGGCTTTAAATATATTCGTAACTGTAGAGGTGCTTACTTTAACCCCAGTTTCCCTTATCTGTTTTTGTATGTCATTACGTGCTAAACCAGGGTTCCTACTAACTTCTCTGAGAACCTTCCTCTTGGTTCTCTCTGGAATTTTGGTGGGGCGTGTCCGGAACAAGAGAGGTTAGCAGTTGATCTTGTAAGCTTAAACTTGGCAAATATTCTTTGAACAGTAGATTTCGGCACATTAAGTTGTGTAGCAATACTGGAAAGAAACACATGAGACTTGTATTTTACAATAATTCGGTTTTTTAAATCACTGGACAGTTGTTTTCTGTTCGCCATGATGACCAAGCAGATGGCGGAGACGGCGCTAAATTGCCGGAAGCACATTTTTTGCTGGCTAAATTCCAATAATTATGAACCTAGTGTCTACTTTTGGAATGGTATAATGTAGTTTATTTGCCAAACTAAACAATTTTTTTACGGGAAAATCAGTTTTTTCACACGTTCCAAACTGTACAAAGACTTTCTGCTCCTTTGATGCTTGGTTATTTGTTTCTAAACAGTTTATTTGTCGTTTAATTTAAATAAAAATTAATGTAGATGCGTGTTAGCATAATATTTATAATATATTATATTTCTATTAGCTTAATAATTTTTTGTTATAAGCAAAAATTCACTCGAGACGTGGGGGTACGAACACTTTCTGTCGTAACTGTAATTCAATTCTTACAGCCCAATAAATGATAGAAAAAAAACAACTTTTTTAAAAATAAACCAACACGATTATGAAACGTACATTGAAGTGATAAGCTTAAATAAGCGAATCACAAGTTGCTTAAGTAAAGAATACCATTATTATAACTAAAGTTCCTCGTCAGAACATTCCATACAAGTTCAGTTGAATCTAAATCCGGTGAGCGTGCTAGTAACTCCTTGCATTCCCTGTTAAAGCCAAAACAAAACAACGGAATAAAATGCACAACTTTAGAGGTCAAACTTTAACTTTGTGAGAGATTACAAAACTTCAATTTCATGATTTTGTTTTCCTAATTGTTTTTAGTTTATTAGGATTGGTTTGGCTGTTTTCAAAGCCATGTTCAAATTTGAGGAAATACGCATAATAAACTCTTTAATAACTACGTTCTTTCAGATGGAATACTGATGGGTAAAAACAAAATATTTAACTTATATTTTTAAATATATAATTTATCTCAGATCATATAACTGGCTCCTTGATATTTGTCTTTTATATTAAAATGAGCTCAAAGACGTCGTTTACTTAATTAAGAAGAAATAGTTTTTGCTGTATCGTAACTGGTATTTAAACAACGCTAATTATCCCTTAATTATTTTGAACAGTGTTATAAAACGTTAAACAAAATTTCTACTATTTTTATATGCTACTTTGGCCTTATTATAAATAAGGCAAGTAATTTATTCTTAGCTTCAAAATACTCACACTTTAAAAAAATCAGAAGTTGTGTGCGTTTTATTGCCAAGGGTGAATGTTCCTAATAAATTTTAATTTATACTTGTTGTAAAACATTAATATAAAGAAAACAAGGAGACGACTACATACGATTAAATTGTGTCTGAGAATTTGGTTATAGAAAAGGAAAGAAGCGAACTGGTGAAACTTTGCTGTAACTTTCTTGCCATTAATGATGAAACACTTTAAGTAATATTTTCGTTCATAGATGGCAATAACTTAGCTGATATATACTTGCTACTCGGAATCGTGTTTTTTGTGAATATACGTCAGAAGTTTAGGGTAGAAATCTTTCCTACCCTAATGGAAATGATAACGAATATATCATATTGTAACAATATAGCCTATAATTTTCTCTTATACATAACATAATATATATTTTACGAGTACTATTACGAATCCTCAAACCAATAAAGTTACAATTAATATTTTAATAGATAACTAATTTAAGCAGTGTATTAATGAAACAAAGGTACAAATAGACGGCAAACTTTCAAAATGTCGTCACTATAGTCTTTTCATTAATTGTGTTCACTTTTGTTTAATCAAGATACAACTATATCTGACAAAAATATATCGTAGATATTATGACATATTGTACACGAGATACGAAATAATTCAAAAACTGTGAAGTTTAACAGTTCTGGAACACTCTGTGTTATGTACATGTCATGTAAATGTTTTGTAAACGACAACATGTTGTGTTGTGTGGATTTCCATATCTATTATTTATATTTCCATATTTATATTATTGCTTCAAAGTTTAAACCAATAAAATATGTTGTTATTCATTTAAAATAACATTTAGAAATTTCTAGAATTAGGTAGATCAAATATATGACTACAAATGAAAATGTTTGGCGGCCTAGTGTCAAGACGACAAGTCTCGTGCAAAAACAGACATGCGCAAGTTACTCTGGAACTCTGTGGAAGTTACGACGAATGTTCGAGAAAAGTAGGCCTACTAGTATAAAAAGACGGTGACGCGAGGAGAAAAGGAAGAGAGAAGAGTCAGTCACTAGTTTTTATTTCGATTCAAGAGAAGTTGTCTTTGTTCCAGAAGTTTTCAACGTTTGCTGTGTGTTTATTCAACTTGAATTTGTGACTAGAGCTAGACCTACAGAAGCTGTGATTTTGTTTCGTCAATCTTTGCGATTCATTCAAATTACTGGTTGTACTGAGGGTCGGCACGTACGTGACTGTTTAAGAGAAACCGAGGCAAATTGGAAAACAACAAATTTGAGACATCCTTCGAAAACATCGTAAAAGGAACTTCATCAAATTTATCGAACTGTGAATTGTTTCTGAACTTCTCCATTCATACTTCGGAATTTCTTCGTGGGACCAAATTCACCTCCTAGACTAGAATTTTAGATTTCTGATATGAACTTTTGGACTTTCACTCTAAATAATTATATTGGACACAGGCCAGTACCATTTTGTATTGTAATTAATTGTGAATGCTGAAACTGAATATTTGTCATTGTTAATATATAATTTACGTTATATCTGTTACATATATAATAGTTTATTGTAATAAATTATACAAGCTGTTATCTGTGTTTTTCTGTTGCGTTCAGTCTACATAAAACATACATAAAAAACGTAACATCTGAGATAACGTTAGTTTATGCAGTTCATGTCAAAATTTGTCTACAGGTTCGTGAAATACGGTATGGATACAATTTCGTAAAAGGTTTAGCTGGCCTATAAATTTGTGACATAAATTATACCTACTTGTTTGGAAAGTTTCTCTTTACACGTTCATACGGTAGAGGATACAAGTTTGTGAAGTAAAGTATTTATAAAAATATATTAAGTAAAATGTTTGTACAAACTGGAGATATTTATTAATACAGAGTGTTTCCAAGTTCAGATGTATAGTGGGGCTTATAATAACAAGTTTATATGGAAAAACATTTAATTGTTGTCGTTTGTCATTGAGTACAAACCTTTGTGTTTTTTTTAATTTCGCACAAAGCTACTCGAGGGCTATCTGCGCTAGCCGTCCCTAATTTAGCAGTGTAAGACTAGGATAAAGGCAGCTAATCATCACCATCCACCGCCAGCTCTTGGGCTACTCTTTTACCAACAAACAGTGGGATTGGCCATCACATTATAACGCCCCCATTGCTGGGAGGGTGAGCATGTTTGGTGCCACTGAGATTCGAATCCGCGCCACTCAGATTACGAGTCGAACGCCTTAACACGGTTGGTCATGCCGGGGCAAGTACAAAGCTACACACAGGACTCTCTGTGCTCTTCCCATCACGAGTATCGAAACTCAGTTTCCAGCAGTACAAGTCCGCAGATATTCAGTTTTGCTACTGAAGGGGATCAAACATTTGGTAGTTACTTCTTAAAAATAAACCACGGAATTCAATGTACTACTCTCTGAAAACTGTAGTTTTGTGTCGCTATTGTGACTTTGTAACAGGATCTAGATCATTATAATCAACATTGTAGTCAGTACAAGGTACGGCTGTTAAAATATATCAGGGGTTATACCTTGCAAACATGGAATAGGTAAAATTATCTTACGTGTTCTTCCAAGCGAACAAACTGTCAATGTCAAAGCTAGTAAGTAAAGTAAGGACATTAAGGAGTATTCACTGTTTAGATGTTTGTTTGTTTTGGAATTTCGCACAAAGCTACTCGAGGGCTATCTGTGCTAGCCGTCCCTAATTTAGCAGTGTAAGACTAGAGGGAAGGCAGCTAGTCATCACCACCCACCGCCAACTCTTGGGCTACTCTTTTACCAACGAAAAGTGGGATTGACCGTCACATTATACACCCCCACGGCTGGGAGGGCGAGCATGTTTAGCGCGACGCGGGCGCGAACCTCGGATTACGAGCGCACGCCTTAACGCGCTCGGCCATGCCAGGCCTCACTGTTTAGAAGTCCTGTCCTTTTTCAAACATGATTTTCTATATAAGGTGAACATTGTTGTGTGTGAGTGCAAGACGGCATTAAACTGGATAAAGTAGAAATCAAATTAATTTTGTTATTAATATTTCCAAATCGGAAATCTGTCATCGATGAAACATATTTTGAAGAAACTTTTACGGATTATTTTATGACGTGGATTTGTTTTTGTAACAATGGTCTTTTAATTTTAACAATTCAAAGGATTTAGAGGAGAAAGCAAAGAAAAATGTGTAATAACTTGTCAGCCGCTCTTTTGTGCATCATAAGTTGTGAAAACTTATTGAGTCTTAGCCTAGTTTGTTAACTAATACGATTATTTTTACCTCTGTTCTGTACCTAAATAATACGTACTAAATATATCGTATAAATAAATTACCACAATACGACATGTAAGTAATTTGGAACACGGGATTCATGTCAGAAGCGTGAAAAATTACGACTACAATTAGGTTATATTGGTTGAATAAATATCAAATTAAGATGATTCGTTCATTTTGATAGATGGTTTAGAAACGTTTTGGTTATTTTTACGTAAAAATGATAATTAAAACTGATAAAAGGTTTGTGTGGAACTAAGCACAAAGCTGCACAATGTGCTACTCTTTCTACTACGGGTGTCGAAACTCGGTTTCTAGTAGTGCGAGTCCGCAGATAATACTGCAGTACCATTGTGAAGTGGGTTACAGATATGGGGCGAACATTAAAAATATGCAGAGTATGAAACTAACAAATGTTAAGTTAAAAGGATCAAACTATAATACAACTAACAAGGAGAGAGGTCGCTGAAAAGACGAACTAGGATCGCCAACAATGATACTGGTACTAAAACTAAACGTAAAAGCCAATCCATCGTTCGATTCACCACATGTGATCGAGTTATTCTGGTTTCAATATATTCGACAAGTGCAAATCGATAGGAGTAAGACTAGGCTTTCTATAGTGTTGGAGAGTTATATTATAGAATGGTACTGGTATAATCTATTGTTGCGTATTAATTTATAATTTATTTCAGGAAAGTCTCTGACTTATTGTGTTATGTACGTTACATATTACTATTTCAAATAACCGAAAATTTGGATTTTGAAATTAGTTCGTCATTAATATGCATCCAATTTATGATATTTACCGACAAGAATGATACAACAATTTTCTTGTTTAACACAATATATTTTAATATACAAACAAAAAAAAAAACAATGCAATTTATAATAATAGTTGTTACTAATAGTTATTACAAATGATGGTTTATATACAAGAGTTTTACAAACTTACAAACAGTACTGAGGTTTATATCCAGTCTAGAACTGAATATTTTATGGATGATTTAGGTCCACGACGAACAAATTAATTCCGAGTTGATATGGTCACACCTCACTTAAGCTGGCCAACTTGATTGGTCTCACAACCTTACAAACTTACTTTTCCGGTGAAGATATTTAATGCCCACGTAGAAATACTAACATCCGAAGTTAATTCATTGAATTTGAACGGTTTTTAATGTTCGAAATCTAAAACGCTCCTGGTTAAATTTTGTATTTTTCCGATTAACAGGCGTTAATCACAATTATAGCTTTCGAGGCCTATAGCACATTGTAGCTGACTAATAATAATAATAATAATCCCCTGTCCCTCGATTAGCTGCTTTTTATACGAATCACGCGGGTTGTGGAAATGCCAACAATATTCTAGCGCATCTTCGTGAAACAAATATTGTTGATTCTTACTCCCAAGAATCTTTTGCACATTTCGAGAACAGGCAGGATTTACGCAATACACTGTCAAGAAATACGTCATGTGCAAAAAAAGAAAACTGTACTGTAACAAGCGGAGGTATTAAAATAAACGTATAACGGTAAATCCATTACACTCTTAACAATATCACAGGAGAATTCACTTGCTCAATTTGTAGAATATTACAACCAAAACTTTCTCCTTATTTTAGTCCTTTTAATTTCATCAGACTAGAAAATATTTTGTACCATTAACTGTTAATCAAGTAATTTATGAATTACGACCACGTCTACTACCTATGACGTCTATTTGCAACGGCCCCTCCGTTATTTTTCGGCATTCTCCAGTGTGGGAACCTTCATCTAGATATTGGCCGATAACTACGTGTTCCATTGCTGCTTTTATAAAGTAATACTAGTACTCAAATACATTCTTTCTTGAAACAAGCATTTTTGATGATAAATTAATTTTAACACAAGAAAGTATAAAAGTATATGATTTAATTAATTAGTATTAAAGTTTCCCATACTGCTTTACAATTCGTGTGATTTTACTTACTTAATATAATAAACATTAAAAATGCAATAAAATACAATAAGGTACCAGTATTGAAAATAAAGGCATACTGTTTTAAAGAATTATATCAATAAAAAATTAGATTGCGTGTGTCCACTCATACCTCATATCATCCTGTATCGCCATGTGAAGTCTGATCGAGAAATGTGTATCAATATAACAAACAGACCCACATGTTGATGTTGATTTATATAGATTGCAAAATATCCTTGTTTTTCGACAGTAAATAATCGTGATTTGTTTGTTTTTAATTTCGCGCAAAGCTACTCAAGGACTATCTGTGCTACCCGTCCCTAATTTAGCAGTGTACAACTAGAGGAAAGACAGCTAGTCATAACCATCCACCGCCAACTTTTGGATTTTTCTTTTACCAACGAATAGTGGGATTGACTGTCACATTACAACGCCCCCACGACTTAAAAGGCGAACATGTTTGGTGTGACGGGGATTTGAGTCCGCCAGCCTCTGATTACAAGTCGAACGCCTTAATCCACCTGGCCATGCCGAGACGTCACATACATAGTAGCAGATTTGGTTTTAAGAGTTTCGTTTTCTTGATGTATTTTCAGTTTGAGAGAAGATCAAATAAGGTAGTTTTAATTAGTATGAAATTGCTCAATTCTAAACTTCGTCTTTTTTCCTTCCAGGAAAACCTTTTTTTGCCCATACTTTCAAAGCAAATTGTATGTTGCTTGCATCTCATATTCCCCCAAAGGACAGCGATAAGTCTTCCGATTTATAATACTAAGAACAGGGGTTCGATTCTCCTCGGTGGACTGAGGAGATAGTCCAGTGTGGGTTTGCTATAAGAAATACACTCAATAATTTTTATTTCCTGGTAACAAAGAGAAATAAAAACGATGTGAAATTGAATTTGTTTTAGTTGACTGTAAACGATTAAAATATTTCAATAATTTTTTCCTCACTTCTGGCCCAGCATGGCCAGAAGGATTAAGTCATTTAATTCGTAATCTGAGGCTGGCGGGCTCGAATCTCCGTGGCACCAAACATGCTTGCCTTTTCAGTCGTGGAGGCGTTATTATGTGTCAGTCAATCCCCCTATTCATTAGTAAAAGAGTATCCCAAGAGTTGGCGGTGGGTGGTGATGACCAGCTGCCTTTTCTCTAGTCTTACACTGCTAAATTAGGGACGGCTAGCGCAGATAGCTCTCGTGTAGCTTTGCGCAAAATTCAGGAACAAAACAAATTCCTCACTTCTCGCAATTCTCAATGATTAAATGTACAAAAGTATTCTTTCCTTTGACAGACTGATTAAGAACTGTGCTCTTTTTATAATACGAGAAAAAAAAACTACATTTTCACTTTCCATACCCGATAATGAAAACACTGCTGAGTCTTAACGTTCTTTACTTCCCGGGTTCTTCTCTTTGATGTTTACTTGATGTACACTGTAGAGATTCTCTAAGGAATTAAAAGATATTTTTAAAGTTCAAGGTCTATTAGCAACATTTTACATCTCATCTCTTTATTTATTTGTACAGTAAGACTGTCGTAATTATAGGCGGTTTTATAAAAACTAAGATAATATTCGGTTCGTTTATTGTACTTTGTGGTTCCCCTCTTAAGACCTGGTATGTAAGGCAGACACATTTTATGTCCTTTGTGATTGTCAAGTTGTGGCTTATTAGCAGTTGAGTCAGGTTGAACATACAGCACACTGTGTTTCGGTTTCTCAGAATGATAGTTATTCTGGAAAATCTTCTCGGATGTTTCGTTTCTTCATCTGGGTAAAAATAGCAAAAAATAGTCGTAGCTCTAGATATTAGAGCTTTAATAATCCCACGTTTTGATAGAAACTGTGTAACACGAACAGAAATTTACATATTTATTTGTTTGAGTCTGTTTTCCATGAACAGCAGTGGTCAGCTTTTCCAGACTCGTGTCCTTGTGAACCAGAATGACGAGGAATGGAAGTGCGTTATTGGTTTCAAGTTTTATGGGACATTTCATGCTGTGAAATAGGCTGTTTAGATAAGTATGGAAGGTTTTTGAGAACCTTTTCTCCATGGGTCCATAAAATAAATTCATCCTGCACGAAGTTCGTGAAGATGTTACAATGTTCAAATTGCTGCGTGAGTTTATTTACGACTACTGGTGATAAAGGTGAACTGATCGTTAAAACAAAAATAATTTACATCGAGACAAATGTCCAATAATTGCATGATGTCTGGAATATCATCCTAACGAACTTTTATTTTCGAGAATGAATTTTCTTCACTCAACCATTAAACTACTTATTTAAAGTACTATTTTAATGGTAACTGGCAGGTATAGACTGGAATAAATCTACGTCTGGGCTGGTCGTAATATAGCTTACTATATCTTAAATTACAAAAAAAAACATCCATTTTTTTAAAACTAAAACCATAAACATTAGATTCGGCGTATTCTATTAAAAACTCACGAGAATTCGTTAACAACATTACTGATCCAACAATTTCTAAAGGCAATATTATGGTTAGCATGCACTGATTTCGCTTTTTAACGAGATACCTTCCACGGATACCGTGAAAATAATATAAAAAGGACCGACTGACGACATCCATTTTGCTATAAGGAATGTCCATGTATATCAGGTTAGTGATTATTTTAATGCGAACGAAAGCAAGAGAGGAAACATGGAGGGGAAGGACACTTGGTAGCATTTAATCAGTTTTATCAGGCTACATGAAACATGTTTATCAGTACCTGAAATGTTCACGTACTCACACAGTAAAATACTTCACTGAGAAAGGATAACAAACGACAGAATTTATCACTAGTAATAAGATTTTCTCATAGATATGTTATTTAAAGATTATAACAGAAGGTATTCTTAGTCTAAGTAGAATTATGAAAAACATTATTTAGAAGAGACGAACAGGAAAATGGTAACAATTAATTTGTGTTGTTTTTTTGATGTTTGTCGTATTGCAGGGAAAGCACTTATAGAGGGTGAAATGAAAATGAGTCATGTTTGTTTGGTTTTGAATTTCTCGCAAAGTACAACTAGTGGCCCATAATTTAGCAGTGTAAGACTAGAGGGAAGGCAGCTAGTCATCACCACCCACCGCCAACACTTTTACCAACGAATAGTGGGATTGACCGTCACATTGTAACGCCCCCACGACTGAAAGGGCGAGCATGTTTGTTGTGACGGGGATTCGAACCCGCGACTCTTGGATTACGAGTTGAGCGCTTTAACCACCTGGCCATGCCAAGAATCTAAAGATATATTATGGTATTCGTGAGTATACCTTTATTCAAGTACTGGTTGAGATCTAAAAACATTTTTCGTTTTTGACTTTAAAAACAACGTTGTTTGTATTCTAAGAAACATCTCACATACAAGCAAATAACCATAATAATTGCATTACTTTTTAATGTCTGAAAATGAAAGCGTTGCGATAGTGTATTCAAAATAAAACTCATCGGAGTTTTTTATGATGTTTGATAACAACTGTGATAATTTATTGTATGCCCTTTTATTTTTTGATTTCATCGTTTAAAGAAATTAGACGTGTAATGCATATGAATGTATAAACTCAAAATGTTTTGATGTTTTTCTTAATTTGCAGTGTATAATAGATTTATACGTTTTGATTATAAAGTTAGAAAAAAGTCTGTTAAAATAAAAGTTGTCTTTTAATCATCCGTTACATAAAAATCTGGACCCGGCATGGCCAAGCGTGTTAAGGCGTGCGACTCGTAATCCGAGGGTCACGGGTTCGCATCTCTGTCGCGCCAGACATGCTCGCCCTTTCAGTCGTGGGGGCGTTATAATGTGACGGTCAATCCCACTATTCGTTGGTAGAAGAGTAGCCCAAGAGTTAGCGGTGGGTGATGATGACTAGCTGCCTTCCCTCTAGTTTTACACTGCTAAATTAGGGACGTCTAGCGCAGATAGCTCTCATGTAGCTTTGCGCGAAACAAAAGAAACACATATCAAACGCATATTAATAAATTACTCTCAACTCTATACGGGTTATCTTAACATAAAAATTATATGAGTTAAGTTTGCCTTAAACCTATTTGTGAATGTTAGCCACTAAAATATATGTTACAATTAAAGACCACGCGAAAGGAAGAACCATGAATAAACCATATTTAAGAAAATATCTTACATTAACTATACGTAAAAAAATATCATACGTATACATAAATCATATGTAAATAGTCTTAGAAATACCACAAATACTGAAGAATTATCCAGAAATTAATAGTTTGATATCCAGATATACAGGGTGTTCGGAAAGTCACTGTGCAGTTTTGTAATCAGCAATCATTCAGTCTATTACAAGCAAGCAATTGATAGCGGTGTTTAGAAACAAAATAAGAAGGATTCAAGTTTGTATTGGTGCCAACAGGGGTCACTTTCAACGTTGTTTATAATTGTCATTCATATTTACCTCCTGCATTCTATATTGAAACATGTCTGTTGATAAATATATAAGTGCACAGTGACTTTCCGAACACCCTGTACTTGCTAGTAACATTTTGGTTAATAATTTTGTTAGCTGTTTTTTATCATCTATAAATTAAAGACATGCGCAACATCCAAGTCTTCCCGAATTGAACATTTATAATTTAGAAATTCAAGAAAGCTAAATCACTTATCACTTTATTTTTTATTAGCTCACACGAGATGAAAATATTTCTAAATGTTTTTAATTAGTTGAATACATGAAGCGAATATATAAATGTGTACATTAAAGGCAAAAACAGGACAAATATATATATGTATATATAAGCATTTCTCGAAATAAAAACTTGATATTAATGACAACAAGTTGCTAATGTCAAAACTTTCATTAGGTGTGATTAGTTAGCATCGAGTTTCTCAGTGTGTTAGCTGTATCACATTTAAGTTCTATGTGACTGTTATGATAACTTATGTAATTTAATCTAATATAAGTATTTTAATAACCTCTAGTTTTATATACACAATTTTATATATATGATGATTCACGCGACAGCTTATAATCCATCAATATCTTTCGTGTATCTTTATATAATCTATACTCGTTAATGAAGATGTATTGGAGAAACTTACGAGTGGCCTGTTAAGCAGCAGTTCTTCTGAGTGAGCTATTAAATTCAGCTAATGACATATTAATGACCGACCCAAGACTTTGTAATTACGTCGTAAGTTTCAAATCTAAGAAGAAAAAACACGAGCTTGCAAGCTTTGAAATTATTTATTTGATTACATTCGTAATTTGTCGAAGATTTCTTTCTGTGTGGCAAAAAAGTTTAATTTTTAACACGATTAAGTGTTGTTTCGTACTAAGATTATTTATACTCAAGAACTAGTAACGACACTCAATGACACATTTTATTTGGAGAAGTGATGTAAGGGTACCCGTGCTACGCATAGCACAAAACGTCACTTTTGTTTGGCGCAAGCTTCATTTGTTTTCCTACCGGCTTATGGATTAATTAACACGTGATTCGCTGCACATTAAGGCAATAACTTGAAATGTCTGCCGAATTCGACCTTTTCGTACATTTGCTTGTCAATTTAAATTGGATTTTGGGGAGTCTGCTTGAGTTATTTTACTAATTTAATCACAAGTGAACAAGGGTCGAGTACGAAAGCAACAGTTCAGAACAACATTGTATTTATTATGTATTTATAAAGTAATTTCTAGTGAAAAATAATCAACTTTTTGGTAGGTCTTTTGACAGTTGCGGAGGTTCACATAGTGTATCTTCCTAGGTTTTGGTGTAAAATACCCAACCAGTTTTGCTGTAAGCTTGTGAAACAATGAATACTATGAGTGAATAGGCAAATTTTGTTTTTGTTTACCATTCGTGAAATCGCTTATTTTGCTCATTATCAACGCTTGGGTGGCCTTAATTAAAGAAAAGGAAGGTTTGGGGTATTGTTTCAAGAATAAGTCAGGTTTTTAAGGGGTTTTTTTTGCCCTGTATTCTGTTTGAGTGTTGAACAAATTCTTGTGCGATCCTTGTTATGAATCACTATCATGCTTCGTGATAAACTTTCTTTTCAGCTGTGGGTCACTGGTAGTATTTTTTTTCCTTTAATGCAAAGAAAACAAAGAAAAATATTCTTAATTAATATGGAAACTATTTTCTTGTGTTTTGAAGGAAAGTTGTATTTAATTTAAGCTATCTGGTTATAACTTTCAGACAGAGGTATAAAATCAGCTTGTGATAGCATATGTGAATTTTCTTTTTACACAATAAATTATTTCTTTATTTACAAGGCTTAACTAAAACAACGTGAGATGTTTTTATGTCTTGTTACAAACACATCACTTCCTAAGCCCCTCAATTTGTTAAAACTTATAATTAATTATTCATACTTTGACAACTTAAATGTTTTTATAAAGAATTTAAAGTTAGACGATAGAGATCCGTTCCAACGTGACCTGTGAATATAATTTTGAAATGTGTTTGATGTAATAGAGAGTTATGATATCTCGCATAATAGATATGCGTATTTTTTGTGATAAAAAAAGAAAAGAAAACATGAATTTCCCTTATTTTTCTAATCAGATAATGCTTTCCATAATGCTCCTCCATCTTGTATTCCTGAAGGAAAAAAAAATGTTTTAGGCTGATTGCAGAAACGTCATATCCTGTTATATTGACACTTCTGATTGGTTCATTCGGCTGAATGTCGCACTTTGTGAATCAGCCAAGCCTCAGACCGAGTTTTTCTATCACAGAAAAAAAAAAATCGAAACGTCCGTTTCTAACTTGATCCTTTAAGTTTCGCAACTCTTCCTACAAGTTATAATTCTCATAATTCGCTGTTATTTTGATAAGTTTTGTAGAAGCCATTATGAGTTGATTTTTTCTTACATTAATGGTTTGATTTTTGTTAAGCTTAAAGCTTCACAGTGGGCCACCTGTGCTTTGATCACCAGAGGAACAAAAACCAGTTTTAACGTTGCAATTCTGCAGACACATCCCCGAGTCACTGATGGTGGTAGTTGTGGTCACATAAGTAAGCAAGTGTTTTGCCATCATGCACCTTCATGTTGTCAAAAACAATAATAAAAATATCCGATATTATTCATGGAACATATTGTTGTTTGAGCTCCTCAGTATCACAGGTTTCTTTACAAAACTACTTGTTATATACATCAAGTGTGGTCTAAGTGTACTTGTTATATACATCAACTGTGGTCTAAGTGATACCATTACTTAAATTAACAAAGAGATACATCCAGTTTTAACCAAACTAGTTGGTACTTGATATTTTCGTAATAACATAAAAAAAGAACAAAATAAATTATTTCGCAGAAAATCTTCATAATTTTGAATCAAGATGTCCATATCTCTTTACAAACAATGATAATTAATCAAGTTATTTTGATTTTATTTTAACTTTCAAGTTCCAAGACCGACCACGTCATATTAATTATCCGATTCAGGCTACCAACATATCGAAAGAAAGCTATCATTGTTCTTCAAACACATTGGTTAATAAAAGCATAAAAAAAAATCAGGTAATCATTAAAAAAATCGCGGATTAATGCACGTACTTAAATTGATTATTATGAATTACAAACATAATACGTGAACTAGAAGCAATTTTAATTACTTAGAAAGCTCAAGATATAAAAATCCCCTTCTTCTCGGTATAATTGATTAAATATTACATATCGGGAGTATGGTAGTACATCCTTCTTTAGGCACATTTAACACACAGTTTGGAACGATAGATTCGAGGCTATTCAAAAAAAAAATTAAACAAATTACTTCCCAGGCGTTTATTTTATTTTAGTATTTGATTAGTGGCGTCGAGGAATTATTAGATAACTTCATCATTGAGATAGTGAGTAGAATATCAGCGAAAAATATTCAGAAAAACCTAAGATAACTTTTACAGTTACATGCAACCAATTAGAAGAACGAAGTACTTTCGCTTCAAGTAAATAGGCTTGTCTGAGCTCTAATCCGATATGCTAAAGCAAGTAGCAAACAAACAAACAAAATTTAGGTATTTCGAACCCTAATAATTATTTTTAAAAACTATAGACGGAAAGGTTCATAAAGCTGCTATTTTATAGAACCCTACGGATTTGTGTTTGATGTATTTACATTGAAACCGACTGAAGGAAAAAGTGGGGTTTGGAAAATTGATAATTGGAAAGGGATAATATAGGATATAAACATAGTTTTTCACTTCAGGGTACGTTGTAAATTAAAGAACGCATGTATTAAAAACACGACCGAATTTTCAAACTTTTTTTGCCAATTTAAAAAAATAAAGAAGAGATAAAAACTAACTTTCCAGCATAGAATGTGTTAAAAGTGAATACAAAACACAACTAATGGCGCTACCTAGTTGTCAAGACTGAACCCCTAAAGACTTCCATTTATGATTAAAAAAATATAAAGACTGTGCTGGTGTTACTGATAAGGTAGAAAAAACTTCGTTCAAAAACTCGAATTGTAATATCGACGTTTGCTCTAATTTCTACAAATCCTACCAGCGCGGCGCCTTTAGGCTTCGTAGGTGTCAAAGAACGACTTTTGAGTATTCTAGTCAGGTCGAATCCGAAACATCAACTTTATCTGAGATGCCAGAACTAATGAACTTAAAATTCCTCTCCCATTTTAAATTTAAAAGCAAAACCACTAAGGGTCGTTAAATGTCTTATTGCTAATGCACCACTTAAAGAAAACAAGCCGAGCACAGTCATGAATATACATAGTGGTTCTCAACTAGTTAGAAAACTTTTTCTTTGTTTTCCTCGGTAGAATTGTTCTTTTTTGCCGTTAGGGGGTATATGTGTATGGAGATGTTCGTAAGTAATTGAAAGTACCACTAATTTATGTAATTCAATACAAAACATGGATGTTACCGGAATTAACAGAGCATGAAGCTAGAAGCTTTCCGAGGCGTTGTAACAAAGAAATGACTAATGTCAGGGAAAAAAAATAAATGTTTTTGAAGTGTTGTACCTATTGGAAAATTATTTGTAGGATTTTATAAATGAATTTTTTTTTTCAAAAACACATACTTACAGGTTTCAAAACTGTACGTGACTTAATAGACGAACTTTACTGCGAGAGTTATTTTATTATTTGAGTAAAAGATGTACCCAGGGTTTGTGGTTTGCGATCCGTTGTCGTATATAAGAACACCACATCTTATGAACGTGGGTGCGTTATAAGAGGGTGTTCAAGTCCCAGTATTTGATTAAACAATGATGGACCAGGACTTAGCGATAGATGTAAACTATGCTTTCCATTTAGTTAACCAATTCTACATTTTGGACAGTTATGCTCAGATAACCTTTATATCGTTTTGCGCAAATGTTGAGACAAACACTTAAACGTTATCGACGAGTGTTAACTTTAACCGAGTGAAAAGCATAATTAATAACATAATGTCCATCACTAAGAGAATAGAAAAATACAATATAGCCAGAGATATGCGTGGTATTAAAGAACAAAGAAATTAATCCAACCTATCTTGTTCTCGTTTCTAAACTGAAACATTTATTGATTTTTAGTCTTAGCTTTGATTTTTCACGAGGTTTTGTTGGATATGTTACCTTAACGTTATTACAAAAGTAAAACAAAACAAAAACACACACACATATATACACATATATATCTATAATCTAAATTATTATTTGATTGCCATATTGACAGTTTTTATTGTCTGTAAATGACTTTACAAATTACCTTTAAATCTTCTTTCGAAGTAACTGAATATCAGTTATTACGTTCAAGTTTAAAAATTTGTAATTTACGTCAGAGGTTCTCCAAATGGAGCAGTACAAAAAGTGTATTTTCTAGAGAGAAATACTATCGTAGTATTCATGACACAATAAAAGTATTGGTATTCTGTGACAGAAACAATTTCATTGTTTTCTATAGAAAGAAGCTCTTCCATAATATTCTATACACGGAAACACGTCCATAGTATTCTCTGCAGAGAAGAAGGCCTGGCATGGCCAAGCGTGTTAAGGCGTGCGACTCGTAATCTGAGGGTCGCGGGTTCGCATCTCGGTAACGCCAAACATGCTCGCCCTTTCAGCCGTGGAGGCGTTATAATGTGACGGTCAATCCCACTATTCGTTGATAAAAGAGTAGCCCAAGAGTTGGCGGTGGGTGGTGATGACTAGCTGCCTTCCCTCTAGTCTTACGCTGCTAAATTAGGGACGGCTAGCACAGATAGCCCTCGAGTAGCTTTGTGCGAAATTCAAAAACAAACAAACATAATGATTTGTTCTGATCGGAATTTTGGAATATTCAAGACAGATATATCCCTTGCTCTTAACAGCATTGGAAAACAGGGGAATACGGATTAACAAGGAGATAGCAGGAACATCCATAAAAAAATATTCCAGCTGTTGTAAGTAGGGTATGACCCCTTGTAACAGTTAATATCCTACAAACATAACAATCTGTGACAAACATCTTCCACGTAATCAAGGCAAGAATATGCAAAATAGTGAGGAAATATTTCAGTCTGGAAAAGTAAGACAAAGTGTTTCCACAATATATTCATTCACCTATCATATATATGGGGAATGAATCAAATATTCATTTTATTCCATTCAAAGACATATCAATGAAATCACTAGATGTAGCGAACTATGGATTTATATCTCTTTGAGGGGTTTGAAAGAGGTACTGACAATTGTTGTTTTCATACATTAGGGAGATTATGAAAGGCAAGCAGGGAGGGTTTGTCTGCATGGGTCATGACAGTCTTATTTGAGAGCTTTTCGCAATAGAAACTATATTTCTGAGCTACTGTTGAAATACAGGTTTGTGATATTAGAACGTGACCAGACGTGTCTGTTGAAGCCCCGAAGCTGTTTTAATACAATGTACTCAACCTCTTTACTCTAAAGGTTAAAATAATGTTCAGCAAATTGTTGTATTCAAAATAAACGATTTTAACCGATACCAGAGTGCATTCCACCGAATAGCAGATCCACGTGGATACAAATATATCAATAGTTTTATATATATCTCGACAAATAAGTAACATTTTATTTGATTGGAAATACATTAACAAAGCATTTTCTGAAAGGTATCAGAATATAGTATTCAATCAGAACATTTCGCAAGCTAAAAATGAATTACCAGAAGTTTGCAATAAAGCATCTTATTCGAAGTAGACAAACATATCAGATGATAACGATCTACCTGATCATCCATTCATCCATCTCGATTCATTTCCTAATGAATAATTTTTTCCCTTTGTAAATTTGTATATGTTGCCTCTCTTTAGAAGCTGCAATTTGTACAATAAAGTAACTAAGAAAATTGTTACTTTAAATGTAAATTGTAAATGTTCTCTTGCGAGCATCGTGAATTTCAGTTAACATAAGGAGTGACTTATTTGGTGTATTTTTGAATTTCGCGCAAAGCTACTCGAGAGCTATCTGCGCTAGCCGTCCCGAATTTAGGAGTGTGAGACATCACCATCCACCGCCAAATCTTTGGTTATTTCTTTTCCCAACGAATAGTGGGATTGACAGTCACATTATAACACCCCTACTACTGAAAGAGCGAGCATGTTTGATGTGATGGGATTCGAACCAATGACCCTGAGATTATGAGTCGAACGCTTTAACCAACCTGGCCATGCCTGGCCTCAATTTTCATCAGACATTTAACTCATGATTCCTGAAACGTATGTGTAAAATATTTTGTCCGCACGTTACACGTTTCTTATTTGTTTTGGTTGATTGGTTTTTGTTAAGCCCAAAGCTATACAATGGACTTTTTACACCCTTTCCACAACGGGCATTGAAACTCGGTATACAGCGTTATAGGCCTTCAAATCTACCTCTGAACCACTGAATGGCACGTTGCACGGAAAAAAATCTCATTTTAACAATGGATGTAAAAAGAAACATGATTGCATAAAGTCTTATGTACTCCATAATTTAATTCGCTTTGTTTATAACACGAATCGTGAACACTTAAAGCTGTTCTTGAAGTTTAAAGTCTAATAAACCGTTTTTATTAGATGCAGTAGGAAAAACGCAAGTGAAAAAACAACCAGTGCACCGTAACGTAGAAAGCCTTCTTAATTTAGTGCAACCATAATTAAAGTTTCACTGCTCACTCTCAATAAGAAAAGAATTTAAAAATGACACATCTAATCCCGCCATGAATATGTAGTAACGGCCGTTACTTCAGTGCAATATTCAAATTACAAGAATTAAAAAAAAGAAAAATACTTGTCTTCCTCTGAAAACTCGAAACATTCCTGAAAAATAGTCGTATATACTTAGGAGAAAAGGAGTGATTTAAATAAATAAAACTAATCACTTTAAAACCAACTTTCTTAGTTCATCTCAAACCTTTCTTCACCCCCACCCCCAAAAAAAAAGTTTCCATAAAACCGATGGCTGAAGAAGAGAGGGGGAAAAAGCCTTCTAGCATACTCATTTGTTACTTATAGAAATTTATATTGAGTCTGAAGGATTGTTGACTGAGTTTCTCTGCATTATTCATTTGGAGGTTCTTATGTTCACTGTTGAGAGTCTAAAAGTTGCCTGATCGATAGCTTTATCCGCGATTACTTTCTTGCCTGTGGCCACAGACGATCTGGGAAGTTAATAACGACATTCTTTTGGCACTGTAACTTCATCAAATATCCAAATATCTTTTGAGAGGAGCGTATCTTTCACTTTCATTTTGAAAATCGTTTTCATGATTTGCGATATCTGTGTCGTTACGTCTAGCTTTTCTACTAACATGTAGTTTATTTGAATAAAAGTTTTCAAAAAGCACGACATTTACAAGAGAGAAAATCTAATTTGGTAATTTTTATATAAATACACTTATGCAGAAGAGAAGAGGTGATGTGGGTTTATTTTATTAGAAGGGATCGCTGATCACAGCTTGCATCATAAAGGCATGATATAGAAACAGAGCAAGTAATAAAATGAATCGTCTAACCTGGTTTGGAATATAAAAAAAAATTGATACACGATAAAATATTCTGCACAAAGCTTGTACTTGTTTGTATCAGTGTTCCATGCTAACCTTATTTCATGGTCATCTAAATATCAAAACAGCCACATAAAATCTTTTTTCCGGTTCACCAGATTGCTTTCTCATTGATTGCCAGACACCATTTTTCAAAGTTCCGGAAATTGAGTAACCAATATGTGTATTTTATGATTGCAAAGCACATGGAATAATTGAAATTCCAAACAAATGTCGTTTTATATCCGTTAACTTTTATCTCATTCGGACTCATTAATAACCAATAAAACTGCAATCTACAAATAAGAGAATTATTATTTAAGAAAATTATTTCCGGAAAAAAATACCAAAATGTTTTCTCCCATCAACGTGTTATTTGAGTGTAAATATAACTGATTGGCTCTAATATGTTAGCTTAGATAAAACGTGCAATAATGTACGCTTATTCATAATTCCGATATTCATAATCATAAACGCAACTAACCTTCATTAAAAGGCTGTAATGAAGAAGTGATTTAAATATAGCTACAGTTAATCTCCATGAGCACGAGATCTGTTTACAGCTAGAAATTACTGTTTTCAGTCGAAATTCCGGTTGAATAATTGCAAGCATGTCTCTTCTGGTTGATACTTTATCAATGAATAATTCATAACCAGATCTTATCAGAGTATACAGAGGAAGCAGAAATCAGCGAATGAGAAAAATCTAATGAAATAACTTGGTTGATATGACGTTTTGAGGAGTCAATTGGAAATTTGAGAAGTATTGCTTATTAACCTCACCAATTACTCCGCGTTTTATAAATACTGATTAACTGAAATTGCTAGAATTTTAATGTCCGCAGTTTCTGATAAAATGTTATCTAGTCGACGTTAGTTTCCTTTAAATCCTTCATGATTATTTTACTCAAATCTGAACAATAATTTGCTGCAAATATTTCTGGTTGCATTGTTAAAGTTATTCTACATCATTACTAGCAGATGGCGCTACATTCATCAAATATCGACGTGGAGGTTTTTGTGTGCCTTCACAATTACGTGATTCATAAATTAAGAAACTTGGAATGATATTTACTTAATGAAAGCGAAAAGTTAAAAAAATCAAGAAAAAATGAGATTACATCAAACTTAAATTTGTATATTTAAATTCTTTATAATAATAAAACAATACAAAGAACGTAAAAAATTGAAACATACTACTCTCTTCTAGCCAGTTCATGTGTTTGTACATTTTCCAATATCTTCCATAATTCTTAACTCGCCCTCCCTTGGTTCTCTTTAAGGAAGCCCAGCAAGGCCAGGTGGATAAGGCACTCTACTCGTAATCTGAGAGTCATGGTTTCGAATTCCGTCACACCACACATGCTCGCCCTTTCAGCCGTGGGAGCATTATAATGTGGCGGTCAATGTCACTATTCGTTGATAAAAAGAGTAGCCCAAGAGTTGTCGATGGCTGATGATGAATAGTTGCCTTCCCTCTAGTCTTACACTGCTAAATTATGGACGGCTAGCACAGATAGCCCTCGAGTAGCTTTGTGCGAAATTCCAAAAACAAACAAATTCTCTTTGGGAGAATATAACGTTAAAAATCAAGCTTTGATATCTGTGATGGGCACAGAATAGCTTTTTGCTTAACGACAACACGTTTATTCAACATCACACTGAGCTTCAGTTAATTGAAATTTAATTTTGGTATTTCAAAGTAGAAGACTGAAATCACCTGTAAACAAACACACGTTATTTGTGGTTATTTTTGTTTATCGGTTTTAATGAATGACAATGTCTACAATATTATACACCGTTATTTTTTTCGATAGAACGAAAATGCATATTATACGACTCAGAGACTAGAAGAACACGTGATCATTCTCTAAGATCCAGCCTTGTACCATGTTTGGTTCTTTGGTCCAATAACGGGATTGACTCTCACTTTTATAATGCAACTACAGCTTAAAGAGTACAGTCTGTTAAGTGGCACGATGCCGAACCTCGGGCCATTCGACATCCTAACTACTCAGCCGAGCAATAGGAAAGGAAGAATCTAATTATATTTTCAGCGAGTTCACTTGTACTTTTATAAGCGTTTTACATAATATTATTGATGTTAACCCATTGGGATCAGAAATGCTCATGTATAAGTTATGAAAAACCAAACCAAAACCCTCATCTCAAGCTGACATATTTAAAGTCAATTCTGTAAATAAAGTTGAGCTTCAGATCCAAATAAATGGAAAGCTTTTACGAACTTGGATGTAGGATTGCTAATTATTTATTATTTTTTTTCAAGTACTTCATTTACCATCTTCTAATGGTATACTGTCATAACTGAGGCGGTTATTTATATTTTATATCTACACATACTGTATCAGTACCCAAAGGACTTTATGTAGATTTCCTTACTAAATACACAACTTTGAATGACATTATTTCATTTAACTGCTAAAGCTTGGCATACAGTAGTAATGTTACTGAAACTTGTTTCGTTTGTTTAGAATTAAGCACAAAGCTACTCAATGGGCTATCTGTGTTCTGCCCACAACGGGTATCGAAACCCGGTTTTTAGTGTTGTAAGCCCGCAGACATACCGCTGAGCCATTGGGGGCTGCTTGTTATAGATACCTAATGAAGTTATCTGATAAGCTTGCTGAAGAAAGTTACCTAATGAAATTATCTTGCAAATTTTCCGTAATAAAGCAAACTAATGGAATTGCCTAATAAAGATACCTAATAAGATTACCTGATGAATGTTGGAAAGTTACTAAATTTCTCTAATTGATAGGAGGTTACTGAGCTTTTGAACACTGCACAGAAAAATTGGCAATGTGTTTTAGGAACTTTTTTACCTTCAACAAATCAGGAAAGAGTGTCATATCGTAGGATGGTAGTAATCAGATGCATCCATATAACTGTCTATGAAACTGAGGTACTTAAGAATGACACTAATCAGATGCATCCATCCAACTGTCTAAGAAACTGAAATACTCAAAAATGACGTTAATCAGATGCATCCACCCAGCTGTCTTAGAAACTGAGGTACTCAAGGATGTTAGTAATCAGATGCATCCATCCAACTGTCCAAGAAACTAAGCTACACATCAGAATTGTCGAGTGAATTTTGCAGTATAATAAGTAGTCCCTCACTAGCCTAATACTCTTCCTACCATTATTCAGATTTAGATTTTTATAATAATGCTTGTAGTTATGGTATTCTTAACTAATGAAATATTTTCTTACAAGTGAAATTGTAACCATAAAACAAATTTTATGTTACAAGAAAAATTAGCTTCGAACGTCAACCAAACTGAGAAGCTGTGTCTCTCCACCTTTTTTTTTAATTGAACCAATTATGACGAGCTAATTTGAACTTGACACATGACTGCCATCTTGCTAAACGTCAGCTACTGGTAGTCAGCATGGCCCATCGGACCAATCAGAAGGTAGAGACAATCTAGACTGACAACAACTGAGGAAACGACAACTGATAAACAGATAATTTCCGTTTCAGGTTGAAACGACAGAAAGTACAATAAATACAGAAACATATTTGAACTAAACCTTCTGAAAGTAGTGTTTAGCATGCGTTCATGATATAAATGTAATCGATTACATGACTAAAAAATGTAAACTTAAATATCTGTAACAATTCCACTATATTTTATTTTATCATTTAATATCAACTATGATGTCTGAAGTGACTTGTGAATTTCAGATTTTTTAATTGGACTGCATTCTATTAGCATGGAAATTTTTATTTATTACTCGCTTGTAGTTTAGTTATTTTATGAAAAGCAGTGGAAAGGGATATAAATTAGGAATCTATATACGCGTGTGTGTGTTTGTTTACTTTCATGGAAGACAAGACCTGGAAATAATCATCCTTATACAGTTGCGCCATCAAAAATCAACAACTGAATGACTTTTTTATGTAAACTAATGGTCTTTACCTATCACAGCTGTTTGTTTCCCACACTATACAAATAAGCCTTCTTCTGTCACGAGAGGGCGTGGCGTACGAGGGGAATAATATAGTAAACGAACTTTAAAGACATTTCTATATATGTTGTGATTATGTGTATGTTTTATATATGTATACGAATGATTCGATACTGTAAGTTACGGGAAACAAAACAAATTATAAACGTTTAACTATGAACATTTGATTAATGTTTAACTATGAACATTTGATTAACGTTTAACTATGAACATTTGATTATTATATTAAGAAGTTTGATAGTCAGATGTTTGTACGGGCCCGACATGGCCAAGCGTGTTAAGGCGTTCGACTGGTAATCCGAGGATCGCGGGTTCGAATCTCTATCACACCAAGCATGCTCGCCCTTCCAGCCGTGGGGGTAATTATAATGTAACAGTCAATCCCACTATTCGTTGGTAAAAAAGTAGCTCAAGAGTTGGCAGTGGGTGGTGATGACTAGCTTCCTTCCCTTTAGACTTACAGTGCTAAATTAGAAACGGCTAGCGCAGATAGCCCTCGTGTAGTTTTGCGCGAAATTCAAAACAAACACAGGTTTATTCGCATCCAGGATCTAACTGCAGCCTGTTTATACAGTCAAATTACGTCGTAGCCCTCTTCATTATACATATACATTAAAGTCCTCCCACCATTCATAGGAATTATCGAAGCATGTTGCATTCTGTACTCGTAAATAGTCGTTAAAAAGCATTTGGTAGAGTTGAACCAAACTCGATACGGAGTTGATGTGCAACAAGAGTCTGATAAACAAAAATATGGTCAAAGTAGGTCATAGACCTTTGTTAAATATAGTTGTTAATAAGAGTCATAATAATACATAAAAAATAAAAGATCGTGAAACAAAAGAAAGTTTCTGTTGTACAACTTTAACCTGTTTAGTGCCCTAGACAAAATAATTCGTCCAAGCAGATCGTTAACACAGTGACACGAACGAGTTAATTCGTTTTCAATAATACCTAACTTCAACATTAGATGTCAGCACCATGCATCCATTTGACCTACTTATAAATTGTTTTACTTTCGATCCAAAATGGCGTCACGAGAGAAGTGACAAAATGAAGAAGCATTAGAGTTGTATTTTGAATTTGATTCGGAGTTGCCGTAGCAGTTGAAAAACTTGGTAGTCAACAGCTTAACACTTACAGAATCTGAAAATTTGGATATTTTTTATCAACTTTTAATTAGCAAATTATTCAAAGAGATATAAGGAGATCAATACGATCTCTGTGGACCCGCCATTATACCGGATTCTTCAGGTTTGAGTTGTATATTTGTGAAGTGGTGTTATTGTTTCTAGGGCTAGTTAGTAAGGTACAAAACTGAATAAAAGATGAGTCCAGAGAATATGTATTGTTTTACTCAATATAAACTAATTGTTAATTCATTTCTTCGAAGATTTTGTTATTTCAGTATTATGTATTATTTTCTACCTATAAAATATATAAACCAGCAGAAAATGCATTGATGGAGAAAAATATCTACTCATTTTGTTAAATATTTTATGATATATATATATGTTTAAACTTACAAGTCTGTAGCTATTTTCTGTGTCTCCTTTACTGTTACTTTCGTAGCTCATTAACATTATATCGTATTCTCTTTATTTTACTCCATCATTTTATTATATTATCAGTTTTTTTTATTACAAGCTACAAGAATTCTTAGAAACTTAGTGAAAACTGAAAATCAAGGTACTCTAGATACAGTTCTTGAATTGGCTATAGATGGATAAACTAATCGTGAATTCGAATCATGACCAATCTGAAATATCATTTCTTTTCACAATGTTGTGCCATCATTTAAGTTTTCCTTGTTAAGTTCCTTTACTTCAGGATACATTACACATGTTTCAGAAACTTTCTAACACATGTGTATGTAACACACTTCCACAGAACATTTCAGTACATGTAGCAGCCATTTCGTGACAAGAAGAATATAAGATGTTATGAATCCCATTATGTTATGAATTACCTTGTATCCCAGGTGACCTCCCAACCCCAACCCTGGTATCATACTTTTCATAACCTTATGCCCTTTCCTTAGACTATACCGTTTATAATATTTTATTCCACAGTTGTTTCATAAAACTATACTGTTCATGTTATTTTCCATCTTATTTGTTTTCTGTAATCATATCTTTCATACAATTTTCGTATGTTGAAAATAAAAAGATATTTTATTACCTGAAGTAGAAAGATTAAGAGCAGGATGAAATGATAGAAGCATTTGAACAAAAAATGAAATACAATATTACCGTTAGCTGTGAAGTTAACCCTAAACAAATTCACTACCGTTAGCTGTGAAGTTATCCCTAAACAAATCCACAACCGTTAGCTGTGAAGTTATCACTAAACAAACCCACAACAAGAATAAGAAAAATCAATAAAAAAACAAGCAGTCAGAATGAGAAAATGTGTTTGTGACATTATGCATTTTCATCAATTTTGTTTTTGTACATAATGCCCCTAGTGGCACACTGGTAAGTCTGCGGACTTACTTTTACAGGGTTTCGTTATTCTTGGTAGTGAGAGCACATGTAGCTCACTGTGCAGCTTTGTGCTTAAATATAAACAAACAAACAATTCATGCATAAAATAGATACAAGAATTTAGTAACTAAAAAAAGTTCCTTTATAAAAATACTGTTCGTTTAGAATCCAGTCAAGAGAAAAGAAAATGTCTGTTAGCGTAACATATTCTTTCCATTTGAGGTCCACAAGAATCGACATTAGTCAAGGACGCTTTGATTATGTCATTCTGTTTTATAACTTTGATGAATGTGTTGAATTCATTGTGTTCTCCATGATGTCTTTATTCGCAAGAGGAGGTCACACAACTATAGAACTCATAGACTCGAAGAAAGTTTAACCACTAGTGAAATCCATCACTAAGTGTACTTCTAGGGTGGATGCGCCGAAGAAATGAGTTCGATTTTAACTAGAATTATAATTTGTTACTACACCCCACCCGCTGCACCTCCCTACTTTTAAAATATACTGATGTCTGAGATGGGCTCAAGATAAGACGAGTTTATTTTAATAAACTTCTACTCAGACTTTTTAGAGAGTGTAGCTTATTACAAGAAGCAGGTGTGTCCGAACAAGAATACCCTTTGGGAAATGCAGCACATTTTGTGCGTCATCTGTGTTCCAAAAACGTCAATTTATCCATCAATAAAACGACCCTTTTATCTTCGATCCAATTTAAAAATAGGAAATGATAAAATGGCAAAATTTATGGCTTCAGAAATCGCGTTTTCTAGGAAGCAGAGGTTACACCCTCATGTGTTGATATATTTCACAGAAGAGTTTGTGAAATTAGGTGAAACAAAGATTTATGGGAAGTCCTTAAGGGAACTTATATTCGTGTATGAATGTCTCTAATGTTAAAGATATTCATCTTGCCTTACAAGTTAAGTTAGAGAGGAAGCTGCAAATGTATTTCACGCATGATTTGTGTTGAACATTAAAATTTGATATCAATTTAATTAATGAATAATTAGAAGATGTAAATATTTACTATCCAATCGCTTGAATAAATTCACTCTTAAAATGTATATTTACTATTCAATTACATCTAAAACAGTGCAATATGCATTTTAAGTTATCAGTGGAGAATTATCTGACTATTTAAAATATTAAATTTAGACCTCAATTCTTGTTATGTTAATGGTGTTAACAAACTTCACTGCTCATTTAAATTTCAGCTTCTTCTGTAACTAATAACTACTTTTTCTTTTAGTTACACTCTCCCTCATTGATCGATTTGACCTTACAGGGTTATACAGAACGGCTTTGTGAATGTAATTGTAAACAGTTAAAAAGGTTTGTATAAGTATTAATAATCATATGCATCGGGTATTCAGTATCGTTGCTTGCTTATTCTTTAGTTAAATGATGTAAAAATCTTTGATCTAAACTTCTATTGAAACTATCAATTTGTCTCTTTGTTTGAGTCTTATAGATTTATAAATCTCGGGTTCAAGAACTTCTCATCCATATTTAGATTGAATGACAATTAACAACTTGAATGACGTGTTATGCACTTCTGGTCTTAACATCCAACTCAGAGAGTCCTATAGTTAAGTTGTAAACTACTGACGACAGGAAGATAAGTCTCAATGGGTTTGTTTAAACATTTCAACCAAATAATTGGTTGACTGTTATTTGTGTAAGCCTACAAACAAAAGTACAGATTATGTCAAAGTTCATCACAAGTAGCCCCTAAACTTTCGGTTTCATTCTTTCTCGAATAAAACAATTCTTTGCTTTTTTTGGATTATATTACGATGATACGTTTTAAAATAATCCTGAAAAATGTTTTAGAAACGTGTTTAAATACAAAGATAAGACAACAGAATTAGTATAACAAAATAAAAGTTTTATTATCTTGTTGTGCGTGATAAAAAAAGGATAAGTAATGTATATTACATGTCAGGCAGAAATGTCCATTGCTACTTCTTAATTACCAGTCATATATTCACATAGAAGTCATACAGGTTGACAAAAGACTACGTGCACAATGATAATTCTTTGTCTTCCGAGACTTTTGGCCAACTTCTTTTTTCTATTCAAGTTGGGATGGCAAATTCCTTTTCCCCCATACGGTGGTAGATAGTTACTAATGTACTGGATAGCTGTAGACATTTGTATCTCCAGTTTTCTTTCAGCTGTTATATCTTTCAAGACAGGTTTCTAATGTACTGACTGAATAGCTGTAGATATTTGTATCTCCAGTTTTCTTTCAGCTGTTATATCTTTCAAGACAGGTTTCTAATGTACTGACTGAATAGCTGTAGATATTTGTATCTCCAGTTTTCTTTTAGGTGTTATATCTTTCAAGACAGGTTACTAATGTACTAAATGAATAGCTATAGATATTTGTATCTCCAGTTTTGTTTCAGCTGTTATATCTTTCAAGACAGGTTACTAATGTACTGAATGAATAGCTATAGATATTTATATCTCCAATTATATGCCCGGCATGGTCAAGCGCGTTAAGGCGTGCGACTCGTAATCTGAGGGTCGCGGGTTTGCATCCGCATCACACCAAACATGCTTGCCCTCCCAGCCGTGGGGGCGTTATAATGTAACGGTCAATCCATCTATTCGTTGGTTAAAGAGTAGCCCAAGAGTTGGCGGTGGGTGGTGATGATTAGCTGCCTTCCCTCTAGTCTTACACTGCTAAATTAGGGACCACTAGCACAGATAGCCCTCGAGTAGCTTTGTGCGAAATTCCAAAACAAACAAACAATTCAGCTGCTATATCTCTCAAGACAGGTTTCTAATGTACTGACTGAATGGCTGTAAATATTTATATATCCAGTTTTCAGGTTTCTACATTGGTTTCGTATGGTAATTTTCATTTTTCCTTTTCAGGTGTTTTAATTATCAATTTGTAATATAAAAGCACAAGTTGTTTCTGGAGGAGTCACAATAGCTGTGAGAGTTGGAGATGGTGGAGGTTTGGTCATCAGCTCAATTTCGGGCAATTGAGAGGAAACATCCAGGTCCGTCTGTATTGTTTATATCTAATATATCTTCCATGTGAGAGACTAGTGTGCATAAAAGATGTGATATTATTGGTAAAGTGAAAGAGGACAATTTACACTGATATATTTATCAGTAAGAAAATGATCTGCGCAAAGCCATTCCTTATAGCTGTAATGGAGCAGGACAAACACCTTTCACAGGGTGTAAGTCAGTGGACATTGGGGAGTTTCATGTCCAGCTCTTCCATCCTTCCAAGACTACAGAAGCTAAAAAAAAAAAATCCAGACTTCTCAAAACATAGAACCAAATAATCCAGGACTTAATCTTATTATAATGGTACTTCAGGTCCACCTCTAAATCGCATTAAGGTGCTTAAAGACTTTGATCGTGATCATGTAATATATATATATATAGGTCTGTTACACGATGGTCTCTGTTCTCCACATTTAATCTCTGAAAGGGGTATGATTTCAGTACAAAACACTATCAACTATATCCTCGTCTGCCTGAACGGTTTTGGGTCAAGCGTGAGAAGATTACTGAAAGCATTTCGTGGCTATTCCGCGAGGAAGCGCGTGCCAACCTGTGACGTTTAATTGACATCGTCTTTAATTTACCTGCCACAGCTTTGCTCGTTCCATCTGGCTTGTTTCGTCTAATAGCCATCTTTACAGCCTATGTCAGAAATACATTCTCACCTGAGTGCTAAAAAGACTCCTTACTTAGTTTTGTCACCTATAAACACAGCAGCATCGAAACATTATCTCGTTACCAGCGAATTTTCTCATATAAGGTACTTATTCTTTTTTGTGCCAACTAAGAATGAATCCAGGCTCGTGGCACTAAAATGTCTGTATTTTTTCGCCACTTTGACATTTTTGGACATTAATGACTGGCTGAAGTAGCTTACGAAAATCTGCAAGTAATCTAAACTTTGAAGAAAAAAACTAAATAATTGGTAAAACGAGGAGAGTAGACTCTGTGAGATGACTTAGACAAAGAATCTGTGAAAAATATGGGAATAAGGAATCTAAAACTTATAACGAATGAGTGGTAATTAATACGCCATATAGATATGAAGTTATAGTATGGCAACAACAAAATGGCGCTATTTTATGCACGAGTAACGTCCACACAAATTGTTTTCTTCAACTTTAATTGGCAGACGAAGAAATTTCTTCCCATTCAAATACTCTTACTATGAACCCTAAAACTTGACTTATCCTCTCTTAACATTAGTTTTATTATTCATGATTAAAATAGTATTGTTAATTTTCTTTTGAATTTCGCAAAAAGCTACTCGAGGGCTATCTGTGCTAGCTTGAGCAGTGATTGTCTTGCGAGATTCAGTTTAAAGTCAATTTGCTGCAGTAGCGTTGAGTTTATACGCTTATCTATGTATCAAATATCTGAACAATTATTTGTTAAATCAAGATAACTGCTTAATGCTAATTAACAGGCGTTTTCTAATATGATTTCCTTCATTTATCTCTTTCATCAAGTTTTTTTTGTTAACTGCTTGGCTATAAAATTTTGCTCGTATACTGTTGTTGTTGTTTTTAATTAAGCACAAAGCTACACAATGGGCTATCTGTGCTCTGCCTACCACGGGTATCGAAACCCGGATTTTAGCGCGTAAGTCCGCATACATACCGCTGAGCCACTGGGGGGCTGCTCGTATACTAAACGTATCCAATAAAAGTATTATTTGTTCATTCAGACTTAAGAATTTATATATAACTATAAATGGTCATTTTTATTATTTTTTCAGCAGGATATATAATTTTTTTTTAATTTTACGCAAAGCTACACGAGGACTATCTGCGCTAGCCATCCCTAATTTAACAGTGTAAAACTAAAGGGAAGGCAGTTAGTCATTACCACCCATCGCCAACTTTTGGTCTACTCTTTTACCAACGAATAGTGGGATTGACCGTGACGTTATAACGCCCCCACGGCTGGGAGGGCGAGCATGTTTGTTGCGACCATGATTCGAACCCGCCACCCTCGGATTACAAGTCGAACGCCTTAACACGCTCTGCCATGTCAGGCTGGATATATAAAATATTATATCATTTAGCTGTTCGAGTGTACATTATGTGTGATACCTAACCAAACTTTGGTAAAGAACTAAAGTGAAGTTACATTTTTCTTCTTAGTTTCATGTTATTAAACCCAACTTTTATTTACATTTTTGTTAATTTGAATTTTCTTAAGAAGTCGGTCCTTAATCCCTGGAATCAACGAATCAATGTGAAGGAAAAGATGTTAGGATCTGCCAGTCACACTGCTACTGCTACGTACAGTGCCGACGAAGCCTTTCGCCTAATACCAGAACTAATTCGGGCTGTTGGAATACGAAAAACATAGTAACGGTTTAGGCGCTACATATATCATCATAAGGCCCGGCATGGCCAAGCGTGCGACTCGTAATCTAAGGGTCGCGGGTTTGCATCCCGGTCGCGCCAAACATGCTCGCCCTTTCAGCCGTGGGACGTTATTGTGTTACAGTCAATCCCACTATTCGTTGGTAAAAGAGTAGCCCAAGAGTTGGCGGTGGGTGGTGATGACTAGCTGCCTTCCCTCTGGTCTTACACTGTAAAATCAGAGACGACTAGCACAGATTTCCTTCGAGTAGCTTTGTGCAAAATTCTAAAACAACAGAAAAAAGTATTCTCATCAGGGTTTCCAACAGTACCGTTAGTATCAGTTTGCCAGTACCTATCAGAGTTATCAAATATCTCTAATTATATGACTCAAGCAAGTAGAAATTTAACTATTATTTCTAGTGTATTCATATCAGACCAAATTGTCAGTTATCTGTAAGCCCACGTGGTATGACGACTATGATAATAAATTATTGAAATTCAGGCTTTCTATTGGTCATAACTTTATTGGCAATTGGTCTAAGAAAAAAAATCTATTAGCAAATGGAAATCAGAGCTTGTCAAAGGTAGGCGTGAAATGTGGTTTTAAATTTTAATTGATTTAGCTTTATCCCAATAATCATGTCGAAATTGTAAAGAATATTAGATGTTACATTTTTTTGTTTTCTAGAAGATGGACAAAAAATCGAGAAAAGAAACTGTTTATGAACAAGTATCCAAATTCGCACACTAGGGGAACGTGAGAATGTTTTTAAATATGTTGTTATGCAATAAAAGCTTAAAACTTATATAACATTAGAATTTTATTTGTTATTTACGATTTGACGTAAAGTCTGTTCGTAAATCTGATAACTAAGTAGTTTAATTAAATTTTGAATGTAAATCACTAAAATGTCGGGACATGCGCAGTTTAACCTACCAGCATGCTGAGGATTCATCACACTTGACCTGATATTCAATCATTGAGGTCGGCACATTCAAGTTCTTTTTCAGACAGCCTGGCATGGTCAAGCGTGTTAAGGCGCGCGACTCGTAATCTAAGTTCGCATCCCCGTCGCGCCAAGTATGCTCGCCCTTTCAGCCGTGTGGGCGTTCTAATGTGATGGTCAGTCCCACTATCGTTGGTAAAAGAGTAGCCCAAGAGTTGGCGGTGGGTAGTGATGATTAGCTGCCTTCCCTTTAGTCTTACACTGCTAAATTAGGGACGGTTAGCACAGATGCCCTCGAGTAGCTTTGTGCGAAATTCAAAACAAACACAGTCTTTCAGATTGTGGGGACACCATCTTCCCATACCTCATACTATTATCAAATTTCACGGTGAGATTCACTTATCAACTAAAGTATGCACTAAAACTACCACATCAAACTGTGAGAAGCAAAGCTGAAATACCAGTCAAACTACGAAGATGGGAAGTGATAACAGATATTATTTTTAATTTATGATATACTATTAAGCAGTTCCGTTACCACCAGTACTGACGGTTCTGGACGCCGAGAACTCGTACTGACCACAAACCCTGGTTCTAATTACTATAAGTAAACACGTAAGAACAGTATATTAAATTAGCTATATTCATTACTAGATTACGGTTTGTTTGCGATTTTTCCACAAAGCTACACGAGGGCTATCAGCGCTAGTCTTCCCTAATTTAGGAGTGTAAGACTAAAGGTAAGTCACCACCACCCACCGACAACTCTTTTACCAACGAATAGTGGGATTGATACACACATTATAACGCCCACACGGCTGAAAGGACGAACATGTTTTGTGTGACGGGGATTTAAATTCACGACTCTCGGATTACGAGTCGAATTCCTCAACCACCTGGCGATGCCGGGCGACATTACTAGATTAATATTTACTTCTGATCTATTTGTAGATCGCTTTCTTTGATCACAAGTTAACATTAATTAATACGTGTACAAATTCTCTCCTTGTTGTTTTTTCTTTAATTCTAGGTTTAAAGTTTGTTAATACGGATTGTGTCCATTTGTTTGTTGCACTTCATGCGAAGCTATATGAAGGCTCCCTGTCGCAGCCGTCCCACTCTCAGACGTGATAAGATTAGAGGGAAGGCAACTAGCTCAGCAAAGGAATTTGAATTACTAATTATTAGCGAGACACTAGTGAATTAACCATCTTTGGTCAGCAGTACTCACAATACAGACACTTGTACCAATGACATCTGAACAAGATCCATGACGTAACAGTAGTATAGAATCTCTTTAGAACGGTACAAAAGTGGGAAGTAAACACATTTAATGTATCTATATGTACATATGTATGTAAAAAGCGTTTATTATTGATATCTTACTATATAAATTCTTATGGTAATTAACAAACATTATCGTAAAAACACAAAAATTCACAAGTGAGTTAGTTAGGGAACGTCCTAAACTACACTTTCTTCTTATGTTGTGCTATTTTTAATATTAAAATAAAAATGATTTCTAACTTTCCTAGGTGTTTGATACCCAGTAAGGTTTATCGCTAATTTCCATATGGGATAAAAAAAGAGAACGTTTTCTGAGAAAGTGTGAAGGACTTTCTAATTTGATGTCAAAATTTTTTCTTTTGAAACTATTTCTTAACATCTCTTCCAAAGGTTTTTGCTTGGAAAGTAACAATGAAACTTTGTACATAACACTCTCTGTGATAAATGTTTAGATTCGGTGATATTTTTCACGGTAAAAGAAACTGCAAGTTTATATTTCTTCGTTTGTCTGCCGATTTATTACTGAGAAAAAAACACTGACTCACAGTGTCTTTGCTATATAATCAATATATATATATATATATATGTTGCAATGAGTAAATTTATATTTGCTCTGGGACAGAAATGGAAAAGTTAGATCCTGTTTAGCAATTTGCTGGCTTATATCTAATTCATCATTAAGACGTGGTCTAGATTCTATGCTAAATGATTCATCGCTAAGAATAGTCACTTTCTAGCCAGGTTTAATTTTCCGCTGTACACTCTTAGGTCTAGTACAGAGATTATAAGATTTCAAACGACTTTCGAATTCATAATTAAGTTACTAATTGTTTAAACTTTGTGCGCAGAAACATTATTCAGAAGTAATAATACTAAAATATTAAACAAATAATGCAACTTCGCTTATGATTAGTTTTAACTTTTAAAATAATAGTTCATCAAATACGTTATACAATCCAAGCTCGTGATTCTGTTTCAACATTGTCAGTAATTATTTCATAATTTTTTCTTAAATCAAAATTCATCTAGCTAGCTGGTGAAAAAGAATTATCTATCTGTCTGTTCTCCTATCTACTTATCTTACTTATTTTGTAAATCAGCTCTCCAGCGACATGTCTGTGTACTTAAACCGCAGAATATAGGATTCAACACTCGTCGTACGCGAAGAAAAAATATCCGCAGTGTAACACCAGTAAGTGTTCGGATTTAAAACGGTAAAACTAGGGGTTCGATTACCTTGATGGATACATCAGACGTGGTTTTGCTGTAACAAAACATACACACACACTCACATGTGAATGTTTACCAAGTCCACTTTACCCATGTGTCCGTTTTTCTATCTTCTGAGAGAGAAAAAAAAAGACATGGTTGTAACCGAGATTAACGTTTACTTCTTCATAATGGTTTAGTTTTACATGTTCGAGCATCGTTTGTTGTTGTGATGGTTGAGTTTTACATGTTCGAGCATCGTTTGTTGTTGTAATGATTTAGTTTTACATGTTCGAGCATGGTTTGTTGTTGTAATGGTTGAGTTTTACATGCTCGAGCATCGTTGTTGTTGTGATGGTTTAGTTTTACATGTTCGAGCATGCTTTGTTGTTGTGATGGTTTAGTTTTACATGTTCGAGCATGCTTTGTTGTTGTTGTTAAGTTTTATATGTTTGAGAATGCTTTGTTGTTGTGGTGGTTTAGTTTTACGTGTTCGAGCATGCTCAAAAGTACACGTTTCTTCTGATTCTACAAATCAACATTCACCCCATGTGTTACAAAAATATACCTGTTTCTGCTGATCCAACAATAAATCAGTATCTGTCCACTATCTTACAACACTACAAATGTTCTTATGATTCTACAAATCAACACCCGCCCTCTATCTTACGCTAATGCGCGTTTAATCTACCATTCTACTGCTGAGGCCTGGCATGGCCAAGCGCGAAAGGCGTGCGACTCGTAATCCGAGGGTCGCGGGTTCGCGCCCGCATCGCGCTAAACATGCTCGCCCTCCCAGCCGTGGGGGTGTATAACGTGACGGTCAATCCCACTATTCGTTGGTAAAAGAGTAGCCCAAGAGTTGGCGGTGGGTGCGAAATTCCAAAACAAACAAACAAACAAATTTTACTGCTGTCTATAGGGGAGTCCTAAGAAAGACACACGGTGGTCAGGAGAAGGGATTCGAACCTGGGTCATCTTGATGGGGCTTCCATCTACATTTTGACACGAATGAATTAAATATCTGAACGTTTTCAAGAGGGTTATTTAGATTTATTTGCTGACTTCTAAGATAGGTTTAACTGCGTTAACAGTTAGACGAATCTAGAAAACTTCTTTTATTATTAACTTCCTAACATGGTGGTTAAGGTGGTTAATGCAAAAAATTTGAAATTGTAAATTCATTTTTTAATTTTTTTGTTTTTCTTATGTATTGGAGTTCACTTTTAATTTTGTAACTATATTATAATAACTAACAGTAAACTCACGAACTGTAAATAATTTTACTGTAGTTCAAACCACCCCAACGACAGATATTATAGATTATTTACTTTTCTCAATGAACAAGACTTGTATTGCAAATAATGCTAATAGTGATATTACTAAAACCATATTGTTATGATTATCCTTAGAAATTCATGATATTAACACCTGAAAAAAATAAAAATGACAAAATGTAGGAATAAGCAGGCAGACATTAGAAAGTCACAGGCAACTTTAACTGTCTGAAACACATCCCTAAACACATTTGAAAAGATACATAAATAGTATAAAGGCAAGGTTCTCACGAGTCACGACACAATATGATCGTAGTTAGCGCAAGTGCACACCAAACCACCTAAATATCAGATGGAAAGTAGAAATACCATGTAATACATTGAGATTGCGGATATACGAGGGCTGTTCAAGAAATACCTGGTTTGACGTCATAAAACAAATTGTACTTTATTTAGAAGTAACAGGTCTGGGCCCCCTTCAAAGTACTCTCCTCCCCAACGCACACACTTATCCCAACGGTGTTTCCACTTGTTGAAACAGTCCTGGTACGCTTCTTTTGTAATGTCCTCCAGCTCCATCGTCACATTTGCCTTAATCTCGGGAATCGTCTCAAATCTTCTTCCTTTCAAGGGTCTTTTTGAGTTTGGGAAACAAGAAAAAATCGCAAGGAGCAAGGTCAGGTGAGTAGGAGGGTGAGGAAGAACAGTGATCGAGTGTTTGGCCAAAAACTCACGAGTTCTGAGGCACAAATTTCGCAGCAACGCGGTGCATCTTCAATTTTTTCGGTCAAAATCTCGTTACAAGATCCAACTGATATCCTACACTCTTCAGCAAGCTCCCTGACAGTCAGACGTCGATTTGCCCGCACCAGGGTATTGATTTTGTCGACGTGTGGGTCGTCAGTTGACGTGGAAGGACGTCCATCTTCAATGGACTGTCGACCATCCTTAAAACGTTCATGCCACTTGAAACATGCCGTACGCTTCATAGCAACACCACCGTAGGTTGTGTTAAGAATAGCAAAAGTTTTAGTAGTATATTTTTCAAGTTTAACACAAAATTTCAGAGCAAGTCGTTGCTCCTTCAGGTCATTCATTCTGAAATCCGCCAAACGAAAAAAACGCACTTCACTTAAAACCGCGTAGCTAATACACAAATTAAGATATCTGCAATCGGGAAGGGCCGTCTTAATTAGCTGATCTGGGCAAACCTAGTGACACTAAGCGCATTTCCCTGAAACCAACTGGAGCCGCGCAATTCAAACAGTCCGCGTATTTTTTCAACAGACCTCGTATATGATCAGAAAATTAACAAAAGTCAGTTTGAACAGCACAATAGCCAGCAACACTGTTCTTAATTGATTGATTTAGTGTTTTATGGCACAAAGCAGCGAGGCTATCTGCGCCCAACACTTTTCTACCGAACCATTTTCAGTATGTTATTATGTCAGATAATATAATTATGTAATGAAGTTGGACAATATTAAAGTTACCGTTCTCCAAAAGGACAGAAATAACTAATCTTTCCAAATCCAGCCAACTGATAACACACTGAGCCAAATTTTTGCAAAAGTTATCAAAATCTGGATACTCTTTTGATACCGTTAAACAGTCAAGTGGTTCAATCATTTCTAAACTGATATAGAGTTGTAAATGTAGAGTTACAAGGTAATGGAAAGATGCGGTTTTGTTACGTTCGTAGAGTTTACAGTGCTAAGGAAAAACGAAAGAAATTACTGATGTAGAGATATATGTTTGTCATGAATGGGTGAAATGCAGACTTTATAAAATGATACAAAGTTGTCATCTTATTAGGTAGTAGAGGGTTAACTGTTTGTATAGGAGCCAAAAAAGGTTTGTCGAGAAGTTTAGATATTTAAACTTTTGGTAAATTGTTAAATTTAGATTTCTAAAGCCATTTTAACGTAATTAGAAAAGGGTAAATATTAACAGGGTATTTGATTGTTTATTTCTAAGAAAACACAATGCTACACAATGAATGAGGTGTTTGTGTTGTTCTTAATACAAGTGTGAAAATCGAGTAGGTCCAGACTCATCGTGTGCAACTGAGGGACAATGTAAATGAAGAAATGTAAGTTTAACTTAAAGACTAGTGGGTTCTGATGGATGAGTGAAATGCAGGCTTACAAAATAAGGAAATAAGGCTTAAGAGGAAGGTGTGTAGGGATAAGAGCATTTTTGAAATGTTTAGTTACATTAGTTTGTGGAGGTAAAAGTAAATATGGATTTTTTTTCGGAGTAAATGAAGAAAGATACCGAATTGTGGGTTAAGTTAATCAAGTAATTATTTTCTATAACTATGTATATAGATGAAAAGAACAACAATAATGAAAATGTAAAACGACCCTTTATTGTTACATTTATAAACAAAATATACACAAACTAGGTTTCAATATGCTGTTATCACAACGTTTGAAGACTAGATGGTTTTGTTTGCTTTGAATTTCGCAAAAAGTTACTCGAGGGCTATCTGTCCCTAATTTAGCAATGTAAGACTAGAGGAAAGTCTTCACCACCCAACTCTTGGGCTACTCTTTTACTAACAAATTGACAGTTGTCTTATAACGCTCCCACGGTTGAAAGGGCGAGCACGTTTGGCGCGACAGAGATGCGAACCCACGACCCTCGGATTACGAGTCGAGTGCCTAACTATCTGACCATGCCGGACCACCGAAGATTAGATAAAACATTTACAACTTATCTATGCTTATCTGTAGGCCCAACAGAACATTATACATCATCTACCTGTATGCACACATAAAAGAAACAAGACTATAAAATGTATAAGTTTCTAAGAGCTCAAGAGTGATTAATTTTCTTGAAGTATTTCGTGTTTTGTATACAAAGTAAAAACAAAAGACGTCATCTGTAGGATTTTTTGAAGAGGAAGTTTGATTTAGAAGAGCCTGATCACTTCTTCTTTGATTTGTTCTTTTAATGGATTTTGAAGACATCGACCACTATTATACGAACTTTTTTATCATTATTTTTTATACAGAAACATTTTCAATTTTTGTTTCTTCTTTATTTTGCCGAACAATGAAAAACGTCGAAGGAACAGAGAACACATTAAGAGGAACGATACATTTCATAATCAAGTCTTGCCAAACACACAGTAGTGCTTCTTATGTGTAGTACGCTGCACGTCCTTCATTTCGACTATAGGAAAGGCTCTGTCACCTTAATTTTTCCCCATCCCCTTGGTAGGAAATAGATTGAAACGATGAGAGAACAAATTGAAAGATGACGTACGACATATGCCTTTAATCCAGGAGAATTTTTTTTTTTACTAAGTTAGAGTATATACCAGTGTTTGCTATCAAATAGTTTAAAACTTTCAGTGTGTTATTGTAAAACTATTGATTTTGAATCTCGATGTGATCTGTTGGTTTTATATATAGCCAGCAGGTAGGCTCTACATGATAAAACAGATGTTTGGTTTCCAGGGAAAGTGTTAAGTGATTGGGTTCCGTTTATTAGACGTTTTTGTTATTTTTCTCTTATTTGTACATTTAGAGAGACTAAACATTACAGGTGTAAGTGTAAGAAATTCAACATCACTGATGCTCTTTGTCTTCTTTCACGTGAGTTCAGATACAACGATTAACCAAGTCACTATTGTTGTTGAAGATACCCCGTGTTATGTAAATATCATGTAAATGTTGTCGAGAGTGTTATGTAAATGTTATGTAAACGACAACCATGTCTAGTGTTATGTAAATGTCATGTAAATATCATGCATATGTTATGTAAATATAATGTAATGTCGTATTTGAATTCCCATATTTATTATTTATAATTCTATATTTATATTATTGTTTCGAGGTTTAAATCGGTGAAATTTAAAATAACATTTTAGAATTAATTAAAATTCATTTAGAATTATTCATTTAGAAATTTTTAAAACTAAATAGATTGATCACTTGTATTGGCCTGGTGTTTGTACTGTGGAATTCTGGGAAGTTACGCGATATAGTATATAAACAGATGGCGATGCGAGAGAAGAAATCAGCCATTTTTACGCGGGTCAAAAAGTGAATCATCCACTTTTACTCGGGTCAAGAAGTAAATCATCCACTTTTACTCGGGTCAAGAAGTAAGTCATCCATTTTATTCGGATCAAGAACTTTGTCTTGTTTGAGAAAGTTTAAACTGAATTTGTGAATAGAACTAGATCCACTAAAGCGGTGAAATTTTTATTCCGTCAATCTTTACAATTCAGTCGGATTACGGATTATGTCGAAAGTCAATAGGAATTGGACTGTGAATTTTTGTTTGAAATTACCCATTCAAACTTCGAAAAGGACTGAATTCAACGCCTAGATTAGAACTTTGGATTTCGGATTTGGATACTTATGCTGGATCATATTATTAAGCACAGGCCAGTACTTTTTTGTATTGTAAGTTGTTTTGATGGTTGAAACTGGATATCTGTTATTGCCATTAGATAATATATTTTGTGTCTATCACAAAGGTAGATAATTATAATAAATTATACAAGCTGCTATCTGTGTCTTTCTGTTGCGTTCAGTCCACATAAAAACGTAACACCCCGGTTAATACTTATCCCCACAACCCACATATTTTTCATATTTAGATTGCGTGGGGAGGAATATGTTAAATTATTAAATTGTACTCTCAGTACGACCACTTTGTCCTCAGCTTACATCTGTTTACTTTCATTAAATATGTAATGAACGCTGACTGGAACTGGACAACAGCTCTCACCACACCTCGAGAAAAGATGATTAGACATGTAAAACATGAATTCTTGAACATCCTGTTTATTTAAATTCCAGATAAGGACTCGTCTTCTAAAATGACGGAAGGTATAATATTTGATTATTGTTTAATGTAAAATTCAGTAAACGTAAAATTAGGTTTCTAAAGTTTACTCTGATCACAACACTTAATTCGTATGTTTAGGATTTGATAACCGAATAAGCAACGTGTGTGTAGTTAAATCCTCGCATCAATTAACTTGGGTCCGGCATGGTCAGGTGGGTTAAGGCGTTCGACTCGTAATCTGAGGATTGCGGGTTCGAATTCCTGTCGCGCCAAACATGCTCGCCATCTCAGCATTGGGCGTTATAAAGTTAATGTTATGGCCAATCCCACTATTCGTTGGTAAAAAGAATAGCCCAAGAGTTGGCGGTGGGTGATTATGACTAGTTGCCTTCCATATAGTCTTACACTGCTAAATTAGGGATGGCTAGCGCAGATAGTCCTTGTGTAGTTTTGCGCGAAATTCAAAAAATAAACAAACAATCGATTCACTGAAGGCGGAGTTTATGAAGTAATTCAGTAAATCATTTAAAGTGGAGGAGTTGGTGAATTAATCCATTTAAAGCACCTGAGTTGAAGGATTTTTTTAAATTAATTCACTAAAGGCAACTCTGGTGAAGGAGTTTCTAAACAAATTTTTCACAGGCGCTAGATGTGGATGAATTTCTGAAATAATTCACCATAAACTTTTAACGCGGAGAAGATTCTGAACGACTATGATAAAAGTGCCTAAAATGGAGGAGTTTTTGAGCTAATTCACTGAAGTTACCTAATGCGAAGAAGTTTTGAAACTAACAACTCATTCTCCGAATTTATCATAAGTTGAGAGAAATGTATTGTTCATATGCTGGTGTTGACTTCTATAACTTCTTGAATTGGTTTGATTTATTTTGAATTTCTGGCAAAACCTACAGAAGGGCTATCTGCGCTAGCCGTCCCTAATTTAGTAGCACAAGACTAAAGGTAACGCGGTTAGTCATCACCACCCACCGCCAATGCTTGGGCTACTCTTTTGCCAAAGAATAATAGTACTGACTGAAACATTATAACGTCCCCACAGTTGGAAGGGCGAATATGTTTGGTGCGACTAGGCTTCGAACCCGCGACCCTCAAATTACGAGTCAAGTTCTCTGACCACATAGCCGTTCAGGACATTCTTGACTTGTTTATTTAATTTAATCAGACGTAAAATAGGCTTAGCTAGTGGATTACGATTAATTTTGTTGAAGTTGGTGCATCTAAAATTACATCTTTAGGTTTATTACTGAATAAATAATTTATTTGAAATAATTTGCTTTTAGTTTTATGCCAATTTATTTGTTTAATGAATTAATTTCATTTATTTGTTAGTATACAACAATATTGTTATTTTAAAATTACGTTATTTCAATTTTTATTGAAAATTTCAATATTTTCTGAGCTTTCAATTGAGAATAGAAAAGCATTTTCAATATAACTTGATTAAAGCTCCAGTTTCCAGCATAAAATAAGTACTATAATTCTGCAAGTGAAACGATAACTTGTAACACCACCTTCAGTCGATTTCCAGTATTAACTCTAAATTGAAAAAAGAGCATTTTTTTCACATAAACAGTAATTATGTACCATCGAGGTTTTCAAACATAGAAAATGAGAATATTGTGAATGTTAATGGTTATATTTAGGTATAATACGTGATAAGAGTTTTATCTTTCCGATGGTTAATAACCAGAGTTTACACTCGCTGTGAGTGCAAATTTGTAAGTCTTTATACAATTCGCTGCATCCAGTCTTCGTTCATAGGGTGTGGTACCCCATCATTGTTTGTTGAGGCTTATTTCCGGGATGTGTTCCTCACAGAGCACTAACACTTCCGAGAGAGTGCAGAAGCAGAGAAATGTTCATGAGGTAAAAACAGTTGATTGTATCAATAAAGAATGAAGAAGTGGAAAATTTTGTAAAAGACAGGGAAAGTAACATATTATTTAAAATGGAAGCCATGTTAAAGAGTTGCAATGAATAGATTAAATTAAGTAAACGTGCAACGTTAATAATGTTTTGAGAGACAAATTTGCAAATCCAACTCTGCCCTTTGTGAAAGTCCGACAGATCCAGTGAAAGTCCACAAGTAAAAATAAACTCTTAAAAGTTATTTCAAGAAGACTAAACTCTTCCTTAATTTTGTTCTCTCGAAAACGTGTAAAACGAGTACAAGTTTGCTAAAAGTGAGCATAATTTCTGCGAGGGTTTTCAATAGTGTTTATTCTCCAAGAATGTTATTGCAAGACAAGAGAAGTGAATCGTGACTAGAGAGGTGCAGCAGTCGGATCGAGAAACTTGACAGAAACGAAAAACCAGTAGTGTCACTTTTTATTCAAAGCAGCTAGTTTTACGTAGAAATGTGGTTAATATCTCTACTGTGTGAATTTGGTACATTTAATGCATTAAGTTCAAAAATAATATTGGATTTTTGTGGAAAACTCAATTTTAAATCAAGAAGTAAGAAATATCCTAAAATATTTGAACCGTGAAATATTTTAATTCAGGCTTATTTTTATCATAGTATAACCTGGAAGTTAAGTGGTGTGAATCAGAGCCGGAAACTTAAACATTAACAACACATTCATTCTCTGCAATGTAGCTGGATATTTTATTAGTGTATATTTTACTCATTTAAGTTTGGTTTGGTTTGTTTTGAATTTCGCGCCAATCTACACGAGGGTTACCTGCGTTAGCCTTCCCTAATGTTGCAGTGTAATAACAGAGGGAAGGCAGCTTATCATCACCATCCACCGCCAATTCTTAGGCTACTCTTTTACCAAAGAATAGTGGGATTGACTTTTACATTATAACGTCCGCACGGCTAAACGGACGAGTATGTCTATTGGAATGGGGATTCGAACCCACGACCCTCAGATTATGAGTCGAACGCCTTAACCACCCGGCCATGTCGGGCCGTCATTATAAGAAACAAGTAAAACCGCTGACAATTTTACTTACAATCTTTGATATGCAGAACTTTATTGTAATGTGAGTTTTGTTCAAACTCGAGTATTTAAAGTAGCTATCGCAGTAACACCATAAATTTTATTCTATAAAATATTTCGAATTTTCAACATTTAAGAAAATTTAATATGAATTTAATTTTTTTAGAGTATTAAATTAACATTTGGTCAACTCATTTAGGATTAGATACGTTCGTAGACAGGGAGTAATTTTCCTTGATATAAGATTGTACAACACCGGCATGATGTTGTATTTATATTATATATGTGAAGAACGCCCGCCTGTACACCATATTATATATATTCAGTTCTGTAAAATTCGCATCAGAAGAGCTGTTAACTTTTAATAGGATGACAGGCCCAATCAAAGAAAATATAAGTAAAGAATTTTAACAATGGATTTAATGTATGCTATTGATACAAAAAAACAGACCAGAAACCACACGAACAAAACACTCGATTATAGATTACACGTTTTCTCAAATGATTAAATTAATCTGATTTATACATTAAAGAACTGACAGAAATACTAAACCCAGTATTTGAAAGAGGTTATGCCTCATAATGTTAATAGCAATACACAAAAAGAATAGAGAAATAGAATGTCGAGAGTCTAGAACTAGCAATCTAATGAGTCACAAAATTACTATTATAGATGATATCAGATAAAGTAAGGAACATGGTTTCAGGTGAGAAAGCACTAAAGATAATATTTATAATCTCAGAATAATATGAACAATGGAATTGGTGTGTGTGTGTTTGCTTATAGCAAAGCCATATTTGACTATCTTCTGTGCCCACCGAGGGAAATTAAACCCATGATTTTGGCGTTGCATATTCACAGATTTACCGATGTCCCCTCGAGGGACAATAGAATTGGGGAAATAAAAACACTTATTTATGTGTTTTGTAGATTATAAAAAGGCTTCGGATAGGCTAATCACGAAGAAGTACACAAAATACAAATACTTAAAAATTTTGAAACTGAAAAAAAAACAATAGCAAATCAAATGGCACCATACATTGTCGATAAGAATTGAAAACAATTTGGCAGAATATGCAGAGAGAAAAAGTAGTGAAAGACAGGATTTTGCTTTCACTAACTTAAACATTAAAAACCTGGTCGTCTCTATGTAACCCGATGAATAAAGGACTTAACTTTTTGATAATTCATTCAAATAATAATCTTGAATATCAGTTGTACAGAAGACAGTGAGATGTGTAGAAGAAGAAATGGATGATAAACATTGCATGAAGGAAAACAATATTTCTTGGACATTAGTTCGACGATTAAAATCGAAGGAAGAAAGACAACATTCATTGGACATATAATTGAATGATAACCATCGAATGGAGAGAGATATCATTCCTTGGGCATTTAATTGGATGATAACTTTAGAATGGAGAAAGGCATCAGTCCTTGGGCATTTAGTGAGACATACAAATCTACAAAATGTAGTATTGACATTCTTTATTGAAGGGGCAAGATCGCGTGTCAGACAAAGACTTAAACAGATATCGTTAAGTTGATGAAGAAAAAGCAATTACCATTATGAAAGCCACAGTTACCGGAATGAGAAACTTTGAAAAAAATGAAGAATGGCTTTGCATACTAATTTTAGAAATCTTAGACTTAACTTCTTAAACTTTAGTATGCTCATCGAATAGCTAACCATCAAGTAACGCTTAAGCTAAGAAAGTAAGACTCTCCATAGATTAAGAAATGTGATAAAATTGCGCGATAAAACGGATAGCATTTAATCACCTCGTTCTTTCCTAACGTAGATTTCTGGAAATATTTTGTTTTTGCATGTTATCAGGTTTATCAAATAGGTGGTACTATATCCTACATATATAGTTTTACAGATGATATATATCTGTTACCCGTAGATGATTTAATGTAAATTAACATAAAGTTAAAATAAAAAATTAATTTCATAGTTTAAGAACAATAAAATTCTACTAAAATTCCTGTTAAGCTCTTCTAGCTCGTTTGTTTGTTTTACTTTATTGAACTAACACAACCAATTATCATTAAATAGTCTCAGAAAGTTAGGTCAAAGAATGATGACCTCTCGGTAACTGCGATTCCTTCTTGACGTAGAGGGGGATGCAACTCGGTTGAGTTCATACTGTAATTCACGTAGAAACGTTTCTTTTTCCTTTTTTCTCTTCTGAAAACCAGTAAGTTCTGTTGACTTAAGTACAAACCAAAGACCCTTCTTTGACAAGGGTGATCAGGGTGATAAATGTCAGGCCATTACCTCGCAGGTTTTAGGTCCGCCTTTTGGTCAGTCGTGGTTGTCACGTATCAATACTTAATTTATCTCTGACACCACGTTGGAACTCTCAACAGTAAATTTCAATCGCCTCTAGGCTACGAGATATATATCTTTCACATTGTAAACTTGTGGTACTAATTACTTTCTTACTCCAGCTAACCCTTACCTGTCGACATTTTAAGTGTGAGGAATAAATATCGTTACAATTACTCTTAAAATGAAACAGTGACTTTTTTAAAGCTTTCATATAAGTCAGAAAAGCAGCACTGTTTACTAGTGTACATATTAACAAGTCAATAATTTAGATAGTTAAAGTAGGATCTTTACAAATGGTGACGTATAGTATACGAACTGATAAGCTAATGCTGTAGATGGTTAAAGAAAGAGCTTTACAACTATTGATGTAGCACATATATATATATATATATATGCATTGAAACGCCTATTCTCCAGCTGGTTAATATATATTTATATATATATACTTACACTGTAGTTGGTTAAAGTAGAAGTTAACTAGCAACTGAAGTAATATATGCTATTGTCAAGCCATAACAGTTGACTATGAAGTGATAGATTCATAATTCTACACTAGTGTAATTTAAATCTTATACAATACGATCCCTTGGACCTAGATACTATATCACTTTAGAAAAAGTATTATCACAGTAATAAAATGCTCATACATTACTAATGTATAATAAAGGTAGTGTTAACAGGAATGGTTTGTAGTGGATTGTTTAATTTTTATAAGAAATATTTTTAGAAATAAATGATATTACTTTTACAAGAAACTATAGAAACAAATTCAAAATAACCATTCCTATCACGTAATCAGTCAAACGTGGTGTATGTTTTCTGAACTTTTAATTCAATATAATGAAATAATAATTTTCCATCTCTTCAAGCAATATACCTACATTGGATTAACAGTTATGTTATATCGAAATGTCTGATATAAAATAATTACGAAGCATATCAAAGAACAAACTGCTTGTATCGGCCTCTTGGGACATTTATAATTCAAAATGACAGCACAAATTCTGCTTGTGAACTTGAATTTACCGTCAAGATAAAAACATTTTACGAAACTTTTCTTCTAAGTAATTAATAAAATCGGACAGGCTAATTGGTAACAAGGCTGTAATGTTGTCAACCATGCATTTGGTGTAATTCGAACCATACGTTCTAGATATAGAAATGAAATCCACAACGGTTTCCAATTAAACCGATTTGTTGACAAAAATAATTGTTTTTGACACGAGTATAAGTAATCGACTCTGTAAAAGGCATGAAAGCATAAGGTAACCCTCAGTGGTAGTCTTAGTTTCCCAGAGGATCGTCATCTTACCATATTGTTTTACCAATACAAGTTTTACATCGACATCGAAGTAATTCAAACCGTCGGTACAACTTTTTAAGCTTATTCCAAATTTCAAATTCGGTTAAATGTTTTATTCTGATAACCAACTCACACTTCGTTAGCTTAGTGGTAATCAGAATGCTGAGGACATTAAAAAACAGGTTTTATTGCCCATGATATTAAAGTAGAAACTTGCGATGTTTCTTTGTTAATAAGATTACTGATATATTCATGTATAAGTTGCACGTGTGTACATCAGTGTTGCTGGCCACCTATATATGGGAATATCATTATTGCGAAACTTACGAGTTCATTAGGTGTTTATTTTGGAGGAGTTATAAATCAACTCCTGGTCTTAAACTGGTTTGCAAAAACAATATTTTACATTTTTATTCCACTTCTAATAGATCTAGTGAATTCTTATAGGAAAGAAGGTCAGATTATTATTTAGAATATCTCTATAGAGGAAGGGAGAATTGTTGGTTAGTTTCATGTCTTTAAGAGAGCAGGGTGAAAAAATCAGTAAAAACACTCTCTTAATAAAAGAGACAAAAATATTCAGCTTGAGCACACTTTATATTTCCAATACCAAGTTGAGCTAGAACTGAAGAAAAACGGTCGTGTATTCTATATAATTGTGTTGTTCTATTGTCTTATAAACACACGTGTATTCGCTCGTTTATATATTTTTGCTTGTAGAAAATATCTATGTAAATAATATATTGTACAATTTTATACACACAGACACACACATATATACACGTATTGCAGATACATTAATCGATAAATTGATAAATCGTTAGTGAATATTTTCAAATCTGCAAATCATCCGCATTTAGAAAGGATTGGTTTGGTTTGGTTTGAAATTCGCACAAAGATACACGAGAGCTATCTGTGCTAACTGTCCCTAATTTAACAGTGTAAGAGTAGAGGGAAGGCAGCTTGTCATCACTACCCACCGCCAACTCTTGGGCTACTCTTTTACCAACGAATAGTTGGCTTGACCGTTACATTATAACGATCCCACGGCTAAAAGGTGAGCATGTTTGGTATGAGAGGGATTCGATCCCGCGACTCTCAGATTACGAGTCGAGTGCCTTAACCACCTGGCCATGCCGGGGCCTGTCTAGAATGGAAGGCGCCACAAAATGTTTGCACCACATTATCTACAGTAACAAATTCAATTTGAATATTAGCCGTTTAAGGATAGACGTTTTCAACTTTTTAGTGGATTCAACTCGTAAACTTTACGATGTTCTTCCAAATTTCTTTCCTTACATTTTGGGTGTATTTTGTTCTAGATTTAAACAAACTCTATAATCTAGATGAAATAAAGATTTTATACACGCAGGCATAAAAATAACTTAAAGAACATCATTGTTTTGAGGCACAAATGAAGATATAAATTTTCATGTATTAAAGACTACGAATGAAACGTGAACAAGAATACCAGACATAAACATAAGTTCTTGTTGTTGTTGTTTTGAATTAACCACAAAGCTACACAATGGGCTATCTGTGCTCTGCCCATCACGGGTATCGAAATTCGGATGTTAGCATGAAAGTCCGCAGACATACCGCTGAGCCACTGTGGAGCAAACATAAGTTGAACAAACGGTATAATTAAAACAATGTGTAGTAAGTTACATGATAGTACAGCAGTGTGGATGTGTTTAAAAAAGTATACGAACAGGGAAGGTGATAGCTCCAAGATGCTGAGATTGCTCAAAAACGACTGTTCACTCTCTGTAATGAATCATCTGAACAAGTACTGTGGAATTAAAGATTTTTCTCCATACAGACTTCCTACCAGTTGGGAAAACGATATAGGTGGGTTATGTCTGTCTGATACACATCTTAAGAAAATATTTCAAACTTATTCAATCGGATTGGAGCCAACCTCCAACCACTCTATCTTTTCGATTTCATTGAACTGGATGTATTCGTCTAGAATCCCAGCTGTATGTGGTTTGGCAGTGTTATTCATTACTTTGTTGGACTAACCAAATAGAACCAGCATAAAATTCAAATATATCGTTCCTATATATATCTTAGAACATTCAAAGACCAAGTCTGCAATGCATACAGATCTGACCAACCGTTGACAGAGATGCCAGCACGAGCTAATATTCCACCCTCCTTCAAAGATTCTGTCTTAGAACATCCATAAAGCCACTCTGCAAGACATAGAGATCGTGAAAATGGCAGTCTTAGACAACATTCCATCATTTTCAGACACTCTGTCTTCCAAAACACAACAATGTATAAAGCAATTGTGATGTTTTCCCCAGGTATATGGAGTGATCCTCTAAACTGAATCTTGATTTGAAAAGAACACATTCCTACTTGCATTCTTCCTAAAAACATCTTCTCCTAACTACGCGATGACACTGGTTTAAGGGAACATAAGCTACAAGTCTTAGAGAATACGACTTCATTCTCCGCAGTCTATTCCCAATAGCAATGTCATATAGTCGAGTACCGGAGACCAAACATAACTTTTTGGATATGGATTATGTTGTTACTCTATTATTTCTCCTGGCTAATAGAATGCCTAGAGGTGTAAACCACAATTGTGAACGAAGGACAAACCGTTCATTCTTCGCAGGAACTGTTCTTGTATACTGAAACTATCTATACATTCAATTCATTTCGATATGCGACAAACCAAGTCAGTTCGCAAATAACGCCTGACTCCACTCTGCTTTGAGTTTTACAGTTTCTTTCTACATTGCACTGTCCTCTAAGTATGACGCTATGCCTCATGTTGACGGTGAAAACACTATTCAATTAATTGAATTGCACGAAAATTTAGCTCCCAATATGGTAGAAATGCTAAGTACAAGAGGTAAGTTTTCAACTTACTTCCCCTTAAATAGTAGCACTTTATTTTCATTTTTTTATTTTTATTTCAATTAATTTTATTCTTTACTTGGGAGAGCACCCACTCTCCCACAACTGTATGCAGACAGTGAAGGGTGATATAGATGTGGGACGTTGTGAGCTTTAGCACTCACATATATTCCACTGATTTCTATTTCTATATCTAAGGTTACTATTTTATTTCTTATGTGAGACTGGCGAATGAAGGTAGACGACTGATAGATGGTGTATCCCCACCGTAATGTGGGTCCTATTTATTTAGTTACCTCCAAAACCTAGAGTACATTTCATATACCACATTATATCTTGTACCCTGAGATCTTTCCAATTAGTGCAGTGCTTTCTGTTTAGTTTATTTTTGTTTTGGATTGTTTTAAGCTAAAACAGACTAATATAACTAGTCAGAGGTTTGGATTTGCCGTTCTTCCTTCTGATTTTTCTTACTTAACTTCATTAAAATGTAATTATTTTCACCAGAATATATATATATGTATGAATAACTGTTACATATATATACACATGCATTTACGAAAAAGTTGTATATATATATACACAAACTTCTACACTGCAGTGTAATATCGTGCTCACTCAGCTATGTTCGAGGTTTTTGTTTCTCATGCGTTTGGAAGTACTAATTGCATATAGTTATATCAATTATTCGAAATCTTTCTCTCGAGATAATTTAATACCGATATTTTGTAATAAAAGAAATTATTTCTAGCTAAAGTCTGTAAATTCTGTTTGTTTTAATTTCGCGTAAAACTACACGAGGGCTATCTGCGCTAGCCGTCCCTTATTTAGCATTGCAAAGCAAGAGGGAAGGCAGCTAGTCATCCCTCTTGGGCTATTCTTTTATCAACGAGTGGGATTGACCGAAACATTATAACGCCCTCACGGCTCTTAGGGCGAGCATGTTTAGTGTGATGAGGATTCGAATCCGCGGCTCTTGGATTACGAGATGAGTGTCTTAATCACATGATCACCTGTAGGAGAAACAGTGAATTAGAAATTATCTTGTGACTTACATATTTTAAAAGAAAATTACTTTACAGAAACATTGTCCGACGAAATCCGTGTTAGTATTCAGTACAATATTCTTACACAACTTTATTCAAATAATATGATTTTTTTATTATTTTTACATGGTTAAACACATTTTGCATTCTGGTGAAGCGAAGGTAATGTACATATATTGCAGTAAACCATCATTTTCGTCTACCACTGGTACAGCGGTAAGTTTCTCGATTTATAATGTTAAAATATTGGGTTTGATTCTCCTCGGTGAACTCAGCATGTGGCTTTGCTATAAGAAAACACACACACCATAATTTTCACTTTGGTCAAACGAATTACAGGAATAATTGACATAGTAACATGTTAAAACATACTTTTCAACTTATTCAAACAAAATACTAGAATAATAGACATTGTAACGTATTAAAACACACTTTTCAACCACTTAAAAGAAATATCAGAATAATCTACACGTTAACACAGTAAAACTCACTTTTCAACTTGATCAAATTAGGAAATATTACATACCACTAACGAGGACCAAGGAAAGAAATGGTTATTTTCCTTTTATGGCTCCTTTCGTGTTGAAAGGAAAGGACATAGAGATCAAGAAGAAAGAGGCTTGGTAATAGTATGATTAAATCTTCCAATCAAATTGTAGAAGAATGTAAGCTTGGTTGTTTATCTTTGCAAGAACTGCTTTATATCTGGTATAAAACTAGACCGTAATAGAAATACGTTATAAATGTAATTGGACCAGTTATTAAAACGTTCTTGAGGACTAAAAGTTAATCTTTATTTTTTGTGTCTTTGCATCTAATAGTCTATCTCTTCATTCATCTATCCTCCATCCCTGTATCTATTTAGTTTCAGTATGTATGATGAGTAGGAAGAAAAGCAGTTACAAAGTGACATCAACCTGTCCAGTGTTTTTGTCAATCACATCGGTAACATCATTTTGTCCAGTGTTTATATCAGTCACATCTACTATATATTGAATATTGTTTATAAAATGCCATTGTAAATTGCTTCTGTTAACTCGAATATGCGCAAATTTTCTCCACAAAGCGAAATAGATTCTAACATTGTTTCACCCCACCCACACTTATCATGGGTCTCATGAGGATCGTGCCTGTAAACGTTTAGCCTAGCATGAGCTATCGTACTAATGAAATACTGTGACTACAAATCTTTGTAATGGCTCTGTAGTGTCATGATAATAAAGGTAATGAAAGCAGATACCTTAGAACATGCGACTAATCTTCTAATAATCAATAATGGGAGGAAACTGCTTTAACGACACTGACAAAATAGTAACGAAGTTGTCGGACAAATTTCGCCAGAGAAGCATTATTAGTTGATGTGTTTTAGAACAATTTCACTATGCAACTCAAATTTTGTTCCTGAATAGTATGTGTTATTCCTTATTTGCTTATGTTGCAAAAGTACAGAAAATGGCCATTATTCCCTTTAAAACTTTGCTTTTGTGACCTGAATAATGAAATTTAGAAATTAACCTATTTTCTATGTAAAAATGGGCAAATTTGCACATTTTCATTTATATAACGTTTGAATAAAACAACATATGAATCAAAATTTACATGTATTTATACTAAAGTCATACAAAAATGCTTAGAAGTGAGTAGGTTTTCACGATTTACGACTGTAATGTAAATCACTTTCACGTATCAGCCCGGAAATATAGTCTCCCTTCATGTTTTTGTTATACGCTCCTTAATGGCGGCGTTTAGAGTCCAGTATATCTTGGTGGAAGCGCTCGCCTTGCTCCTCTGAGTATGATTTCATGTTCTCCTTGAATTTATCAAAATGAGCGTCAAGGATATGGACTTTCAGGGACATTCTGAGGCTCATTTTGAAGTAGTTATTCACCAAAGGCTCAACCAGTTCCACATAATTTTCAGCCTTGTGATTACCCAAGAAGCCTCGAAACACTGCGACAAAGCTGCCCCAAGTTTTTTCCTTCCTACTGAGTTTGTTGGGGAATTTTGTGCACTCCAGGATCTACTTTATTTATAGTCCAATGAAGACACCAGTTTTGACCTTTGCCCCAGACAGCTTAGGAAAAAAGTCTCGAAGGTACTTGAAGACTGCAGACTCCGTATCAATAGCTGTGACAAATTGTTTCATAAGACCCAATTTTATATGCAACGGTGATAATAACACCTTTTGGAGGTCCACTAGTAACTCAAACTTGACATTGTGCCTCCCCACAGAGTACTCGGTCTTGTGACCAATGCTTCCTGTTGTAGTGTGCTGCGGTGTCCTCGCTGTCCCAGAGGCGAAGATAACAGGGAAACTTGGTAAAGCCTCCTAGGATACCCACCAGAAATGCCACCATTTTGATGTCTCTGATAACCTCCCAGCCATACTCATCATACTTAAAGGCTCTTGATGCTGTTGTATTCCTCTTTGAGGTGCACTGAATGACCCAGGGAAAAAGACGGTCACTTGTTTTCGTTATGTAACAGTTTTGAAGCTTCTGGATAAGTTATCAATGGAGAGGCGCTAATTGTTCAAGTCACAGGCAATTCCAATTGCCTTGCACAGACCGAATGCATTGTAGCAGAAGCCAAGCTTACCTTGACGAGTGAAGAAGCTTGAAAAATGTTGTAAGACGCTTCCTCTGACTTACGACTTGCACACACGCTTTCATCTAACAAATCCCACTCTTTGAGTCTAGATGCCAAAAGCTCGACATTCAACTTTGTTAGACCAAGATCTATGATGAAGTTATTGAGGTCTCTTTGGTTAAGATAGTCTGGGTTTCTCTCACATGCTGCACCTTTGAAATTGTAATCTGGATCTTCAACGTCTACCTTCTCTTCTGATTTGCTGCTCTCTTCTGAGGATGGCTGCTTTCTCTCAAGCGGAGTAGGTACACAGAGCTCAGGGCAGTTTGGCACTAAAGCGATAGATGGTGAGAGATCCGGATACATGAGAGCAGATACATTCTTGCCATACTGACGTTTAGAATGGTTCACCATGCAGAAGTAGCAATTGCTTGAATGGTCAGTAGGTTCACGCCAAATTCTTGGAATAGTGAACTTCATGGCTCTTTTTTTCCCTCTGTACCATCCTGCAAAAGAGCAAAATAAAACTGTTATTATGAAGACTTAGTTTATTTCATCCACAACTAATGTGTAAGAGATTCATGTAAAATAGTTTATATGTGATATATTTTTTATACTATTATGAATTAAAAAACTAAAAGATACTTCAATTTTAAAATGTCTAAAACTTGTATAATATTAAATATTAAAATTCAAGCAAGGAAAAATTGTAAGTCTTACCTTCTGGAGTTCTCTTTTTGTAGTGCTCGCAGGTAAAATGAGGTACCCACAGGCATGCCGAAATATGCCTTGTATGCTTCACACATCTTAGCAGATGCTGTCACAGAGTACTTTTTCGCTCTTGTCTTGATAATTAGCCACATACATAGTAAAATGTGTCTGGAGAATGCTAGCAGCTTCTTGATGCCGTCTCTGATAAAATCAGATAGATTTATGTGTTCACTTAGGCAGCTAGAACTAAACTGAAGTGCTGAGTGGTGAGCCCCTGAATATATATATATGTATATATATTTTTTTTTTTGGAAAGTTCTAGAAAATTCTAAAAGGTTCTTGAAAATTCAAGTAAGTTCTACAAAATTCTAGAAAGTTCTTGAAAGATCTTGTAAGTTCGAGAATATTCTCTATCAGCTACTTAGCATTGAATGTGCCTGGAATGTTCTGTAAAGTGGGTAAATTTCAAAATTTCAAAAATAGGCCTTCTTTATTTACTTTAGGCATAAGTGTAATCATCTATGCCTATTTAATAAAAAACATCTAACGTGTGTAAAGTATATAGCATCGAAATTACTTGTACTCCTTTCTTTGTATGATACTTTTTACTGATTTATTATATGAAATTAAGTATAAAGTTACACAATGGGCTATTTGTGCTGTGCCCATAATGGGTATCGAAACCCGGTTTTTAACGAGTGTGAGTTCGCAAACATACCGCTGTGCCACTAAGAGTAATAATCTTACCGACGGACATATCTTGTTATTTTGTTTAAGTTGCCACCATCGATGACATAGCGGTATGTCTGCGTACTCACACCGCGACAAACCGGGTTTCGAAACCCGTGTTGAGGAGAACACACATAGCCCACTGTGTACCTTTGTACTTAATTACAAACAAACTGTATGTAAGTTATAAATAAAGCCTTCTTTTTGAAAGTGGTCTACTAGCTATTGGTTAATATTTGATAATGACATTTTCTCTCTTACTAAGGTGTATTAACTTGTCTCTATTAGAAAGTGATAGACTAAATTGTTCACAGAGGACATGTTATTAACACAATAAACAGCTTAAATTATCTTATCAATCATATTTTCTGTAATGTAGCTAAAACTATAAACACTAGCTATTGGATGATACATTTCGAAAGGTAGTTCCTGTAATTATTGTGACAGGCGTGGCCTAATGCAAGAAACACTTTCATCAGGGAAGCACTATTCCCTTCCTTCCCTGTTTTTTACCTTTATTTTATTTTGTGTTATTTCTATTTATTTTTTTAATTAGCTTCTATTGTTTAAGATTTTTATTCCTACCCAGCCATTACGTTTGAAGGACTTTAATGTAAACTGATATTAGACGCACAAGATACGTCATTATTCAAGACAGCTGTCGATGCTGAGTTGTGTCGTCAGAAATTATTCCTTCATACAGCAGATGCAATATTATTCTAATGAGTTATAACTCGACATTAACAACTCGCCTCAAACCAAAGTAAGAAAACAGGGGGAAAATCAATCAAGTTTTATATTACAGCAGCTCTTACATTAATGGCTAAAGATCGTGTTTCCTGTTGAAATATAAAACTGATAAAATTACTGAACTCGAAAACTAATATTATCTCAGCTTCGGATTATTTCTTTATTATTATTATTGTACAATTACATGTGTTACTAACAGTCAGCAACAAGCTACCATATAGAATTACATACATTACTAACAGCATTCAACAGACTACCATATAAAATTAAGGGTGTTAATAACGGACTTTAACAGTTTACCATATACTTTTCATGTGTTAAAAGCAGTCACCAACAGGTTACCCTACAGAATTATTTACGTTACCAACCACCCCCAACAGGCTACCATATGGAATTGCATGTGCTACTAACAGTCACCATCAAGCTGTCATATAGAATTACATGTGTTACAAACTGTCGCCAGCAGGCTACCATGTGCTATTTCATGTGCTACTAACCATCACCAACAGGCTTACATATTAAATTACAAGTGTTACTAATAATCACCAACAGACTACCATATAGAATTACATGTGTTACTAACTGTTAATAACAAGCTGCCAAACAGATTTACATATGTTACTAACAGTTGCCAACAGGTTACCATATGTACCATTTCATATGATTTTAACAGACTACCATATAGAATTACGCATACAATTAATAGTCACCAACAGGCTACCATTTAGAAATACATGTGTTACCAACAGGCTTACATATAGAATTACATGTGTCACTAATGGTCACCAATAGGCTACCATATAGTATTACATGTGTTAGCAACGGTCACCAACAGACTACCATATAGAATTACACAAGTAACTAACAGTCATAAACAAGGTGCCATGTTGCATTACACGTATTGCTAACAGTCACCTACAGGTTATCATATAAAATTATATGTGTTACCAACAGTCATTTACACGTTACCGTATAGAATTAATTACGTGTGTTACTAACCGTCACGAACAGGCTACCATATATAGTTAGATGTGTAACGAACAGTCACAAACAGGCTGCCGTAGAGAATTACACGTGTTACTAACAGTCACCAATAGGCTACTATATGAAAGTATGTGTTTTACTAACAGTCACCAATAGGCTACTATATGGAAGTATGTGTTTTACTAATGGTCACCAATAGGCTACTGTATGGAAGTATGTGTTTTACTAACAGTCACCAATAGGCTACTATATGGAAGTATGTGTTTTACTAATGGTCACCAATAGGCTACTGTATGGAAGTATATGTTTTACTAATGGTCACCAATAGGCTACTATATGGAAGTATGTGTTTTACTAATGGTCACCAATAGGCTACTATATGGAAGTATGTGTTTTACTAATAGTCACCAATAGGCTACTATATGGAAGTATGTGTTTTACTAACGGTCACCAATAGGCTACTGTATGGAAGTATGTGTTTTACTAACGGTCACCAATAGGCTACTGTATGGAGGTATGTGTTTTACTAATGGTCACCAATAGGCTACTGTATGGAAGTATGTGTTTTACTAATGGTCACCAATAGGCTACTGTATGGAAGTATGTGTTTTACTAATGGTCACCAATAGGCTACCATATAGAATTGCATGTGTTACTAACAGCCATTAACAGGTTTCCATATACCATTTCCTGTGCTACTAATGGTCGCAAACAATCTACCATGTACAATTAGATGTGTTACTAACGGCCACCAACAAGGTACCATATGGTATTGCATGTGTAAGTTAGAGTTACCTACATGATATCATTTGTACAATAAAATTATGCAGCATGAAAAAAGTACACAGATGTAGAAGTTAAATGTGAGCACCAAGATGTTGAAAATGACAACACAGTGTCAGATGTCATAGCAGAAAGACTTTCCTTTTAAGTGAAAGTCAGATACATTAATATACGTATGAGACCTTGGAAACTACATGTTTTTTCGTAAGTTCCAAGGTATTAGTGTGACTATTTACGTATTTGGTTTACACTTGAATATTTTAGCAATGGTTATGACTTCAAGTATTTTCAGCGATTTAACTATATGTGTAGGATGGGCGGACGATACCTCATTTATATCAGAATCAAACTAAGTAGTTAAGCCTAATGAAACATGGTTAAAGCATGTATGCTAAATGAAAGTTGAACCATTAACACTGGGTATTCGTTGCTACGTGATTTCGTTCGTAGTTCAAATGTCTCACAAACAAGTCTGTGATAAAATATATAAACAGTGTTGCATTGTGTGCTGTTGACTACGAGCCTTTTAAATGATATAATACCATGCTACTGACGTTACAAATGCACATAATTTGAGACGCCACCTGGAGAGGTAACAGAGAAACTAGGAATGTGGGTGAACTGTCTTCAAAATCAATATGAAATTAGAAAAAAAAATAAAGTTTGGTCTTTTACTATGCTGTTAATTAGTCATTACAGCTGTTGTGACGTAAAGTTATCAGTTAACCATTTTTACATTCACTAAGTTGTCCACATTGTTGTATTGGTTGATCTGCATCAGTTATAACAGTTTTATTGTTAGTACATAAAATGTTTTACGTTTCTGTACAAAGTGTTTTATTATTGTTTTTATTGTGAGTATATAAAATTTACCTTTTCTTTCATTAAAGATGACATTTCACGAGTCTAATCGCTGATTTATTGTACATAAAATATCTAGTGAATATTCACGTTACGCATAACAGACACGGACACATTTTAAAACTCAAAACTATTTTCGTTGACAATACATCTATCTTCCATTAACCCACCCAACCACTTATCCAACTATTTATCACCAATAACCTTCAGCTGACACTAAAACTTAAGAGTGCTCGTCGATTTTGAGGCACTGTGTAAGAATAAGATAAAAAATATTGTTGAAAAACAAACAAATAAAATGACGGGTTTGATTACCCCTGTTTTTTGGAAACCAAAGACAAACTTAGTCAGTGATTGCTGGTCGTCCGAGTGGCATGGGGCATCAAAAAAATCACCTTTCATTATTGAAAACAAAAGAATCTTTCTACCTGATGTAGTGACAGAGAAGATATCTCAGTTGTCTCCTGCAAGGTTTCAAGCTTCATTCTTCTCTAAGTAGTAGTTTACTAATATCGAGTTCTATCTTATTCCAACATTAGTCGCATTCTATACACTTTCTCCACAGTGTAGTTCCCGTAGGGCAGCCCCATCAGCTAAACGTACAAAACAGACTACCTCCATTAAGGCCTGAGGACTTACTCCTGCATGCACAGTAATTCGTACTGGGTTTGTTCAGTCAGTCAGCCTTATTGATTACTCCCGGGTGGACATTTTGTTAGATATCCGAGTCCAAGGGCCATTAGCTCTATTCAGTTCACAGAATATCTTGCTGCTATCCCTTCTCCACTATGTCTCTTTGTAAACGAATCGTCCATCCAGAAAACGAGCCGCCTCTGGTTGTCTTGATTGTTGACCTCATTTTGGGAGCTAAAAAAAATCTGATCTTGATTTTTACAGTCCAATGGTCCAGCTTTATCTGTGTGTGTGTTGTTGTTTTTTTGGCTATTACTTGCTAGATTGTATGTCTCTTTCTGAATTTATATTATCATCGTTGGTACATGAATTACAATAATCAGTTATTTTTTTGTACATACAATTGCTGTGTGTATGAATCTGAAAAAGACGCATTTAGTACATGTACACATTTCGTTCCATAAAGCACAGTCCAACATGGCCAGGTGGTCTTACTTTGAATGTGAAGGTCGCGGGTTCGAATCTCTGCCATACCAAACATCCTCTCCCTTCAGTCGTGGAGACGTTATAATGTAACGGTCAGTCCAATTATTCGTTGGTAAAAGAGTAACCGAAGAGTTGGCGGTGGGTGGTGATGACTAGCTGTTTTCCCTCTCGTCTTATACTGTTAAATTAGGGATGGCTAGCGCAGATAGCCCTCGTGTAGTTTGTGCGAAGTTTAAAACAAACCATAAAATTCAAGTATATAGAAGTGCGTGTTGAACACAAAAAAGAAGTTGTACAGATGGTAATGTTGTTGTTTGTTGACTGTTGTGCAAAGTTACTCTAATTCTGGTAACATTTGCCGTCTCGGTTTTGAAACGAAAGACTAGAAGAAAACATTTGATTGGACAAAACTTTTGAAGCTGTGCAGCAGTTTTAGTTGCTGACATCTTCTGTTACGTAACGTAATACACTGTTCTAATCAAATACACGTCTAGTTCTTGGAAAGAACTGTCACAAAAAACTCACGAACTTAAAGTGACTATAATACACAAACTAAAAAACTAACAAACTTAACGTCACTAAAATTCACAAACTAAAAAACTCACGAACGTAACGTCACTAGAATACACTAATGTGTATTTTAACCTCCAAATATTCAAATCGATCTTGTTAAACTCGTTGGAACCTAAAGATGTAAAAAGAGAAAAATGATATGTTATATAAGAACAAATCACTTCTTACATTAGTAGTTTCAAATTTATAACCACGCACGATGAATTTAACATGGTTCACACGTTTACATCAAACTACATGAAACATTTCGAAGAGTTTAATGCGACTCATCCTTGAAGAAACGCTTAAATTCGAAATCATGATGAGTTTAATGTAGCCACACATATTTATCGAGCAACATTCGAACATTGACTCATGTCAACGACTTAAAAGTGCTTTGTATTTATGCACTCAGTACATTTGTACTATTACATATTAAAAGAATAACATGAACAGTTTCGCCATAGGCCTCACCCTTCTTTCATATTTCTATCATATAGTTTTATTTCTCCACCAATTATTCTGAAGACAACAACGAACTGTGTCCTTTTTCGGTTTTTTCTCCTTTGCGTAGGGAGGTTGTTGTTTTTGCTGTTCCATCTAAACTACAGTAAAATTAAACCAGACAAATATAATGAATTAAACTTCATCTACATATGTTCAGATACTACGTGGTTTATGCTTAGGTATCGATTAACAATATTACTTCCTTCAGATACTACGTGGTGCATACTTATGTACTGATTAACAATATTACTTCCTTCAGATACTACGTGGTGCATACTTATGTACTGATTAACAATATTACTTCAATTTGGTTCAGTCGCCAACATAACAATATATGTAAGTTATAAATTGTATTGTTATCTTTAGACATTAAGAATGATAAAACTAGACTCCTACTTTTCAATACTAAAGCAAAATTAGCGAAATCCAAACTCAGAAACATAACTAGACTTGTATCTTGAGGTATTAAAGTAAACCTAACGAAATCCGCACAAAACTAGGTACATATGTTTAAACATGAAGGTAGACGTAACGAAATTCACAACTAGACACAAAATATATTTTCAGACATCGAGGTAAACTTAACGAAATTTACAGGTACACAACACACCCTACTGTTTTCACAGACACCACATTTAACTCCTCTTGTGACTCACACATACCAAGTACCATTCCAGTATTTATTTTTATTTCTGATTGAACATAGTAAACACATAAACACTGATATAAATTTGTGTTTTGATGAACTTGAATAAAATGACCAATTGTTTTAACGTAAGGTCCCTGCAGGGTTAGGGTGCTCGATTCTCATTCTGAGGGTAACAAATTCTTATCTCCTTCACCTCAAACATGCTCGCTTTTAAAACACAAAAATTATTTAATAAATAAAGAATTGAAGTTATATTAATTTTTTACTACACGGTTCCGCCAAACATGCTCGCCCTTTCTGCCGTGGGGATGTTATAAGTGGCTGTCAATACCACTCTTCTTTGGTAAAAGAGTAGCCCAAGAGATGGCGGTGGGTGATGATCATTAGCTACCTTCCTTCTAGTGTTACACTAGTGCAGATAGCCCTCGTGTAGCTTTACTCGAATTAGAAAAAAACCCACAAAGAAACAAAAAAATTACTTGCTGATTCCATGCTTCATATTAATACTCGCTTTTTGTGGCTTTTGAGCCAGCAAATATACTGGCAGAAGAAAGCAATATAATTCTGAGAGCCACTTATCATTAGTGGTAATAAATTGAACGTGACTAGAATAGAGTGGGTATATATATCTCAAAATGTCAACAAAAACAGAATTTAGGACATCGTGACCCGACTCAGCGTATTTTTAGTGGGTTTAGATCTTCTACGAAGTTTTCACAAACGGGAAAACAAGTACGAAAGAATAAGAAATGGCAGGGAAAATAGAAATAAAAATAAGAAAACATGAAATCATATATATATATATATATATTCCCAGTAATATTAAAGTACAGTTACTAATATATTTGCTAAAATGAGCTACTGTGAAGTCATTATAAAAACGATCCCTAGTGATACAGCGGAATGTCTGCGGACATACAACGCTAGAATCCGGGATGGTGGGCAAAATACAGAGAGCCCACTGCGTAGCTTTGTGCTTAATTACAAATAAAAGTTATTTGACACATCAGTGGTGTGAAGAACAAACGTGAACAAGAGAAAATTGAATATATATATATACAAAAAAAAATATATACGGAGAAACAAAATAAAAATGAGAGAGAAACTGGAGAAAGTAGTGATACAGGAAAAGAAGAACGGATTGTAAGAGAAAGGGAAAAGTTGAAGAGAAAAAAAGAGCTAGAAGAAAGGATAATCTCCTTCAGAGAAAAATATAATAAAAAAATCAAAGGACGCTGTGAGAAGTCATTGAGAGAAATAGTGAATATTTTCGTTTGTTTTGGATTCTGTTCCAAGCTACACGAGAGCTATCTCCGCTAGCCGTCCTTAATTTAATAATGTAAGACTGAAGGGAAGGCTGCGAGTCATCACCACTCACCGCTAACTCTTGAGCTACTCTTTTACAAACAAATAGTGAGATTGACTGTTATTTTATAACGCCCCCTCGGCTGAAAGGGTGAGCATGTTCGGTGTGCCTGAGTGAAGCTGAATAAAACATCAAAAAAAAGTTTTAGAAAAGTAAAGTAAAAAGGAAGAGGAATGTTGGAAGAAAGAAGGAAAATATTCAATAGAATAGAAATTGAAAATATAAAATTATCAGTTAAAAATCGAATTATTAGAATTAGCTTACGAAATGTGGGAAGTTGAAAATAATGGTTTGTTTGTTTGGTTTTTCAATTTCGCTCAAAGCTACTCGAGGGCTATCTGCGCTAGCCGTCCCTAATTTAGCAGTGTAAGTCTAGAGGGAAGGCAGCTAGTCATCACCATCCACCGTCAACTCTTGGGTTACTCTTTTACCAACTAACAGTGGGATTGACCGCACTTTATAACGCCCCACGGCTGAAAGGCCGAACATGTTTGGTGCGACCGGGGTTCGAACCCGCAACCGTCGGGTTACGAATCGAATGCCTTAACACACTTGGCCATGCCGGGCCTAAAATTGTAGAAAAGACAAAATTGTAAAGAAAAATTAAAATTAAAAAGAACGAAGAGCAGTGATGAAGGACAACAGAAAATGAGATACTTTTGGGGAAAAATAAAAGATAAAAATGACAGTGGAATAAATAAGGTAATCTAACAAAAACCTAATAAATAGATGGTGAAAATACACAAAACAAACAAAAAATTTGAAGATAAAATTGGTCAGTGTGAAAAAACATAAAGCTGGATAAAAAGTAATTAAATGGTGCAGATTGGTGAAAAGATTAATAGTAGTGGAAAAGATATACACATTTCGAAGAAATAAGATGGCTAGTTGGTTGTAATTAAGCACATGGGTGATCTGTGCTCTGTCCACAACGGACATCGAAACTCAGTTAATAGCGTTGTAAGTCCGCAGACAGTTCTGTAATCTTCTGTAATGTTTTATTCTCTTTTCTCGTACCAATTTTTAAGCTACTGTTCAGCTTTATTTAAGATAATATTAAAACTGGTAAAACGAATCTTGAATTTTTTACATCTATATACATAGCATATACCTCTGGAAACAATGTATTGTTAAATTATCTAGCTTAAATATTCATCACTTAATTTACTGTAGAAACATAAACCTTAAAATAGTTAATTTGTGTATTGGGTATGTTATTTGGGTTAAACAAAAAGGAATCATTAATTTATTTTACAGGGGGTAGTTGGTGTGAGAATCCATAGTCTGTGGAATAGAAATTAGTAACTGATGCCACAGTAGAAAATCTCTTTTGACTACTTTGCATATTACATAATAAATTACATCTTAAAAAAAGGATTCGACCTGGTCAAGACTTGTTAAGGTGTTCACCTCATAATCCGAGGGTCGCGGGTTCGAACCCCGGTCGCACCAAACATGCTCGCCCTTTCAGCCGTGGGGGCGTTATAAAGTTACAGTCAATCCAACTATTCGTTGGTAAAAGAGTAGCCCAAGAGTTGGAGGTGGGTGGTGATGATTAGCTGCCTTCCCTCTAGTCTTATACTGCAAAATTAGGGACGGCTAGTACAGATAGCCCTCGAGTAGTTTTTCGCGAAATTCAAAACAAACAAACTTAAAAAAAAACATTTCGTTCTTATTTGAAAATACGATGCTATATTTGAATTCACTCATTTCAATATTTGTAGTACATGAAAAAAAATTACATTAAGAATAAGCCTTCAAGTGTCTTGTTTTCAGTTTTATTTCTAATATTTAATGTAGTTTGACCCAAAATACTTGAGTGGTGTGACAAAGTATAGACATTTATATATATAGCGAAATTATCATAAGTGAAACTTCAGTAATAGCCTCTGTATTTGAAACCTGATGAGAGATAATTATATTAAAAAGTAAGAAATAACAACATAAATCATAAAACAACGACTCAGCGACAAGATTGTTAACTTAAGGCCCGTAACAGCATTTTTTCTTTCCAATTTTTAAAAACATATTTACGTGTAAGATGAAAAACAATATTGTTTTCGAAATCCGGGTAACCGAATTATGGAAAATTCGTTATTTAAACCACCTGAACAACTTTATGAACTTTGCGTTCGCTGATCTGTGTTATCAAAGATATTACAAATATATTTATAGGTTCTACTGCCTTTTTCTTTTGAATTACTAATGCGTTTTTAAGACATATATTTATAAGTTGAATGTTCTAAGAACCACTATTACAATAATATTGTTATATTATTTCAGTTCAACTATACAACCAGTTCAGTTTAATATTTTTTGGAATTTTTTCTTCGTTTCTTGAAGGCCCGGCAGGGCTAAGCATGTTAAGACGTGTCGACTCGTAGTCTGAGGGTTGCGGGTTCGAATCCTGGTCGCACCAAAAACATGCACGCTCTTCCAGCCGTGAGCACGTCATAACGTGACGGTCAATCCCACTATTCGTTGGTAAAAGAGTAGCCCAAGAGTTGGCGGTGGGTGGTGATGACTAGCTGCCTTCCCTCTAGTCTTATACTACTTAGATTGGGATTGCTAGCGCAGATAGCCCTCGAGTAGCTTTGCGTGAAATTTAAAACAAAATAAAACAATCGTTTCATGAAATATTTTATTGTGAGATGATTTCTGTGGAAGTAAGATTTTCCACAGACCAGATCAGCTTAGGTACTTCTACCTGTTGGAAGTTCAAAATAATGTTTTAACAAAATTCTTCTGTGAAAGTAGTACAATTAAAAAGTTAAAAATTTAGGTGGCACCTTAAACGATACCTAATGAAGTTAAATCAGTGTATGAGACATTATTTTGAATGATACGTGTTGTACAAAGTTTTATGTGTAAAGATTATTAGTACTATCTCTTTATCAGATTTTATCTAATATGTAACTAATTGTTATCTGCTGAACCCACCGAGGGGAATCGAGCCCCTGATTTTAGCGGCGTAAATTCGATCATAATACGAGTTTCTAATCTAAAATAGGATGATTTGTTTTTGAATTTCGGGCAAAGCTATTCGAGGTCTATCTGCACTATCCATCCCTAATTGAGCAGTGTAAGGCAAGAGGAAAGGCAGCTAGTTATCATCACCTACTGCCAATTCTTGGGTTACTCTTTTACTAACGGATAGTGAGATTGATCGTAACATTATAACGCCCCAACAGCTGAAAGAGCGAGCATGTTTGATGCGACCGGGATTCGAACCCGCGACCCTCAGATTGCGAATCGAACGCCTTAACGCCGGGTCATAACATGTAACTAAAGCCTAACGGAATGGTAAAAGCAAGAGAAAATTATATAAATTATATAACTGAAATTATGTATAGTGCTATGAAAGAGTTGATGAGGAAGCAAAGAAACGGATATGAGAAAAAGAAAAAATTTCAGAAAATATTACGCAACCCTTATTTTATTATTTAGTGATTTCCTTGTCGTGAACAGTCAACGTTTGTCGTATGTGTACGAATATTTTTATGTAATTTGTTACAGTTTGACCAATATCTACCTGTGGGAGAGAACAGTGATCACCAGAAATAATAAAATAAAGTTTAAGATATGTGACACATAACCAGATAGACAAACATTTCACAAGGGCAACCTTCCTACGTCAGTCTAAATCTACTCGAGAATATGTCAAAGTCGCTGAAAAAAAAGACGCGTAAGAAAAGTTGGCTGTAGGTATTGTGAGTGTCGAGATAATGAGCACGGATCTGAAGAAGCACTTTAGCTTCCATATGAGGAACTTTCTCGAGGCCTCGAGCGCAGCTTGATGTCAGCTTACAGTGTCAGTTTGTTAGGTATGAAAATAGGCCACGACTAAGTATTATGGTATCGGCCTTTGAATCCCCAGTAAGATTTACAATGTCACGTGCGTGTTGTTTGACCTTTCGACATTTTTGATGAAGTTATCCTTTTATTTTTTCTCTTTGTTCGTTGATAAATGAAATCTCTATGGATGGAAGTTTTCTAAATCCGTGGAAGTCAACAAATGAGGTAAGACAAAACTTGTTTTCAACTGAGTGAGCTGTGAAAAGAAAAAGTCAGGTCCAAGAACGTGCTCTCTTGTTTATTTGTTTTTCTACACGTCATGAAATGTACCACAACTAACAAAATAAATTATATATAATAATTTATGAGCAGTCTTCAAACTGCAAGACACCACAAATAACAATAAACTTTTTATTATTTATGCAAACCAATATTCAATATATATTTTTTAAAAATTGAGCAAGCTTTTTAGAGATGCCAATGTATTTTTATTCGTACGTAAATAATTTAATTACATGATTTGTGTAATGCAAAAAAATTCAAAAATCGTATAAACTTAACTGAGCAGACAGATGCCAAATTGATGGCTTCAAATGTAATATTTGTTCTTCTTTGATAGATTGTTTAGACAAAATATTCATGATGAAGCTTTAGAGAATAAACAACTGTTGTGAAGACACAAGTGTAGTGACCAAGTTTCGAAGGTTTTCCGCCTTTCGTTTTCAAGTCAGTGTGTGTGTAAGGTGTTGTCGGTCTTTTATGGCATGGCCGAGCGCGTTAAGTCGTGCGCTCGTAATCCGAGGGTCGCGGGTTCGCGCCCGCGTCGCGCTAAACATGCTCGCCCTCCCAGCCGTGGGGGTGTATAATGTGACGGTCAATCCCACTATTCGTTGGTAAAAGAGTAGCCCAAGAGTTGGCGGTGGGTGGTGATGACTAGCTGCCTTCCCTCTAGTCTTACACTGCTAAATTAGGGACGGCTAGCACAGATAGCCCTCGAGTAGCTTTGTGCGAAATTCCAAAACAAACAAACAAATATATAGTGCTGGTGGATTATAGTTGCAATACATTTCGTAAGTAACTTATCAAAAATATGCATCAATTGTAATCTTACTTGTAAAATGTTGTTTCCGGTGTAGTTAAAGACATTAACAAATTTAAGTTTTAAATGATTCTACATTCCGTTCCAATCTGTGAATAAAATAATATATTTAATGAAATTTAAAAAATCACTTCTTTCGTGATTGATTAAAAACAAATATATGGAGGAAATACAGAAAAATATGTCTTTGGAAATTAATTTAAAGTGTATAAAAGATGTAAGAGTAAAATATAAATGTATAGAAATGAGTGATGAAAACAACTAAATTAATTATTTTGTATGAGCTAGTTTGTTGTTTCCAGTGAAAAATGTTGTTTGTTTGTTTATAATTTCTCGCAAAGCTACGCGAGGGTTGTTTACCTAGCCGTCCCTGATTTTGCAGAGTAAGACTAGAGGGAAGGCATCTGGTCATCACCACCCATTGCCAACTCTTGGGCTACTCTTTTACTAACGAATAATGGAACTGATCGCGATATTATACCGCCCCCATGGCTAAAAGGGCGAGCATGTTTGGTGTGATGGTGTAGTAAAAAATTAATGTAATTTCAATTTTTCATCTATTAAAAAAGGTTTGTGTTTTAAACTTAATTCAAATAAATCATGTTTTTGTTTGTTAGGAACAAAACCACATTATGTTTACAGCGAGGAATCAAAACCTGGATTTTAGTGTTGTGAGTTCGTAAAGTTACCGCTGTCCCAATAAATATTATTTTCAAAAAATCATCACGTTGAAAATGAGATATTCATGTAATATAATGAAATAATAAGATATTATTTATGTTTAATACAAGCTGTGGTACATATTGTCCAGCTTATGAATTTTTTTAAAAAAATGTGGGATGGATGTTATGATAAATAATCAAAATATCATAAATTTTATTTTTTATAACATATTATAAGAGCGTTCATTATTATCTCACCAAACGTTTTGTATAAGCTTTAAGAACTCACGATGTAAAAACTTAAATATTATATACATTATGCTATGGTTAGGATAACTTTGTATCAAGATGTAGGTGCAAAAGTAGTGGCGGTAAGGGTTGCTTTCTCTTACCCGCTTTCAACATTCAGCACTTAATGTTTTTCCACAGTGTTTAACGTGATTAATTAATTGACGATCATTAGGCACAGAAGGGTTTCATGGACTGAAGTTTTAAGGTCACGGGTTGAAGTAGGAAGTGAGTATAACTCAAGAAACTCATACCAGCGTTGTCATGGTTGCTGTAATAGAAACGTGGGTTGAGATTATGTATTTCTGCAATAGTGGCGGCAATATTTTTTCGTTGCATTCCTAGCGACCTCTCTGAAATTTGTAGAATTTTTGTGTGTCCTCCCTCATACTTTGTGTATGTTATTTTATCAAAAATGTGATTGGATTTTTTTTAATTTGGTGTAAGGAAGCGACACAGTTTATAAAAGTAGTTAACATTAACTTAAGTCAAGCATACTAAGTGGTGAATAACAACAATAATTATTGGGGGCGGGGTGAACCACTGACTAACATATTCCTTGTTCCAAGCTATTGTCCTAAAAAGTTTGGTTGATATTAGCGCAGGAACTTAGGGGTAGTTAAATAAGGGACAACAGACAGACACATATATATTTCTGGTTTCTATATATACAGATACCACATTCTACACATATCATTTGGATTTACTTATTACATATCAGTTTACGTATCTACGACAGTTGAAATTCGTTTACAGGAAGTAAATACTATATGAAGAATGCAATTAGATGTTATTTCCTTTCCTTCTTCCTTTTTCTGTTAAATTTCTAATTAGATGCTTATTTTGTTCCATATTTTGTGGTAACAATTTGCTAATTTATATGAGTAAGTATCGCAAGCCCCCCAGTGGCTCAGCGGTATGTCTGCGGACTTACACGCTAAAATCCGGGTTTCGATACCCGTGGTGGGCAGAGCACAGATAGCCCATTGTGTAGCTTTGTGCTTAATTAAAAAACAACAAAACATCTGCGTCCTTGAATTCAAAGAGAAAGATATATTAAACAAAAAGTGGAAAATATTCTATTGTATTTTTATCCCACTTTTCGGGTGAAAACTTAAACCAAAATAGTCAATGTGCACCTTAGGACAGTTAGTAGTTACCATATCAAACATTCAAGCCAGATAATTGTTGGTAATGAATGCTAACCTACACATGCATACAAAAAGATATTACTCATGATAAGAATCTACACGTGTGCATGTGATCTGAAGTTATTTATCATATCTTATGCTCTTTATACACGGATTGCACTTTTACACTATATTCTACACATACACGGCACTGCTCTTTGAAATTTTTTAACTGTGTTAATTAATATTTTGACACATCTGTATCTCAAACTGCGCTTTGTTTTTATGGCAGTATCACTCATGAAATTACTAAGGGTCAAGAAATTTTTAAACTTGACAATTCTATCGATACGGTTTGGTTTGAATTTCGCGCAAAGCTTCTTGAGAAATATTTGCACTAGTTGTCCCTAATTTTGCAGTGTAAGACTAGAGGAAAGGCAGCTAGTCATCACCACCCAGCGCCAACTCTTGGGCTACTCTTTTACCAATGAATAGTGGGATTGACCGTTATTATATAACGCATCAACTGCTGAGTGGGCGATGATGTTTGGTATGATAGGGACTCGAAGCCATGATCCTCAGATTATGAGTCGAGTGCATTAACCATCTGGCCATGCCGGACCAAAGTGACAAGTAGACGTGCCTCACATAATTGCCGCTTGAACTCATAAACACCTTTTAGATTATTCTTAACGTAATACAGTAGATGAAAAGTGTATTGTTCTTAAAAGTTGTGAATTGCACACACATATATAAGACTCATGGACAGTGTTTAATCTAATAAAATATTCATGTAAGATGTATTATACATGGATTGTATTTACCTTAAGATATTATAAGTGTGTACGTAAATTAATTAAAATCCAAAAAAGATTGTCACTTTGTATGCTTTTCTTTATTTTTCTGAAAGAATGAAAACTAAAACAAAATAATTTCATTTTATAACCCTGCTTGTCTAATAAATATTCTAACCGTTTATGTTATTGAGTGCTCTTTAGTGTAACCCAGTATAAAAATTAAAATGGTTGTGAAACCTTGCCAGGTTTTTGAGATCTATTAGCTTACTATTCACAAAAGTGTGAGATGGTTTGGATAAGAGATGCGATTTTGGTGCACTTTATTCCATATAACATAACTTTGTATGTCTTTTTGAAATGAAAATAGAGCCTACAGTGTGTGTCGTTTGGTTCGTTTTTAATATAATAATTTCTTTATGTATATATGTATCAATGTGTGTGTGCCAGTCACACTGTATTTCATATAAAACATTGAAGTTAATTTTATGCATCTAAGCTGTTTTAATTTGACTTAAGATACTGCGATTTACAAATGCACTTATATCACCTTAAATGTAATTAATACAACACACTTCATGGATGTCATTCGAAAGTTACTTACTGTAATGTACTCAGTACTGAAAGTAAGCAAGTAGATAATGCTGTGTTATTAACTCTTATCTTAGTTAAATGTTTCAAATAAACTAATAATTATTAAAATTCGCTAAATTAATCTAATTTACACCATAACACTTGCCGTTCATAAAAGTGATGATATAATTAGTTCTCGTCAGAACTGGATATGGAAGATGTCACGCACATTATTTTAGAAATGCTTGTACTTCACGCATGCGTGAATATTTAATCTATCACACTTCACGTATACGGATACGTCAGTTTCTCTGTTCAGTATTTTTGTTCACTTTTGACACTGATGCGTGTTTGTTTTGTTATTATGCACGAAGTTACACGAAGGGCTTTCTCTGGTTTGCCCAACACGAGTATCAAAACCTGATTTCTACCAGTACAAGTCCATAGAAATACCACTAATGTGAGGGCCTTAATCATGTATCAACTTTATTTTGTCTACTATCTGTGTCTCCCGCTGCTACATCGGTAATTCAACGGAGTTAAAACGCTAAAACCAGGGGTTCGATTCCTCTCGGTGGACTCATCAGATAGCCCAATGTGGCTTTACTAGAAGTAAAATACACACTCTACTACCTTTTATATACATGCAATGTATAGTACATGTTTTTATCTCATTAGGATAAGGAGTTCTGAAGTACAGATTATTTTTAGTAATATATTTTTACTAAAAGACATAAAGAATTAAGGTGATTCTATACCGTTAACACTCGGTTACTTCAGCCTCCAATGGTAAATGACTCAGGAACACGTGTTTATCAGTTTATTCTTCCACTGGTTGTAAAGGAGCTACTAGATGTAAAGCCATTTCAATACACAAATCAGCCTGACATGACCTGGTGGGTTAAGGCGTTCGACCCGTAATCTTAGTGTCGCTGATTCGAATCTCCGCCGTACCAAACATGCTCGCTCTTTCAGCCGTGAGGCGTTATAACGTATCGGCCAATCCCACTTTTTGTTGGTAAAAGAGTAGCCCAAGTGTAGCGGTTGGTGGTGATGACTAACTGCGTTCCCTCTAGTCTTACACTGCTAAATTAGGGACGGCTAGCACAGATAGCCCTCGAGTAGCTTTGTGCGAAATTCCAAAACAAACAAACAAATATATAGTGCTGGTGGATTATAGTTGCAATACATTTCGTAAGTAACTTATCAAAAATATGCATCAATTGTAATCTTACTTGTAAAATGTTGTTTCCGGTGTAGTTAAAGACATTAACAAATTTAAGTTTTAAATGATTCTACATTCCGTTCCAATCTGTGAATAAAATAATATATTTAATGAAATTTAAAAAATCACTTCTTTCGTGATTGATTAAAAACAAATATATGGAGGAAATACAGAAAAATATGTCTTTGGAAATTAATTTAAAGTGTATAAAAGATGTAAGAGTAAAATATAAATGTATAGAAATGAGTGATGAAAACAACTAAATTAATTATTTTGTATGAGCTAGTTTGTTGTTTCCAGTGAAAAATGTTGTTTGTTTGTTTATAATTTCTCGCAAAGCTACGCGAGGGTTGTTTACCTAGCCGTCCCTGATTTTGCAGAGTAAGACTAGAGGGAAGGCATCTGGTCATCACCACCCATTGCCAACTCTTGGGCTACTCTTTTACTAACGAATAATGGAACTGATCGCGATATTATACCGCCCCCATGGCTAAAAGGGCGAGCATGTTTGGTGTGATGGTGTAGTAAAAAATTAATGTAATTTCAATTTTTCATCTATTAAAAAAGGTTTGTGTTTTAAACTTAATTCAAATAAATCATGTTTTTGTTTGTTAGGAACAAAACCACATTATGTTTACAGCGAGGAATCAAAACCTGGATTTTAGTGTTGTGAGTTCGTAAAGTTACCGCTGTCCCAATAAATATTATTTTCAAAAAATCATCACGTTGAAAATGAGATATTCATGTAATATAATGAAATAATAAGATATTATTTATGTTTAATACAAGCTGTGGTACATATTGTCCAGCTTATGAATTTTTTTAAAAAAATGTGGGATGGATGTTATGATAAATAATCAAAATATCATAAATTTTATTTTTTATAACATATTATAAGAGCGTTCATTATTATCTCACCAAACGTTTTGTATAAGCTTTAAGAACTCACGATGTAAAAACTTAAATATTATATACATTATGCTATGGTTAGGATAACTTTGTATCAAGATGTAGGTGCAAAAGTAGTGGCGGTAAGGGTTGCTTTCTCTTACCCGCTTTCAACATTCAGCACTTAATGTTTTTCCACAGTGTTTAACGTGATTAATTAATTGACGATCATTAGGCACAGAAGGGTTTCATGGACTGAAGTTTTAAGGTCACGGGTTGAAGTAGGAAGTGAGTATAACTCAAGAAACTCATACCAGCGTTGTCATGGTTGCTGTAATAGAAACGTGGGTTGAGATTATGTATTTCTGCAATAGTGGCGGCAATATTTTTTCGTTGCATTCCTAGCGACCTCTCTGAAATTTGTAGAATTTTTGTGTGTCCTCCCTCATACTTTGTGTATGTTATTTTATCAAAAATGTGATTGGATTTTTTTTAATTTGGTGTAAGGAAGCGACACAGTTTATAAAAGTAGTTAACATTAACTTAAGTCAAGCATACTAAGTGGTGAATAACAACAATAATTATTGGGGGCGGGGTGAACCACTGACTAACATATTCCTTGTTCCAAGCTATTGTCCTAAAAAGTTTGGTTGATATTAGCGCAGGAACTTAGGGGTAGTTAAATAAGGGACAACAGACAGACACATATATATTTCTGGTTTCTATATATACAGATACCACATTCTACACATATCATTTGGATTTACTTATTACATATCAGTTTACGTATCTACGACAGTTGAAATTCGTTTACAGGAAGTAAATACTATATGAAGAATGCAATTAGATGTTATTTCCTTTCCTTCTTCCTTTTTCTGTTAAATTTCTAATTAGATGCTTATTTTGTTCCATATTTTGTGGTAACAATTTGCTAATTTATATGAGTAAGTATCGCAAGCCCCCCAGTGGCTCAGCGGTATGTCTGCGGACTTACACGCTAAAATCCGGGTTTCGATACCCGTGGTGGGCAGAGCACAGATAGCCCATTGTGTAGCTTTGTGCTTAATTAAAAAACAACAAAACATCTGCGTCCTTGAATTCAAAGAGAAAGATATATTAAACAAAAAGTGGAAAATATTCTATTGTATTTTTATCCCACTTTTCGGGTGAAAACTTAAACCAAAATAGTCAATGTGCACCTTAGGACAGTTAGTAGTTACCATATCAAACATTCAAGCCAGATAATTGTTGGTAATGAATGCTAACCTACACATGCATACAAAAAGATATTACTCATGATAAGAATCTACACGTGTGCATGTGATCTGAAGTTATTTATCATATCTTATGCTCTTTATACACGGATTGCACTTTTACACTATATTCTACACATACACGGCACTGCTCTTTGAAATTTTTTAACTGTGTTAATTAATATTTTGACACATCTGTATCTCAAACTGCGCTTTGTTTTTATGGCAGTATCACTCATGAAATTACTAAGGGTCAAGAAATTTTTAAACTTGACAATTCTATCGATACGGTTTGGTTTGAATTTCGCGCAAAGCTTCTTGAGAAATATTTGCACTAGTTGTCCCTAATTTTGCAGTGTAAGACTAGAGGAAAGGCAGCTAGTCATCACCACCCAGCGCCAACTCTTGGGCTACTCTTTTACCAATGAATAGTGGGATTGACCGTTATTATATAACGCATCAACTGCTGAGTGGGCGATGATGTTTGGTATGATAGGGACTCGAAGCCATGATCCTCAGATTATGAGTCGAGTGCATTAACCATCTGGCCATGCCGGACCAAAGTGACAAGTAGACGTGCCTCACATAATTGCCGCTTGAACTCATAAACACCTTTTAGATTATTCTTAACGTAATACAGTAGATGAAAAGTGTATTGTTCTTAAAAGTTGTGAATTGCACACACATATATAAGACTCATGGACAGTGTTTAATCTAATAAAATATTCATGTAAGATGTATTATACATGGATTGTATTTACCTTAAGATATTATAAGTGTGTACGTAAATTAATTAAAATCCAAAAAAGATTGTCACTTTGTATGCTTTTCTTTATTTTTCTGAAAGAATGAAAACTAAAACAAAATAATTTCATTTTATAACCCTGCTTGTCTAATAAATATTCTAACCGTTTATGTTATTGAGTGCTCTTTAGTGTAACCCAGTATAAAAATTAAAATGGTTGTGAAACCTTGCCAGGTTTTTGAGATCTATTAGCTTACTATTCACAAAAGTGTGAGATGGTTTGGATAAGAGATGCGATTTTGGTGCACTTTATTCCATATAACATAACTTTGTATGTCTTTTTGAAATGAAAATAGAGCCTACAGTGTGTGTCGTTTGGTTCGTTTTTAATATAATAATTTCTTTATGTATATATGTATCAGTGTGTGTGTGCCAGTCACACTGTATTTCATATAAAACATTGAAGTTAATTTTATGCATCTAAGCTGTTTTAATTTGACTTAAGATACTGCGATTTACAAATGCACTTATATCACCTTAAATGTAATTAATACAACACACTTCATGGATGTCATTCGAAAGTTACTTACTGTAATGTACTCAGTACTGAAAGTAAGCAAGTAGATAATGCTGTGTTATTAACTCTTATCTTAGTTAAATGTTTCAAATAAACTAATAATTATTAGAATTCGCTAAATTAATCTAATTTACACCATAACACTCGCCGTTCATAAAAGTGATGATATAATTAGTTCTCGTCAGAACTGGATATGGAAGATGTCACGCACATTATTTTAGAAATGCTTGTACTTCACGCATGCGTGAATATTTAATCTATCACACTTCACGTATACAGATACGTCAGTTTCTCTGTTCAGTATTTTTGTTCACTTTTGATACTGATGCGTGTTTGTTTTGTTATTATGCACGAAGTTACACGAAGGGCTTTCTCTGGTTTGCCCAACACGAGTATCAAAACCTGATTTCTACCAGTACAAGTCCATAGAAATACCACTAATGTGAGGGCCTTAATCATGTATCAACTTTATTTTGTCTATTATCTGTGTCTCCCGCTGCTACATCGGTAATTCAACGGAGTTAAAACGCTAAAACCAGGGGTTCGATTCCTCTCGGTGGACTCATCAGATAGCCCAATGTGGCTTTACTAGAAGTAAAATACACACTCTACTACCTTTTATATACATGCAATGTATAGTACATGTTTTTATCTCATTAGGATAAGGAGTTCTGAAATACAGATTATTTTTAGTAATATATTTTTACTAAAAGACATAAAGAATTAAGGTGATTCTATACCGTTAACACTCGGTTACTTCAGCCTCCAATGGTAAATGACTCAGGAACACGTGTTTATCAGTTTATTCTTCCACTGGTTGTAAAGGAGCTACTAGATGTAAAGCCATTTCAATACACAAATCAGCCTGACATGACCTGGTGGGTTAAGGCGTTCGACCCGTAATCTTAGTGTCGCTGATTCGAATCTCCGCCGTACCAAACATGCTCGCTCTTTCAGCCGTGAGGCGTTATAACGTATCGGCCAATCCCACTTTTTGTTGGTAAAAGAGTAGCCCAAGTGTAGCGGTTGGTGGTGATGACTAACTGCGTTCCCTCTAGTTTTACATTGCTAAATTAGGGACGGCTAGCGCAGATAGCCCTTGAGTAGCTCTGCGCGAAATTAAAAAAAAAATTGCAGAAATTATATATGTATAATCAAATTATGCCCACCGCTAATGTGAATAATGAAGTGAAGAAAAATCGAAGCGCAAGAATGGTTGAAGCTGGAAAAATACAAAAAGAAACACTAGAATACCTCAACCTAAAATACCAAATACTACATATGTCAATAAATAGACCACTTTCAGTTCCTAGGAATTAAAGATCTTACTATCGGCTGAGTTTGCAGAATATTTTATTTTTGATCGTTAGACAAAGTTACATATCGAAAAGCCTCGTTGGGTAAATAGTTAAAAGCGCAAGCTAAAATTTCCTGAAATTTCAGTGCGAAATTTTTTATGGTGATTTTCGTGGTTTCGCGTCAGTTTGAGGAATGTTGAACGATTATCAAAAATCCTATCAGAAATATCCGTATACAGAAAACTAGGACGCCTTTCACTTCTAACACTAGCTAATAATGTCTTGCCCAAAACCATCTTTACTTTCACTGAATAGTGTTTTGAAACACCGTCACCAGGGTTAATGTGGCGCAGTGTAGTACAAAATAAGGATTTTTGGTTGTGGTTGTTTTATTATAATTGTTATTGATTTCCAATCAAGACGTTTTTTTAATTTCGCGCACACTATGGATACCCTGAGAGATATAAGTAGTGATCTCATTCATTACCCGATGCCACAGTTGACAATAATTTCATCATCTTGGTATTTCCGTATCAAGTGGATTAAGCCTTGTCACTCATCTTAACGTTGTAATCTGCTTTTCTCTTTTGTAGACGCCTCTTTCCTGGATGCAGAAAATTAAGTTTTATTTCTTGTACCATATTGGTGGATGGTGTAATATTAAAAAAAAAAAGGAAATACATTTTCTCTTTGTCGAAATCCAATAAATCAGCTTATGTTAGCGAAGCGTCATCTATCTATATATCAAAATTATATTGCTCCTAAATTCTTCACGAGAAAAACAAACTTTTCTTACGTATCAAAATATTTTGCTCAGGAAACACGCGCACACACGTAAATAAGGACAATTTATTATTGTGTTGGGAAAAAAAAACCGCTTTATAAACCTACAATTGAAAGTCGGTTGGACTTTCGAACTGACGCCTACCTACAAAGTAATTCAGTAGCGTCCTCTGTATGTTACACTAACAAGCTTCTTCATGCTCCACTTGTACTAAGCCTAAGCTTATGTCGTGCTGTCTGTTAATACGACCAGACAAATGTCTTGTTACACCAGGTTTTCGCAAATTGATTGAACCACATAATCAAGAAATGGACCTGTATTATTATAAAACAAATGCCCATGTTTATAATTCTGTCTATAACTAACCAATATATAACATTAGTAACGAGAGATTACAGGTAGATGTATTTTAAATAGAACGTGTATATCATGAGATATCGTTTGTTTGTTTGTTTTTGGAATTTCGCACAAAGCTACTCGAGGGCTATCTGTGCTAGCCGTCCCTAATTTAGCAGTGTAAGACTAGAGGGAAGGCAGCTAGTCATCACCACCCACCGCCAACTCTTGGGCTACTCTTTTACAAACGAATAGTGGGATTGACCGTCACATTATACACCCCCACGGCTGGGAGGGCGAGCATGTTTAGCGCGACTCGGGCGCGAACCCGCGACCCTCGGATTACGAGTGCACGCCTTAACGCGCTCGGCCATGCCAGGCCTCATCATGAGATATCAATCAACACACAGTATTTGAAATATATAAAGAAAATAACAGATTCTTAAATCATGAAGGTATTCCAATTTGTTTTGGTCTTATATTTGTATTTTAACTTATTACGTGTTTGTTTCGGTAGTCGTGCTAGGTTATACAATTAAGAAAGCGTATTTTTGATGCGTTTTTTTTGCAGGAATGGGAATCAAACCAAGGATCATAAAATAAGTATTAGGTCACATGCTGTCCACATCTTAAGGTACATGTATGTTAAGTCAAATAGTAAATATTTTCTTAAGAAACTAAGATTGGGATAATTTTTTTATATCTTCAGAAAATTGTTACGATATACCAGCATTATAATTAAAACAATACTCAGAACTTCGTTTAAAGAATCTAATAGCTGTTTGTTATCTGCAAATTCGTGTTTTTAATTCCCACGTGGTATTTTTTTTCCTTTAATTTTAAAATACCGGAAGTCAGATGTTTAAGTGTGGTTAAAGATAAGAAATCTAACACAGCCAGGGGCGTCCGCAGGGAGGAGCAAGGGAGCATAGCCCCTGAAAAATTAGAAAAACAATTTATTTATTCAGTATACATATGCATATATCTTTACTTTATGTATACCTTTGATTTAAACTTTGCCCCATAAAGAAATTTCTGTAAACGCTCATAAACATAGCACACTGTGCTCCCCTGGTACTGTGGTAAGTCTACAGACTTGCAAGGCTAAAATTATGAGATTGATTAGCTCAGTAGATAGATGGCTCTGCTGTAAGAAATACACACACACATAGCACACTAAAATACAAATAAATTAATCTTACATCTTTACAATTTGCTTCTAATTACTTTATTCAACAATTATCTGTTTCAGTTTTGTGTATTATTAACTGCTTTGAAATCGGGTAACTCCAGAAACGTAAACAAAACACCTATTAATTTGAAAACACTTAAAACTCTATTTCACTTAAAATTATTCAGCGTTACACATTAATTATAAGTCTGCATGCATATTGTCGATGGCTTCAGGGTTACTAATCTAGTATGAATGTGCATATATATGTAAATAATTTCAGGGTTACTTATCAGTATACATCTCCATGTATATAGAAATGACTTCAGTGTTACTTATGTAATATAACTCTACGTGCGTGCGTGCGTGTGTGTGTGTATATATATATATATATCCACACATATATATAAGCGTTATAAGAAAATTTCATATTAATTAGAATTCAGTTCCTTAGTTTTATTCGCACCGTAGCAATTGTTATTGTAACTGCTAATACATATGTAGCATTTAGACTCTTACAATATCTGTCATATCCCGGTTTCTTTAATGAGTTCTAGTGTGAACCGAAAGGTTTTGTCATCAGTGGTAGTTGGAATATGGGTAATAAAACATTATAACACATTCTTCTTTGTTTCGTTCAGTTAATCGTTCGGTAAAATTATATTAAAATTTCTTTTATCCGATACAAAATATACATGTCACCAAATGTTTGCAAAAAACGATCAAGCAGCATTTAGCACGCGGAAAGTCATCATGCTTTGTTGTTGTTGCTAGATGGCTGTTGCAAAAAATTACCGAAGAGGAAACTCTCAATGATAGGAATTGCTCTGTTTAATCCTTTAACAAGATGATGTTTAAATGAATTACATGGTTACTGGTAATTCATTATATATCTTAGTTAAGGAAGTTTATGTCTCAAAGACTTGCAGTCAGCATCGATTTTTTTGTAGGCACTGAACTCCCTGAGAAAAAAAAAACATAACCATTTTGCATCGTTTTAGTGTCACAGAATAAGGTTTAACTAAACCAGATAATGTGGTATTGTTACTGACTTACTCCTTTTAACAACAATTCACTCTGGAACACGAGCAAGCCAGAAGTTAGGGTTAACTTTAAAATAAATTACATTTGCAATATTTAAACATAACATTGGGTGAAAATTACTTCACTAGATTTAAAACTGTAACTAATTAGGTCTCTCTGTAATCCAGGATATTTACTGTTTTTCAAAGTTTTTAAGGATGTCTTATTCTACGGTCTCAGCCAAAATATTTATTTATTGTTTTTAACAAATAAAACTGTTATTATGTAAAATGGAATACAAATGCTCTTGGTGCTGTCAGACTGAGAAATGCATGTTATATGAAACATCTACATATACTATTTGTACAACATGAAAAGTTTATGGACATCATGAACCATTGATCAGAGCAACAAATAATTTTATAAGATACCTGTAGAAAAATGTGTGCCTGGTTCAGTATTTCACCAATCACAATAAAACTTTACTGAAACATATATAATGAAGTATTCAAAAGCACTCAAGTTTTGGATTTCGTTTGGAAACCATCAAAACTTTTGAATGTGAACCTGTGTGTTAACTTGTTAATCAGAATCAAATTAGTAAAAATAACGTCTGATTAAACATTCAGCACTTGGGTGGCTCTCCTAATACTATAATATCCTGCACAAGGCGATGTGGTATGCTGTTTATGAGGTTTTTGATGTAAACCACCATGATTTCATCCCAACTTGTTACTAGAAGGCGCTAAAACTCACCTAAAGTAGCTGTTTTATGGTCGTGGGTAGCAATTTTTAGCTCAGTTCTGCTCACAAATGCTCAATGGGATTACAATCTGAAGACTTTGATTGCCATGAAAATCTTGTGTAGTCCTCGTGGTCTACACACTGTGGTATTGTCATTTTGGAACAGAAAGTTATTACCAAACATTGACTTAGCATATGACAGAGATATCGTTTCCATGCAATGCGTGTAAGATGTGCACTGACGTTTCCCTGGAGAATATGAAGATAAGTTGTTTTCATCATGATAATAGCTGCCCAAACCTCTACTGTACCATTTTCTGTGTGTTCCCTGTCGGAAAGATAATCTTCCTCATCTTTTCTCCAGGCAAACGACGAACACAAAACTTACCACCAGCTTTAAGATTTTTGTTTGTTTGTTTTGGAATTTCGCACAAAGCTACTCGAGGGCTATCTGTGCTAGCCGTCCCCAATTTAGCAGTGTAAGACTAGAGGGAAGGCAGCTAGTCATAACCACCCACCGCCAACTCTTGGGCTACTCTTTAACCAACGAATAGATGGATTGACCGTTACATTATAACGCCCCCACGGCTGGGAGGGCGAGCATGTTTAGCGCGACGCGGGCGTGAACCTGCGACCCTCTGATTACGAGTCGCACGCCTTACGCACTTGACCATGCCAGGCCTCCAGCTTTAAGAAACCGGACACGGAGCTCATTTGAAAATATGACATGTCATAAGTGTCCTAACAGTAAGTTGGCATGCTGTCTCAGTCAAGTAACATAGTGACGGTTATGAATTTTTATTAATATTGGTTTACAGATAGCCCTTCTTGAAAAACAAATTTGTTTGCTCAGTGTAATATTCATTGCTATTCTGGACATCCTGAATTAATAAAAACTTTTCTTGAACAACATTTCCTATAGACCGTTGAATTTCCAGGATTCTTAATACAGCACGTTGGGGACACCCTACTGATCTGGAAAATGCCTGTTTGCTTCATAATATTTCTGAACAGTTTTAAACAATTTGACGCCGTACAATTTTTTGGCACATGACCGGGCATGACTCTACATTAAGTACGGAGAAATCGCCTGAGCAAACCATTTTTCTGTTTCGAAAGAGGTTGTACCAAAAGCACACCCCTTTATACAAAATAGGCGTGTGTGTGTTCTTTTGATAAACAAATGCTCAAAAACTTTATGCAGACGACAGTTACCACTCGTACGTGTTTATAAGATTATATGCTGTCATATATGTTACTACTCGATTATTCACCCAATAAATTCTCCGTGAATGTAGACAGTAACATTAATATAGAACAGTGTACAAACATTTTGGCTAGGACTGTATTTTAGAGAGTTCTGAAAACTGGGGAAAATCTAAATTCGAAGTATATTTTAATACTGGATGATTAAAAAATAATTTTTAGATTATCTGTCTGATACTGAGAAACAAGCAAGATCACTTTGTTTTTTTTCTTTTTCTTTTGGAAGGAATTCACGACCTAAATGATTCATTTTAAAGATTACACTTGTGACTGGTGTACCCTCTGAAAATATCTGATATCTGTGAAAACCTCGCCCGGCATGGTCACGTGGGTTCAGGCGTGCAACTCGTAATCTGAGGGTCGTGGGTTTGCATCCCCCTCGCACCAAACGTGCTTGCCTTTTCAGCCGTAGGGGCGTTGTAACGCTACGGTCAATCCCACTATTTGTTGATAAAAGAGTAGCCCAAGAGTTGGCGATGGGTGGTGATGACTAGCTGCGTTCCCTCTAGTCTTACACTGCTAAATAAGGGACGGCTAGCGCAGATAGCCCTCGAGTAGCTTTGAGCGAAATTCAAAAACAAACAAACAAACTGTGAAAACCCTGTGATAATGTAAAGTACAATTCATTTCTTTTCACCTAATTGAGAGAAAAACGTTTTGTCGAGAACGAATTTTCATAATCAAAATATTTTTCGCATTTAGCATTTCAACTTTTATTGGACCATCATCTCAGTTTACACGAAATACGAGCCATTGTAATCACACATTTTACAATTATACTCATATATATTTAAGAGCCACGAGATCGTGCTGTTTGTCGTTTTCTACGCTTAAATAAAGCAAGTAACATCATGTACAAAAGTCTAGTTAGTTGGGCTTTACGACTTAAATCTTTCAATGGCAGGATGCCATAAAGCTATAATGAAAGAAATGAAAGCAGCCGAGGAAACGAGAGAAATCAGATTAAACGAATTTTCTGAATGTTGTCATTCACTCCTGTGTATATGTCAGTAATCGTAAAGGGGCCTTTGTGTACACAAGTCGAGACTTTTACTGCTGAAACGGATGATCGATAGCCTTACATTCAGTTTCCATGCATCTATATATGAGGACTTGTGGCAGGGTTCATAAATAAACGTAAAAAAAGACGTCATTACGTTAAATATGTTATGAAATAAATTCCCCGCGTGTCTTACCAGTACAAGAACATTTTAGTGGCTACAACAAATTTTCAGACTTGAATTTTTAAATCATTATTATATGACTTTACGTGTTTTAAGTTTAAAATAGTTTGTTCTTTTTGTAGTTGAATGTAACGAAAGACTTGTATTTCAAGGATGACTAGGTTTTCGACAGGCAAGAAGGGTTAGCTCTCAAAACATATTTAATAGTACCTTTGTTTCTGTTCAGTTACTGGATGGTTATACCAACAGAATAGACTGAAGATTAAATAATTCACTCTACTGCTGTAACCAGTGGGTTTAACTAGCTAATAATAATGCCGTTGGTTAAGTTGTTAAAAAATAATGTCTCACTGGTACATCACGTGTACATAATGTAAAGATACTCTAGAAAATTTGAATACTGTTTATGAAGTGTTCAACTAACTGTTTTAGCTATTAATCCAACTACTATTTCAGAAAATATAAATCGCATTTCCTTATCGTTGTTGAACCATTCATTTTCCATTTTGCTTAATTAATCCATTCAGCTTTTCCACTGTATTTCATCTTAAGGTATGTGTTTATACATTTCTCAGTTTGCACCACCTGTCACTTTCACTTTCGCTTGTCTTAAACTTCTTATCCATTCAATCTTTTGCTTTCTGCGGCCCCCGCCTACTTATTTCATATGTATCTATTGTGATCCTCATAGGTCTTTTGTTTTTCTTTACCTTAAATCTAAGTAACTAAGTAATTCACCTATCAACTTCGCTTTCTTTTATTTTGGACCACATACCTGTCTCATTTTTATCCACATTAAGCAACCTAAATGTTTCACCGCCTCTCTCTCTTTTACCATAATCTTTTACCGAATACTTTTCTCTTGCTTTAAACAACCCACTTTACTTTATTAAACCTTAAGCCGCCTACTTGTAAAAATTGAAAGTATCTTAAACCACCAATCTGTTCCCTTTTTTCTTACCTCAAATCATCTTTTTGTTTAATTTTCCCACATCTTGGGCCACCTATCTGTTCTGTTTTGTGTCATCGTAAAGTTCTTTATAATTTTTGGTTTTCTTCTTATTTTCGATTCTTTATCTCTCATATCTCTTATTTCACTTCACTTTCATTATTTCTCACCGTGGTTATATTTGAAGCTGAAATTCATTTTTGCAATGATAAAAATAAATTTATGATTCGTTTTTGTTTGTTTGTTTGTTTGAAGCTAAGCACAAAGCTACGGAATATATCATCAACATCTGTCCTCTGCCCACCACAGATATCGAAACCTGGTTTCTAGAATTGTAAGTCCACAGAAATACCCCTGGTTGTGCCACTTGAGTGGTCTCGCTTTTGAAAGTAATACTGTATGGTGTTCAACCTAATCCTTCTCTTATATAAGGACGTGTGCACATCACACAGACAGGTTTAGAAATATACACATTTACCAAACCGTAACATTGGTTCTGTTAGTAGTAAAACAAACCTTTTATGCTAATAAATAACAACAACAAAAACAACCTAAGCATCTTATTTGAAATAGATGCAGGGTTTCCGACTCAAAGTTAACTTTAAAAAAAATACCATCTAAAAATACCAAGTAAGTTTTTACAATATTACAAAACCCAACAAATACATCATACGCATACAATTATGCAACTATTTGCATATTATAAAGCAATACATATAAGGGCGTTGCTTAAAATTAAAGAAACTCTTCTGTGTGTTTGTCTCTTAATTACGCGAAGAGCTACTCAAGGGCTATCTGCGCTAGCCGCCCCTAATTTAGCAGTGTAAGACTAGAGAAAAGGCAGCTAGTCAACACCACCCACCGCCAACTCTTGGGCTGCTCTTTTAAAAACGAATAATGAGATTGACCGTCACATTATAACGTCCCCACGGTTGAATAGGCAAACATGTTTGGTGTGACGGGGGTTCGAACCCGCGCCCCTCATATTACGGGTCGAGCGTCTTAACCACCTGGCCATGCCGTGCCGAAACTCTTCTTATCAGCTACATGAAGCCAGCTTTGAATAACCATCAAAATGTCTTCAGATATTTTCACTAGTCAGTATCGTATTCCTTAATTTGGCGTATGTATTAAATAGATAAATTCGAGGTACATTTTGGTAAGACATTGCATCATAACTCCAATTTATCATGTATATAGAAACGTCACACGTATTCAGCAATAATCTCATTAGAATCGGTACAACGTGTTTTCTGATTACGTATGTAATGCAACGTAACCAAACCCAGACTGGAAAGCTTTCTTGATCAGAACGTGTATTTTAGAAAATAAGTAAAAATACACGAACTTACAAATGCTTCCTGAAATACACGCTCATGTGTGGGGGTTTGTTTTATAACTGAAATGCGTCTGAACACAGTCAGCACACACTGGCGGAAAACTATCGAAACGTCGTCCTTGTGTTTCCACAACAGACAATTGCCGTCCATTTTACAAAGTTTCATAAACGTCTAAACGTCTTTGCAAAATAGCTGACTTTGCATTAATAAATCAGGTTACATGAAACAGTCGTTAGCAATGTACTAACATTGTTTTTATGTTTTTAAGATGTTTAAGCGTAGTTCAGTTACGAAACAAATCTCATACATGAACTATTAAAATCATTATTTTTGTCTAGATTATCAGAGAAAGGTCTCATGTTTTTGATTTAAAACTTTGTCTGGATCTTAGTTTTTAGAGATTAAGAAAGAAAAACAAATTTATTTGAAACACGTACTTAATTTACTCAATGGTACAGAAATATGAAGTGTAGTTTCATGTGTTAGAACATCTAATTTTTTCTTATTAAGTAATTATGAGATACTACGACATTTCCTCTGGTTTGAAATTACGTATATTACTAGGTTTGTTCACACTACGTTACCTTACACTCTGTTTCAAAACATTAACGATGATTCAGAATCCTCGTTTGCCAACGTTGCAGTCATAAATGTTAAAGAACTTTGTACCGCCAGCGTAATTCCGTTAAAACTATTAAATTATTAGTAAATAATTAGAGTCGGATAACTGGAAATTTAGTGTCACATTACAATAGCAAGATTCAGTTAAAATCTTTTTACTTAAAGTGTATAGAAATAATTAAAAGCGGATAGCAGTGACAGTTATAACAGATAAAACAGTGAGATAAGAAAGAGCATAGGATTCGTCTTGCTTTTTATTTTTCATTTACGAAAGTTATAAATTTAAAACACTCATACCTAGCTGATAGTTTGTATAAATATATACACTTCGCATTGATGCTTTTACTTCAGCGTATCGTAAGTATATATTCTGACAATTGTAAGTATTAATACTTCAATGTTTATATTAAATAACGTATCAAATTCTCGTCTTCAATGTTTATATTAAATAACGTATCAAATTCTCGTCTTCAATGTTTATATTAAATAACGTATCAAATTCTCGTCTTCAATGTTTATATTAAATAACGTATCAAATTCTCGTCTTCAATGTTTATATTAAATAACGTATCAAATTCTCGTCTTCAATGTTTATATTAGCTTGTCCCCCAGTGGAACAGCGATATATCTGTGGGCTTGCAACGCCATAAACTTGATTTCGATTCCTATGATGAGCAGAGCACAAGCAACCCACCGTGCAGCTTTGTGCAGGCAACCCACGTGTAGCTTTGTGCAGGCAACCCACCGTGCAGCTTTGTGCAGGCAACCCACGTGTAGCTTTATGCAGGCAACCCACCGTGCAGCTTTGTGCAGGCAACCCACCGTGCAGCTTTGTGCAGGCAACCCACGTGTAGCTTTGTGCAGGCAACCCACCGTGCAGCTTTGTGCAGGCAACCCACGTGTAGCTTTATGCAGGCAACCCACCGTGCAGCTTTGTGCAGGCAACCCACCGTGCAGCTTTGTGCAGGCAACCCACGTGTAGCTTTGTGCAGGCAACCCACCGTGCAGCTTTGTGCAGGCAACCCACCGTGCAGCTTTGTGCAGGCAACCCACGTGCAGCTTTGTGCTGAAGTACAAATGAACATAACCTGATAGTGAACAATATATGCACTAATGGTCTACTCAAAATTTATGTACAAATATTTTTATAATAACAGCAACAGTGGAGCTTGTTGATTACAGTAAAATTAAATGACGAGCTAAAACTCAGTCATTCTAATAGTAGAGATTTATCTCTACTCTAGAAACAGGCAGGAGCAGTTTACTGAAGCGAAATTTCTACAATGTTTACTTCACCTAAAACACCTTGAAACATTTACAAGTAACAACGATCACAATAATGTCGTAGACAGTAAAAAAGACAGTGAAAATATCCAATTAGCCTTTTTGTTATCACCTAATAATAGTTTTAATATTTCTAAATACATCACATTGAGTGTGCGTCTATAAAAACACTATTGTGAGCAGCCCCCCCAGTGGCTCAGCGGTATGTCTGCGGACTTACACGCTACAATCCGGGTTTCGATACCTGTGGTGGGCAGAGCACAGATAGCCCATTGTGTAGCTTTGTGCTTAATTCGAAACAACAACGAAACAACTATTGTGAGCAAAATTCTAAATAAGAAATTAAATAAGTTCAAAAACAAAAGATTCACATTTATTTCGTTTCAGAAATATACTAAAAATGTTATTACCTTTTCTGCTAACAGGTGGTTTATATTGCTAGTTCTAATGCTTGAGTTTATTTTGAATTTTGCACAAAGCTACACGAGAGCTATCTGCGCTAACCGTCCCTAATTTAGCAGTGTGAAACTAGAAAGAAGGCAGCTAGTCATCACCACCCACCGCCAATTCTTGAGCTGCTCTTTTATCAACAAATAGTGGGATTGTGAGCCATGTGAGGCCTCCGATGGTACCAAATGCGAAAATTATACACACAATTTAAGGTTGTCCAAAGTAATTATTTTAACGTAAATAATATTAAGAATTTTTTTTTCGGTTATGTATTTTCTTCTTTGTAAAATGTTTTTTCATGTAATGCTTATACAATTTTAATTGAAAGACGTTTAATAATATTTATAAAATGATAGAAGGATTATTTTTGCAGAAACACGTGACTTATAAAGAGAATTTCACGATTCACGTTCAATACAAACTCTGAATATAAACTTGAGAGATATCTTAAAGTATTCGATTAGATGTGGAAATGATAAAAATCTTTATACACTTCAGAATCTATTGATGTTACTTGCGTTCTTCGTGTGTGTTTTTTTCTTGACAAGATTTTGTTATGTACATAAGATTGAATTAACTCTGAGAACTCTTTGCAGCTGGTTGTTACCTCAAGGGACTGACAACTTTTAGAAAAGTTAGGTTTAAAGTGTTTGGAAACTCTTTATTATATGTGATTTTCTTTGTGGATCGCATTTTGGACTGAATTTCATCTACTAATGTATGTAAACAGATATCGACGTTGTTGTTTCGTAAGTTTGTTTGGTTAGAAGGAACAAGCAATGTCTTTTTCATGTGTGTAAAAGAAGCTTGAAGTATTTTATTTTGGTCGAGAAAACTGTCAGCCACGTGTTTTGGAAATATAGCTCATTTAATTATACACAACACAAAACAAAATGTTTTGGGGCAAATATATGTACATTTTGGACGAAGTATTTCATTACATTTGAACCGTGTATACGTTTTTTGTGTTTAAAACACTATATAATCTCAATTGAATATGTTTTTCGATTTTACTTTAAAAGTAATGGTGTCACTAATTTTCTTTCCATGTAAAAAAATTGTCAGTTTTTAACAAATTTTTAAACTATACCCTTTAGTATTGATACATAAGTCACTATTTACCTAAAATTTATTTCTTTTCATAATTTTTATGTTCTTTATTTGTTAGTAGTCACAGTGACTGCAGCCCGGCATGACCAGGTGGTTAAGGCTGGTAGTCACAGTGACTGCGGCCCGGCATGACCAGGTGGTTAAGGCTGGTAGTCACAGTGACTGCAACCCGGCATGACCAGGTGGTTAAGGCTGGTAGTCACAGTGACTGCGGCCCGGCATGACCAGGTGGTTAAGGCATTGGACTCGCAATCTGAGGATCGCAGGTTCGAATCTTCGTTATATCAAACACACTCGCCCTTTTAGATGTACATTCCACTATTCGTTGGTAAATGAGTAGCTCAAGAGTTGGTGATAGGTGGTGATGACTAGCTGCCTTTCCTCTAGTTTTACACTGCTAAATTATAGATGGCTAGCGCAGATAGCTCTCATGTAGCTTTGCGCGAAATTCCACCCAAATCACAATGACTGTTACTCTTTTTTACTTAAATGCCATAAGTAATCGAAATATCACATTCGATTTATAAAAGGTAACACGACACATCATTTTTCATTTTTCTTCATGCAAGAATTTATATTTCACTCCGTACTGAAGAAACAGAAGTAAAAATAGGTTTTATTTTTGTTCTCAGAATGAAAACTTCTTTTAAAGGTTCGTTCTACTGTCACATAAGAGGGATTATGATATTTCCGATCCAGTTGTGAAATTTCGCTTTTTTGTTAAGTTATAACGATAAAGACCAATGTTACATTATTCTTTCACGTCTTCCATCTTTGGTACACACATAGTGTACGTTCTAGTTTACGTTTCTCTTCTGCAATACACAGTCTTGTTCAGAAGGAAATTGAAAGAACTGTCTCTTAAAACAAGTAGTTCTTCAGAGATGCGTTACTTCAGTCTCTTTTTCCATTCAAAACCACTTGTGACACTCTTATAGAGTTTTCTCTGAGGATTGTTGTATTTTGTTCCTTTTTTCTAAGAGTTTGCATGTGTAACATTCGGAATACTTTTACGTATGCTCCAGTACACGTATATACGGCAATTCAGTAAAGTTATTTTTCTGCCAAAGGCACTGAACAACTTTTAAGACATCGCTGAAGTTGTATTAAAAACAAAACCAACAACTGCTTCTTTATGTTGTATTAGCATAGGGAAATTAGACCCATCTTGTTGTTTGCAGAAGTCTTGTTTCCAACAAGTAGAAATGTACAACATTCAATAGTAAAAAAAAGACACAATAGTGTACGTCAGGGCTGTAAAATATAGTAAATCTAATAAAAGTTTTGACATCTTAAAACTAAAAGTACTCTTTACTTCGACAATTTTGGTGATGTAACGATTAATAAGCTATACAATTATATGTCGTGTATTTATTAACACACATGATTTATTCTGTCTGTTGTGTTTGGGCCCAGCATGGCCAAGTGTGTTAAAGCGTTCGACTCGTAATCTGAGGGTCGCGGGCTCGAATTCCGGTCGCACCAAATATGCTTGCCCTTTCAGCCGTCGGGGCGTTATAATGTGACGGTCAATCCCACTATTCGTTGGTAAAAAAACAGCCCAAGAGTTGACGGTGGGCGGTGATGACCAGCTGCCTTCCATCTAGTTTTACGCTGCTAAATTAGGGACGGCTAGCGCAGATAGCCCTCGTGTAGCTTTGTGCGAAATTCGAAACAAACAAACAAGTCGTTGTATTTAAAAATAAAAGTGAATCACATGTCCTCACATTGAAGTGTTTGTGTTCGCATTGCCATCAGATTACTCTATTATTGGCTTTTTTCAACTCCTTACGCAATTTTATTTCAGAATCTCATAGACATTACAAGTACAAGCACGAGGTCTCGCCGAAGACGTCGCAGCTTATATAAAAAAAAATGATTCATTGGAAATTATGAATACTTTTTTGAATAATCGATACATTTTTATATCTTCTTTTCCAAGCTAAACTACCTAAACTAAGACATTTAAACTTCAATCTGATCGATAGTTTGATTTGGTTTTCTACACACCTGTCACTATTTTCAAACAACAGTTCTAGACCGCTGTGTGAGAAAACTCTCAGCTACGCCGCATCACTTCCTTACTTTTAGAGATTGTTTTTCTATGAAAACTTTCATTATTGCCGATTGTGTCAACACGTTCTTACTTTTTAGAGAAAAAATCAAGATTCTACAGAAAGTCTTCTTCGCACTTAGTTTTAAAGCCTGCTCATTCGGGGTGTGTTTTTGCTAAGCATTTTTTTTTTTTCCAATTCAGCTTGAATACTTTAAGCGAGAATCAATATTTTCGTTTCCTTAGATATTTTAAGAGGTAAAGGCTGCGCATCTGAATACATGAATATATAAGTTTGTTGGAATTTCACTATCATTGGGTCCGATTTCTCTCGTTCTGTTCTTAAACGTTAAAAGTATGACAAACAAATACGCAATTTATTGTAATGCTTGATTCTAATGATCGGTAAGTTGAAACAGATAGTATTCACAATAACTACACCAGATGCAACGTAATACGAGGCAATATTTACAATAACTATACCAGATGCAACATAATACCAGGTATTACTTGCAGTAGCGACACCAGGTACAACAAAATATCAAGTCGCGTTTACAACAGCTGCCATATGCAACATAATACCAGGTAGTGTTTAAAACAGGTATTCCAGATGCAACATGATATCAAGCCATATTTACAATAGCTACCAGATGGCCTCCAAGTGGCACAGAGGTATATTTGCGGACTCACATCGCTAAAACCCAGGTTTCGATACCCGTAGTGAGCAGAACACATATAGACCATTGCATGGCTTTGTGCCTAGTTCTAAACAAAATACAAAGCTATTAGATACAACATAAGACCAGGTAGTATTTACAATAGCTGTACCAGATGCAACATATGGCTAGATAGTGTTTACATTAGCTATCAGATGCAACACAAGACCTATAATAACTAGGTGTAACATAAAACGCTTCTTACAATAACCAATATACTGTATACTATTAAGATGACAAACGTAACAAAGAAATATTTCTATATGAAGGTAAAATGCAATAAATGTCGACGTCTAGTGTAGAAACTACAAAAAAACAATTAAATAAATGTAAGTTTTAACATCTAAGGAGGTACAATTAGAAAGTATGTTTACATAGTTACACAGAAATGTATATATTTTCACTTCACACAATAAATAGAGATGTTAACAATAGATTTGGATATAAATAGGGACATGAACGTTAAAGTAACCAGTTCAGAATATATAAATATAAAATAACCAGTTAAGAATGTATAAATATAAAGTAACCAGTTCAGCAAATATGGACATAAAGTAACCAGTTCAGCAAATATGAACATAAAGTAACCAGTTAAGAAAATATGAACATTAAAGTAACCTGTTTAGCAAATATGAATATAAAGTAACCAGTTCAAAAAATATGAATATAAAAGTAGGAACCAATAACTGAAGTAAAAATTCCTTTGTAAACATCGCTATACTTTTAATAAGACGAATAGTTTAGTCTAACATGAATAAGCACAGAGCAACATAAACTTGTATGTCAAATGAAGTTTAACAGCTTCAGAAAATACGCGTTGAGGAAGACAGACAGCAACCTCCACCCCACACCACAATTATAGCATGTATTCCTAAACTATTTAAATTCTAGGACGTTATAGTCTATTGTAACAGCTTGTGAAGTGCACACATATTCAGTTATTAGACATTAATGTCTCAATTACGTGCGTATCTCATTCATAGCTGTTACAGCTGAAGTTAACCTAATGTGTAACAACGAAAGAAAAATACGCATATGATTAAAGCAAGGCCAATGACGAAGTGAAGAAGCGTATTAGAACTCGGAGAAAGGAACGATGGTTGTACGGGCAAAATAAACTCAATGCTCTATGAAGTTTGTTTCCCACCAGCTCAGAAACCGCTAATTAATGCAATTAGAGAAATACTTCTGAATTTATGCCTGTAAGCAGTCTTAAAATTTAAGATCCCCGTATGGTTACGGTCTTGTCAGTCGACGCTTACTTTAGAAAACTGTGTCGAAACTTATACACGTGGTTGTATATTTTGTGTTATTTTAAGAAGGCCTTTTAATAAAAATATTACATTTATGATCTAAGTCTGTCGCTGTGTTGGGCAAATATCTTTGGAATGTGACTTCCTTACAAATCCGAAACTTCAAAGAGTAACGAATAAAACTGTTCTTATATTGAGATTGTGGCATTATTGTAATGTGTTCACGCCGTATTTCTAGTTTAATGGGAATACGTTGCGAAAACTTTAATACTTAAAATTTGTAGGAATTTGAATAAAAAAACATAAACTAATGCATAAAAAAAATAAACTAATGCATAATATTTGCTATTAAACTCGATATTCTGAGCACAGAACGACGTTTTGTTTTACGTACTTAATTCTCTTTTATAACCTATTTCCAAAATAGGTGCCACTGACCTATGATCCACGTTTGAAGATAAGGAGATTTCCATGTTATAAAAACCTATATATCACGTATTTACACCGACTGAACGGGAGATTTGACGGTATGGTGGTAGTGAATGAATTTATTCATATGAAATAGACTACCAAGAAGGTTTGTGCACAGATCTGATATATCCAAATATTTTACTGCACGTGACTTTACTAGTCTGTCCGGAGAATATAAATGCCTAACGTTAACGTGTTTGTTTTTAATAGTGTGTTCCTAAACTAAATTTTTAGGGACGAATGTACACAAATTTCTCTTAGGAAGCTTAAAAAAATTACTTACTTGACGTAACAGTACCTTCACTCATCTACTTACAACATATGTATTATATTCATGCATTTGTAATGTGTTCAGAGTTATTGTATTTCTTTTTATCAAACGATTTCCGTATAGTGACGCAATGTTTTGACGATTCGTCTTCGTCCGCTTCGTTCGTTCTTTTTCTCCTTTTCTTATCGTTTATATCAATCAACGTAGCTCATGAAGGACTTTATCTGACAGCGAGAGAGAAGAATTCCATTTTCTCAAATTTATTATGATGGGGAATATTGATTGTTTCTATATTTTCCAAATGTATTTTTGTCGTTAAGTAATGCGCCATCTACAACGAAGTGGTCTATGCCATATGCAAATACGATCCATTAGCCAATTAGGATTTTGTCCTACTATAATGAAGTATAGTCCATAAAAAAATATACTAAAACATCTAGATATAGAAAATATTAAGAAAATAGTTAGAATTAAACGTAGATTACTTTAGAAACCTAGACCTTTGGCGTCTAAGGTTGTTTTTATTTCGTGTTACACATATGTATATACAAATATTTCTACGTATTGTATATTTGAAGACGATTGTGTGAAAAATAAAATAATAATAAAACCGCTATCTCCAAGAGTTACTTAGTTTTTGTTAACCCCAAAGCTATCAGTGCTTTGCCCAACTCGGGTATCGAAGCCCAATATTTAGCAATATAAGACCTCTCAGACTTGCCGATGAGCCATCAAAATCTTTGAATCTCCACTGGAATAATCAGTTCTAGTTATACTGTATGTATGTCATTGGTCGTTTTAACGTCAGTTATGATGGACGAGAGTTACACTGAGAAATTTGTCTATCAGGAAAACAAAATTTAATAAAACGGTTAACAATAGGAAGCTTGGAAAAAAAAACTTAATACTTGTAGAGAAACGAAATGAGACGAAACCTTTTATAGTTTATGGTGACCGGAATAAGGAGCTCTCAACTCGTCTATAAATCTCTCCCAGCACTCATCTCGTCTTTAAATCTCTCTTTAACTATACTAAAGAGACAAACGTTCATAGTCTGCGTGGAGTTCAAAGTCGAATAGCAGCATTCCAAGCAGTATGAATCCAACACGTTCAAGTGGATGAAGTGTGAGATACTAATGGTTTATTTGAGCTTAAAAAGAGACGTGTTAATTGTTAAGGTGAATTCAAAGTGAGATATATTAACTGTTAACTTTAATTAAAACGAGATATTGATTGGTTTTGTGAACATAAAGGAAGATCTATTGATTGTGAACGTGAATTTAAAGTAAGATGCAAAATGTCTCCGTAAATTAAAATGTACAAGTGTTAATTGTTAAAGAGAATTTAAAACGAGATGATAAGTGTTAACGTGAGTGAAAACGAAATTTATTATTTATGAGCGTGATCTGAAAGTGAAATATTAACTATTAACCTGAATTCAAAATTTAAACTGTTAGCGTGAATTCAAAGCAAGAAGGTAGTCGTTAACGTTAATTTAAAATGAAATACTAATTTTTAACATGAAAAATTGAAAGTGGGATTTTGCTAACGTGAATTTAAGGAGAGATGCTTACTGTTAACATGGAATAGATTCGAGACAATTAGCACTGAGAAAAATAAATGGGATTGAGATGTGATTCCGCTAAATCCAGAACTTGGCAATTTGGTGAAAAAATGTACACCAAAAGCATAAATGTAACACAAACTAAGATTTAGAGTTCTGCTACGTATCTTAATACGTAAATAGTGTTTAAACTCAAAAGCAGAATGAAATTTATTTAAGTAGTATGTGAACATTAACAAGTAAGTTTAGAAAAATCGCTCGTATTAAGATAATTATAAAATGTTACGAAAAGTTTGTAGAATATTTTTTTTCTTTTACGACCTTAATCTCAAGTGCCTTGGGGTTTAGTCTGTATTCGTTTTTGTAAGTTAAGAACTTTCACATCCGAGTGGCTGATCCTGTTAAGAAACGTATAGGATGAACATGTTTGGTGACTGGTATCAACTCTTAAATCTCTAATTGCGAGTTAAGCGCCTTAACCATCAGGCCATGACAAGCTCTTTAGAAAAGTCTAGCTCGTTCAATGGCACACATTTACAGTCGTATGCTTAGTATTGGAGTTGTTGTTATTTAATATTTAGTAATGTTGTTGTGAGGGTGAATTAACTCTTCGTGAAGAGTGTGAAGTCACACTTGTTTGTGGTGTGACTCTTGAATCAGTACTCAAAACATATCAAAAACTACTTACTGGCATTCCGTGGAGTAGAAACCAAACACTATCAGCTCATGTGGAATAAAACTTAGATACCGTCAGCTCGTATAGAATAAAAAGCAAACGCTATCAGCTCGTGTGGAATAAAACGCAGATACCGTCAGTTCCTATAGAATAAAAAGCAAAAATCATCAACTTGTATGAACTAAAACCAGATACCGTCAGTTCCTATAGAATAAAAACCAAACACCTTCAGCTCATTGGGAATAAAATCCAGATACCGTCAGTTCCTATAGAATAAAAAGTAAAAACCATCAGCTCGTTTGGAATAAAAACTAAGTACCCTCAGCTTGTGTGGAATAAAATCTAGATACAAAAAAAACTACCTAAAGAAGAAAAGTGAACTATTCGAAAACGTTCGGGATTCGGGTCTCGTTCGGAAACCATGAAAAAAAGTAAGATATTAACGACATTTATGGAGTAATTATATGAACAGTTAGATAACATGCGATAAACGTAAGATGGTGGTGTTTCACCTGACATGTAAGCGACCTGCCAACAATATCCGTGACGTAGAAGTGACGAGATACCGAGCAGATCACCTTGCATTAGAAGTATTAGTACATAGCACGGAGTTAAAATGAGATGTATTGTGATGTATTCTTGTGATGTAAAAACTGCATGTTATCAAATCATGTGATGTTAACATTGGATACGAGTAGTACAGAAAAAATGCTTGTGTGTTAGAAAGTCGGATTCTATCACTTCGCTAAGAAAAAAATGTTAAAAGCGAACTAATATAGTGAAAACAGGCATTATAACTAACGCAATGCAAGTACTAATAACCTTTAGCTCTAATGGTGCACAAGTTACACGTTTAGAACCTGAAAACCCATCAGGAGCTAATAAAATACAATTAGTTACAAGTATATTTCAGACCGAGATTAATTGATTTCTTTAGATATTCTGAATATAATAGCTCTGTGTTAGACACTCTCACTAGATATTTTGAATACAATAGCTCTGTGTTAAACATTCTCACTAGATATTCTGAACACAATAGCTCTGTGTTACACACACTCACTAAATATTTTGAGCACAGTAGCTTTGTGTTAGACACTTTCACTAGATATTCTGAATAAATGTATTCTGTGTAAGACACTCTCACGATAGTAAACTAAGAAATATTTTGTTTAATTTATTAATTTTCATGAATTCATCAATTCTTTGTTAATCGAACTCTGCGAAGCTCAAACATGAGAATAAAAATGATAAATTAAAAAAAACAGCTTTAATCAGCTTTAATTAATTTCCAATGGCTATTAAAGGTTTCGATTTTATATGACCAAATATTAAACAGCTCAACAGCCCCGCTGGTAATCTATAAACGCGAAGTTATGCTAGATGTTTAGCAGTTAGCGGAAACCCCATTTTTCAGAGAGACGCGATCGATAACCATAATGTCCCTAGGCAGATGGCGTCTCTGATAAATCAAGATCTAGCGATTTTTCATATCTGATTTCTGTTATATAAGAACTTTCAGATTTTGCTTCTGTTTGATGAGTATGGAACGGCGAATGCATCTTCTTATTTCCAAAGAAACTATGTGTAGCCTTTTATTCTAATCATGTAGATATGTATCTTTGTTTTAGTTGTACGAAACGCATACTTGCATCTAGATAGCAATCGAAAGTAATACATAACATTGCCAACCCTCTTTTACGAAATGCTTGGAGTAAACAGATACACGATTCTGAGAGAGTTACCTATAATTACTGCAGCTTAGTTGTTTAAGATCTTGTAATGGATTTTTTATATGATATTGTTATGATTTGTGGTGGTTTATATGAGCTCCTAAATCTTTTTTTATCTATGTTTTTAACCTCTAATCATTTACAACTATGTTTTGTACTCTCTATTCTTCATCAAGCTATGTTCTGAAAACATCCAAATCAGGTATAGTTCTTATAACATCAGCCAAATTTTTACATTTTTTTGTTCCTGGGCAGAAAGCGTTATTTTCCAGTTACTTATGTCTAAAGTAAATGAAAACTAACTATTTTTCTCTTCAAACATTGCTTTTGTGACCTGAGTAATGAAATCTTCAAATTTACTCATTTTCCAGATCATTCCAGGTATATTCAGTGCTGACTACCTAAGAAAGAATTTTCTCGAACTTACAAGAATTTCCAAGAAATTTCTAGAATGTTGTAGAACTTTTCCCCTAGGTCATACGGTGCACCTCAAAAGGAATACAACAGCGTCATGACCTTGCTAAAAGTCTTGAAGTATGATGAGTATGGCTGGGAGGTTATCAGAAACCTCGAAATGGTGGCATTCCTGATGGGTTTCCAAGGAGGCTTTACCAGGTTTTCCTGTTATCTTCGCCTTTGAAACAGCAAGGACACTGCAGCGCATTACAATAGGAAGCACCGGTCACAACCTACCGAGTTCTCTGTGGGGATGCACAATACGAAGTGTGAGTCACTAGTGGACCTCTAGCAGATGTCGTTCTTACCATTACACATAAAATTGGGTCTTATGAAACAATTTGTCACAGCTCTTAATAGGGAGTCTGCAGTCTTTAAGTTCCTTCGAGACTTCTTCCCTAAGCTGTGTGAGGTAAAGGTCAAAGCTGCTTTCTTCGTTGGACCACAAATAAAGGAGTGCAAAGAATTCCCCAGAAAGCTTAGTATTAAGGAAAGAAATATTAAGGCAGCTTTTTCGCAGTGGTTCGGGGCATCTTGGGCAATCACAAGGCCGAAAATTATGTGGAACTAATTGAGGATTTGGTGAAAAACTACGGCAAAATGAGCTGCAGAATGTCCCTGAAAGTCCATATCCTTGACTCTCGTCTTGATACATTTAAGGGGAACATGAAGCATGCTCAGAGGAGCAAGGCGAGCGGTTCAACCAAGATATACTCGACGTTGAACGCGCTAACCAAGGAGCGTATGACAAAAACATGAGGGGAGACTCTATTTGAGGGCTGATACATGAAAGTGGTTTACATTACAGTCGTAAATCTCTAAAAACTACTCACTTCTAAACATTTTTGTACAGCTTTAGTAAAAATACATGTAAATTTTGATTCATATGTTATTTTATTTAGACCTTATGTAAATGGAAACGTGCGAATTTGCCCGTTTTTACAAAGAAAATAAGTTAATTTCTAAATTTCATTATCCAGGTCACCAAAGTAAAGATTGAAGGGAATAATGGCCACTTTCTGTACTTTTACAACATAAGCAATTAAGAAATAACACTTACTACCCAAGAACAAAATTTGTGTTAGATCTTGTAATCTTGCATAACTTTAAAATAACGTTATCGATTCTTCTAAATCCGTCCTTAAATCGTTCAGTATTTACCTAACTTATAAACTTAATAAGTTCTTCAGCCCTGGGAGCGTTATAATATTACGGTCAATCACACTATTCGTTGGTAAGAGAGTAGCCCATGAATTAGCGGTGGGTGGTGATGACTAGCTGCCTAGCGCAAAATTAAAAAAAAACAACTTAATAAGTTTTAACGTTTGTTTTGGAATTTCGCACAAAGCTACTCGAGGGCTATCTGTGCTAGCCGTCCCTAATTTTGCAGTGTAAGACTAGAGGGAAGGCAGCTAGTCATCACCACCCACCGCCAACTCTTGGGCTACTCTTTTACCAACGAAAAGTGGGATTGACCGTCACATTATACACCCCCACGGCTGGGAGGGCGAGCATGTTTAGCGCGACTCGGGCGCGAACCCGCGACCCTCGGATTACGAGTGCACGCCTTAACGCGCTCGGCCATGCCAGGCCTTAGTTTTAACGTAATCAGGTCGTGAGTTTATATGTTTAAATTTATTAACAATCCTTTTAACTTATCCAGGTTGTGCATAGCTTTACGATAACTTTCTAGTCTTATCAAGCTATGAACTTAATCAATTTTATTCATGGATTTTATCCCTAATCACCAGATCTTTTTTTCGACACGTGCTTTCTCCCTACAGCCTTTGCCCATTTATAACGTAACGTCTTTAGATCCTATCCATTAAATTCCTAACCTGTTTAGATCTTTTCGGACCAAGTGTTCACCAACATAAGTCTTATCCGATTATTCTTATTCACTGTCTACTTAGTTGTGTGTTTAAACGCATTAGCTGTTATCAGATCACGTCTTTACACGTCCAAATCGTGCTGTTTAAGGCTCATAATTTCAGTTAATAAATAATTTAAAAGTGTACACGAGAATTTCAAGCATAATTTTTAATTATGCTGCACCTACACTACAACAACAGAAGTTCATACGAGACTTAGAATGTTGTTAGTGAAGAAAATAGCCTTGAGATTGAAACTTGTTCAATTGTTCTTAAAACTCGAAAAGCCACTTAACATAACAATACTTTCAAATAAGACAAACTACAAACATTAATTAAATAAAAGCGTAATCGCATCAGCTATTCAAAATGTAAAGTGTTTATCATTATAAATATTTTTTTTTAGCCACCAAGAATGGAAGGATATTACAGTATTATTTCACATTAATTCCAGCGTGCGGACTGCTTTTCATTTTTTTTTATTGTGAAGGCTTCCTTGGAACGTTTGGTTTTGTTTATTTGTTTTTGAATTTCGTGCGAAGCTACACTAGGGCTATCTGCGCTAGCTGTCCCAAATTTAGCAGTGTAAGACTAGAGGAAAGGCAACTAGTCATCATCAGCGAGCGCCAACTCTTGGGCTACTCTTTTACAAACGAAGAGGGAGCTTGAGTGTCACATTATAACGCCCCCACGGCTAAAAGGGCGAGCACGTTTGGTGCGAGGAAGATTCGAACCCGCGACTCTCGAATTACGAGTCGATCGTCTTAACCACCTTTCCATGCCGAGCCGGAAGATTTGGTATTAATAATGTCATAACGTAACAAGACTTTTCATTCCGCATGCTTCATGGCACGTTGCATATGATGTGACAACTGAATTTCCTTTGTACCCTGAACGAATGTGAAATTTCATCATTTATTTAAACTTATACAGCACACTTCAGAGTACGAATCACCTTTTTTTCTGTCCACTTGGCAGAATGGTTTTTTTTTTTCATTTTCATTAAAATATTTGTGTTAGTGTGGAGTTACCTTGAACCCCCCTATATACTTGAATCTGCCAAAGATTCGTGGAGGATTTTTCTTCTTCATATCTGCTATGTGAGTGCAGGTAACAAGACTGTGCTCTATTTATTAAATAGCTAAGTTGCTGTTTTCTCGAGGTTATTGTTTTAGCTTTTTGTTGAGATGTTTTGGTTGGCTGTTGGTTCTAAGGATGTTTTCCAATTCACGCATTTGTTTCTCTTGTTGGTGTTAAGAATTCATATGTCTTATCCTACTTATCAAACTTTAAGTTCTTCCAAGTCTGATGGCATAATGGTAAATTGGTGTGAAATCTAAACACGTTTTGGTGTTAACCTCCTTGTCGTGTATTTGTGTTGTCTTTCGCTTTTGTTGCTCTTGCTGCATTAATCTTTTCGCCCGTTAACCTATGCTCAAATATTTTATGCCCTAATTCAATGTGCTTTTCATCTAGTGAAGTTTTGTATTGAACGATTTAGATTTTCCTCATATATATATATATATACATATGCATTCCAATTATGTTTTTTCACCTCTTTACCTCTTCTTCTTTTATGTTTCTAAACCTAATATACTTTATTAATTTATAATTCTACATTTTTCAAGTCTTTTCGTGCTATGTCTATTTCATTCAAGACTCACCCTATGTGGTTGAATTCAGCCATGTTCATACACCATTCATGTATTGTCCAACGATACACAGAACCATGTAAAAAGTACTTAAACGTGTTCTTGACCACTTCTTTTAATGTCCTTTACTCTTGTGGGTGTTTAACCCACATGGTTCTTCCCAGCAGTATTTGTGACCTTTATAGTTTACTATTATCGACGGTAGATAAAAAAATAAATCTATTGCTACAACTTTATCTAAGGAAATAAACAACTGAATTATAATGTTGATGTGTCTGGATCTATTTGTCTGTTTATCCATCTATCTACGTATGTACGGTACTATGTTGTTTTACACAAAATTACGATATCCTTGAAATACAAGAAAAGACATGGACGAGTTTGGAATATTTGCGTTTTTGAAAATATATTTTATAGGATACGTATGAAGCGTAAAAATGACATTTAATACATTAAAAATGGCAAATAATGAGCATTAAATGTGGTATAGTGTACACTCACCAGATGGCGACAGTCATTCTTAGATGATTATATAACAGTGAACCAGGGGCTGAGAAACAGATTGAGAAGATTTTTATTAAAATACAGTAAAATCAGAGATACTTTTATAACCTCCTCTTGATAACACATCTCTGAGGATAACAAAATATATGTGTTATATGGTGTTGTTGTAGGAAAGGTTTGTAATAAATGTTGTATAACAAATATATATTAGTGGATTCGTAGCGATAAAGTCGAATTGAAACGTATCATTTTATACTAGATTTGCTTAAAATGCAACTAATACAAAAGACAAATAGAAACATCATAAATGAAAGAGTTTTTTCCCTCTGGTATTGCTACATTTTATATTTCTATCGCACCAATCTTTTAAAATACTTAAAGTAATTATAAAATAAAAAAACGAAAAATGTAGAATAATTTCCTTTTGTGTGTGGACTGTATAAATCAAGTTACATGGAGTTATATTACAAGCTATGCCCTAGAAAGTGACATAACAAATGGGGTATGTATGTATTAAATTGTCTAGTATTCCTACGAAGAAAGACAGTTTGTTAATAGAAAGTTTTTATTGTTGATTGTTTAAAAGAGCTAATTGGTTTAATTTCAGCCACTTTATTCGCAATCGCAACGTTTGCTTTGAATTTCGTGCAATGCTAGACCAGGGCCAACTGTGTTAGTCATCCCTAATTTAGCTGTGTAAGGCTAGATGGACGACAGCTTGTCATTACCACCCACCGCCAACTCTTGGGCTGCTCTTTTACCAACGAATAGTGGGATTGACCGTCACTGTATAACGCCCCACTGTTGAAAGGGCGACATGTTTAGTGTGACAGATTACGATCCTTAGATTACAAGTCGAACGCTCTAACAACCTGGCCCGTACAGTTTGCAAACTCTTTATAATAACAAGAGTAAAAATTTTAATACGTGCTACATAAAAGGTTTCTTTTTCATTTTAAATACTTTACTAAGCCGTATAAATAAAACAGGTGTAAATACTGCCACTAAATAATTTCTCTGTACTTAATAGAACATTGTTGTTTTGCTTTTTTTTTTTAACATAGCTTGTGTTATGGACGAGGGTATATATGTTTTTGAAACAAGTGATGTGATGCAAGTAACAAAAGAGAGGCAAGTCCTCAATTATTGGTAAAGAACCTTCTTGCAAATGTTATCATGATGAACATTCAACTTTGTATTTATAACAATTACTTGTAGAATGACACGTAGAATCATTTGTTGTTGAAACTTGGGACTGAAAGCTTTTACGGCTGTTGTAACGACAAACTAAAGTCACTTGAATGTTGGAGTGAAGAGCACACATGTTTCACACGTTGCGATGTCGGTTCTGTTTGCGAACTGTTTGTTCTCTTATACTTAAGTTAAGAGTTCATTGTCATTGTCACTTTTTCAAATAGAACAAATTACATATGAATCAAACAGAGTATGCTTTTTAACATAGAACATCTCAGCTTATCAACTTCTGATTATTTTATTTTATATTAAATACTTCGTTGTATATTTTTATTTTTCAAATACGCTACACTTAATTGGGTTACGTGTAATATCAAATCTAACATATCATTTCAAAATACTGTTGTATGCAGGCTCATAAACAGTATTAAATTTCTCTATTTTACTTTAATAATGAAGGAATTTGGTTTAAATTTCGCGCAAAGCTATCTCCGTTAACCATCCCTAATTTAGCAGTGTAAGACTAGAGGAAAGGCAGCTAGTCATCACCACCCACCGCCAACTCTTGGGCTGTTCTTTTACCAACGAATAGTGTGATTGGCCGTTACATTATAGCTCCCCCACGCTTAAAAGGGCGAGCACGTTTGGTACAACCGGGATTCGAACCCGCGACCTTCAGATTACAAGTCGAACGCCTTAACACACTTGGCCATGCCGGTCCTAATAAAAGAAGTTATAGAAAGTGTTTTGGTGTACCAGGACTCAGGACAAATAATGAATTACGAGTAATTGTTTTTTAAGAACTTAAGAACACATGAATTGTTCCATGTGATGTTATGGCACAATTTGGGAAGGTTACAAGTAATATTTTGGTACTTGTATGTGTGTCTCTATTTGAGAATATGTTTTAGTTGTCTTGTATTGACGTTAACACTAATACCAGAAACGTTGGCAATATTGAAGCTAATCTATTCAATTAATAAAACATAAAAAAATTACTAAATTAACTATTCAAAGGAAAGTATCAACATTTGATAATACCTATTTGTTTGTCTAAAATAAATCATTTTTAATTGATTGGAACACCTTGTAAGTCTGACATCGAACGTAATTGTACAACATATAGATATGTTAGGATATTAAGCGTAATAAATTAGTGTACTTTTTTTAATTTGTATTATAGAATACAATAAATCATGAAGTCTGGTCTTCCACAGTTTTCATATTTTTATATCACGCAGGACGAGGATTTGAACCTGGGTTGTATAATCTGAAGATGTGTGTGCGTGTTTTTTTATATCAAAGCCATATCGGGCTATCTGCTAAAGCGTTCTGAGATGCATATTTGCTGAGTTCACTGAGGGGAATCAAACCCCTTATTTTAGCGTTGTAAATCCATACACTTACCGGTGTACTGACGGTGTCTGAAACAAAGAGTTGACAGTTACAGAAGTAAATCAAGTCTATTTACTTAAATACTTCAAAAGTAAAAATTAAAGTTTTTTTCTCCATATTTTACTGTAACGGATGTTTAAAACTTCTTCTGAAGATACTGCAAAATAGTTCGATTAAACGCGTGATTAAAGCTATACAAAAACAGCCCACAAACTATACATCAGAGAAACCGGAAACCTTAATAACTATAACTGTTTTACAGAGATTACGCCAAAGCTATTTAGAAAAATCCTTGTCAAGGCAATAAATGAAAACTTAATGAAAAATTCTTTCTTTTACATACCCTATTATTTCTAAGGACATGTATTGATATATGTTCAAAACAAACTCACAGAGAAATTGATGCTTGTGGGGAACATGTATCAGTATATGTTTTTTTCATGAACTCAATGAATACATTTTCGCTTATTAACTTGTTCATTCAGCATTAGTTTAAAATAGCATTTAATAAAAAAGCTTTATATTTTTAATCCTTCCCTTTGTGTGTGTATTTGTAATATATCTATAAAGACACGGAATGACTGTTCCACGTAGTGACTGAGTTTGTTACTTGTTTTTGTTACTGTTTTCCAGTCAGGTCAGCCACTTTTCAGATACGGTTAATTCAAACTATTATTCGCATCACTGGGTTTGCGTTCAAGTCACACTTTTATACAGAACAGGAAGACGGTTTATGCAGTCCACTGATAACAAAGTCATTTTTTTTCGAAGACGCAGGCTGTTCCTTTATACTGTCAGGTCGATATCTAAAATTAAACACTTGCGAAGTACTTTTGGTTTTTTTTCGTCTGATTTTGCGCAAATTTACACGAGAAATATCTACTCTAGCTCACCCCAGTTTTAAAGTAACAGACAACTACAATAAAACAATTAGTCAACATCACCCACCGCCAACTCTAGGGCTACACTTGTCAGACCAAAATGTGTAATTTGACCGTAAGATGAACTAAAGAAGTTCAGTTCCATAGCGTAACATACCACCCGCCGGACTGTTATGTTTGTCTGTTTGAAAGTAAACACACAAAGCCACATATTGGGCTACACGTGCTCTGCCTACCACGGATATCGAAACCCGGTTTCAGACGATGTAAGTCTACAGACACGTCTCTGTGCTAGCGGAGGGCTGGGCAGTCCTCATGCCAATGGCTGGGCAGTCCTCATGCCAATAATGTATACTTCTGATAAAACGTTTGTTAATTGTTGGTTCGAAACTACCAGCTCTTTTTTCTTAAGGAATATAGAAAACAGACTACAAGACAAACAAGTTTGTTTGGTTTTGTTTTTGAATTTCGCACAAAACTAATCGAGGGCTATCTGCGCTAGTTGTCCCTAATTTAGCAGTGTAAGACTAGAGGGAGGACAGCTAGACATCACCACCCACCGCCAACACTTGAGCTACTCTTTTACCAACGAATAATGGAATCGGCTGTCACACTATAACTGCCCCACGGCTGAAAGGGCAAACATGTTTGGTGTGACGGGGTTTCGAACCCGCGACCCTCAGGTTACGAGTCGAAAGGCTTAATCCACCTGGTCATGCCGGGCAGACAAACAAGTAGTTATATCGATTCAGATATCTTTCCTTTTTTAATAGTTTTTTTATAACTGCAATAGTTTTGATTTTAAAACTTACTTTTTGGATTAAATTAATTATGAAATAAATTTTAAAAATTCATATATCGTCTTTTTTAGTGTAGGAAAAGTAAGCAATATAACTTTTATTTCTCATGGCTACTTCTGCTATCTTTGAAACGTTTACCAATTTTGTGTTTTTTGTTTTCCAACTTAGCGAAATAAAGCTTGCATACAACTTTCTGCTGAAGAAACACAACAATCGTTTTTCATTATTTTATATGATGTTTCTAATGGATCGTCGTTTTTATGGAACTGTTATGTTAATATTCATCGCACTTTACAACTTTCTAGCATCAGAATCTGTTAAGTGAGCATAACAGACTTCAAATCTCATGAGAGTCATCATAAAAGAAAGATTTCAAAGAGCTTTTAATAGATAAATATATTACGTACTCCAGGGTCTATAGAAAAGTGATGCAACCGTGGTCTCTCTCAGGCACATTATCAGAGGTATGATACAAGAAAAAACAGCTGGTCCTCTATGTTCATTACTTTTACGATGGGCTTGTAGAAATAAAGGTGTTTTTTTATCATTTCATTCGTACATTAATTTTAAGAAGGCGAATATAAATTCTAAAGTGAACTTGTAGGTAGATATGTGTCGATAGATAGCAGACAGGAAATCAGACAGACAGAAAAGTAGGTGTCTGGCATAATTATTTTATTGAAAGCCAGAGGATGCCTAATAAAATAAAATCTGAAAAGAATAGATCAGTGGTTTTGGTCCCTCGATGGAACAATGGTGAGTGTACGGTCTAACAACACTAAAATTCGAAGTTTGGTTCGCTGTGGTTGACACAGTAAATAACCACTTGCGGCTTTCGTCTTAGGTAAAAAAACAAATAACGGTTTCTTACACGTATCTGTGAGTATACAAGATTAAAAAAAATATGTATGAATAAATATATTCATGTGATTACTAAATTATGTATGAAACAGTAATAAAATCAATTATATTATCCAATTAAACATATGATAGAGATCTATGTTATATTAAACATCAAGCCAACGCAATTAGCTTTTGATAAATACCTTAAAGAATAAATAAGTTGAAACTAACGAATATATGGTACTGACGTTAAAAACAATTAATCAATCTCTTTATTTATAATTATATTGATCAACAGGAAAACCTCTTTTATGTCGAATGGCCAAAACGGCTCTCAACCCGTAATCTTAGGGTTACAGGTTCGAATTCTCGTCGCACCGTCCCTCTTTCCGCGGTAGGAATGTTATAATGTTACAGTCAATCCCACTATTCATTTGTAAAAGGGTAGCCCGAGAGTTGGCGGTGAGTATTAATGACTAGCTGTCTTCCCTCTAGTCTTACACTGCTAAATATTTGAAAGCTCTGTAGTCGTTTCTTTAGTTAAAAAATAAAATACGCTATCCTTTTCGTCATTTGATAATGGTTTTGCTCATAAAACTATGCGTTCTAAGATTGTCGCGTTGTTATTTTCACTTATCGCAAACTGATAAAGAATTAATTTCTCTTTACTCTTAATTTGCGATAAATATATTATATTTGTCAATTTTTCTGCTGGTGTAAAGCTAGGAAACTTAAAACAAACTTAAATAACATTATCACATGAATAAGTAACAGGCTGTTAAAATATCCTGAATTACGTATATACGTATTCAGAATTTTAAAGATTCGAGGTTCGGGTCCATAGGTGCGAAAATTTTCGGCGTTTCAATATAATATTGATTGTGGTTTTTTATTCTTACTTTTAAAGACACAAACTGTAGATTCCGGGCATAGTACATATCTTTAATTGTTTCAAGAAAACACACATAGTGGCAATTTTCTTTACGACATAAATCCTGAAAATGGAAATTTTGTAAAACCAATACAGAGAAAATAATGCTATAAAACAGGTACTATTTATCACTTAACTACAGATTCGGCATGGCCAGGTGATTAAAGCACTTCACTAATAATCCGAAGGTCGCGGGTTCGAATTCCCGTCCCACTAAACATGCTCATGGGGGTGTTATAAAGTGACAGTCAATCCCACTATCCGTTGGTAATAGAGTAGCCCACGAATTGGCAGTGGTTGTTGACGACTAGCTGTCTTACCTCTACTCTTACAGTGCGAAAGTAAGGACGGCTAACGCAAATAGTCCTCGTGTAGCTTTGAGCGAATTAAAAACAAACAAATACTTAACTATATGCGTTTCAAAGCAGTACAAAAAGTCATGTTAAGTAACTCCAAGCTACCGCCTTCCAATATGCTACTTAATAACTTTGTTTGATTCTTAACTGGCTTTCTAATTGAAAATAATTATAAAACTTGTTAACGAAAGTCTAATTCGTGTGCTAGGAAAACGAAATAATTCGCAGCTTCTCGTTTGGCGTAAAGATATCAGGGGGAAAAAAGGCACAGTTGTAATGCTTATGCTGGTGATATATTGAATAATCTAGGATATATTTGAGGGAAAGACGTCAGCTGTCTAATGGTTAAAAGCGAAACCATGTAAAGTTTCATTTAGAGAATAAACTCTAAAGTAAAAAATATTACTGAAGATAGCACTCATTGTAAGGACTAAAAGTCTGTTGTGTTTTTTTTAAGTACAAATGAGACCCATGAGTGAAATTTTGTGCGCGATGTGACGAGTCTTCGAGCCTATCATTAAATAATTTTATTTTTCAATGATTTGGCAATAATCATTAAAACTTTTATAAACGACTACGAATCTGGAAATCTAAGATATATGGTTATTCATTTCGATGTTATCGGTTTAAATTTGCAGAAGGCGTTTGGACCCATCGATTTCTTTTCACGTGGTAAAAAATAAATAAAAATAAAACCTTTAGTAACAGACGGCAATACGTTACGTCAACAAGAGTGAGATATATTGTCAGTTTATCCTGAGTTACTTGTGCTGTAGTTATTGAGAGGACAAATCGAGGGCTTTTATACGAAATCTTGAGGGTTACAAATAACTTTCTTTAAGCATTTGAAAGTACTTTTTGATACAAATAAACCTATATTCTATATATTTCCTTTGTTAACTGTTTAATGTAGTGCTGGAAAGGATTTAGTGTGTATCATGCTTTAATATATACGACACAAAGTTTGCTCGATTCTGTACATTGGTTTTATGAAGTTCATTTATTGCCATGTTATAAACATAAATATAGTTTAGCTATCGCGTTCTTGTGACACGGTGTGAGTGTAAGATGGTTACAGTGTTACTAAGGCTGACATTATGTAACCTAGCTTCAGTGTTATTGCTACACGATGTGTCTGTATTTTGGCTACCACGTTCTTATGAAATGATATAAATGTAACCTGAGTAAAGTACTATTTAAACATGTTGTTATTGTAACAAAGTGTATTGTGGCTATATTTTTCTTGTGACACGATGTAAATGTAGTCTCGTTACTTACAGATGTGCAATATTTTATTCCAACACATCATGCACAAAGTTATTTGTATTTCATCTCGCACTAACTTTTACACTTACTCTGTTTGTTTCATTAAACACGTTTGAAAAAAAAACGGTGTAAAACTTATTGTTTACATCAATTCTTTCATATAAAACGGTGTGACTAACTTTTCAATTTATCTAAGTGTAATATTCCTACGTTATACCTACTTATAGCTATACTCTTGAATCTGCGGTAAACTGTGGTTTTTTTCCCTTCTTGACACGAGTCAAGGACAAAATTTTATCTTTTCTTAACGACTCTTAAATGTAGTATTCTTACAGTTTCAGTTCACACTAAAGTTTCACACTTTTAAGGCCACAAATTATGTATGATATTAGACAAATTTCTGATTCATTTATTGTGGTCTTCAACAATTGGGTCCGACATGGCCAAGCGTGTTAAGGAGTTCGACTCGTAATTTGAGAGTCCAGGGTTCGAATCACGGTCACACCAAACATGTTCGCCATTTCAGCCGTGGGGCGTTATAATGTGATGGGCAGGTCCACTATTCGTTGGTAAAAGAGTAACTCTTACACTGTTAAATTAGGGATGGCTAGCGCAGATAGCCTTCATGTAGCTTTGTGCGAAATTCAAAACAAACAAATCTTCTATAATTTCCAGAATATTAACTAGAATATTTCTTGAAGATACTTGGGTATCCCCTTCAAGAAAATTCACATTTATTCATTTTATCTATTAGCCCAAAATGTCCTCTTAAGTTCAAAAAATCTCATAAAGTGATTTAGGATGTTTTATACTTGTCATCTATGTATATTTAAATCCACCATTCATCAGGTTAAGGTTTATATTATCGCTGTACTCTTTAATACAGTTATTGCATCTCTTCCTCGGTCTATCTCTCTGCAGTTTGCCTTTCATTTTCTTTCTGCCGTCCGTTCACAAAGCTGTCCTCACCCATCTTTTGCGCACGTTCAAACCACCTTAATCTTGATTATTGCACCCTTTTTCTGGCGTTACAAACCTTCTGTTTCTTTCTGGTTTCTACATTTAGTTTGTAATCTCTTAAAGTCACATCCTTAATGTCATTAAAACCACCAGATTTTTGCCACTTACACATCGATCAACTCAACTCGCTGCACCAAATGCAAAACACGAGAGTAAAATTATTATTGCAAAGAGATTTCCCAACATGCCAATAAAAATATTTTGCCTAACCCTTTTATAGCTACGTTTCGAAGGTGAAGACATTTTTCAGGAATTGGACTTTTTTGCGCCAAAAACAAAGCATTTATGCCCCAAAATTTTCAGTATTACATCTGACTTTACTTGGATACACTTTGGTCAAGCGACTAAGTGATTTCGTATACGTATCAGAGAGATATTACCTTAAAAGACCGTTTGTTTTGTTTGTTTTTTGAATTAAGCACAAAGCTACACAATGGGCTATCTGTGCTCTGCCCACCACGGGTATCGAAACCCGGATTTTAGCGTGTAAGTCTGCAGACTTACCGCTGAGCCACTGGGAGACAACTTTAAAAGACCGAAACAGGCTTACATACGTATATACGCATTTATATGTCATGTTCACCATATACACGTGTAAAGGATGTCTTACTAATCAATAGAAATGTTAAAAGCTCACTGATAAAGTATTTAATCTTGAGGGATGTAATGTAAATCACTAAAACATCTGATTTATATGTTGTGGATTAGTATTAATTTTCTTCTTTCATGTCATTTCCCCGATGACCACTATTGAATTTCTTTATAAAGTTAGGACAGGTATGAAAATACTGTTTATTGTTACAGTTTACAGCTGAGCAGTCTTCGTTTTACTGAGCCTGTTTGTTTGTTTTTGAATTTCGCGCAAAGCTACATGAGGACTATCTACGCTTGCCGTCCCTAATTTAGCAGTGTAAGACTAGAGGGAAGGCAGCTCGTCATCACCATATACGGGCGTGACATAAAATGAGCTGCCAGACGCGTTATTGTATTCAAGGAGCTGCAGAAAACATTGTGGCGGTGACTACTTTAGTTCGATATTAAGGCCGGCTATACCAGAATCCTGGAGATCTCTGGCCAGACTCTTTAGCTGACATATCAAAGATGCCGTTCAGGTCGAGATTTCTAATTCCATTTGTTTCATACATTCATGGCTTTGCACGAGCCGTACGTCGTTGTATAAGATTAAGTACGAAATATTAATAGAATTTATAATGTGTAAATCAGTAAGTCATGTGACGATCACAGCGTGATGAAGTCGCGGTTGTACGGGGTGCATCAAAAGTTCATTCTTACATTTTTTGGCGTCATGAGTTAGCGTGACGTTAGCGGAAATGGATCACTTTGGGGAAGTGTATTTCACAGTCTTTTCCAAAGCAAAATATGTACACTATCAGATTATGAAGATGTGCTCAAGTTCTGAATTTAGAATTTTAAAGAAAGGGATATCCCTTGTGCTCAGGTCCGGCAAATCTAAGTGGTTATGGCGCTTGACTCTGAGGGTCACATGTTCGAGCCTCAGTTCTACCAAATATGCTCGCCTTTTCAGCCGTGAGGAGCTATAATGCAGTGATCAACCTCAATTAATATGTCAGTAACAAAGTATCTCAAGATTTGGGGGTGGATAGTGATGATTAGTTGCTTACCCATAAGGCTTTCACTGCTAAATTAAGGAAACATAGTGCAAATGGCCCCAGTGTACTATTGCGTGAAATTAAAAGCAAACAAACAAGTAAACCATTGTACTTTATACAATATAAAAAACAATAAAATATGGGTCAGTGTGTATAATCAGAAAAGGACCTGCAAGAAGTTGAACCTAAGAAATGGTAAATATACGATGTGTCATCTTCCAATGAATGGAAATCTACGAACATGAAATTTAGAGTAAACAAAATACTAACGTGCTCCATACAATAGTACACAGCATTATCAAAAGAAGTGGCAATACAGTTCAAGTGTACACAAGCTTTTTTCCTTGAAATATCACTTCAACCATCGCATACCTCAAGTAGCTGAATAATGAAATGGGTATTCTTGCTATTTTATGTGAAGACATACGTGTCGAGTCGTCGGATGCAGCACATATGGATTTCTGTGCGATCGTACTGTTAAAATTAGCAATAAGAACTATCGTTTAATAGATGGATTATGGAAAGCACGCAGGAAGGAGGGGTATTTTATGAACATGACAAAATCATTTTCTTATAATATACTCAACTGGCGTAGCGTGATTACTTGTGCTTTGACAGAAAAAAAGTAGCCCGATGACGAACGAAGCTCTGGAATTATTGTCAGTTTATATTAACCAAATTATCTTTGAAATGTGATGTGATTTTTTGACACGGTCGGTGTAGACGTTTGAAATTAAAACAAAAGCATTAATTTATGTAGAAATTGAAATTTTCAAGTTTCATATGTTTGTAAGATTTCTTTATGTCCCTGAAACACCGTTTGACTTATAAATAAACTTTTTTTCCTGAAAATGAAACGTTGGTTAACACTTTGCATAAAATAAGAGGTCGTTTTTAAGTATTAAACATATTAAAGCGTTAGACATAAAAGTTACAGAAACAACCCACATATAAAAATATTTTGAGACTAAACACACCAGCAGTCTAACCTAATAAATTACCGACATTGGACATAGTTTAATATCAGCGGATTTGACGTTGCAAGCTTGTTTGAATGGGATTAATCTTCTAGGTCAGGGCTTTGCAAGCATCTAGTAGGGAAGGTACAAATGATGGTCCTACTGATTTTCACACTGGTTCGTGAGGAACCGGCAGTGTGACAACGTAAAGAACACATGTCGAATGTTTGAGCTATTTCAGTAAAAAATCAAATGTAACAAAAACTAGAAATAACATGATACTAACGGGTAAAAAAAATGTAATGTGTCACTCACTCACGGTAAAAATTGTATTGTGTCACTCACACACGGTAAAACTTGTAGTGTGTCACTAACTCCTCATTACGGAACATCAGGATCGTGTTTCTAACTATCTAAAAAGTTTTTTGCTTGCTTGTTGTTAAGCGCTAAGCTACACAATGGGATATTTGAGCTGTGCTTACCATAGGTATGTAACCCAGTTTTTAGCGTTATAATACTTACTATTTATTGCTGTGACTCTAAGGAAAACTGATAAGTTAATATGTATTCTTTATTTTAAAGTATTATCGTAAATACCAAATCTTTCTTTTCAGGTTTGTCTTACACTCTTTTGTTTTGTCTTGCTAGGATTACGATATGAGCTATGTATGGTCTAAAAATGATTTGACGGCTGTCTTTTCTCCACGCGACAAAAGTTTACAAAGTAAGTAAACAGCGTTATATGGTAGAAGAAATATTAAGCTACTGTAGTTCAGAGACTCTCGGCCCGGAATGTAATCTGAGAGTTGCGGGTTCGTATCCCCGTCACGCCAAACATGCTCGTCCTTTCAGATGTGGGGCATTATAATGTGACGGTCAATCCCACTATTCGTCGGTAAATGAGCAGCACAAGAGTTGGCGGTTGATGGCGATGACTAGCTGCCTACCCTCTAGTCTTACGCTGCTAAATTAGTGACCGCTGGCGCAGATAACCTTCGTGTAGCTTTGCGCAAAACCAAACCAATTTTCCATGTTAATGTTTAAAACAATTGAGAAAAAATGTAAACACTTATTATGAAATATATTATAAATATTGGCCCATAAATTAAAAAGGCATAAATAAAAAATGATTATGCTTAGTGAAATATTTTGTTCTTTGAAGAATGTGAATGGAATTTTCCAAACTGAAGATATCGTATCCTAAGTAGTCAGATCAGGGACCCTTAAAGTTCAAGAATAGTGGTCTCTAATATTTGAATCACTGACCACAGATATAAAAAGTAGTCATCAGTGTCTGGCTCTTTAAATCTCTAAACTAGGTTGACTGCTGTTTCTTTACCTGAAAATGTGGATTATATTCAGTAACTTTACTCTGAACTTAGGATTTTCCGATCCGCAGACCGACACGTTAACCAGAACACCATACTCAGCTCCTTTTTGAATAGAAATAGTAATCATCGTTAAGTATCATATGTGTTTAGCAGAGACAGGTTATTAAGTTAATACTTTATCTATCAAAGAATTATAAAGGTACATTTGAATGGTCTCTTTCTCTAAACAATTTTAATTTTCAATGCCCTTATAAGAAACCACAGAAACATAAATCAAACGATACCAAACATATTTTTTTATTTAATTCCAGCACGTATCGATGTGATTATATTTCACAAAGTACTGTTTACACTGACGTATGAAGTGATTTAACTAAATTAAAGTAAAAGTTGGATAAGCAGTCCGAAGAAGCCTTATTGTATCCTATTTCAAAAAGATGTCATCCAATTATTGTTGAACCTGAAGAAAGACTTTATCTGTAATAACAAGTAAAAGACTCAAACCGAAAGGAATCAGTTAATATACGATAAAGTAACTCATTTATTTGACAAGTTTGTATTTATCAAACAGCGCCAGAATTTTAATAAGCAAGGAAAATTCCGAGACTTATTTACTAAACGTGAAGATTTTCTCGACGTTTTGTTTGATACGAAATCTTATGCTCATAATTGAAAATTAATCATTGAGGTATAAACTTCTGAAAAGAATCGCTGTTCTAATAAGTGGAATGCATTTGCTCATTGACAAAAGATATGTTTATTTCTGAGGTTTTCAAGTTAACAATGCGGTCGGCAACATACTGGAATGTGAAAGAGTATACCTGCATGGCGTCACTTGTGAAATTAATCTTTTAACCAATAACATACCTTCAATCACTGGAACGTGCTCACTAGACAGATCGAAAAGCACAATAATAATTGTTACCTCACCGACAAGAGAATACAATTAATTAACCTTAAACACCGAGAGTTGTGTTGTAGAAGGCGGTCAATTTGAGAAACATACGAACACCTTTAATACCAACACAGATCACTGAAATTAATAGTGGAATCATAAACTGTCGACTAATCTTCTCTGAATTAATTATTCATCTGTTGTATTAATTGTGAAATATGCTAATTTGTATAGTATTGATTCGAGACATGTCTTGTTATCCTAAAAGCACAAGTTAAGAGAAACAGTTGTAATCCCTGACATGTTTAATTCCTCGTTGTTATGTTCAAAAGTTAATCGACATATTCATTATGATTCGTTAGGTTAACAATTTATTGACGTTTCCTTCGTTCCAGACTACTTTGTACTCAGTGATCCATTACGGAGTTGTGTTTTGTGATGTTGTAATATCCATTAGACGTTCTGTATAGTCTAACAACTGATAATATTTATTTTACATGTTGTGAAGATTATATGGCACATTTTCAACAAAGAAATCTATTTTCTAAGCATATTTAGGATAAATCGCAGGACAAAAGATTCGTTGTTATCACACCAATGAAGGAATTATATATTGGACGTAGAAATGTAAAGATATATTACGTGATGCGTGTTGTATTATTTCGATACTTGACTTATCTTTGTGAATTAATCATCTGTCTATTGGATTAACTATAAAATGTTGTCATTTATGGAATATTTATTGGAAACATGTTTTATTATCTTGAAAAAACAAAAACAAGGACAATGGGTATCGGAAAACGAAACTCGGAAGCCAATTTAAACCAAAACATGCAATTAGATGAATCGCCCAGTTATCATATAAAGCTGTACGTTACAGCTATAGCACTTAGAAAACCCAATCAACATGGAAAACTGTTCCTGATTCAACACTTAGCAGCTCTGGCTAGCATGTAAAGCTGTTTCTTACGGTTGCAAGACTTAGCAGTCCCAGTTAACATGTAAAACGGATTAACACTTAGCATCCGTATTCAACTGGTTTAATTGTTTTGTTTTTTTTTGCCTTGATAATTGCTTTGTCCTTTTATTATGGCCAATTGAAACAAATCACTAGTCAAATAACTGAACCAAAAGATAAACAGACAGGTTCATCAGAAAAGAGTCCAAGTAATCGTGAAAATCTGTTTCATTGTTGTGATCTCTGTGAAGGTTCACAAATCAGCATTACTTCACAGCCTAGTCTAGCTTCATAATAATGAACATAATTAGTAAACAGTGTTTGTATTTAATTAGATACGACATGATATGGTGGTTATGACACTCGATTTACAATCGGAGTTCGAATCCCATCTTTAAATATGATGTCTCTTTCAGTCATGCAGCCCTTATAGTGTTACAGTCAATTTCACCATTCTTCACTAACTGTTGGTTATGTTGACTAGTTGGTTGCCTTCCTTTTAACCTATCACATCAAACCTGGTCACAGTTAGTGCTTTCAAATGTCAAACTGAAGAATAAGTTAGCATTCGCCGATGTCTTTATTTAGCTGTATATATTTTATTTTGCCATATGTCAAAACGAACAAACTGTTTCTATATAATTCAATAAAATCGCCTATTTTCTTTATCTTTTTATCCATTTCTTTCCACACGTACCTTTCCTAACTCCTTCAGTCACCTTGTTCCTCGGAGATTGTGAAGTCACACATTATAAGATTTTTCCTTCGTTTCTTATGCTTTTTTGTTTTAAGCACAAACCTAAACCTGAACAAATTAATAGAGCATTAAAACTATCTATTTATTAAAACATCTATCTAAAATATCTCTTTGAAACATGTAATATACTTCAGTAACATTCAATCTTCACTATTCACGATTATCAACATTAAAATAGGTCATAGGTTTTAAGATAAATCCATTCTTTATCTATAAACAACACAGTTATAAAGTGACCTGTTTAATTACAAGTATTAAGTTCCTTACGAGTTTTTTCGCTCTCAGAACAACGTTCGTGCTAATAGCTTGCTCAGAGCTTAATTTGCAGTTCGACGAAACTAGCAATTTGTCAATAAATACATTGCTCCTGTAGGATAAACGGCCACGTACACTGACATTAATTTTCGAATGTTAATTATATTTGAGCTCATTTTCCACAATAGTTTCGGAGAAAAATAATGTCCAAAAGGGCTGTATAAGTTACCTTAATCTACTAAGAGACCCTAAGTGGTTGTATTCCTGGTCCAATATGATCAATGACTTGGCAGAATTATTCCTTTCCTATACACTTGAAGTAATCATAATATCTTATAATTAAAGATAATGATGTCACTAAGAGAAATCTGACATTAAGCGTCAAGGGACCAATACGGTGACGTCACACAGATATAACAATGTATAGAATGTTGTTAACTGTATTAGGGAAGGAATCAGTTTGTAATATGTGTAAGGAATAATAGTATTCTGGATTTCGTATCCTGAATAATAATAATATACTTCGCTAACTCCTCATGTTTTTTAACGTATTTCATGTCCTTCAAAAACTTTCCTAAGGCAAGCTGAACACTAAAACACTTAATGCACTATAGAAATCTGAGCTTTAAAAAATACGTCAATATAATTAATATATATGTATTAAGATTGGTGTCAACACGCAATGGAGGTGTCAATGTTAAAAATAATAATTCAAAAATATTTGATCGGCGGCCTGGCATGGCCGAGCACGTTAAGGCATGCGCTCGTAATGTGAGGGTCGCGGGTTCGAATCCGAGTCGCGCTAAACATGCTTGCCCTCCCAGCCGAGAGAGCGTTATAATGTGACGGTCAATCCCACTATTCATTGATAAGAGTAGCCCAAGAGTTGGCATTCGGTGGTGATGACTAGCTGTCTTCCCTCTAGTCTTACACTGCTAAATTAGGGACGGCTAGCACAGATAGCCCTCGAGTAGCTTTGTGTGAAATTTCAAAACAAACAAAAAATATTTGATCGAATATACATACATCTTAAGTGTGCAATATATATATATATTTACACAAGAATTATTTATATCTATGAATTTATCCGTTTACCGGTTGTGTATGTTCTTGGATAACTGTGTATTTTAATTTGTATACATACGTCTGTGTGTGTATTTATCTGTCTGTATTTGCTAAAATTAATAATGAAATATATACGAATATTCTTGCACTACTTTTGTTCCACCACACAAACTGTTTATATTGAATTTTGCGCAAAGCTACTCGAGGGCTATTTGCGATAGCGGTCTCTAATTTAGCACTGTAAAACTATAGAGAAGGCAAATAGTCATCACCACCCACCGTCAACTCTTGGGATACTATTTTACCAACGAATAGTGGGATTGGCTGTAACTTTATAACGCCCCCACGGCTGAAAAGGCGAGCATGTTTGGGCCGACGAGGATGCGAACCCGCGACCCTCAGATTACGAGTCGCAAGCTTTAACCCACCTGGCCATGCCGGGCCCACCACCTCATCTAAGATTTGCAATAAGAAATAAAAATTCATGCCTAGCGGAAGATTTATGGTATTTGCTATAACTTTTTGAAATGACTTATACCAACAGGAAATGATGAACGTGGGTTGGATACTTTGTATTAAAACAAATAGTTGGATTGACAGTCACATTATAAAGCCCCCACGGCTGAAAGGGCGAGCATGTTTGGTGCAACGGGGATTCGAATCCGCGATCCTCATATTACGAATCGAGTACTCTAACCACCTGGTTATGCCAGGCCACGTTTTTATGTATTGGTTAGAAGTATCATAGTTGTTGGTGTGTTGGGAGTCTGCCAGTTCATGGCTCTGGTTGCGTAGCATACACATAAACAATGCAATAAACAATTTAGGGTCAAGGGTGTGTTGTAAGAGTAACAGTCAATTCTAGTTACATGAACAGAGTAGTCCAAGAGTTTGCGATGGGTGCTGCCGCTCCCTTTTTTCAGTTTGAAATTAGGAAAGGGAAATATGTGAAAGTAGATTTTGTGAGAATTTAAGTAAAAGTTTTGAAACAAATAAATAAAATGTGTTTACTGAAGCGTAACCCAGAGCAATATTATCCAATCAGCGTCTAGCCCAGAGCAATATTAACCAACCAACGTCTTCTGAGGTATATGCGGTCCCTCCGTGGATGTGGTGTTTCCAGTTGAATGATTTTAATCTCTGTGTTGGCAAAGAGGTATTCTCAAATAGCAAAAATAGGTTGTCCAATGGATATACTGTTGAAAATAAGCGAGACGTCTTATCATTGCTTATTACTTTTTGTGAAAGTCGTGTTTCCGTGTCGGTTGGAAATCTTATCTTTAGTTTTTGGTTACTGATGTTTAAAAGGTTGGCTACGCTTAAATAATAACGTTATATATTCATGTTTAACAATATAATGCTGAAGATATTAGAATACAAACACCAATTTTCCGTGTTTGAAATTATTCCAACATTTAAAACTCTGGTTTTGTACAGATGGTGTACATGCTTGTACAGGCCGTTTAAATGCAATTAGTTCAATAAAACTAAGCTTTGTTTAGATATAATTATGAATAAATTTACCAAACATATGTACACACATATATCATTCATAATTACACAAGTTTTACTAACAAATTATATTAAACGCACAGAGAAGCCATAGAATTCTCCAGAGGCCCCGCACGGCAAGGTGGGTTAAGGCCATAAGGGGTTCGTAATGTAAGGGTCGCGAGTTCGAATCCTCGTCACACCAAACATGTTTGCTCCTTCTGTGAATGCGTTATGATGTAATGGCCATTCACACTTTTCGTCGGTAAAATAGTAGCCCAAGAGTTAAGGGTGGGTGGTGATGACTAGTTGCCTTTCCTCTAGTCTTACAGTGCTAAATTATGGACGGCTAGCGCAGATAGCCCTCGTGTAGCTTTGTGCGAAATTTAAAACACAAACAAATAAACTCTTCGGAAGTGGCATACATGGGCATGATATGAGACATTCTGTAGCACTCTAAATGTTGGAGGACTAAGGATATTTTAGAGGTATGGTGAAAATCGGTCTAGCAGTTCGCCAATTGAAACTATACACAAATACTCTATTTTTTATATTATTTTCAGGTAGTAATCAAATGAAAATTAAACGTGTTTTTAACAATCTCAATTCATAAATTTGAGCTAGCCTTCCGATCGTGCAGCGGTAAGTATACGGATTTACAACACTAAAATAAGGGGTTCGATTCTTCTCGGTGGACTCAGCAAATAGCAAGATGACTTTGCTATAAGAAAACAAATACATTCGTAAAGCTGAATGCGTTGAAAAAGTCTCCTTTATGTTATAAATCATGGAGAAATTACACATGGTGTTTAAAATAACGCATTTTTATTCTATTTACTTTTGTTTTCAAATAAGAATGAATCGAAAAGAGTTGTAAGGAAAAATAATTACTAAGGTATTTGTATTAAGTGATGACTCAATTAAAAATATATTCGTGTGATTAAGCTGTCTCCGTGCATATTTAAACTCCAAACTCAAATCTGTTTACGACACCGCTCATTACAAGGTGGTCTATATATTGCATCATATTAAACAATCTCGTGTCTCTCCACCTTACGATACTTGGTGACACAAAATGATACTGTTTGAAAGACTTGGGGAAAATTACTAATTTCCTATGAAGTGTATAGTGGATCCAATTAGTGGGATTAATTGTGATATTAGCGGTACTTTGGCTTGTATTTTTATGTACGACTAATATGTTATTAGGAAACGTGTAGCCAATAAAGTCATATACCCAAAAGCAACTTGTCGCGTAAACTGTTTAGGAAATCTACGCCATCGGTAACTCTAGGATTAATATGTTAAAAGATCTATGTTTCCAGTATGTTACACATAAGTGACTGCATACAAACTGCCTGAAGAAACGATATAGCTTGAGAATTAATCTCAGCATAAAAATTCAGCCTGCGACGTTGTATTATATGTCCGCATGAAATATCTGAAAGATAATTGTAGAAACGACTGTGTCCATTAAAACTTCCTATCTAAAATGACATTAACTAAAGAAACAAAACTTAGGACATATCTTAGGTTTCTTTAGGGTGTTCCAGCTAAATAACAGGTATCCATGATGGATTCTAATTACATATGATTCCACCTGAATAATGAATATTGATAAAGCATCAAGTACCTTCATTTATTTCTCTGTCATTCGCATCATTACTCAAACGAAACGCTACAAAGTGGTACACACTAACGTATAATTATTGTAGCTCAGATAGCAGAAGTGATGCGTTGTCAAGGTCTCTTTCTCAGTCGGATAGTTGATACTTCGGTTATTGCCTAATTGTGGCTTATTTAAAACTGAGATTATTGAACGGGAAATTTAATGTTGTCATGTCTCGGCATTGTATAATTTATAATCCAATATGCACGAATTATATATTGCATTAAACCTATAAAATTAAGACAGGTATAACAAAAATAAAAAAAAAGACCTGGAAAATAACTAAAGAAATTGTTTCGTAAACCATATACGATGGTGAGTAAGTTCGTCCAACGTTGTAAGAATACACGAACACGATAGCCGTAAAACTCGTTTTCCTAAACGAAAATACAGTGGATGAAAATTGAAAACTGTTAAATGTGAGGCCGTCCGACTGAAAAAAATAGGAATATTTAATTTTTTTGGCATACCATTTTGTTGGCGCTACATATACTCGCATTATGTGTCCATAAATCATAAATTATATTAAAATTGTTGGTTTTCGATTTTCGCGCAAAACTACATGAGGACTGTCTGCGTTAGCCGTCCTTAATTTAGTAATGTCAGACTAAAGGGAAGGCATCTAGTCATCACCATCCACCGCCAAATCTTGGGCTACTCTCTTACCAATTAATAAAGGGATTGACCGTCACATTATAACTCTCCCACTGTTGAAAGGGCGATCATGTTTGGTGTGACGGGGATTCGAACCCTCGGATTATGAGCAATTAACTACCTGGCCGTGTCGGGACCATTTGAATAATGTCAATTGGAGATACGTGTATAATACGTTCTTGAAACCGATAGTTTAATTATAAACGATGAATAACATCATTTTTAATGAGCGTTTAGTAATGTACACATCCAGTCTCCAATAAGTTCATGAAGCAAGTAAACAAAGTAACATTGCAAAGAGAAACCTGAATGTTAAATAACAGTTCATACACTACGATACACATTAGAAATGACAATGAACAGTGAAACGCATGAATTTCACTGAAGATATTATTTAAGCTAGGAATATTTTCTTCAATAAGAAGGCTTTATTTAATCAGAAATTGTAATTTTGTGCATCAAGTACGCCCCCCAGGGCCACAGCGGTATGTCTGCGGATTCACATCGCTAAAAACCGGGTTACGATACCCGTGTTGGACAGACCACTGACTATTGTGTAGCTTTGTACTTAATTCTAAGACAAAACGGAGAGTTGGATAGTTGAAATTTCAAAGCTCGTTAGAAAAATGTTATGCTTACTAGTTTGACTGTATGTGTGGATAGAAGAGGGATACAAGGAGGTGATAAATGATGGTCTCTTTCTGTGAGAAATCCCCATGTATCCATGGGTATTTACAGTTTAATGACTTATGATTTCGCCTCTATTGACAACTATGCAGCTATTACACGTATATGAGTAAATGATCCATGAACGTAGCAGGGTCGGTACGCATTCTTTAAAGACGAGACGAGAATTTAATTTAAATAAATATATGAGTTAATATACTCACCCATTTAGTTTATGGACCTGCTATCTGGATGGTGATTTCCCAGTATCGCTTTTTTTCTACCCACATTTTATGTCAGACTACAACACACGATATGACTACTGGGTACAAAATGTCTTCAACAGACTTTTAAAATTTTAGCCACGAACCAGGATGTAGAACGTCTGATATTTTACTTACTAAAACAATACTCCCTAATTTAAATAATAATCCAGCTTCTGTTGTGTTTGATACTTTTTCAATCGCCACATTCATATATATTTAATAACTCATGTAGTGCGGGTCTATATCTCAATTCCAAACAAACAAAAATAAACTCAGATCTTTTATTTAATCTCCAACAAACAGCCACACCTCTTTTTTCGTATGTTAGACCCACAAATTTCTCCATTCTGTTTGCAGAGATGGTCCAGCATGGCTAAGTGGTTTAGGGAAGTTCGACTCCTAATATGAGGGTCGCAGGTTCGAATCTCCGTCACACCAAACATGCTCGTCCTTTTAGCCGTGGAAGCGTTATAATGTGACTATCAGTCCCACTCTCCGTTACTCAAAGAGTAGTCCAAGAGTTGGCGGTGGGTGGTGATAAATAGCTGCCTTCCATCTAGTCTTACACTGCTAAATTAGAGACGGCTAGCGCAGATAGCTCTTGTGTAGCTGTGCGCGAAATTCAATAAAACAAATAAAACAGAATTAGATAACAAAGTGTGTAGTTATGTGTATAGTGTTTACCGTAGACATTTGGACATATTAAAAGAAACAAGTGTGGCATGATTTACTACATGTATTTTTTTAATTCTAGGCCTTACATTACTGTAAAAAAGTAATAACTCTTACCACTTTTTAGAAATATTGTTTTATTTTTTGTGTTCATGTCTATTACTTTCTGTGTCTATGTGTAGATAGTGTGGGTGTGTATATATATATATATATATATTTGTACATGTGTGATATTACAATCAGTGTTACATACAAACCTTAGAAGTATTTGATAATCCAAATAAAATTATTCTCAAATCTTTATCGGTATACTGTGGTGAAAATGAAATAAATTTTGTAACAAGGTATCATTAGGTCAAAGTTCACTTTGTCAATTACTGTTTTTCAACATACATGTTCTGACTCTGGCCTTAATATGCGAAGTGTGATCATTTACGTTCTCTCTTTCTTTTTTTTCAAGTGTTATAAGTTTAAAATTTCAAGCGGAAGTCAGGGTTGTTTTTGTATTTTAGTACAAAGGTCATAATGTTCTTTGACACCCGCGATTAATTGAACCCAGAAATTTAGCATTGCAATTTTTTAAACTTACCACAAATCCATCAGGGGGACAAGTTGTTTGTTGTTTTGAATTAAGCACAAAACTACAGAATGGGCTATCTGTGCTCTGCCCACCACGGGTATCGAAATCCGGTTTTTAGCCTTGTAAGTCCAGAGACAAACCGCTGAGCCACTGGGGGGTCAGAGGGACACGAGCCAAACAAATCGTATTTTTCCCGATATCATGAATCGTGAACACTCTCGTGCAAACTTAATTAACTAACGTAATTAACTCATTCACTGTGTATATTAATTAACATATATATTTAAAACAGTGCCAAGCATAACAAAGATGTTACGGGAATCACTTCATAGCTTGTGTTATTGTGCACTTCATTTTAAAATGTGCTCATCCAGTTAGAGTAAAAAACAAAAAAACCCGTTAAAGAACAAACCGTGTTTGTAGTGACAAGAACACTCTTAGACAACTGTTACTGAGATGTTCAGTTCCACGAGCTGTCAGACGAAATGATGAATGAGGGCGAGATTGGTGTGTGAATCTTCCGCGTTTGTGTTGGACATGAATTTTTTTTTATCAACTCTCTATAATTTTATTCATTTTGGTCGATTAAACCTTTAGATTACTTTCGATATTTCGGTCAAACTATTCCCAATATACACTAGAAAGCAAGAGGTAGAAAAAAACGACAAGTTTACCATGCGTAAATTGTAGCGATCACCTCACATAAGCTAACCAGTTTTAAATAAATTAATATAACAGATCGAATGATAGTTCAGTGGCACGAAAAATCTTCATACTTACAGGAGGAATCATATCATGTTTATAAATAATGATTTAAGAGGTGTAGAGGTAAAGACGTAACTGCTAAGCTTATTTGTTTTTAATAATGCTGATGAGAAAATACATTAAACGCAGGTGTTCTTCATACCGTTCTGCAGAGAAATCTTTTGTTGTTTTTTGTCAACGCTTTGTTAGTGATATTTGTTAAAAATATACTTCGTTGTTTTACTATAAACTCCGATCTAATTAAGGGTCCGAAGACCAATAACGCGGAATTTTAATGTAAGAGTTTGCAAGTTAACTTAATATTTCATCTGCCCTGTTAAGCTTAAGAAATATATTTTTTTATTTCATTTGTTATTTAAATTGTTTCACATGATTGCATGCTTGTTGTGTCTCAGGTTACCTTATCCGGAAAACTTTAAAATATGTTTAAAGTAAAAAGTGTTTCACGAATCATTCGACTTGATCGCTATAAACAGAAGAATATATGTCTGTATCTATTTAACATTTGTTAACTTTCAACTTATTAAAATGAAGTTGATTGTTATTATCTCAAGACAGGAAAATCAATATAAAAACGACATAAGTGGTATTAGCAGTGAATACGGACAACATAGGAAGTCGATTACGTAAGTTTATGTGGCTAATGTATCACATAACGTAAAACCAAAAGGTAAAGTTTGAGATTTTGGAAGATGACATGTAGTTTTTCTGGACTTTATAAATTTTCTGACAGTTTAGGACATTAGAAAAGAGTGGAGCTTGGATCAACATATAATTTGTCCTTGTGAAAAACAAACAATATTGTCCGTTTTTTTCTTTCTTTTAGTATTACTTTGATTAACATTTTCGTGTTGTTGAAATTTGTTTGATTCACGTTTTTATTTTTGTGGCAGATTATAAATATTAAAAAAACGTTTATTTGAAAACACTAAAGCAAAAGTGATTATATTTTGATGGGGGTGTTAACTTTAGTTATAAACATATAAGTGTAACTCGAATTGATGAAAATGAGGAAAGTTTTGAATCGTTGGTTTCTTAGAGAGAACAAAAAATAAAACGTCTCGTATTTGATTTGAAATTCAAAGAAGTTTTAAGAAGCACGCAAGTTTGGTACAAGTGGTTTTTTTTGTGACATTTGGGAAAAATAAAGATTTTCAATTTCATAATAATACATTGAGATTCATTTCCAATTATTTAGTACAATATACATACAAAACTAAGTCATGCAAGGTTTTAGCCGTTTCACCGTTGAGCACGTGCTCAACGGAAAAAATATATAAGTAGGTGAGAAAAGACGTTTGAAATACTAATTATGCACCTCCAAAGTCATCACCCTTCCTCATACTAATGGATTTTGAATGAAGCTGACATCCAGTTACCCCCTTCTCCAGCCTCCTGTCAGTCTTTAAGAGCATACAGCTTTTCAACCTCACGGCAGTTTAAGTTTTCTCACTCGTATAATGCACACGTCTGGTATATAATGCTCAAGTTCATTTTTACGATTAATGACACTGATAATAAGGGGCTGTTTCACAAACAAAGGACATCATCAGAGTGTCTTTCACTGCCAGGCACGAACTGAACAAGTTGTGGGAAAACGAATGACAATTTTGGTTATTAATTGACTTCACTCAAAATACATTGTGAGAAAACGAGTCATGCATATTTAACTATCTGAACATACCTTTAATATAAGTTCTGCAAATAATTCATCTGAATATGCTGCCATACTTCTTACAATCAGGAGTTATGTATATGCTGAGCTGTATTTATATTAATAATTCACAGATCATTCGATTAATTCGTTTTAAGTTGTGCTACGTTCACTAACCTGCATTTTAGAAGCAATCGTGCAATCATGAAGCTGCTTTTATAATCGTATTTCTACATGGTTAGAAGTTCAAAAAGATAGGAGACAATATGATCCCTATGTTAAGAATTTTGATGTAGTTTCACGTAACGCGCCTTCGTTAATATATTTCCATAACTTCTAAGTGCAGATAGCGCTGGAATTGATGATTTAGAAAGATTTTAGCAGTTTTTAACTTTGAATGTTGGAACTTTTTTCTGTGTGTATCTTGTTGTTAAGTCATTCTTTAGAAGACGAACATCAGCGCACATTGTCAAACAATTGTTGCTACGATAAGATTCTCTATAATAAGTACTTGACTTTACCACAAAATATTAACATTCAAACATATTATCATTAAAAGTCACTACACCGTATGAAAATATCAAAATGTGCCTGTGAAATGGTTTTTATGTCAAGATAAATCGATAAAAATGTACAAAGGCCAGTAAAGGAGCAAACAGACGAACTGGTACACAGATAAACAGCTGCTAGTGCAAAATGTAAAGTACACATGGAAAATAAAAAAGAAGTTAAAACCGTGACATTGCTACGACTTCTTTTCGTTAGTTTTTGAAATAACAATTCATGTTGAGCAAGTTATGAGTCTATCATGATATTGTTTTTTATATTATTGCACTTGATGACTCTGCATTTTATTTGACATTGTTTTTATATTATTGCACTTAATGGTTCTTTCTGCACTTCATTTGACATTGGTTTTTACATTATTGTATTTAATGGTCCTGCACTTCATTTTACATTGTTTTTATATTTTTGTACTTAATGGTATTGCACTTCATTTGACATTGTTTTTTATAATATTGTACTCAATGGTTCTGCACTTTATTTGACATTATTTATTATATTATTGTACTTAATGGTATTGCACTTCATTTGACATTGATTTTTATATTATTGTACTCAATGGTTCTGCACTTCATTTGACATTATTTTTTATATTATTGTACTTAATGGTTCTGCACTTCATTTGACATTGTTCCTTGTCCAACAAAGACTAGTTGGCAAGCATTAAATTTTGAAATATACATCTGTGTAAACTCATATATACCCGGCCCGGCATGGTGAAGCGTGTTAAGGCGTGCGACTCGTAATCTGATGGTCGTAGGTTTGCATCCCGGTCGCGCCAAACGTGCCGCCCTTTCAGGCGTAGGGACGTTATAAATTACGGTCAATCCCACTATTCATTGGTAAAAGAGTAGTCCAAGAGTTAGCGGTGGGTGACAATGACTAGCTGCCTTCGCTCTAGTCTTACACTGCTAAATTAGGAACGACTAGAACAGATAGCCCTCGAGTAGCTTTGCACGAAATTAAGGAAAACAAACATATATATCCCTAATATTAACATAATTAAACTTAGTTGTACTTATTGTGAATTTATAAATTCATAACATAATGTTTAACAACTTATTAAATTTTTGTGACGAAAACATAAAAACATACTCATCAGTGATGTCGAGAAACCCACTTGTTGAGAATTTTATATGCAAAAACGGCTTTGTGAACCTGACGATGACCGAAGAAGGTCGAAACGTTGTTCGCTCTTCTATTTAAAATATTTTCTGAACCCAAACGAGCCGTTTTTGCATATAAAATAAAAACATACTCGTTATTACGTGGTTCTCTCGACTATCCGTAAAACTGAGAGATTTATTTGAATTCTGATACTTGACATTAAATCATTGTACACGTTTATATTGTGCAATATTTTTAAAGCAATTTCTTTATCGACAGAGGACCCAAAACTCTCTCGTCTATCTTAGAGCTTTTAGCTTCAACTAAATTATCGATTGAGTACCGATGGGTCAAACTATCAAAAGTATGACTAATCACAAGATGACATACCAGACGAGACAAAAAGTAACTTACTCCAAAGGGTTAATTCGGTATCATAATGTCTTAAAAATGGTTTATTTCATTTTTCTGAAAATAACTAACATACGTTTTGTTTATAATTATTTTAATTTACGTTTTTTTCAGTTTGCAAGAGCTAATAAGTAAAGGAAATATCATTTCGGCAGACTTGTGGAAAGTTATCTTCATTTCATCCTATTTATATGTGTGTGTGTACTTATATGTTTATGTGTGTGTACTTATATGTTTATGTGTGTGTTTTTGTTTCAAGTTTTGGCGTTCATATAATTTTTTTTTCATAAATAAGCTTGTGTTTGTTTTGAAATTTTGCGCAAAGCTACACGAGGACTTCCGCACTACTTGTTCTTAATTTAGCAGTTTAAGACTAGAAGAAAAGCAGCGAGACATCACTGTTCACCGCCGACACTTGGGTTACTACTTTATCAAATAATAGTAAGATCGAATGTCATGTTATTCACTCTCCCCTACTGATAGGTAGAGCATGTTTGGTATAATTATAAGTAGAGCACCATTTTGTTTCCTTTAAACATTAATTTATTTTCACTAATTTCATTGCCCGTGCATAAGTTAGTCACTATTGTGTACTGAATATAGATTTGTATCGTATCTAAAATATGTTATCACTTGAATAGCTTCCTGAGATACTGAGATCTTAGACTAGGAAGAAAGTCGTGGTCTTGTGAACCATATAGAATAAAAGATGGCTGTTTATATAGAATATTCTCTAATTATTTTTAATTATATAACTAAAATAAGGAACTGCAAGGCTTGCATAGTCATTGGCTTCAAAACAATTCTAAATTGAATGTCAAGATAAAACTTGCATCCAAAGTCATTTTAATCTTTTTCTATGAGTATAAAGTCTATTTTCTGTGTATTTAGAGAAAAAATAAACTATCTGTCCAGTTACAGATCATTTGGTAATCTTACATTTGTACAAATATTTTTAACTGACAATGCTCTGAATAGTATTATTAATCAAATAAAGACAAAAATGTTACTTTTTAAGAATGTCTTTACATTTACAACCTATTTTATTGTCCATTATTTCAGTTTTCTGGGAAGTGCTTCAAGTAAAAAAAAGAATGAAGAACATGTTAACACTATTACGAAAAAAAAATATTTACATCCAATAAAGTGATTTTGGGGTCTGTCAGGTCTATCAGTAATTTAGCAACATTCATTACAAACAACTTTAGAATGGCTCTGACAAACATTTTTTTTACAATTTGAGCAAACAATTTTCGACTTCTATCTTTTGATTTGCCGCACAAATGGCATCGTCCTCTTTTTGCCCTCTTTGCAGGCAGTTCACATGAGGTTGTTTTGTCATTATCTTGGCAGTAAATTTCTTTGATTTCAAGCACCAATTGCCGTATAAATTCTCTTCTGGCTCTTGATTCATGTTGACGAAGAAATTCTAGATGTTTTGTCGAGTATAGAACGAAATCATTGTACGCAGCAAGATCTAGAATGTTATAGAATATGCAGACTGACCAGCGCTGTGATAGCCTCTTTGTTGTATAATATCTCATCAGTTGATCGAGAGTGTCGACACCTGCCTTCGTTGCATTGTAAAGATTGACGATTTCGGGCTTTCCATTCTCTTCTACTTCACCAGACTGATGCTAAGAACTCAGTAGTAGCACATATTTTCCTGGTTTGTCTGAGTGCCTGAGAAGAGTGATGTCGTCATGGTAGAAAAACTTTGGTGATAACTTTCTAGATTTTGCATTTATTTCAGGAGGCAGGAAAGTTCTTGATTTCCATATGGTTCCAACAAGTCCTGTTCTTTTTGTTCGTAGGTACTTGGCAAGTGTCATTGTTGTGAAGAAATTATTTGTCGTTATTGTCCTTCCTTTACCAAGAAATGGCTGACTTGGCTGACTCAGTTCTTTGACTATTCTTTCTCCTAGATTTGTTTCTGTCGTATTTCCAACCTTTTCAGTATAATGTTGAGGAAGTAACTTGTCTTTGCATCTGTTAGGCACCAAATCTTTATTCCGTATTTGCCTGGCTTTGTCGGAATGTATGTTCTGAAGCCAACTCTCCCTTTGAAGTTATACAGTTGTTCATCCACTGTCAGGTATTCGCTTGGGTTGTAACTATTTTTGCAATTTTCAATGAAAAAATTCCAGATTTCAGAGATGGCGGCATCTTTGATTTCTCTATTCCTTTGAGAGTGGATGTCAAATCTGATTTTTGAGCACATTTTTTTGTATTTGTCTTGTGTAATCAGTTTTCGCAAAAATGGCAAACCGAATTCGGTTGAAAACATTTCGTCTATCGATGCACTTTTAAATTTGCTTATTCGAAGGAAAAGATTAGCTGCGATCCATTTCCAGAGGTTTTCTTCAAAAATTGGTTCTTTCATGACGGTGTTTGTTGAGTGAATGATCTGTTCCATCATATTATCAGAAATGAAAATTTTGAATGTTTCGAATGGTGTAGAGACTCTTGGAGCAGCTTGTCTTGTAATGCCTGGGTTCCCATTGAATATATTGAGAGCTGCGGTTCTCCTGTTTATCCTTGAAGGTGTTCTTGAATAACTAAAATTCTTATCTTTGGACAAAAGTTCGTTCACTGGCATCGTAGTAAGGTCTTCTTGATTACTTGTTTCACTTTCAGAAGGGTACGGCGCGATTTGTTCATCATTTTCGGCTTCAGAAGGATCATCATCACAACTTTCAGAGTTGTCTTCGACATTATCATGTTCACTTTCATCGTCGGATGGTTTTATCAGTAAATGTACAGCTTCATCAAGAGATATCATTTTTGACACGGTTTGAAGATTTCAGCTCCGATATATATAGGATTTGTGGATTCTGGAATGTTCAAGAGCAGGCGTGGGCAAACTAGGCAATAATCAGGGCCGTCTAAAATTATTGTTGGAGTAGAATTATTATCCTAAATATCCCTCAGTTGAAAAGAAGTTGTAAAATTAATATATTTTTACTATAATTTGCCTTTTTCGGTTGCCCAGGCCTGTTATAGAATTATTCAGGAAATAAATAAAGTCATTTTTATGTTTTTTTATCTGTAGTCTAACAGGCCCCAAAATACCCTGAATGGATGTTTCAAATTTTTTTATAAAATATTATTTCGCAAATGTCTGAAAAGTCAAAATATTATTGCTCCTTAAAATATAAAGGGATAGGGTCAGTTAATGGCAACTTCATTTAAATACAAAATTATTAGCCTAATATTAATAACCTATCAAGTTGCTCTGGGGCCTATTAGGCCCCAATTTTCGTAGGAATGTTAATATAATGCCACGCATGTAACTCAAATATATCTCTCTCTTTACATAGGCCCAACATGGCCAAGCGCGTAAGGCGTGCGACTCGTAATCCGAGGGTCGCGCTAAACATGCTCGCCCTCCCAGCCGTGGTACGTATAATGTGATGGTCAATCCCACTATTCGTTGGTAAAAGAGTAGCCCAAGAGTTGGCGGTGGGTGGTGATGACTAGCTGCCTTCCCTCTAGTCTTACATTTCTAAATTAGGGACGGCTAGCACAGATAGCTCTCGAGTAGCTTTGTGCGAAATTCAAAAACAAACAAACTCTTTACATATGTAAGAGGAATGTGTTTCTCGCTGGTGTCTTGACGTCACAAGCTTTTGATACTAAATTAGGTAGATGAGCAAAAGAAGCTAAGTGGACCCACCATACATCGACGTGGTTAAAATGGACAAATAAACAGACAAAAAGTTAAAATTTATCAGGCATTTTAATTTTTAATTACGTTAAACGAATCTGACCTTTATTACTGCGACTAATGTGGTAGGTACTTCGGACAAACGATATACTTGCTACGGCTAGTTGAATTTTTCCTCTTGGTATTACTTTCCGAATTCTCTGATCAACTGTATGTTGTTGACCTATATGACGACACAGCGCACACATGCACCGTCCCGCCCTCCCCGTGAAGCCAACAAAATGTACTTGGTGTGAGCGGCCTTTCTTGTCACTGAGCGAGTTTAGTGTACTAAATACATATGTATACACATAGGTCGACCGCAAAACGTAAATTACTAGTTCGACAAATATATCTCTGATGTTTACCCAGCTTAATTTTACACCATCACCAAAATGTCTTCTTTAATTTCTAAAAAAATTCTACAGAAATGTACCTTAGGCTCTACAAACGTCGTTCTAACATTGCTTCAGTATAGCGCCATCAGGCGGAACTAACATGTTCTTAACAAAGTACATATACACAAAAACATATAGAAATAGTACGTGTTGAAGTGAAGGGTAAATATAGCAGCCAATTTTAGACTTTGTGTTTGTGTTTCATTGGTTGGGATTTAGCACCCAAGTGGGTGTCCATCGCGAACATTGATTTATATTTACGTGTGAAGTTCTTGGCACTTTTTTCTCATTGGTGTGACTTAAAAGTGTGATTGTGCTGTGATGTCACATTTTTTGAGTATATTGTATATTCCATTTTGTGCCCAATACTGATGTAAGTTAAGTTGGTACACAATTTTATTAGAAACAGCTTCATTTAATTTAACCTTTGTCTTTAAAGTTGGTGCCATCCTTGTTGTGTCACACTAAATTGTTAACATATATTCTTAATAAAAAAGAAGTTTACACCAAAATTATTTAATATATACATATGAAAGTTAATTTATAACTGATAAAAACCAATCATCTACAACACATTAACTAGAACCTCCATGATGTCATACATCAATGAATAAAAAATCTAAAACCTAAATGAACAGATGACTTGTATGCAACAGATAGCCATAAAAGAGTTGTATATACTAACTCTAATGAAGCCACACCATAAAAGAGTTGTATATACTAACTCTAATGAAGCCACACCATAAAAGAGTTGTATATACTAACTCTAATGAAGCCACAAAGGCGTAACGTTGATTAAAATAAGAGTTATTTTACAACTATATTTCCAAGCATCGCCAGGTAGTTAAGACACTCGTCTTGTAATCCGAAGGTCGAGGGTTCGAATCCACATCACACCAAACATCTTCGCCCTTTCAGCCGTGGGGGCGTTATAAATTACAGTCAATCCTACTGTTTGCTGGTAAAAGAGCAGCTCAAGAGTTTGCGGTGGGTGGTGATGACTAGTTGCCCTCCCTCTCGTCTTACACCGCTAAATTAGTTCTCGTGTAGCTTTGTGCAAAATTCGAAACAAAATAATTATCTAAGAGTATAAATATCGTTTTTTTTAATACAAATGTCCATCCATTGTGCTCAACAAATTTTGAAAGACAACAACGAACTTTCAGCAATAGACTGTAAACATTAACACACAAATACTATATTGACTAATATTGATGGAATAATTACTGATACAAATTGGAGCTTATTAGTTTAATTACAGATTTCAGCTTTCTTAATGTAACTTTAAAATGAACCTTTACTTCATACGTTGTCGAGCAACTTTCATAACCAATCTCTTTATTACACCAAGCATTCACATGTCAGTTAAAACATGTAATAGTGTTAAAGTAAATATAGGAAACCTACTCGTACAGGTTCACGTACAATGTGTATTTGCTTACACAAATATTCTAAAAAAATGACTGAGTTTTTGTTGTAACGCAAGCTTTAAAAAGTATCTAGGAATTAGTTTTGTACTAGCTGATCCTTAAATTTTAACCAAATAAGTCTAAAGACAACACAGGTTTCATATACATGGATACTCTACTCTTGTCAAGTAAGATCTCAACATAAATTACGTTTTAGCCTAAATTATATGCTAACTTTTGTTAGGTCTGTTATTCTTTGTGGGAAAACATCCAAACAGCTGAAGTTCAAATTACTTACATAAAGTTACCAACAGTTCAACCTAGATGGTAGATTAATGTTAGGCCTAAATTATTGTCTTAAATATACTGATGTTTGTCCGAGTGTTAGTCTGTTACCCGTGTGAAAAGCTGCGCACGCTCACCAAACTTGTTTTTGGAATTTCGCACAAAGCTACTCGAGGGCTATCTGTGCTAGCCGTCCCTAATTTAGCAGTGTAAGACTAGAGGGAAGGCAGCTAGTCATCACCACCCACCGCCAACTCTTGGGCTACTCTTACCAACGAATAGTGGGATTGACCGTCACATTATACACCCCCACGGCTGGGAGGGCGAGCATGTTTAGCGCGACGCGGGCGCGAACTCGCGACCCTCGGATTACGAGTCACACGCTTTACGCGCTCGGCCATGCCAGGCCCAGCTGACCAAACTTAACATTCACTTTTGAAATGACGAGAGAGCAGGAAAGAATTATGTTAATGCCAAACGTTTTTTTCACAAGCAGAATATTCAACACTAAGTTATCAGAAATTAATCACACTTCCATTCATGTATCAAAATGTGATATAACTTAATGAATAAAAATGTAGATTTAACTTTTGTTGTTGTTGAGCGACTCCTAGTGTGACTGAAATATTCAAGAATTATTTTTCGCTGTAGCGGATATAAGTGGCTCAGAACTTTGGATCTGAGTGAAACCAAGAGTGTAACACAATAAACATTTTAAAAATCAATGAAATAATTTGAACTGATGGATCAACCTAAACATTTTCATCACTGGGGACGGATACATTTGCTTTTACCAATAATAATACAAAAGCATTACTAAATATATATTATGTATAATCACAACAAAGTACACATATACAAATTTTAGAAATTAAACATTACCCGCATTGCATAAGTACATTAATTCTGAGGGCCAGTTTTACACTTTAAGTAATCTTAGAAAGCGTTTGGTTCTGTATATCCCCATAACACAGCGTTAGATAAGATAGTATTTATTAAATAAACAATAGTATTAATAAGATAAAACTGTACCTTATTCCATTTAATGCACTACAACAGCTGAGTATTAAATATGCTATAACATTTACGGCCTTACAATTTAGAAACCTTACATTTTAAAATTATGTGAAATTTCATTGAAAAACTTAATTAACCACCGTTATTGTAGAGTTAACTAAAACGTTATGATTAAAATCTTTTATTATGAGATTTTTGTGGTGAAGTTTCTAACCTTGTTTTTGACCTATCTAAAAAAAGTACTCAAATTTTGAACATATCATATTTGCAGAAAGTTAAAACTATAGGATATTCCTTGAAACATAGATCGGGAAATCATCGACTTTTCGCTCAACGTTAAAATAACCTTTCTTATTACGTGGTTTAATTGAAGTGTTTGATTAAATATTTAAATATGAGTAACGAGCATTATCTGTAATTATGTATCTCAGGACGTTTCGACCTTCTTACATTAACAGATCTCTGTTAACCTTAAGACGATCTAAGAAGGTTGGAAAGTTCTCTGCTTTATTAGTAAAATCGTTGGTACCCATATCAGCCGTCCTAAGATACATTTTTTTACTTCAAGTGGGTTTTTCGTCATCACGAATTGTCTGTAATTGTTGATTTTTTAAAGTAAGTGTCTTGCGAGGTTAGCATATCAAAGACTGTGAATTCAAAGATTTGTTATTTATTATGAGTTGTTACTAAAAACTATTACTGTTGGTTCGACGTTATCATTATACAAAGCTCACGATAAGTGAATACAATTATTCAACAAAATGTGAGTGTACATTGTGACTGTATCACGTGTTTCAAATATAAGGCTCTTTAAAACATTTTAAGTATCCAAGCGGTATTATATATACATAGATACGTATGCTAAGCAAGTGTACATGTGTTGTACACTGTTAACTCTTGCTTTTGATTTCACTTATACGTGAATTTATTAGTTCCGGTTTTAAACACTAATTATTTCTGGCTTTGATTTGTGGTCATTTATGTTGTTTATCGGTCTTTAATTGATTTTATGTTTATATATATATGAGTTGCACATTCTAAAGCTATACGGATGAATTTGTAAAAATTGTTAAGCGGTCAAATACAAAGCTTGTAAAGTTATTAGTTTTAATATTGTACCATGAAAACTGTTCCACAATTAAAGTGTGATAATGAATGTTATAGTTTGATGTTACAATGGTATGCAACTCATACATATAAATATGAAGTCAAGTGACGACCTATAAACAACATAAATGACCGCAAATCAAAACCAGAATTAATTACAATTTACAACCGGAAATAAGATTAGGGTAAGTGATTGGAACAAAGTTGCACTAGTAGAGCTTTGAAGAGAAAAGAAGAGACAGAGACTGAGATAAAAACTTGTATAATATAAATATTTGTTATTCACATAAATAAACACACCTTTAGAAGTACTAAAGGCTGTAGTAACAACGATAATTCAATAAATTCATTCGAACCTCAGCATTAAGCATAATGTGTCAACATACACAAACATTGGCCTAGAAACCATGACCATTGAAATTCTAATTATGTAGAAACTGAAATAAAATATCACATTCAATACGTCATTACGACATTTCACAAGATGTTGGCTGAAAAAACAAGATTCCTGGAGAAATGCAGGATGCATTTAAACTTATTGCAGAAAGGGAACATTGCAAGTCAAGAGAACCATTCTTCCTGGACAAACAACAATGAATGAAATTCTTTCTTGGATATTTCTACAGCTGAATAACTGAGACTATATAAACTACAAAACTAAACAGTGCATAACGAGAACCATCTTGGTTTATTGCCAATAGAAGTAAACCTGCATACTGATACGTTGTGTTCTTTGCTGTTGCGTTTTTTTTATGTGGATTGAACGCAACAGAAAGACACAGATAACAGCTTGTATAATTTATTACAATAAGCTATTATATATATGACAGATATAACATAAATTGTATAACAACAATGACAGATATTAAGTTTAAACCTTCAAAATCAATTACCACACAAAATGGTACTGGCCTGTATCTAATATAATGATCTAGAATTAAAGTCCAAAAGTTCAGATCAGAAATCCAAAATTCCGGTCTAAGGTGTGAATTTGGTCCCACGAAGAAATACCGAAGTTTGAATGGAGAATGACGAAGTTCTTTTTACGGTGCTTCTTGATGAACGTCTCAAACCTGCCGCCTTCCAATTTTCCCAGTCTCCCCTAAATAGTCCGTACGTGACGACTCTCAGCACAACCAGTAATTCGAATGAATCGCAAAGATTGACGAAACAAAATCACAGCCTCTGTAGATCTAGCTCTGGTCACAAATCCAAGTTGAATAAAATCACAGCAAACACTTAAACTTTCTCAAACGAATGACTGACTCTTCTTTTCTTCGAATAAAAACTAACGACTCTTCTTTTTTCTCGCGTCTCCGTCTGTTTATATATTAGTAGGCCTAGACTTCTCGAACCATCGCGTAACTTCCACAGAGCTCCAGAGCAATACGCGCATGTCCGTTCTTGCACGAGTTTCAACGTCTAGACACTAGGCCGCCATACATTTCCGTTTATAGTCATATATTTGATCTACCTAATTCTAGAAATTTCTAAATGTTATTTTAAATGAATAACAACATATTTTATTGGTTTAAGCTTTGAAACAATAATATAAATAATAGATATGAAAATTTAAACACGACATGTTGTTGTTTACAAAACATTTACATGACATTTACATAACACTCTCCCCCTTAAAAGTAAAAAAAAAAAGTTTGAACTTGTGAAAACTTTTTTTTTTTAAGCCAACTCAAAAGGGTTAAATCTAGTGGATTCTTTAATAACCTCACAAACTGCAAACAACAACAAGGGAACACCCTCATCCCAGTTCTTTGAGTGTTCGTGGCAGTAATTTGGTGGAAACGCCCATGGACACCTTGTGACTCAGGATGGTAGGCATTGGATGAAACTTGATGGATGTTTAGTTCATGCATGGCTTGTTGAAATAGCTTGGACATAAAATTTGAGTCTTGATCTGATTGTACAACTTTTGGAATCCCGAACATGGTAAAGAATTTGACAAGAGCCTTGACAATGTTGGGAGCAGTGATTTTCCTCAAAGGGATAGCCTCAGGAAAACGTATAGAAGCACACATGATTGTCAAGAGGTATTCATTTCCTGCTTTGCTTTTTGGCATTGGGCCAACACAGTCGATAATGACCCTTGAGAACGGTTCTTCAAAGGCAGGAATAGGCTGCAGTGGTGCTTTGGGGGATACCCTGATTTGGTTTTCCGGTCATTTGGCAAGAATGGCATGTCTTACAAAAGTCAACAACATCTTGGTGCATCTTTGGCCAATAGAAATGTCGTCGGATACGATCTAGGGTCTTTCTTACACCTAAGTGTCCCGACAACACATGATCATGAGCAAGACTAAGAATATCATTCCGATAGCATTTTGGAATGACTATTTGGTGAATAACATTCCACTCTTCATCAGCAGAATCGTCAGGAGGTCTGTATTTTCTCATTAACACACTTGACTTCTGGTAGTAACAAATAGGTACAGTTCCTATTTCATTTTCATCAACAGCCAGTTGTAGAAGAGAACGAGTTTCAGGATCATTGTCCTGTTCCTCAACAAGTTTGTTTCGATGAAGAGAGTTGAAAAATGACTTCGAGTTATCATTAGAACTCGAAGCTGAGTCCGAAATCTCATCGATGTGAGACATGAACGTATCAGATAAAGGGAAATCTTCTTTGGGCTCCTGAGAACGTGTTTGAGAATGAGTAACAACACAGGCGGGAAAAAACATCAGGAAACTCTTCAACGTGTTGCTCTGTACTGGGGCGAACAACAGGTGCTTCAACAACATGGACCTCTGGTACCACCTTACTACCAGCCAAATCATTTCCCAAAAGCATAGACACACCTTCAACAGGCAATGAAGATTTAATACCCACAGTCACTGGGCCCGAAACTAAGTCCAAATGTAAATCCAATCTGTGAAGAGGAATAGAAACGACGCCACCTTCTACACCAAAAATGAGCACATTGGCCCCAATGGATGACTTTTCAGAAAACGGAAGTACACTTCCCAAAATCAAACTCTGAAAAGCTCCAGTATCCTGCAGGATTTTAATTGGTTGTAGATGTGAATCGCCAACAAAAGAAACAAAACCTTCAGTGATGAAAGGCTTAAATTTGTCCTCAACAAGATTTTCAGGTACATCAATAATATTGGACTTGGAATCCACAGTGGACTGGACAGGGTCAAAATCATTGGGAACCAATGATGTATCCAACGAGGGCGAAATGAAACTATTGTTTTTGATCTTATAGCACTCAGAAATCAGATGGCCAGGTTTCTTAAAATAAGCACATGTTTTGGATGAGAAAGACACGTTTTTGGTAGATGATGAGCTTTGAGAACAAAATGAAGTCTTTGTTTGAGAATCAGAAGTTTGCTCTTTTTTGTCTTTGTCGACATTTGCATAATGTTTGAATGAGTCATTGGGTATCTTTGCTGTGTGATTTGTTTTGCTTTTGTACGAGAAATTTTGAGTCAAAGCATACTCGTCTGCCAAGACAGCAGCATCATAAATTTTGGAAGCTTTTTGTTCATCAATGTAAGTTCTTAGCTCTACAAGAATACATCTTTTAAACTCTTCAACTAACATGAGTTCTCTGAGTTTTGTGTAATCATCTTTGATTTCTTTGGAATCACACCACCTGTCGAACAGGGTTTCTTTTTCACGAGCAAATTCGACATAAGTTTGGTTGTCAAACTTTTTGTAACCACGACATTTTTGTCTATATGCCTCTGGCACCAATTCATAAGCATTCAAAATGCATTTTTTGACGTGCTCTTAATTATAACTTTGCTCGGCCGTGAGTTTCGAAAATACTTTCTGAGCTTTACCTTTGAGAACACTCTGAAGTAATGTTGTCCAATATTCGGTAGGTAATTTTAGCCTAAGGGCCAATTTTTCAAATTGCTGAAAATATTTATCTACAGCCTTCTCATTGAATGGAGGCACTAAACGAATTTGTTTGGAAGCATCAAAATTATCTAACCGCATTTGGACAACCTTTTCTTCTGTCTGTGCCTTTCTCATACTGATTTCCTTATCAGCTTTAATGCGTTATATTTGTATTTCGGCATCAAAGCGTTTGTTTTCTTGTTCTGCCTCAAGAACAAGGCATGTGTTTTCCTGTTCTGCCTCAAGTCGTTTGGTTTCTTTTTCTGCATCAAGATGTTTGTTTTCTTTTTCTGCTTCAAGACGTTTACTTTCAATTTCTAAACGAAATTTCATTTCCATTTCCATTCTTTCTAATTCAAAATCTGGGTCAAAATGAGCCGCGGGCAATTGTTGTACAACTTTTTGGCTGACCAAATGTTCAACAACAATTCGTTTGATATCTGCTTTCTTCATTGCTTGCTTCACTTCCAAATTAAAATGTTTTCCAACATCAAGCAATTCAGATTTTTTTAATTCACTGATCAATTCGAAAGAGGGATTTTGATTAAATTTGTCTATAAAATCTTCGAGTTGGAATGCCATTTTGAATATACAAGCTGTCTATCTGTACAGAATATAAATCTAATTTTAGAATAGAATTAAATTGTTTATTCGATATCCCGGACGAGCCCCCAATTTTCTGTTACGTTTTTTTTTTTATGTGGATTGAACGCAACAGAAAGACACAGATAACAGCTTGTATAATTTATTACAATAAGCTATTATATATATGACAGATATAACATAAATTATATAACAACAATAACAGATATTAAGTTTAAACCTTCAAAATGGTACTGGCCTGTATCTAATATAATGATCTAGAATTAAAGTCCAAAAGTTCAGATCAGAAATCCAAAATTCCGGTCTAAGGTGTGAATTTGGTCCCACGAAGAAATACCGAAGTTTGAATGGAGAATGACGAAGTTCTTTTTACGGTGCTTCTTGATGAACGTCTCAAACCTGCCGCCTTCCAATTTTCCCAGTCTCCCCTAAATAGTCCGTACGTGACGACTCTCAGCACAACCAGTAATTCGAATGAATCGCAAAGATTGACGAAACAAAATCACAGCCTCTGTAGATCTAGCTCTGGTCACAAATCCAAGTTGAATAAAATCACAGCAAACACTTAAACTTTCTCAAACGAATGACTGACTCTTCTTTTCTTCGAATAAAAACTAACGACTCTTCTTTTTTCTCGCGTCTCCGTCTGTTTATATATTAGTAGGCCTAGACTTCTCGAACCATCGCGTAACTTCCACAGAGCTCCAGAGCAATACGCGCATGTCCGTTCTTGCACGAGTTTCAACGTCTAGACACTAGGCCGCCATACATTTCCGTTTATAGTCATATATTTGATCTACCTAATTCTAGAAATTTCTAAATGTTATTTTAAATGAATAACAACATATTTTATTGGTTTGAACTTTGAAACAGTGATATAAATATGGAAATATAAATAATAGATATGAAAATCCAAACACAACACGACATGTTGTCGTTTACAAAACATTTACATGACATTTACGTAACATTTGCCAATAAAGATTAAATAAATGTAGAGAAAGGAGTAAAAACGTGGTCTTGGCCAATACAGATAGAGTGACAATCAATAAAGAAATACTGGTTTTAGCCAGTAGAGCAATGGAAAAAGATCTGGAGTACAAAAAACAGAAGCAAACAAATCTTTGGAGGCAAAGTATTTAGTGGTTGTTTAAATGGGATCTTACTGTTGCTAAACATGCTAGAGTTTTGATAGGTTTTCAAGAGAAAAATCACAAAACTTAATAATTACAGCTTTTCTCCACTGGTGGAGCTTTATAATCGAATTATATTTCATGTTGAAGTGATTCACTAACATGCCAGTATTGCAATCATCCAACTGCCTAAGTTCTACTTCTTACAACAAACAGGTATGGCTTCTTTCAAAACACTTGGAACACTTGAGTGACCTTCTTGTCGTATCATTTTAATCCTTCAACATGTATACTGCACAATATATTTCTAAACATGATAAGTAAAATAAACGTTCTTCTATGTCCAGATAGCTAGAGATGAGGCTGGAAGATCTGAGAAAGAGAAACTCTCTAAATTTCACAATGTCAAAAATTAAAGCAATGATTGCATTGAAGCTGGAATCCTGTTCTTTATTGTAAGAAAAAAGAAGGTTTGTCTTGACAAAATGAGGGTTTGCTGTTATTATGGGTAGAGCATACTTTGGTTTATTTGGTTTACAGTAAAGGTTTATTGACATTACATGCGCAGTACATATCGTGTATATTTTGAAACTGTCTTTCATTGGTGCTGTTAAAGACGTCACAGAACTGCCTCTTTATTTCTATATACATTTTTTACTGTATTATCGGCACATGCATTAATAGAAGAGCTAACGTGTTTGATTTAATCATAGGTCAATGCAAAGAAGCTGAATCTCACATCTGGGCATGTCCAGCTCATTTCTTTGATGGATGGGAAATTGTATTATATAGACATCATGAAAGCCTTGAGTAAAGCTATCCTTAAAAGGGATAAGAAGGATGATCATGACGAAACAAGCCGTTTGATAAAAAAGAATACAAAGAAATTTGAGTTTGTGATTTTGCTCTTAGTTCTGGTAAACGTCTTGTAAACTTCAACAACAATGATATAGATTTAAGAAAAGCCAAACAAATATTTCACAAAATGTCTTGAAGACGTTAGTTAAGCACAAATACCATTTCAATGAAATCAATACAAAACTCATTCTGAAACACTCACTCTAATTTGGAGAAAAATTTTTATTAACATAGCCTTAGATAAAGAGTTATATGACTTACAGTCTTACTGCTCTTAAGTCAGTCGAGTTGTGAAAGTTAACTCAAAAACTTAATTTAATTGCATACAAATTGGCAAATATTACGTTAGTTGAGTTTGTTTTCAATTTCGTGCAGAGCTACTCAAGGGCTGTCTGCGTTAGCCGTCCCTAATTTAGCAGTGTAAGACTAGAGGGAAGGCAGCTAGTCATCACCATCTACCGTCAACTCTTAGGCTACTCTTTTACCAACAAAAAGTGATATTGACCGCACATTATAACGCCTCCACAGCTGAAAGGGCGAGCATGTTTGGTGCAACGGGGATTCGAACCCGCGACCCTTGGATTACGAGTCGAACGCCTTAACCCACCTGGCCGTTTCGGGCCGTTAATCGTGTTAAATATGTAGTAACAAAGAAGTAGTGAAGGTTACACGTTTTGCTTTCCTTTAATCTTTACACCAGGACATCTTAAAGACAACTTTATTGAGAATATTCATTAATAGTCAAGCAGTATACTATAAACCCAAGACTTCTGTCCATGCGAGTATTCTAACACTAAATGTGATCGTTATGAATGCTGAGTTTTCCTAAATTGAAAATAATAGAAAATTTCAAGTGTATTTCAATGAATCAGAAACAAAGTTGTTGTGTGTTCAGCTAAGAAGAAATATGATAGATATAGTTAAATAGCTGCCTTTTAGGAAATTCTAGTGATTACCTAATACATTCCTTTCTTGTGTGTGTGTGTGGATGTAAAATAAATCATATGTAAATGTCTGTGTAAGGTCCTTATAAAGTGAGCATTCAGTTTTCACGTACATTTGGGATGTACGGACATCTTAAAACAAACCAAATTACGATATATAATGGAAAACATTCTTCATTATACGTATTTTATTTAAAATATTTGTAAACGTAACGAGGTTATTGCATTGAACATGTCTAGACTTGTTCTCTACTCGTCCTAGTCTGAGGATATTTCACGTTCAAACCAAAACTATTCGTTACATGTTCTTTAAGTAGATCTTAATGATAATGATTTGTTGACATCTTGGTTACGTGTGGGAGTAGAGTTGTTGGAAGCTCAGTTTTTTGTGTTTTTTCTTTTACCCAGTGATGCACGTAACTTGATAATCTAGGAATTATATATCAAAGCTCGGAATTCGTTATAATAACACTAATTTTTGTCTACGCTGGAAATGCGTGCACATCTTACTATATAAACGCGCATGCGCGCACACTTATTTCAACGGACATAAACAAAAAAACTGATATAAAAATTCTTTAGTGGGCATTTGGTAGAATAATATATCAAAAGCTAATCAATGATTTTAAAAAGGCTTAACGTTAGATTATAGAACACCATTATAAATCTTTTTATTGGCAGTATTAAGTACAGTAAAGTTCAGCCCTGACCAACCTAAAGCAAAAATCGTACATACACACAGTGTCTATTTTACTCTTTGTCTAAAATAGGCTTTACTAATGTTGATTTGTTCTTAAATTCCGCTCAAAGGTATACAAGGGCTATCTGTTCTGGCCGTCCCTAATATAACAATGTAGACTAGATGGAAGGCAACTAATCACCTTCACTCATCGCCAACTCTTGGACTACTCTTTTATCAACAAATAGTGAGATTGACTATAACATTATAAAGCCCACATGGCTAGAAGGATGAGCATGTTTGGTATAACGGGGATTCGAACCTGCGACCCTCAAGTTGCGAGTCGAGTGCCTTAATCACTTGGCTACCACTAGCGATAAGCCAAACACAACTGAACGTACTTTTTTGTCGTTTGCAATTATAATTCCTTTGTATTATCCTAGGAATTCTATATTTAAAGAAGTGATTTTACATTAAAAATACCAATTTATCCGCAAAATTTTTGCGGAATCTGCTAATTTATAGCATACCTTTTAGATTCACTTTTCTCTCTGTAGTGTGAACACGGAGAGCTGCTTTAGTTTTATTTGTGTTCAGTAGTTAGTGGTTAAAGTCAATCACCCTTTAAACGAAGAAAATAAAAGTAAATATTCTATATACTTCAGTTTTTTCTAGATTGCTAATGTATTTACGAGCCTGGTTTAATCTGTTAAAAAGGTTTATTTCCATTGATTATTTATTCAATATTTAGTTTACCATAAATGGAAAAACTTACAAGTCTCCTATTATTGAGGTTTGATAGTTTATTCGCTCGTTTTTTTCTACATTCAGATTGTTTGTTTGTTTTGAACTTCGCGCACAGTTACACGAGGGCTATCTGCGCTAGCCGTCCCTAATTTAGCAGTGTAAGACTAGAGGGAAGGCAGCTAGTCATCATTACCTAGCGCGAACTCTTGGGCTACTCTTTTACCAACGAATAGTGGAGTTAACTGTCACATATATCGCCTCCACGGCTGAAAGAGAAAACATGTTTGGTAGGACGGGAATTCGAACCCGCGACCCTTATATTAAGAGTCGAGTAGTCGAGTGTCTTAACTACCTGGCCGTGCCGGACCCACATTCAGGTACCAAACATGCTAGTTTAATAATATCAAACCTAGTATTCTGTTTGAATAAATTTGTTAATAATAATCTACATTAAAAGCAAGTCGCCCACCCAAAATTATTATTATAATTTAGGAAGTTTTATTTTATTTCTAACAAGTAAAATAAGCAATTGAAGAACTTGTTTTTTTTACAAATGATCCAGTGACTCACTGGTAAGTCTGAAGGTTTATAATGCTAAAGACCGGTTTTCGATAACTAAGTTAGGGATAACACAGGTACTCATTGAATAAGTTTTTACCTAAGTAAAAACAAACTTTTTTGTGTGTTTCAAAGTTTTTCAACTTTGTTATTTGGTTTTACGCAAGTAGTGAAATCATTACTGTACATATAACTTTTGATGAAAGAAGATTAGAAAAAGTCAACAGAGGGTGATGTTTTTTTCTAATCCTGTGTGTGTGTATTTTGATTTAGCAAAGCCACCTCGAGCTATCTGCTCAGCCCACTGAATGGAATCGAACCTCTGATTTTAGCGTTGTAAATTCGTAGACTTACCGCTGTACTAGTGAGGGATTTTCTAATCCTAAATCTTCACATTTCCTCATAATTTTATACAGTAGTAAAATGCACAGATGTTTACTCCTGTTTATAAAAAATAAAAGCAATAGTTACATCACCGAATATCATAGTGTTTGCTCATAAAACTAAACAACTAAGTAGAATTTTCAAGATTTTCTGTTAAATTTGTTAACTGTAAAAGTTTCTAACTTTGAGATGCAATATAATACGGACTACTTGTAAATGTTATATTGAAGTTTTTGCGTGATCCATACAGATATTTATCCATGAAATCCACTTTGTAATCAATAACAAAATACTGTAGTTTGGATATAAAACTTTATAGACAAGGAATATGGCCGTTTATCTTTATCTATGATGGATAAAATAACCACTTGATGTCACGTAAACGGGAGCATCTGCAAGAAAATACCTCGCCAGCCAATTAAAATGTTTAATTTACTCCATATCTCTAAAGTAACAAACATAAGTTTATTGAGGACTTGACTGTTGTTTTATATTGTTTTAAATATGTACTGTAAAGTGGAAATATTGCTGTCATTATGTTACTGCAAATATTAGGAGCTTGGTTTATTCACGTCTTTTCGCTTTTCTTCGTTCTTGTTTACTTGTTAAAATGAATTATTAACCTCTTAACTAAAACAAACAACTAGTTCTTACTTACCCTTTAATTGTTCTATGAAAAAAATGCACGTGGTATATGGAATGTTCTTGTGTACAAAGTGCTTCAAAATTTTACTTTTTATTCTGTATAAAATGCTGAAAGTCATTAAAATATTGTTAAAAATGAAATAGTAATTTCAAATATTTGTTCCATTTTAATAATGATAAAAGAACAGATCTGGAATTACATGGCATATTTGGAAAAAAATAAAGTGTTGAAAGCTAACTAGAGAATGTTAACAATTGTTTGTGTTTAAATACATGTTTTGATAGAGAATGTTAACAATTGTTTGTGTTTAAATACTTGTTTTGATATCAAGACGGGATTGGATTTCTCAATTTTGTTTCTTCTTACTAATGGTGGATCATCAATCATTTATCACAAGCTGAAGGTAAGAAGTGAAATAGTAGACATCTTCGCTAAAACCTGCAACATACTTTTGTAGAAGAGAAAAATAGATTTAATCCTCGGGCATTGAGTTTTCATTTACCGTTCATTTTCACTCTTATTGGCAGATTTTATCAGGCCGCAGTCTCGAGACACGATGTCATTCATGAATAATGAACAGAGTTTTCAGAAGCGGCAAGAATTTGTTCAGTTCCCCCGGGGATAAACGGCTTCAGAGGTCTGGATGTCTTCGTGCCATTAGTCGATGCTGAAATCGACTTACCTCGTTGATCAAAGTGCCTGCAGAATCCAAACGGAAGCTGAAACCTTCCTCAGGCAGAGAACTCTTAATAGACTGACAAAATATATATATATATGGCAAGAAATTGCCAAAGGTTATGTTGGTAATAATGACTCTGTCGTTTTCTGCTTGCCGTTTTCGGTTAAGCTGATAGAGCTTTTTACTTCTGGTTTCGAAATGAAGATTAGATGTTTAAACCTGATGGAATGTTATAAATCTTGGGATCTTATGAGGAAACGTATTTTGCTGTCTGTTTGAACACAGGAGATTAACTCGTAACGTTATACATTTTGCAAAATGAAGCATCTAAAGTTGTTACTTTTTCAGATTCTATTGTTCATGAATGATTAACTGTACTAGGGAGGTAGTCGAAAATACAATTACGTTGACACACACATATATGTATATACGTGTGTGTATTTGCTAGTGCAAATACAGAAACTTTTCTATTTTGTGAGGGGAAATCTGTAATGTCATCATTTACGATGTTAAATAGCACGTGTTCAAAATTACGATGCTATGCTACAATGAATGTGTCAGAGGTTTTCTCTGTATATATATATACGCAGGTACTACTTTATACATATTTTATAAAGAGCGGATGTGAACCTTTGATAAGCTAGCAATAAGTCGATTGCATTAAAAACAGATGGTGACTTAAAAATTAAAATAAAAAACTAAATGCCTACTTTCATTAAGAATAGACTGCAATATATTTAGATTGGTATACTTTCGGGCTAAACACAAGGTAAAGCAGAATGAAAGTTGATGTGTATTGAAGAGTTTAATTTGATTTGAATTTGCGCAAAGCTACACGAGGACTATCTGCGCTAGCCGTTCCTGATTTAGCAGTGTAAGATAAGAGGGAAGGCAGCTAGTCATCACTACCCACCGCCAACTTTTTGGTTGCTCTTTTACCAACGAATAATGGGATTGACCATCACATTACAACACCCCCACGACTGAAAGAGCGACCATGTTTAGTACGACGGGGATTTGAACCCGCGACGCTCAGATTACGAATCGAGTACGTTAACCATCTGGCCATGCCCGTAGGGAAGAGCAAAAAAAAAACCCCTGTGATATTGTAAATAAAGTTTACATTGAAAATGCATATAACGCATATTATTCGGATTTTGTAAGTGTATTATATGCATAATATACCTATCATCATAATTATCATATTATAATCGAACCTTTGCTTATATGATACTATAAAATCTTTTTATTATGCGTGTGCAACCCCCAAAATTGGGAAATTTTTATCCTGAATGCATGTATATTTGCAACAGTGATCACGATTTCCTCGTTTTCCCTTCGTTTTCCATCTAGAATAACTTTAGTTATTCATTTTCAAGGTGCAAATATGACGTCATACTATAATGGAACTTTCGCTTGTTTGTATGATACTGGAAAAACTTTTTTTATTATGCGATGTTCCCGTTTCACTTCCGTTTCCCGTCACAGAGAGCTTTATTTTTCTCCATTCTCAGGGTGTGATATGACGTAATGAATACGTCTCACGCGAATCTTTGGCACTGGCGCATCGAGTAATTGGCTAGTACAGTGTAATTGTTTTTAATTACTTAATTCATTATGACGTAAATGGGTCACAAAGACACGCCAGTAAGGCACCCTGAACAACTGCCATTTAGTTCAAAGATTGTTTAGCAATTTTAAAAATCTTAAAATATTATATTTCAAATATGTTATTATCAATGGCCCAGCACACGAACATCACAAAACAATGGCGCTACACCACATACACTCGCATACATGTTCGTGTGTATTTATTTTAACACTGGTGGCCTGTATTCGTGTGCCTTTCTTATGATTTACAATAAATGATGTTAAACTATTTTTTCTTTAATTACCAACTAGTCGATTCCAGTGCGCATTAACTTAATAAACTTATGAGCTGATATTTTTACATAATATTTACTGGTAACAAATTAATTCAATGCGTATTATAGTGTGGACGAACTGGCAGTTTGCTCATTAAGGAATGCAATAAGTATTTTAAAATTCGTTCTGTCTTTTCAGTACTTTAAAATCGGTTGTATTTTACATATATAATAATAATTATTTTTATGTATCTAAAATTCATGTCGGAATGCCAAGTTTGTGTGTCGGCTCCTTTCAATTTAAATTAAATTGTATTCGAAATCTTGTTAAATTTCTTACTTCACGTGAGAATCATACAAAGTCATATCTAACATTATACAATATCTGTTTGACTCCAGAAATCCATAGCTAGTTTTTACTTATTTGATAGTTTAATCAGAGAGAAATTTTAAATCAATATTGGTTTTATAAATAATTACTCACGGGCATTTATCACGTGCCTCTGAAACACCACAATTTATAGAATTCTTTATAACACCCAAACAGTTTTTTTGTAAGGTTTGATTTGAACTAATTCCAATAAATCTCCAGTCTTCGAAACTATTGTAAAACTGTAGGGACAAGTGATATTTAACGTGCTAGCTCATTCTGTTTGTCTCGAAATGTTCTCACTGTATGCATTTCAACGTATTTTGTCAAATATGCAGAAATATTTTTGAAAACACGATCAGTCTTGTGAATAATAAACTCCTGAAGTAATAGTATTATAGGTGAGGTACGTAAATTTATTTTAAATTAACTATTTTCAGATTTATATAGAATGTTTAATTCATTCATAAATACAGGATAATTTCGTTATTCCCTGACGTTTTTGTTCGAAATTAAGGACAAGCTATACAATGGACTATTTGTGCTCTGAAAGTCACAGGTATCGAAACGCGGTTTCTTGCGGTGTGAGTTTACAGACATAACAGCTCTGCCGGTTGGGGGAGGGCTGATATGATGCACTTTGTTTGATACACGAGGTCCCTAATTTAGCAGTATAAGACCAGAGGAAAGGTAGCTAGTCATCACCACCCACTGCCAACTCTTGGGCTACTCTTTTACTAACGAATAGGGGGATCCACCGTAACTTTATAACGTCCATACGGTTGAAAGAGCGAGTATGTTTGGTACGACGGGGATTCGAACCCGCAACCCTCGGATTACGACTCGAGTGGCTAACCACCTGGCCATGCTGGGCCATGAAGCATTTATTTGTACAATTCATATAAATGGTAATGTATAGATAATTGGTTGAGGTATTTTACTCTTGATTATAACATTGAGGGAATTTTCTAAAAATTAAAATCAAAGACCGAACTGAATAATAAATCATTTAAAGAATGAGAGAGCTTTCGGAGAGAGTATGAAAGCACCAGGGAAATATTAAATTGTAATTTGTAATAGAACAACCTATTAAAAAAAAAAACTTTGTTGTGTCAGACTAAAGCCATCTGGGGCTGACTATCTGATATGTCCAACCGGGTATTCGAACTCCGTATTTTATCGTTTTAAGTTCATAAACTTACCGCTGTCTCAACGGCGATAGACCGAAAGAAAAGAAGACAATTATATCATGCATTTTTGGATTTTACAAAGGCTTATGACAGTGAAATATACAATCTTGACAAATATAGTTGTCATATCTGGCGTTGATAAGAAAATTTTTATTGTCTCGTGAAATACGTATAGGCAGATAAATAATACGTAAAAACAACTGAGTTGTCTTGTGGCGAGTAGGTTAGTAAGCACTGTTTTTATTTGTGATTTTTATTAATACATTAATCTAACTAATGCGTGAAGGGTACCCTAGAAGTCTGGGATTATAGGTCTATGAAATGGAACTTCATTACGTAGGTATAATTTCTTGGAAAAAGAAAATAAGTTACCGCAACATATAAGTGACGTTTTGACTTTTTTGTCACTTTCAATTCTGCAAACTAGTTGTTACTTTTCCTAATGAACCTGTTAAACTCATATAGGTTATTTTATATTTTCGAACAGAATCATATTGAAAACAGGGCGAATTAACAACCTTGTCTGTAACGTTTCGACCCAATGCCGTATAACTTGGAATAATATCTGAAACGTGCTAGATTAAAACATGTGATGATGTTGCCAAGAAACAAGAGGTATGATTGGTAGAAGGAGTGTTCATTACATCCATATACAGTACCCAGTAGACATCGCGAATTTTCAGGAAGTCGTTTAACAAACCCTACAGCGGTTCACAGCCTCTGCGGTCCTGATTACGTATAGTCAGTTTATCAGCTGAACTATTTCTTCGTAATCTCGCCGTACGAAAAGAATTAAATTATTCGTAGGCGAGAAAGTTCTGCAGTGGATGTAGCTAAATAAAAAAATATATGAAAAAATCGTCAAGTCGACTTACACTTAGACAGCTCTGGGTGATTATATTTTCTATCGACTTCGGTTCGCTCCTATGTTCCAAACCTCTCCTTTTTTTCATTAAAAAAGGAGAAAATCAACGTTTGGCTGCGAGCAAAGCTACAAGTATCATTAGGTTTTAAATTCAATTTCACTGTTATCTCTGATATTTACCCCTTGTTCTTGATTGAGTGTTAAACTTGTTGAGCGATAAGTAAAACCGTTCCTGGTGTCAAAAATAATTCAATTTGCATCTTAGAGCCCAATTGAGATTTTTTTTTTTTACTTCCGTCATTTTTTTCCAGGTTTGTTATCTATGAGTTTCAGAAAAGTTTCAAAATCTTTAAGTAAATTACATTTAAAATCTATACGAAGTTCTCGAGTAATCATACTAGCATCTTTCTATGAAACAAGTAATTTTTTTTAAAAAACCTGATTTCTCTTAATGCTTTGAAAGAGTCAAAAACTTCCTTAACTAATGCAGAAACTGTGTAATTTTACATTAGACATAAGTTCAAAAGAATGTTTTAAAAGAAAAGTGCTTTCTGTCTAAATCAGCGGACCCGTAATTAATAGATTCGCTATCAGAATATATTAATTTTTTGCGTAAATTTCTTAAATAAGACACTGAATATCTAAAGACATGAGGGAACATTTAAATATAACTCGCAAAATGATCTATCTTGAAAAAATTCTTTAAATTTATATTGCGATCCTTCGCTCAAACTTTTTGTATCTAAATATATATATCCGTTTCTCTCGCTGAATATTTTGCAATGCGTAGTTATATGTGTGTGTCTTCTTATAGCAAAGCCACATCGGGAATCCAATCCCTGGTTTTAGCGTTGTATATCCGAAGACATACTGCTGTACTAGCGGGTGGTGCGAATTTAAAAGTAACTTAGAATTACATTTAGTTCAGTATTCAGGTTTTGCCAACCGGACAACAATCTACTCCTTAACGAGTACGAGATAACAAAGTTTAGAAAAACTAAGCACGCTCGAGACAAATAGATACTAAAGGTTGTTGTTGTATGGAAAACACTGGCATTATTTGGAACATCAGAAGTGAAAACGTGGAGGGAATTTTAAGAGGCTTCATTTGAATAGTTCATATTCACAGATGTTGTTGTGGTTAGCTGGTGTGAGAAACAAACGTTATGGAAGTAAGTTAGAGAAACCCAACAAAACTAATGTAATATTTATACATGATATGACAGTCAGCACGTGAATTGGGTTTTACGATATTTGTAGATTTTGTTTTATCATTCAGAGGCTAAATACTATTTACTTTTTTTAGTTTCCATTTTGGAACTCTAAAGAAAGAAAGAAACACTACACCTACTCATCCATTATCCATGGCCACTGTACACCACAGCTATCTCGTGGCTGAAAAGAGGGCGTAACACTCTGTCGACTACCCTCCCTGTGAATTGAAATGAGAGTATGAAAAAAAGGTTATATGCTAAAGTTTTGCCTTTGTAGGCCCAAATATTCGATAAGTAACATATATGTATCTGGTTTGGTTTTGAATTTCATGTGAAGCTACATGAGAGATATTTGCACTTGCCATCCATAATGTGGTAGAGGAAAACTAAAGGAATGACAACTAGTCGTCACCGCTCACTGCCAACTCTTGGGTTACTCTTTTACCAATGAGTAGTGAGATTGATCGTTACATAATAACGCCTTCACGGCTGAAAGGACGAACATGTTTGGCGCGGCTGTGACTCGAGCCTGCGACCCTCGGAATGCTAGTCGAGTGCCTAACAACCTGACCATGTCGGGGCCTTCTATCTATCTCTCGATAAATATATTATTTATATAGCTCTCGAAAAAAAATACAGTTAATGATGTTTCGTACAATTGACACACAAACACACATATATATTCAAAGTATCTTACCGTCTACATAAGAGTTTGTTCCTAATTTGGAAGAGATGTAACATTTTTCAATAACTTTCAACAATTAACTGCTAAGTTTTATTTTATGCAAAATATGACAAAATGTTATATTCTTAACAATAAAAAAACAGGAGCCTTTTCTACATAAATGTATAAGTTACGATTACAAATTGCTCAATATAACTGTTTTCTTTAGCCTTTAAACAAATCCACGCATACTCGAGTTTATTTATCACTCGAGTCTGAAGCCTTCAGACATGTTGCTGTCGCTTTTTGCAACTTAGTTTTAGTCACACTCCAGACTTATAGGACTCTTCTTTATTAATTCTCACCTCCGTCTAGATAATTTTTTTCTAAAGTACTTGTTTTACCTTCTCCGCTATCATTCGCTGTAACAGGATTTCAAAATCTCATCCGTTATGGCTTAACCGCTTTAAATAAAATACGTCACCAAATAAAAACTTAACATTCTGGAGCCAGTTGCTTCAAACTCTGTCTCTACCGACAAGAAGACATCTGCTTTGTTCTCACACGGATATCTTTTTTTTTCGTTTATTGCAGGCCAGAAAATCTCTTTTCATAATCCATGAAAGCATAACTGTTGTATTAACACTTCAGTCAATAATATTATGCTTATTCCAATTTCACCTCAGGACTAAAAGAGTCTTTTAGACACACATGCACAACGCGTGCATGAGAAAACATACCACACACACTCTCACAGTGATTAGTATTAGTATAATCTCGTGCATTTAAAGACATTTTTATGTTGAATATTTCTCTTCATTCTTTTGTTCCAGCTACCAGTGTGGTTATAATTTGTTTATGAATATTGTTATTCAATTCACATCTTTATGGCTTTAGCGAAAAAGACAACTTCAGAAATGACCACTTAGTTGATTAAAGTGCTTAGACCACTACAACTAGTGAGGTTAAAGTGCACTTGATATTAAACATGAGTTTTGACTTCATTATAACCAAAGGCAGTGACTACGTCCATTGCTACATGAAGAGTTGCATTGAATAAAGCAAATATTTTTTGGTGGATTAGCTTTTATTCTTACACACACACACACACCTTCGATAACGTGATGTTTATAGATTTATTATTGAGGCTTAGAGGTATTATTAAGCACATTACAAGTTTAATATTTAATATAAATAAGAACTGTTTTGTATTTAATATTAGAAAGCAATAATAAATGTTGTTTGGGTTTGAGATGAAAACCGAAACGTTCGAGATTGGAACGAACCAATAGTAACTGAGCCACGCTTTCGAAACTAACGATATTCAAATCGTATAATGCAATAATTTTGACGAAAATCTATTAGTTTTTGTAACAAAAGCAGCAAGAAGAAAAATTTACAATTAAGAGTTAAAACTTTCTGTACCAAACGTATATCATAGCGTGAACGTTTATACAGACTCTTTTTAACAGTTAAAAACGTTAAAATTAAACACAATTTGTCAATAGAACACTAAATTATTTTCTATTCTATTTAACTCGAATATTTATAAATAATCTTAGTTTGATTTGCTTTGCTCCACATTTGTGCTACTATGTCCATATCTTGAATAGTGTTCTATATATTAACAAATTCAACAATTGTCATCAGTGTTTTTTTGAGTGTCTATGTATATTGTGTATCAGTTTTCTGTACTTATTTGTCACTAACCGAGAAGTTTACAATTGAGTAATTAGACTTATTAGTTTTTGTTTAATTTGCACTCCAATTTTTGTTAACCGTAAAGTTTTTACAGTTTATTATATGTTACGTATACAGAATATAAAATATACACTTTCCACTGATAGAAATTGGAAACATTAAGTTTCATAGAAACCGTCAAATATTTTCAAGTCTATTTTTATCGAATTTTTTTTTCCCTCCACAGCCATCTGGTGTAAGAAACGTTTAATATACGACGGTTCTAATACTATATATTCTACAAATTCCTCCAAAATCAGTTACTGAGAGACTAAATTTCTTCCTCACCAGCTGAGTCCTGGAAAGTCGTCTTTGTGAGCTAGAAACTCAGTATCTTGTGTAATCAGTAATTCTTGGGCTTACCAAAGTAACTGCATTGGACCCAATATCACATGCTATTTCAAAATTGCCTTCTACGTGTGCACAACCTTGTAACTGGTTTACAGAGCTAAGTTCCTTCACATTTTTATTTTATTTTTGTAGTTCCATTTGCTAAAGAATGACCCTTCTTTGTTACCACTATCTTCCAGGTTTCTTGATTGAAAGATTGAATTTGTAGCAATGTTATGTCAAATGAATGTTCTAGTGAAAAAATCCGTATTTATGTAACTTTTATTAAAGAAAAAAAATCTAAAATAGTTATTATTACAACAAAAAGAAGTTATATCCTACCAATTTATTATTATTAGACAACAAGACATAAGAAAGTATGATTATGAATTACATTTAGTGTAGCTTACTTAAGGTATAAGACTTTCTTTTACGTTCATGTTACTTATTTTTTCTTATATTTTGAAGACAGCTTGGTTTGTTTTCATAGTAGAGAGGTGACAGTTAAAACACGTTCACCTTAGGATCTGCACTACAAGTTTATGGACACATACGGTATGAGTCTTTAGTCAAGCGAAAATCTTTCTAAGAAACTGACAGTTTATCCTAACCAACGTTGTATGTTAAGAAACTTCCATACTCGCATATATATTTCCTTCAAAGTTCTTCGAACTACTCTATATAATCATAAAAATAAAATAGATGAGCTACAGTTATTATAAAAGTTTATTTGTATGATGCTTTGAGACTCAGAACAAAACATCTGTAAGCAAGTTTACAGTTTTCTTGTTCGTTTGCATGTTTTGTTTACTGTTGACAGATTGAATGTTTTAGATATTTAAAAAACGGAAACTTCGAGTGATAGATATTTTAACAATGTTAGTACAGGTGATGTTCCGGAACGCAGAACAACATGCAATAACAGAGGATTCCAGGACTCATTCCAGGATTAATGTCCAAAACATGTTCTGGAAATTACCTTGAAAGAAACTGAGTGCAATGTTGAACCTATAGATCTAGGCAACAAAAACTGAGTTAAATTTAACTGTGGGAAGAAACTCAAAATAAGATCAAACATAAATCACCAAAAATTGTGAACAAACTTTGTCTTCATCAAAGCTGAAAACAGTTTCTTAGAAAAACTCTTCATGATTACAACAGACGTGAGCCCGGCATGGCCAAGCGTGTTAAGGCATGCGATTCGTAATCCGGTGTCGCGGGTTTGCATCCCCGTCTCGCCAAACATGCTCGCCCTTTCAGCCGTGGGGGCATTATAATGTGACAGTCAATCCCACTATTCGTTGGAAAAAAGAATATCCCAAGAGTTGGCGGTGAGTAATGATGACTAGCTGCCTTCCCTCTAGTCTTACACTGCTAAATTAGGGACGGCTAGCACAGATAGCCCTCGAGTAGCTTTGTGCGAAATTAAAAAAAAATAAACAACAGACGTGGTTCTTTTTATATTAACTCTCACGTGCATAATAGCAGAAAAAATGTGTATTTCTTCCTCTGTGTAATGGTTGTAAAATAACCTCACACCAAGATGATGCTCACCATTAATATAGCTATATCATGGAACAATGAATACAACCTGGACTGACTCCTACTCTAGATGCTAGAACCTAGAAATTCCTTGTTATGAAATAGTACTTAAAAGTGGTAGCCTTAAAAACTGTAATAAAGTTTTAGAAATGTTAGGTATATGTAAACTTCTTACTATATGTATATATTTTTAGGGTGAAAACACTAAATGCATTACATTTAATGATTAGAAAATGAAATAAGCGCAAGCGACCTCTATAGAGAATCCTAAGGATGATTTATTGAGCTGAGACCTGAGCTTTAGTGAGATGTTTCAAGATGTTGATATTGAGTACTGAAAGATAAAATGGGTCATATGTGTTATGTGTCAGGAAATATCATCCGGTGAAACATATCGTACATAACATAACAGTAGGATAATCGAAGAATTCTTGGTAATTCGGTAGACAACAGAATGCAGTTTCACCACAACACTTCCACAGTTCTGTTTATTCGTTTGTTTAGATTTAACCAAAAAGCTACACAATGTGCTCTGTCTACCATAGATATCGAAACCCAGTTTTTAGCACTGTGAATCCGAAGACATTTTGCTGTGCCACTGGGGTGCTCCACATTTTTTAGAAATTGCACAGTCAAACTTGAAAGGTGTAGAAAAATGTTATTTTCATATTATGATTTTAACAATAACTTTGATTATTCATCCAGGTGCGCCCTCAACTGGCACAGCATATGTTTGCGGACTTCCAAAACTAGAAGTATAGATAGCCCATTGTGTAGCTTTTATTTGTATCTATATTCAAACAAACAAACGATCTTGGTTTATAGAAAGAATTGTTGAAAATAAACATATTTGAAACATTAGAAAAAATTAAACCAAGGAGCTCTATTTTTTGAGTTAATTGTTAACCCTTTTATAGTGTTTTCAGTATATTTTTATTTCTTAATCTGATTTATTTATTTATTTTTCAATTTTTTATTATGCATCTTTGACTTTTCTCTACATCTAAGATCGTTTGTTATTATATCCGTGAATCATCTTTTAACTCATTTCTTTTAATTATTTCACTTGTGGATTCATTTTCCCATAACTTTGTACATATTTCCCACATAAAACTCACCATAATATCTGCTACTTCGGTAAAGCCCCTGTTTCCCTGTGTCACGTGGTGTATTTTATTGCCATTGTTAACCCGCTATTCTCTTTTATAACCCTAAGGTACTTATACATGTTGTTTTGTTTTTTTTCACCTAGGTTTAACAATCCGGTGCTTTCGTTGCATATTGGTACACACTATTATTGCTTTCCTTCAAGTCAAATCCCAACCCACGTTTGCAGTGTAGCTGCCAGTAACTTTTGGACCTGTTTTTTACACTCGTCACGTGTTCACTGCATGAGACAACCCAGTTTTCTCTCAATGATCAGAATCACGAACATCTACGAACGTTCCCTGAACGTGATGTGAATAGACATTCATTTTCTTTGCAATGAAGATGCTGGCGTGTAATTGGTCTGTAAAAGATAGTCAGTGCTGTTCGTCCAATATAAATTATCTATTGTTGAGTAAAAGCCTAATTTTGAAAAACAAACACAATAGACCAACACTTTGTACTTTTAGTGGCTCTCTATACTTCCAAAGTAAAACAATATAGCAGCAAATTACAAAATTACCAAACTAAATGAAAGGAGGGATTTGAAGTAATTTGCAGGAACAATAGAATGGTTCATGAATTATTTAGAATTTAAATTAAGAGTGTTAGCATCTTAACTTTTAAATAGCGTTACCTCGAATACGATTTATTAAAGACTAAGTGAAAATTTCATTCGTATGACTTTGAAGATAAAAAAATTCTAAGTCTTAGAACTTTTTTAACAAATACCGTATTTTCCGCCTAATAAGCCGAATTTCTGGCCCTAAATTTTGGGCCTGATTTTTGGGGGTCGGCTTATTGGCCGATCACCAGCTTTGGACCAAAAATACCGAAGACCAAAATCGGCCCCAAAATCATATCTTTGATCCCACAGTTACGGCAGAGTTATTTCAGTTGAATAAACTTTATTAATTAATATAAAAAGGTCTATACATTACGAATGACATTATTCATAGAAATAACAAAATTCATAAAAAAATACACGCTTTAATCTCAGAAATTTATTAAAGTCCATCAAATTCATCATCTTCGTTTTCTCTCGAAGTACAAGGCTGTGTCGCTTCATGAAGCGGGTACACCAGCTGTTGGTTGCCTTAAAGTCTCTTGAATTTTCTTTATTTCGACCAGCCCACTTTAGTGCAAAAATACAGATCTGGGCACGCGTGACAGTCAGGCCACTCTGCCGGTTTTCATGTCGCTACATCTTCTTCCAGTTTTGGCCACTTCGGTTAATTTTTCTGGTTACATTTACTTGTTTTCGACATTTCTTTCAGCACATATTCTGCTTTCTTCCATTCACGAACCTGTTTTTTATTCACACAATAATGGCGAGCGGCATTCATATTTGAGGTTTTTAAGGTTAGCTCTACTACTTTCAGTTTAAAAGCAGCATCATAATGCATTATTATTTTTGCAGGTGTAGACATCTTTGGCTTTTGACGGTACAATGATAAACTCCCACTACATACCCCTGGTATTTATACTCTGGGTTAGTAATTTTAATTACTGAGTAAAAATTCTGGAATTTCATTGGTTACCTAATTACAGTGAGTGGAGCCAATAACGAATGACATATTGATTCCATCTCTCTTCGGCTTATTGGGCGGTAATAAACAAAAAAACCCTCATTTTCAGAGCTGAAAATTGGCCTCGGCTTATTCGGCGATTCGGCTTATTAACCGGAAAATACGGTAATTATATTGTATATATATTAGCAGTCTTGGAATTTTTTTGTTTATCTTCAAAGTCATCTTCGGTAAATATATCAAACCATACAATCTGCAGTTGGTGGGCTTGTGCTAAAAGGGTCATTTTAAAATAAATTTTTATTAGCAGTAAGTACGCTTAGCGCTAAAATTGCTACAACTGCACAAAATGGGAAGATTATTTTTCAAATATAATTAAATGCTATAAACTAGTTTCTTAAAGACTGTATGACGCAACTGATGAGGCACCTGTTGAAGTAGGTTTCTCACATTTTACTTTATTCCAACAAATACTTTTATCGAAACCGTAACAGTATTACGCATGGAAACGGGTTTCGCCAAAACACAAGGCTGTTAACCAAAATAAACATCTTTACAGGGGAGTAATTGTATATATTATAATTTTTTATTGTTATTTTTTAGATTTTTAGAATATTCATAACAAATAAAAACATTATAATTAAATAATAGAAAATAAAATAAAAAGGCTACACTTGAATAATAATAATTCACAAACTACATAAAGAGACCGTAAGGTAGAAAGTGAAATATAAATTGCAGCAATTGAAATACAAATGTTAAGTTTCATCAAACATAAATATTGGTTATTTGTGACTGTATTTTTAATCTCAGCGATACTTTACATGCGCAATACTAAACAAAGCAGAGAGCATTAAAATTAAAGCCTAACTATTACTAATTTTGAATTATTGGCTTGAATGAATGCTGTCATATGGGATCTTTTCAGCGTTAGATCGTAAAACAAAACTGACATTCACTTTTATCACGCACCTACAATTGAAAATGCAAAAACTGTTCAGCGTTGTACTCAATAGCACGCGCTGACTATTAAGTTACGCTCGACCCATAAATGCTTCGAAGTATTGAGTAAAAGCTTAACAAACAAAAATTAGAATGCATTTCGAAAATAAAAAGCAAATTTCGTAATGAAACGCTGAAGCCTTTAGAGTAATGTTTCCTATGGACGAACAAGCAGTCAACATGTTATTATTGTGTTACATTAATTGTGTATTATTTACAATAGTTACAATACTCAAAATGAAAAACGTGAATTATTGTTCTCAGTTCTATCATGAACATGAAAATACTTTGAAAACATAACTACTTCAATAAATACTAAGGCAAAAATATTGTTTGAAAATAGCTTTAGTGATTTTGATCACTAAATTAAAAAAAATACCAGAGAATGGCTAGACATTATTGCTTTTAAGTTAACAAAAAGTGGCTATAAACAGTCTGGCGTTTTTTTTTAATGTTAAAGTAACGAAGGTGCTGTCTGTGGAACGTTTTACCTATAGTTCGTTAAGTTAACAAAGAAACTACTTGTGGACAGTTCTGCGTTATTGTTCATTACGTTAACAAATGATCTTCCTGTGAGAGGCTTCACTCTAATCTTCGTTGTGTTGAAAAAGAAAGAATTACTTAAGAACATTTTTGCATTATTGTTGGTTTTCCTTTTCATTTAACAAATGAAGTAGCTTTGTAAAGTTTTGCATCCTTATTAAATTATAAAAAGAACTGTCTGTGAAAATTTTGAAGTTTTTGTTTATTAACTTAACACAATGAAACTGCCTAGGGACGTTAGTGTTTGTCAAGTTAACAAAAGTGGTGGTGAGCACTGTTGAAACGTATATAGTCATATTGCTGGAGAAGACCCTAGAGATTACTGTCGAACCGTATCTATACATATTATTACAGAAGGATCTAGTGAACACTGTTCAAAGTTGTCTATGTATATTGTTAGAAAAGACTCTCGGGATCACTGTCAGAAAGTATTTAGATATATTATTACAGAAGACTCTAGAGAATCACTGTCTAAAGGTATCTCAACATACTGTTAGAGAAAACTCTAGAAATCACTGTTTTACATGTATCTCAACATACTGTTGGAGAAAACTCTAGTGATCATTGTCTAAAGATATCTCAACATACTGTTAGAGAAAATTCTAGTAATCATTGTCGAAGTACGTTACACTGCTGGTATTGTCCTGAATAATTTCAGAATGTCAGGTAATTTATGAAAAAGTTGGTACACTTTGAATTTTCCTTACAGAAATTGGCAGAGATGTTTTATAGTGATGAGATTTTGAGTCGAAGATTCTACTATGTTGATATTAGTAGTTTATACATGGAAACTGAATACGACGTCGTCATGTTGAGAAGTACTTTTCTTTAAAACTAAAACATCCAAAGGACCACATGATCTATTGGTAAAACATTCAAACCACCACATGATCTATTGGTAAAATATCCAGACAACCAAATGATCTATTGTTAAAACATCCAAACGACCACATGATCTCTTGGTAAAGTCCATGTTGAAGGCCCAAACTACAATTCACGTCACAACAAATGACTAGATTTAACAAATCTAGTTCACAATAAAAGATCATGATCAAATTGTTAACTTGTGCGTCTTTTGATGTGAATTCAGCAACCACTTAAAAACAGGAAGAAAAAAATTATTCACTCCAAATAAATTCCCAGTAATTCATCAAAATCCAAATATTGGCAGAATTTTGCACTGAGCGAAATTATTTTCACCATTTTTAAGGGTGTGATGAGCAACGCGTACACCTCAATCTCATCAAAATTTTCAAATTCATCGAGACAGTATTGGAAATACTTATAGGTGGTGTTTATTTGTTTGCTGTTAAGCAACAGTATTGAAACCCGGATTCTAGAGTTATAAGACGACAGACTTACCGCTGAACTAAGAAAGTGGAAGGAATAGATGGTCAAGAAGAATGTGCAATCAATGTGCTGTTATTGCAGACATGGACTTCGGTGTGTTTTCACTATGCTCACTAGGGGAATGGATGGTCAAGAAGAAAGAAATACAATCAATGTGTTGCTATTGTAGACATGCGCTTCGGTGTGTTTTCACTATGTTAACAAGTTGAACTTTATCGTATTCTGACAGTGTTTGTTATTTAGTTCAGTCTTTTATATGTTATTCTAACACAAATATAATGCTTTTGAACGGGTTTACGAGTAGGACGCTCGTGAAAAACATCGTTTCGTATCAATATTACAAATTTTTAGCTGCCTATATTTGAAAATTCCTCTTTTTCCGAAAATCACGCAACTGAATTGCTTTTGGAAATTTACACATATATTTAAATCGCAACGAACCTACTTACTTTGTAGAAACATATATTGTGACAGTCAATCACAGTTTTTGATTCAGACAGTAGAAGCACATCTGGCCAGTACATATGAATTTACAATTTGTATTTGTGATTCAAAGAATACATGCCACCCTATATCTACACTAAAGGATTTACTCTTACTCTAACGCACAAACAGCTAAAGGCGTTCCGATTACCTTTTCTGTATTGAGTTTGGAGTTGTATAAAGAGCAGTTTTATTCGTTTGTTGTGACTTGAGGGCGACCGGGGCTCGAACCCGCAACCGCCGGATTACGAGTCGAACGCCTTACACACTTAGCCATGCCGGGCACATAATTAGCATGAATTTTTGAGTTTATGTGTTTTTTCCGTTCTCATCGTGAAACGTTAACAACCACACATATATTCAAGTAAGTTATTTAAAACAGTAAGCTCATACTTTATTTCAATCATAGATTCATTTATTCTGAAACAACAACGATGAAACTTTTAACGTGAAATTGTATCCGTATTTTATTAATATAAATTTCACAATAAAGGTTTCAGAAAACTTAATCGTATCCATTTAATTTGTCAGTGAGAATTAGGGTTAAATAATTATATTATTTTAAATACATGCTCTTAGATTACGAAATAGTTACTTCAAGTTAATTATTTTGTGTTAATCTGCAACACCCTCATTAAAGTTAAACAACCGTGTATCATCTGGTCTGAGGCAAGCTTCACGTGCGTATAAAATGTCATGCAGACCGAGTGTGCCAATTAGTAAGCAAAAAAAATACAAATAAATAATGTTAATAAGAGAAGTAGGTATAATAATAATATAATAATAGATATTTCAATGGTCTAATGTTTTTTGTTTTCATGAAAATTATAGAGGGCGTTTATTATTTTTTTATGTTAATATAATAAATAATAACAGCAATTCAGTTGCAAACGTTTAATGTGAAGAAATGAGGAACAGAATAAAATAAAACTTTTCTTAATCCAGACACTCTACTGGGTTAGACAACAAGATGGGAACTAAATGGCCAACTTTGACACTGAAAAAGAAACTCTTTCATTGCAAAACAATATGAAATTCGATCATTGATCCATGTATATATATATGTGTGTGTGTGTGTGTGTGTGTATGCTCAGAGAAGTTAAGATAAAAATTTATGGATAAGAAAGGCATTCACCGAACACTTTTGTCTTTAGATATATTTTGTTGACAACCAAACTGATGTGGTAGCAAAACACTATTTTACCAGTTGTTTTTTGTCTAATTTAGTAGAATTACAAAAATAATACTGGAAGCTGTTACGTTTCTACTCATAAAAGTAGCTTTTTAATCTGTCTTTCGTGTTCGTCTCTGTCCTCTAAGCCTATATATTCTTGTCTCCAAAGAGACCGTCTCTACATTAAGTTAAGTCTCAGAAAAAGTTCCCTTCTTTATTTTATTAAACTTGTTGACAGTTGGTTAGTGGTTGACATTTAACTCTTCTAGATTAAAATAAAAAGTTTTAATCTGTTCTTTTCTTCCTTTTACTTTTATTATCATTGCATATACTTTTGTATTAATTTACATTATTTGTAATCGTAGGAGACAAACACCATAAAGACACATTGTTGTTATTCTAAGAGTTTTAGTGACTTTACTAGTTTGCGTTACTTGTAAAACAATAATTTACTGTTGTATGTTTTCATGTAAAATGGATCTTTCATGCTTACCCGCCAGCGGTAATTTTGTAGACTTACAACTCTAGATACCGGATTTCGATACACCTTTTGGGTAGTGGCCGAGCATGGCCGAGAGCGTTAAGGCGTGCGCTTCGTAATCTGAGGGTCGCGGGTTCTCGCCCGAGTCGTGCCAAACATGCTCGCCCTCCCAGCCGTGGGGCCTTATAATGTGACGGTCAATCCCACTATTCGTTGGTAAAGAGTAGCCCAAGAGTTGGCGGTGGGTGGTGATGACTAGCTGCCTTCCCTCTAGTCTTACACTGCTAAATTAGGGACGGCTAGCACAGATAGCCCTCGAGTAGCTTTGTGCGAATTTCAAAAACAAACAAACAAACCTTATGGGTAGAAAGCAAATAGCCCATCGTGTAGTTTTGTGATTAACTATAAACATTAAAACACACTTTCAAGCATTTTAAATAACGTTGAAAGCACAAAACCCCATACTTTCACATACCTTAGACTGTATGTATCACTTGTACTAGATTACATAATATTTCATCTATCGAGGCAACGTCTCTTAACAATGGCGTTGTTACTTTCGCATCAAAAGGCGAGAGAAACTTGAAAAGTGACAGCATAAACATATACGCAAAAGGAACCAAGTAAATTTCAATAGAACAACTAAACGTAATTAAATTTACAATTATAAATACTTATATTCATTTATTATAACGTGCTAGAAAGGGGTGACACAATGGTACTCACTCTGCACTAAAAGGCGTAATACAGGATTATATTAAAACAATTTAGAATATGCCAATTAGCGAGTAATGTCACAATTACAAAAGACCGGAGTGATTTACAAATACATTTTGACGTTACTTAGAATTGTGGATGATACGGCGATACCTCCGTATACTGATCGATTTGCGGAAGGATATAAACTATCCCTCAGATGCTCGGATCATGAAAATGAGTTCAGATCGGGAAATCAGAATTTCAAAGATAGAAACATCCCTTTTACTTATTTGGCATCAGGAATTAAAGGAATTTAATAAGCTTTGAAAACCACGAGCATAGAGAAAGAAACCGGAATCATGTTGCTGCCTGTTCGTATAAAGTAAAGTGTGTTATTTTGTAACACAGTCGTCAGTGATAAAGGTCTTCTAATTATCTTAATAAGACTTTTAGTCATAACTCCCTTTCAATCATTGCATACTTCAAGCGGTAACACTACGAAATTGTTATTAATTTCATTCAGTACGGTTATTAACTAACGCGCTTATAAATTCTCTGGGATCGGACAATTGAAGAGAGAATTGGAAACATTCGTTCTGATACTGGAAATGGATTATGAAAAACATGCATAGAAGAGTGATTTTTATATGCAAAAACGGCTCGTTTGGGTTGAGAAAATATTTCAAATAGAAGAGCGAACAACGTTTCGACCTTCTTCGGTCATCGTCAGGTTCACAACAAGTGGGTTTCTCGACATCACTGAGAAGAGTGATTTATTTGTACATGTCAGCCAATTATGTGGAATTGCACAATGAAATCTACACTATAAGGCTACTGTTAAGATAGTCGACATGTAGGCACAGTATGATCAACATTGACACTAGTGATGTGATAAGGCTCCAAAATCGTTTTATAACAAAGTATCCAAAGTCGTTTCAACAGGTTATAGCAAATTCCATGAATGTTCATTTTTTATTTTATTTTTTATTGCAAATCTTGGATGAGGTGGTGGGCCCGGCATGGGCAGGTGGGTTAAGGCTTGCGATTCGTAATCTGAGGGTCGCGGGTTCGCATCCCCGTCGTACCAAACATGCTCGCCCTTTCAGTCGTGGGGGTGTTAAAATGTGACGGTCAATTCCACTATTCGTTGGTAAAAGAGTAGTCCAAGAGATGGCGGTGGGTGGTGATGACTAGCTGTCTTCTCTCTAGTCTTACACTGCTAATTTAGGGACGGCTAGCGCAGATAGCCCTCGAGTAGCTTTGCGCGAGATTAAAAAACAAACCAAGTCAAATGAGTCACAAGTGGTCGTGGTGCGTGTTTTTTCTTGCAAGACAAATGATTAAGAATTGAAGATTTTTGGTCGTAAAATTAAAAAAATGCACTGATGAGTAAAACTGGATTAAATTACACAGGTTTTATTATTAATAAATATTTTACTAAATAAATAAATAATAAATATTTTGAAATTGTTTTATAAAGTACGATATTTCTGTTGACCACGAAACCGCGCTGTAGGTTGTGTTTATAAATATTTTCACATAATTCTGGCAATGGAACGAAAAATATGGACCTGAACTTATACGTGTTTCCACACCCGCTAAGTATAAGTAGATATACATTTGTCATGTGTATAATAATTGAATTTCAGCCAGAGGTTTCATTAGCAAATGGCGCCGGTGTTTGAAGCTTCCGAGTGGATTTTCCAGAACAGACATCGCAATCGAAGTGACGAGAAAAGGACGAACAATCGAGCAATAGCAAACAAACTTATCGTCCTCTGTATATAGTTACTATCAATGTGAAGCGAACATAACCAGCCTAATATTCTATTTGCTCTTAATTTCATTATTGATAGACGTGGTAGCATTTACATAAAATTGTCTTTAGATTAAATTTGCATGATGAAAATAAATATGTTGGTGCTTCTTTTAAGTCCAGGTTGCTGTCTTCTGACAATAAGTTCTCTTTAACCATCTTTAGCCTGTATATTAAGGTCGTCTTCTTTAGTTAAAGGTCAAGAAAATCGTAATACGAGCTAATATCTACGTCCATGGTTTAAATATCTATTATCTGAGACCATAGGTTGATACATTATTAGTTACTAACTCTAAGTTAGTGCGCCAATAATATTAGAAATTCTTAAAGTAAAAGTTGAGATAATAAATAAATAATTCCAAAGTTTCGGGATAGAATAGCTATTGAATTATTAATTATTGAACTCTATTTTGGTACAATAATGCATTACTAATTCTTAAATTATATGTTGATAGAATAATTCCGTTATTAATTTTTAATCAATATCCAGATACAGTAAATATATTATTAATTCTTTAACAGTAAGCCATTATACAGCTAGTACTTATCTATTTATAAAGTACACGTTGATAGGGTAAATATATTATTAACGTTTAAACTCTACTTTGATTCAGTGATCCAATAAAACATTTTCAAATCGAAGGAAGGTACAGTGATTAGATTATTAATTCTTAAATAATAAGTTGACGAAATAGCGCTGTTTGGAATCTAAAGTTATGAGTTATATCATGAATTACAGTTTAATAATCCGTGTTGAATTAGAGATCATTAGAATTACGATTTGTAATATATATAGCAACTGGTTCAGCTTGTCGTACATTGATAGTTGTTGTGAAAAACAACTTATTATTCGATTAGAATTAGAGTAACAAAGGTGTTTTCTATTAGCCTAAACAGTAACTCTAGGCTATTCTAACATACCGTATATTTTAAGATCCCGTTATTTTCCCATTACTAACGGTAAAATTGAATTGTGCGCACGTGATCTCTCAGCATTGTCTATAGATTTTAATAATGAAGAATGGCCCGGCGTGACTAGGTGGTTAAGGCACTCGACTCGTAATCTAAGAGTCCCAGAATCGTATCCCCGTCACACCAAACATGATCACCCCTTCAGCCGTGAGGACGTTATAATGTGACGGTCAATTCCACTCTTCGTTTGTAAAAGGTAATTCCAACAGTTGGCGGTGGGTTGTAAGGACTAGCTGCTTTCCCTCTAGTCTTACACTGCAAAATCAGGGACGAATAGTGCAGAGAGCCCTTGCGTAGCTTTGCACGAAATTCCAAAAACAAACATCCTGAGGCTTCCATTTAATATAATAAAATAAAGAATCGTTTCAAAAAGTCTCAGATTTTATTTTAACATACTGGTTGTCATTTCATTTTTCTCTTGTATCCATAGGCACCAGTATTCTTTATTTCAATTTGAAACACATATGAATGTAACAGTTTTATTCCAAGCAATGTCCTGTTTGTCAATATAGCATTTATTATTGTCATTCTTTTTAGTATATGTTAGTTTTTAAGCACTAAACTACTCAAGGCTACTTGTACCCCGCTGGGACAGCGGTAAGTCTCAGCATTTAGAACGTTAAATCAGGGGTTCGATTCCTCTCGGTGGACATCAGCAAATATCTCCATTTGGCTTTATTATAGGAAAAAAAACACACACAAAAGGATGCCTCCATCCGTCATTATTAATATACTATATACCAGAGCTAAGGTAAATACCACTATCCTACAGCTATTTTCGTCTGGTCTAATAGTGGAATTTTACTGACACTCTCACAGGGCACTTACTGTCTCAAAGTGCGACGTACGTCATCGTTGTAACGGGATAAAAGCCACGAATCCTTGAATTCACAGTCACTAAGCTAACCCACTACAGTGAAAGATTGTCAGATTTTAGCGTTAAAAGCTGTTATGCTCACCACAGAAGAAATCTTTCTGAATATTTGTCAGCAAATACTTGTCTGTTTACCTTGACAAATCACCATCTACTTCACCTTATCAAATGATCGGATAGCCACGTTGTGTTTATTACTTTAGCCTAATAAATTATTGTTTACACCACAATTTACTTTTCTGTGATTTGTTATGTATTCTGAATCAACTACCAGTTGCCAGTTATAAATATAAATAACAGAATAAATAAATTTATAAAAACAACTAGTTGTTGATATTGAACGCTGTCAACATTTAGGATAAACCTTAAAAACAGAAAAATCCATGACATTTTAGTCCGTTTTAAGCATGTTACGTTTGCTTTATGGCCTGTTTACTTCTCATTAAATAATTGGAGCTTGAATTCATTAAGAATAACTTTTTACTAAGTTGTGCTTAATCACAACATCATAAAGATACCTGAAACTACCAAACTTTATTGATGATTCGATAAAAAAATAGCTGATTTAGAAAAATAGCATGTGTATATTTATACAATGCACTTGTAACGTAAAATAAGTGAATTGTTGTTGTTTTGAATTAAGCAAAAAGCTACACAATGGGCTATCTGTGCTCTGCCCACCATGGGTATCGAAACCCGAATTTTAGCGTGTAAGTCCGCAGACATACCGCTGAGCCATTGGGGGCAAAAGAAGTGAACAATTTATTTTGAATTTCGCGCAAAGATAACACAAGAGTTAATGTGGATAGCTGTTCTTAATTTACCAGTCGCCCAGCATGGCTCGGTGGTTATGGCACTCACATCACACCAAACATGCTCGCCCTTTGAGTCATGGGGGCGTTATAAAATTACGGTCAATCCCAATACTCGTTGGTAAAAGAGTAACCCAAGAGTTGGCGGTGGGTGGTGATGACTAACTGTCTTCCCTCTATTATTGTACTGCTAAATTAGGGACGGCTAGCGGAGATAGTCCTCGTGTAGCTTTGCGCGAAATTCAAAACAAATCAATCAATGAAGAAAATATAACTGATTATAGAAAATAAAAACTTGAGATATTTATTTTATATTAAATAACAATAAATTGATTGTATCATCAATAAGTAAACATAACCTGTGAAACATATAAAGTAAAACAAAATCATAGAAAATTATTTTGGTTTGTTTTTTTAATTTCGCACAATGCTACATGACGGCTGACTATGTTTGTTTGTTTGTGCTGAATATCGCGCCAAGCTACACGAGGGCTATGTGCGCTAGTAATCCTAATTTTGCAGTGTAAGACTAGAGGGAATGCTGCTAGTCATTGCCACCCACCGCCAACTCTTGGGCTATTCTTTCACCAACGAATACTAAATTATGTGCGAAATTCAAAACAAACAAACAATTTAACCTCCTAGTAGTCGATCAGACAAGTAAAATCCATAGCTGGCAGCGCTTTAAAACTGTGCGAGCTGATTACATTAAAATCTGGTTTTAATACATGCGATGGGTGGAGTGTAGTTTTACAGTTAACAACAGAAAGTAAATTCGACACATTGATTATGTGTCCAGCTCTTTAAAGGTCACAACCTTTCAGTTAGGGATGTTTCATTTATTGGCGATAACATTTAATAAATTGTTAAGGTGCGATCACGGGTTTTTAACTACTGTGTTAGTGTTTTTTTAATTTGGTTTGTTTCGAATTTCGCTCAAAGCTAGACGAGGGCGATCTGTACTTCATAAGGAAGCGCATATGTTTGTTTTTTTGAAATTTCGAACAAAGCTACTCGAGGGCTATCTGTGCTAGCCGTCCCTAATTTAGCAGTGTAAGACTAGAGGCAAGACAGCTAATCATCACCAACCACCGCCAACTCTTAGGCTATTCTTTTACCAACGAATAGTGGGGTTGACTGTAACGTTATAACGCCCCAACGGCTGAAAGGGCGAGCATGTTTAGTGTGACTGGGATTCGAACCAGCGACCATTACGAGTCGAATGCCTTAACCACCTGGCCATGCCAGGACTAGTTTTTCTTATGACATGCAAGTATAACATAGAATTATACTTTTATAACGTATTATCATATACGTTTATATACATATCTATATAAATACATTAGTTGCGAAACGAGAAAATCCACAGAGAGAAAAGAAGAAAACAAAAACATGACAGCTTCAATTTGGAATGTGGCGTCTCTGATGACTCCAATATGCGTGACCACTGTCCATAAAGAGGTTTTTATAGCTCACGCCAACACAGACAATGTCGTTTTGTCCCATAAGACTGGTGGAACTGTAACTTTTCATTTCCGGCGTCATCTCCATACCAACCGCTTTTGGTCCCTAATGGGTGGTTTCCTATTTCGCAACTGCCTTCTGTATTACGTTGTGATCGTTGAAAATGGAACAATATAAGCCTGCATACTCCTTTTTAACCTTACTGAAGTATAATCGAAATTGCCTGGACTAGTTTATTTTACGGATATTGTATATTAGAGTCTAGCACACCAGACAATTCTTTCGTAACGCAATCAGTTGTTGGATTAGTAATGAGTTTTTATAACTAAGAAAATACCGATCCTTTTAATTCGAGTGCACCAAAATACTTTTACTGAATTATGAAACAGCTGAGTTTTACAGAAAATATTGGTATAATCAGGTTTACTCTTTTCAATCACAATTTGTTTAAACGTGTAAATACATTCTTCAAAAACTATTGTTATATTAATGCTATAAATCAAAGTGTTTCAATTTTATTTTAGAACTTTCACGAGACAAAGCTCTGAAACACGTGGCATATATATATATGCTACCAAATTGTTAAAAAAATTTAAACCCATTTTATTTTGATCCATAAAAAAGTCTTAGAACAACACTATGTTATTATAAGAGTTCTATTTTATAGTGTTTTACGACAAGCTGTTGAGGTAAAACAAATATAACAAGGCAGTAAAATTGATATGAAAGTATGGGAAGCATCGTTTCGTTCTGTTCAAATGATACCACAGAGGGAAGCAGGCAACAGCTTCGAAAGGTAAGGTGAGGCTTAAACGACGTGACCAACACGATGTTGTTCCTGAAACGCCAGTAACTTACTTCCTCTTTCTCTATTACTATGAGAGAACAAATTGTTTCGAGTGAAAATAGAACAAGGATTTTTTTAAAGATCATACACTCAGGGGAAAAAATATGTTTCTTCTAGTAGAAGAGTAGACACCATATTTATTTCCAAGGAATGAGACTGGACTCTTATAAAGTTCAAAATGTTTCAGAAATAATAACAAACAGTACAGTTGCCTTTAAAGTAAAGTAGCCAAAGAGGTCGTAATGTCCCTAAATTTTGTTTCAGAGAACCCAAAAATATTTCTTAAAACATTTCAATTTCAAAATTTATTTGGACCAAGACTTTTTTAGGGTTGTTTTTTTATTCATTATATAAATTCACTGAGTGCATGTAATGATAAAAAATATTCTTAGATTGTTAGGTAAATAAAGCTGATCTAATTAAATTCAATATTACCTAAAACGACTAGTCATAAATATAAATCTTCTGAGAGAGATGCAACTTAAGTATCTATATACTGATAGTAAATTTTATATTGTTAAACTGAAACTGTACTCTTTAAGTTTAAAACGAGGTCAATCTACTATAAAATTGAAATGCTCATTTACCCTGACAATAGCGACGTGAATCCCAAGTTTTCTCGGAAACGAGAAATAAAGTACAAAGTTTTGGGAAAATGATGTTACTTTTGAACATTAACACCTGCCTCTAAAAGATAGTGAGACCCTTTGTTCTAGTCTAGACGTAAAATAATAGCCCAGAGAGATACCTTCTTGAAGCGTCCTTTCTCTATATGATATGCCGTTCACAAAAATCTTAGGTGACTCGTACGTTTCCGAATCTATATTTGACAGACATTGGTTTAACCTCAGATAACCTAACCTATGCAAACCTTTTAATATTTGTCAAGAAAAATACTTTTCATAGGAAATTAAACTCGACAATTATTGAAACTATTGAAACAAAGACACAGAGAAGTTAAATTAATCTTTCTTCTGTTTTTACGGGTTTTTTTCTTTTAATTAGAAGATTGATGAAGCAAATAAGTATTTTAAAATACGGTTCTAAAAGCCAAAATATTATTTATATGAATTAGCTTTTAAACCATACAGAAACAGTTCCAGAACAAACTATATTGAACGAGGGATCGTAGAACATTGCACACTGAGTATCTGTTGTTTTACAAAACGAAGAAGGAAAAGTCACCCGAGACTAAGATGAAACAACTTCATGTTAGAGCAAGATAAAACTCGAGTGAGATTAAGGTGGATAGCGTAGCTTGATGGTTCAGTTAAGTGAAAGATATTTGTTTGTTTTTACACTCAAGATCAACTGGGTACAATAGCCTATTGTGCATATTTGTGCTTTAATAAAAAGCAGTCGCTCACACACATTTGGTTAACTGTAACAAACGCAGAAATAAATAACAATTTCTATATAAAATATACTGCTAATTATGGTAAAAAAATACACACACAGAGGAACAGCAAATGGTCTTTTAAACATATTTGATGTTACTCACTGTCGAATTTGGAAAGACTGTTTTCTGTTATCGAATTAAGCACAAAGCTACACAATGGGCTATATGTGCTCTCCCCACCACGGGTATCGAAACCCGATTTTTAGCGTTGTGAGTCTGCAGACATACCGCTGAGCCACTGGAGGGCAATTTGATAAGAGTGCTTTTCTTTAAGTTTAAGAGTTGAACTAGAAACATTTGTACTCGTTTTCGTTTATTAACCTGCAATGAGGTGTGTGCCAGTTCGGGTCTGAACAAACTTATTCTTTTGTATTTCTTTTATAATTGTAACATTGTGGTTCCGACATTATTTGCGTATATAAAGGAAAAGGTTTTTCCACACTACCTCCTACTTTTATTTCACAACTTCATCAAAGTTAATCACAGCAATGTAACAATGGATTAACAAGAAGTTTTTTAACCTTGGTGATAGCTTTTCTTTTACCAAGAAAATTTATTAAACATTGTAAAAAGAACAATTAATTGCGATTTCCTCCTGGCAGTAAGTGAGAAAAGCGATAGTTTTAATCAAACTCCCCCATGCGTAAATTATTTATTTTCCTCAGTCACTCCTAATACAGAGTAGCTCAAGCAGCGAATTAATTTTGTATGCAACCCTTGTTCATTATACCCTTTAAAAGATTCGTGTAAGTGTGAATTGATTTAAGGGGTGTCACACTGGGAGACACGACTCCCACACACTTCTCTGTGTAGATAATAAAATAAGATTCTCTGTTCGTATTATTCAACTAGACGTTTCGAACAGAACTACTCAATAGAAGATTTAATGAGCCCGAACTTTGTGATAGTAGTTTTGTGAAAAATCGCTTTGATTATAAGACGTTTTACAAAGGGGGATTCGAGAATTTAATGGTGCATGCACCCGCGGCTTATTCTCCTGAGTTCCGTAGTACTGTTAAGCCTAGCGCGTGTCTGGCAGCTCGTGACAATAAGCACATGCATAATGGACATAATGGCGCTGCTGCACATGATGGCAAAGAAACAAATGGCTAACGATAGGCCTCTCACTAATGTTGCAGGTCATACGTTTGTTAGGAATACCAAACTGAGAATAAGCATATTTAGCCAGACACACGCCGTCTTTTGTAATTTGAAATATTGACTTCGTGCAGTTATTAGCTTCAAGCAAAGTTAAGCAATCAATAAATCGTTTCAAATTATTCTATATGACGATCATAAAGGAACACTGTTGTTAAAATTCATTAAACTCGTGCTGTTTTACTGAAGATCCTTCCTATTATGCTTAAGCTGCGAGTAATTAAACCAAACCTATCACATAGTAAAAGGAAGAGTCAAAAATTCGACGTCATTTAGACTGCAAATTTCTTTCATAATAAGGATCGCTATTTATTCATAACATAGAAAAGTGGTCAAAAGGTATTTATCATGCATATCATTCGGAAAAAATCTTGTGTTTACTTGTACCGTTGGTTTCTGCTGGGAGGATAATTAATGTTTGTAGTTTCGGTTTCTGATGGAGTAAGATTACTGTATTATGTGTAACATCACTATTTTATGTAAAAAATTACTATTATTGTGTAGCATTACTATTTTATGTGTAACATTACTATTTTATGTATAACATTACTATATTATGCGCAAGAGTACTGTATTATGTGTAAGCTTACTATTTTATGTGTAACATTACTATATAACGTGTAAGGTTACTATTTTATGTGGTATTTTACTGCGATACTTCACTTACTTGAAGCCCAGCAGTAGTGGTAGTAACTGATAAAAATTAATTATATAAATGTATTATCAGAAATGAACAAAATTGCCTTAATTGATATATTAATACATTACCTGAAGTGACACAGCGATTCATGATCAGTCATTACCTGAAGTGACACAGCGATTCATGATCAGTAATAAAAAAAGTTCCCAACAATGTCAGAAAATCCATAATCCTTGAAAGGTGATACACTGACGTGTTGCCAGTAATGCTATTGTTGTTTTGAATTTCGCGCAAAACTACACGAGGACTATCTGCACTAGCCCTCCCTAATTTAGCAGTGTAAGGCTACAGAAAAAACACCTACTCATCACCAGTCACCTAAAACTCTTATGTTTGCTATTTTACCAACAAATATTGGGATCGACCGTGACTTTATAATACCCCTGCTGCTGAAAGTGCCAGCATACCTGGTGTGACGGGAATTCAAACCCGCGATTCTCAGGTTACGAGTCGATAACCCTAACCACCTGGCCATGCCGGGCCTACTAGTAAAGACAGAGTGACTCATTCAGAGTAGAAATATTCTGCTACATCACAAACAGTGACACACTGCACATTATTAGCCATGACTTACTTCCAGAGCATAAGCAGCGACAGAACTCCGCATTACCATTAATGACCTAGTACTACATTACAGCAGTGACACACAACCATCTTGTCAGTAGTGAAATACTACCAGATATTACACACTGTTAATAATAGTCACTTTAACACTGTTAGTAGTGAAACATTAACTTGTTCTCAGTAATGGCACTATGACATTGTCATTAGTGAAACATGATCATATTACTAGAGTGAAAAACTTTCATTATCACTGAACTTCACTTACATGGAGTTTTATAGTGAAACGTAAACAAATATTACGTGGTTGTGTGTCTGGTTTTCTTGCTAAGTTGCACAATGCGTTCAACTCATGTAAAAATCACCGAATTTTAGAGTTATACATCTTTAATCTTAGTCCTCAGCTGGAACAGCGGGAAGCCTACAGATTTTCAAAGCTAAAATCAGGGGTTTGATTCCATTCGGTGGACACAGCAGATAGTCCTATGTGGCTTTGCTATAAGAAAACACACACAGCTACTTTGGACAAAAAATCACTTAGAAATAAGTCTTATTCTTTAAACAGCATTCAAACTTTCCTTTTCATTAATTAAGACCACCGAAACTTTGACAAGAAGCAAAATAAGGGATTTCACAATTTTTAGATGAAATTAAAATTTGTTCACCTGTTCACACTGTTACAAATATGATTGTTTCACAAGCGCCCATTTGTTCATAATATTGATGTTTTACAAACTGCAATCAAATCGGCTGGATGATTTACACCAAAACCTTGACAGATACACGAGACGCTGTGAATGTCAATGACATTACCTATTTCCATGTTCATTACTTTTCACTGAAAGTTGATTTACGTCATTTTAAATAAATAATGGACGTGATGTTATTAGCGGTTTCCTTGTACTCGAACTCTGTTTACGAGAAATTTCAGGCACTAAGCCACCTGTCTTAGTAAATAATACTTTAAAAGGCATGAAACGTTATTTAAATTGGTGTTTTAGACATATTTTTTTTATTTAAATAGGTTGCTTTTCTGGTGGTAAAATATTGTACGAGCTCAGTAGGAACTGGAGTTGTGCCTAACTGTAGGCATATATTTGCCCTTTCCTGTGTGTTAACATTGCCAACATACAAGATAATTGAAAATTTAGAATTTAAAATCTACAGATATTGATTGCTAAAAAAAAGAACAAACAAAGCTGGAAATCTGATGTTGACAGTTTCATCAAGCTACAGATATTTATTATGATTCCACGATAACGTTATTGCGGCTGTTATGTACATTAGTGAAGGATCGCATAGAAATTTTGAAAAAAAATGATAATTCTATCTTTCTAATTTCCTTGCGATGTAAAATTTTCTGAGTTTTCATGTTCTGTCATCAAAAAATCACGTGCTATTCTAGAATGTGCGTCAGTTGGAAACTACAACTCGTGAATTTTCTATTGCATTAATTAGAAACTGCCACGCGAAAAGTTCCCTATTTTAATGTTGCGTATTGTTACTCGAGCCATTTCTGTTCACTGTTACTCAAACTTGCTGTCTCTGTGTGGATTTCCGCAGTTTTGTTGTTAACGATGGCCGAATGTCATAACAGATTTTTGTAATCATACAACGATGGTGATTCTTTCTATAATTTGGGGCCGTGGGAAGCGCTAAGGCCAGGCAGGCCATGGTGTGACCACTTTTTATGGCTTTTGTAGTTACAACTTATGTATTAGAATTTGCATTCTTTACTTCGATACAATACGTTGTGTGTATGCAGTATTTGTAGTTAAAATCGCTCAAAGTTCAATCTCATAGCTATAAATTTTTGAAAACAGCAATGTGGCAGTGGCCTGACCACTAAAATAAAACTTTATAAGGCGGTGCTATTGTTATACTTAGTTGAAATTATTAATACTGCATTTAAGTTTATGTCATTTATTGATTGCTTTTTTGCTGTTTAAAGAGTTAATGATAAGATAGCGGTTGTGAATGATGTGTTGTCGATAATTGGCGACTTAAACAGCTAGGTGCCACTGTTGTTTAATTCAAAACGGTTGGTATGGGTAGAGAAACAAAAACTCAACATACTAAGAAACCAAATAAACACAGCCATAAAACTATGCTCACCAGATAAAATTAACGACGAATTCGACTAAATAAAACAATACTTCATCAACATCAATAAGTTTCCTCCACAAACCGTAGAAAACATTATACGCACACACATACACAAAAAGCAAAATCAACCAACAAAAGTAAATATATCTCATGAATCAAAAAATCACGAAACCATATACTGCTGCATACCATATATTCCCAACATCAGCAGAAAAATAACCAACATTTGGCAAAAAACTAGTAACAAAATATGATACTTTAGTTAATACCAAATTTATTCAAAAGCTAAGGTCTATACTATGTAAGAACTACACTAACAAACACCACACCAACATTATTTATAAAATACAAGGTGATAACTGCCACGACTTCTATATTGGAGGAACAAGTAGAAAAATGGAAACTAGATTAAAAGAACAAAAAAGTCACCTTCATACGTTTTCGAACACTGAAAATCAAATAAACACAACATAACTACAGAAAACGCCCGAATACTAAATAAAGAAACAAGCATAAACAAACGCAAAATTAAAGAAGCCTTACTTATGCAACAACTCAAGCCCAGTATAAACCAATACAAAGGAACACATTTATACCTATATTAATAAATATATTTAGCATATAAGCACGCCCTCTACATTCCTACAATTACACAACAGCCTCCAAAGCTACCTGTCAGTAACCCTTTCTTTGTGAACCCGACGACGACCGAAGAAGGTCAAAACGTTGTTCACTTCTCTATTAATGTCTTCTATACCCATACCAGTCATTTTTAAATATATAATCTTCTCTACAAGTGGGTTTTTTCGTCATCGTGGATTGTGTGTCATTGTTATCTATTCTTAGCAAACATTTGTGCACAGCACTCTATTGAAGAAAATTCATGTGCAGATCTAACAATATAAGCATGTTATAGAATCTATTTACATTGTTGTAATCTGTGTTCCATTATCTCAGAAGAAATTTTGCTCTGTTCTGATAAGATCACTTTGTTGCTCCTCGTCTTTTGTTACATCACAATACGACATTGACGGGAGCCCCTCATTAAATATATAATGAAACAATCTTTGTCCTCAATAGGGTCCTTTGAAAATAACTTTACATTTTACTTGTTTTTGTTACATACCAGTAGATACAGTGCTGGTCAAAATCTTGAGCCCAGTGAACATAAAGAAAAAATATGCATTTTTAGTTGCTAGATTCAACCACTTATTGGAATAGAGCTTCGAAAAATGAAACAAAGAAAATGGAGAATAAAAGTAAAATCTTTTTTAGCATTTAATAGGGAAAATGTGAACACTATGAAATTATCCTAAATACAAGCTGGTCAAAAGTTTAAAACCGTACTGAAACGAAGCGTTAATCGGTAAACACGTAATGAAATTTAGTCATTTGTGTTCAAGTATTAGCGTTGTCAACATTTCCCACTGACATCTCCTTTTGCTACATTGAGTAAAAACATGGCAAAGACTAAAATAATGTTGACATAGTTTGAACGTGGCATAACTGTCGAGCTGCAAAAGCAAGGTCTCTCTCAACGTGCCATCGCTGGTGTGATTAGGCGTAGTAAAATTGTTGTTGCAAATTTCTTAAAAGACCCTGAGGGATACGGAACGATAATTTCAAGTGGTCGGCCGAAGAATATTTCGCCTGCATTGAGCAAGAGGATTCGACGGATTGTCCGGCAAGACACCAGCCGATCGTCGAACCAGATTAAGGCCCTTACAGACGCAGAATACAGCTTAAGAACAATAAGACGACATCTAAGGGAGAAAAGCTTTAAAAACCGTAAACGTCTTCAAAGGCCACACCACGAAACAGCTCGGTTACACTTTGCTGAGAAGCACCAAACAAAGGGGCATAAAAAAGAGGAAGAAGGTTTTGTTCTCTGATGAGAAAAATTTAACCTGGATGGTTCATATAGCTTCAACGTAACTGACACAATAAGGATATCCCACCAGAGACATTTTCTACACTACACAGTGGATGAGGTTCCATCATGATCTGGGGTGCTTTCTCCTTCAATGAAACATTGAAGCTTTAGGTTATACAGGGGCGTCAAACAGTAGCTGGCTACATTGGCATGATAGAGAGAGCATCCTTATACAATGAAGGCCCTCGCTTGTGTGGAAAGGACTGGGTCTTTCAGCAGGACAACGCTACAATCCACAATGCCCGCAGGACAAAGGACTTTTTCATGGCGAATAATGTGATTCTTTTGGACCATCTAGCGTGTTCTCTCGAAATGAACCCTATTGGAAATGTTTGGAGATGGGTGTCAAGGGAAGTCTATAGAAATGGACGTCAACTCCAAACAGTGCATGATCTTGTGAAACCATTTTCACCACTTGAAATAACATTCCAGCCAGCCTTCTGCAAACGCTTATATCGACCAGACCAAAGCGAATGTTTGAAGTTACTCGCAATAACGGCCGTGCAACTTACTACTGAAACCTCTCTTTGGGCATTTCCTACCTTGTTTAAGACATTTCTTTTGTATGGTTTTAAACTTTTGACCAGCTAGTATTTAGGCTAATTTCATAGTGTTCACATTTTCTCTATTAAATACTAAAAAAATTTTTTTTTTATTTTCCCTTTTCTTATTTTCATATTTCGAAGCTCTACTCAAATAAGTTCAGTCTAACAAGGCAAAATGCATATTTTTTCTTTGTGCTCATTGGACTTAAGATTTTGGCCAACAGTGTATGTACATTTTTGTTGTATATTTGTTATTTATTTTGAATAAATTCAATGAAGTGGTTGAGTGTGAAAAAGCCAAGGCAGGTAAACTGTTAAAGTATATAAACGTTCAACTGAACGCATATACACGCATTAGGTGAAAAATGTATTCTCCGCAAATAGGCATAAAAGCGTGAAAAATAAGGTTAGTGAAAATCATTGATTTAAAAAAGGGAAATAAAGATCGTTGTTAAAGTTTATAAACGAGTTGAATCTAAATGCAATGATTATATTACTAGATTATGGCCTAAAATGACCAAGCTCGTAAGGCGTGCGACTCGTAATACGAGTATCGCAGGTTCGCGCCCGCCTCGCGCCAAACATGCTCGTCCTCCTAGCCGTGGGGGTGTTATAATGTTACGGTTAATCCTACTATTCGTTGGTAAAAGAGTAGCCCAAGAGTTGGCGGTAGGTGGTGATGACTAGCTACCTTCCCTCTAGTCTTACACTGCTATATTAGGGACGGCTAGCACAGATAGCCCTCGAGTTGCTTTGTGCGAAATTCCAAAAAACAAACAAACAATACTAGATAATATTATATTACTAGAATCCCTAAAAAAATGTAAACAAACATTTATGTGTGAATGTATATTATTGTTAGTACTGTACTGAACTAGTGTCTATGCATCTTAAGAAGGCTGGTATAGGTCTTAAAACTTTTTTAGAAATAAAGTGGAAAACAACGTATCGATATTCTTAGGTCATTTTCAGATACATTGTTACTTCAAGTGGACTGGTGTCTACAGTATTTCCTCAAGTTAAAAATCCCTATTTTGACTCCATTAAAATTGACAAGTACTGAGCACGCGTGGTAAGAAAATTTGTAACTTGAGAAAATAATGTATACACTATTTACAGCATAACTTGTTTTGTTTTTTAGGGACGTACGCTTGAAAATATAATCTTTTTATTTTAATTCAACTCAGATCTTTACTCTTTAACGATATTTATTCCCTCTCTTCAAACGAAAATTTTATTATTATTATCATGATTATCATATGAAGGCATGAAAAGAAATATACACGATTGTTTAGGTTTTTGATAAAGTAACATCTATATTGTGTCAAAATTTATTTTTGAAATAGAATTAAAAGTTTCTACTAATTAGGGCAACGAATTTGGATCAACCAAACATATTAATAAAATATCAAAGTTAAAGTTATTCAAATGTTGGAGTTCAGCCTTTCTAAACTGTTTATCACTGAACTCCTTAAGTTACAGATGTATTATCTATATCCTACATTTATTGCTCTTACCAATGGGTGGTGTTATTGGAATTCAGATCATGAATATTTTTTCTGATTTTTTTTCATTTGATTTTTTTTGACGAGGTTAGATGCGTTCTCGAATTTTTCTTAACTAAGAATACAGTATTATGTGCACTAGCACTGGGTTTTACTGCAGTTTGACAGTCCACACAGTTAAAGAAAGATCCTGGTACTTTATTGACAAGCTCATCAAATCTTGTTTGGGGAAAAGAGGTGGCAATTATCCCTTCTACCTTCTCCCACCCTCATTAGCATCGCTTGTTCTAAATCAGTCAAGTCTAGTTGTCTGTGAATACACAAATAAGCACTACTTTAGACAGGTAAAAGTTTAAGTGTGAACGAGTGGTTTAGTTAGTTAGAAACTTAAAAGCGAAAAAGCTCTTGCCTGCTAAGGGCTAATCAGGGTAGTTGAACAGAGCAGTGTGAGAAACAGCTGTCGTGTGTGAATCAACAGCTGTATTGTGAAGCCTCTGGTATGATAAACAAAGGGGCAGGTAGTTAGTAACTGACAACCGTACAGGCACATCAGTATACACCTAACAACAAATAATACTGACTGATCAGAGTTAGGTACAAGGCTACTCTGTGGGTTATCTGTGCTCTGCTCACCACCGATATCGAAACCCAATTTCTAGCGGAATGCGTGCGCAGACATACGGCTGCTCCACTGGGTGGCTACAACAAATAATAGAAGATAAAAATAAACCACGTTTAGTCCTTAGACCGAGAATAGGAAAGCGGAAGAAATGCTGAAAAAAGTAACCTTCTTGAAATATATTAACCTTCAACATAAAAGGCCACGTGCTTATGAAAATTATAAGTTATAACCAAACAAGCTCGTGCTTGACTTTGTCAGAAACAAAATGTGAGATGTCAACAGAGCAATTATAAAAAAGAATTCATGAAACGCAACAGTTGTGCAATAAACAAGAATTATACGCAGTATTACTTACATAACACGAAATTTCTCGATATCCTTCAGTAAGTGCAAAAATTAAACAAAATATGAAATTAATATGAACTGCTTCGTCCACTTTGTAACACAGTTAGTGTAATTGTTTTTTATTAAATAAAAAGTTACACAATAGGATATATCTTCTGTGCCCACAGCAGGTATAGAAATCCAATTCTTAGTGTAAGTAGCCCTCAGATGTAACGTTCAGCCACTGGGCTGAGCTTACGTAATATATATATATATTGTTATTAATACAGAAGTGTTTGATGTGACAGAGAATTAAATAGTAATTATTGTTTGCATTTTAGAAAAAAGCTCCTTGCTAACAAGGTCTCCGATGGCTTTGCGGGTATTTAAATAGCGACGTTCCTTCTCTGCAGACAGTCCTCTGTGAAATTTAATTTTTTTTAAGGAAATAAATAAACACAATATAACTACTTCTGAAATGAAAATTATCAACAACTTCTATAATTATCAGACAAATAATTGAGTATTTGTTTGTTTTGAACGAAGCAAAAAGCTACACAGTGGTCTATCTGTGCTCTGCCCACCACGGGTATCGAAATCCGGTTTTTAGCGGTGCGGGTCCACAGATATACGGCTGTGCCAATAGGGTGAATAATCAGGAAAGATTATGTCAAAAAATCAACTATTGAGAAAACGTTACTGTCTTGCCTAAAGCAACTGGAAACGAATGCAGTTAATTAAAATCGTAATTAAAATAATTTTAAAACTTTATATTTCGCAGCTGTTAGTAAGTCTAAAGAACCCAGTACTTAATTACTATGATAGAGTAACCCAAAGGAAACAAAGAGGTTAAAGAAGTAAAATTATAATATTACTTTTTACTAACTGTGTCTATTTTACTTGTGCAGACTGAACCATACTGTTGCTTCAGGGTCAATCATTGAAGGATTTGTGTGTGAATGTGCGTCTGAATATATTGATGTTGTGAAACAATTATGTTCAGTTGATAAGCAGTTATTTTATGTAGAATCTCTGAAACACCTAAGTCAGAATCTTAATAACTATGTTATTATTTCCTACGTTTTATATCGGGTAGGTGGTTAAGGTACCCGACTCGTAATTCGAGGGTCGCGAGTTCGAATCACCCTCACACCAAACATGCTCACCTTTTCAGCCGTGGGGGCGTTATAATAAAACAGTCAATCCCACTATTCGTTGGTCAAAGAGTAGCCCAAGAATTGGCGGTGGGTGGTGATGACTATCTTACACTGCGAAATTAGGGACGGCTAGCGCAGATAGCCTTCGAGTAGCTTTGCGTGAAATTCAAAGCAAACGTTTTATATTTTAAGAAATCAGGTATTTTGACTTGACATTTATTTTATCATAAGGCTTACCTTTTGTTAGTTGACAGATTAGTACACTTAGAAATTGTTCTTTCAATAATTTCAAAATATATATTTTATTAAACCCCTCTGATGAGACAAAACAAATCGAGTCTAATAGCAAGCTTCCTATCATACACTGAGATTTATACAAAATTACGACCGATCAAACAAAATTTAATATAAAAGATTCAACTATATGAACCTTTAAAAATTTTTAGCTATAGTAATTTATACGAAAATTAACATACTTTTGAGAAACGAAGAAAAAATCTTACAGCGTATGTAACACAATTACTATTTCATGTTATACCTTCTTAAACATTAATCTTTCGCTGAAAGTTCACATATTCCTAATTATATGTATCCAATTAATAAGGGTTAAAAATATTTTTAATTTCACAAAAAACACGATTTTCATACAAATGTGAAATTACCTCAGCTACTTACAGTTTTTATTCCACTGAAATAAATCATTTAAGTATTTCTCTTCAAATCTGTGGGTCAAAGGACCGAGTTCCGTCACCGAACGAGCTCGTCCTTTCGGCTTTGGGAGCGCGATAAAGTTACAAGCATTTCAGGTAGCCGAACGTTGCCAGTGCATAATGTTGACTAGTTGTCTTCCCTTTTGTTTATCACTTCAAATTAAGATTTGAAAATACCCCTCGAGTAGCTTCGCAAATAAATAAACTCTTAACATTGGGTTTCGTAGTTGTTAATTAAGCTATATACATTTAGTAGTCTGTAACAGTCACTTGAATGAAAAGCAACCGACCAGAGAAAAATAGCATTTCTAACAAGAGAGTGTACGATGAAACGCAAGCTGAAAAAGTATTTTAATTGTCGACAAACGCGACCCGAGGCATGTAAGCAAGTTTTGACAGATGTAGATTTGAATACAATGTAGGTAGGAGCTTCTTTCATTTGAAAACAAGAAAAAAATCCTCAACAGTCCCGACACTTGAAATTATTTTAGGCAGGATTAAAGTAAATTAAACCATAATAACTTTTTCTTTTCAGAAGGGAAATTTTTTATTAGCTCTGTTTTGTGGGATTTGTTGGTTTTTTTGGCCCAAAATACCAAGCGAGGGACGCGCGTGTACCCGATTCGGTTCTGTAACTCAACTCATCGGGATCTGTACCACCCTCTTCTGAAATTGAAATTTTTTAAGCAGATTAGAGTAAATTAATCTATGAGGCCTTAGGCTTGGTCAGATACATCAATGAATATGATTTTACCTCCTGAGTCCGAAACTGTAATTACATCTCCAATCAGATCAAGAGATGATGGAGCTATGAGATAAAGTTTGTATTTAAAAAAAAACAACACCTGAGCCATACGCCCTACAGCGGCATATCTACGTAGTTACAACGCTAGAAACAGGCTTTCGATACCTGTATTGAGTAGAGCACAGATAACCCATTATGTAGGTTTGTGCTTAGCTTCAAACAAACAAGCAAATAAGAGCTATTCTACTTTCGCCCAAAGTTACTCTAGGGCTGTCTGCGCTAGCCGTCCCTAATTTAGCAGTGTAATACAAGATAGAAGGCAGCTAGTCATCACCACCCACCGCCAGCTCTCGGGCTACTCTTTCATCATGTCCAAGTCGTTAAGGCACTCGACTCATAATCAGAGGGCCGCGTGTTAAAATCTCCGTCACACCAAATATCCTCGCTCTTTCAGCCGTGGGGGAGTTATAATGTGACGGAGATTCGAACCCGCGATCCTTGGATTATGAGTCGAGTACCTTAACCACCTGGCCATGCCAGGCCGTTATTCGTCATTCTGTGATAATTTCCTTGTTGTTTATTACATTTCTCGCCTTGGAATTTATCGCGATACCCATGGAACACCAAGTGGTGCTCCACCAAATGAAATTACCGCCCCTCCTTGGTAACTGCGAGGTTCGGTTGTATTATCCATTTAAACAGTAACAATTCATTAATGTTTGTTTGATTAAACGCTTAGGTGGGTATTTACACTATTTTATCTTGTGCAAATATTGTACAAACATGCTCGCCCTCCCAACCGTGGGGGCGTTATAATGTGACGGTCAATCTCACTTTTCGTTGGTAAAAGAGCAGCCCAAGAGTTGGCGGTGGGTGGTGATGACTAGCTGCCTTCCATCTAATCTTACACTGCTAAATTAGGGACGGCTAGCACAGATAGCCCTCGAGTAACTTTGTTTGAAATTCCAACACAAACAAAAAAAGCAAATGTTGTATATTCTAAAATACTAAGTGTTGAAAGCCCGTATTAAAGGTAGCTGTGTAAAACTAATTGTGGAACGTCGAACATTATGAAATTCAGCTGTTAAAACTCCAAAACACTGATGTAAGCTTTTTGTTGCTGTAAATGTCCCTGATCTTTCTGTCATTTGAAGGTACATTCATGTTGCGAATGTTTAGAATATCGAATAAAATTCTGACTTAAAATCGCTTTATAAATCATTTCGCGTTTGAGAAGTGCGCAACAAAAAGTAATTGTTTGTTTTCTTATCTACTTAAAACTCAATGAATCATATGATGTGTATAGATGCAAAGGTGAATGAAGCTTGGCAATCTCATTTACTTTTAAGTTAATTAGGTTTTCGTCCATAAATAATTATTGGACTACAACTAAATCCTATTAAATTCAGACGTTCTAAAAGAGGCAGGCGGACGGTAGTAATTATAGTTTTCAAACCAAAAAGAAAAGAAAGTACATCTTGAAATATGCTGTATCAATCGTGGTATCAATAAACAAGTCTGCAAGCGTACGGAATTGCATTTACATGCCAATCGAAAAAGTCGAAGAAGATGTTGACAGGCCTTATACATTATCCACGTGATTTATAGCATTGAGTTCAACTCGGTTAAGAGCAAGACACTCTGAAACTTCAATGTTGCATTAGTTCAAGCAGCATTCACTACATCTGCAGAAACGTACAACAAGCATGCAAACTAGCAATCAGAATGTTGTGAATAATATAACGCGTCATGAAAAACCGGTGTTCTTTCCGTTATACGCATAAAATTTCAACTTCATTTTGCTGAGTCCAGTATTTTCTTACAGGAAATTGTTTTCCAGAAATAGATGGATGTCAGCTCTTTAAAGTGCATTAGGGCAATAGAGACATTCTGGAGTTGTTTTATTGGCTCTTTATGACTGAAATAAATATTATTCGGCAGTAACGTACATAATATCTCATACGTTTACGCAAACCGAACAACGAAGTCTACTAGATGCTGTCAGTTTCTTAAGAGTTTGCTTGTTTGTTTGAAGTTCAGCACTTTCTGTTCCACTTGCTACGAATATCGAAACCCGGGGTAAGTCTACGGATTTACAACGCTAAAACCAGGGGTTCGATTCCCCTCGGTGGACTCAGCAGATAGCCCGATATGGCTTTGCTATAAGAAAAACACCCATACAAACACACTCAAAACCCGGCTTGTTGCGTTTAAGACCGCAGACGGTTTCACTGGGTGGATTCTTACGAGTGAAAAGTGTTGTTGTTGTTTTGCATTAAGCACAAAGTTACACAATGGGCTATCTGTGCTCTGCCCACCACGGGTATGGAAACCCGGATTTTAGCGTGTAAGTCCGCAGACATACCGCTGAGCCACTGAAGGGCATGTGAAAAGTGTAATGGAGTGCTTTATCCAGCTTTCTCCACTGTAAAAACTATTAAGAACAGCTTTAATAACATTCACATAAAACAGAATTGGTGTACAAACGGACGAAACAACGAAATGATACACACGCTATCAATAGAAGGATAGAAGAATGGTGTCTCTTTTTTTTTATCTCAAACTTTTCAGACATTGAAGTTGCTTCTCTTAGATAAATTTTATATGTAAATTTTATAAACTTTTGCCTAAAATTGGTTTCTTTATTTATTGTTCCTGACGTCGCCAGGTGGTTAATTAAGGTATTGACTGCAAATATGAGGGTCGAATCCCCGTCACACAAAATACGCTTGTCCTGTCAGCCGTGGGGCGTTATAATGTTTGGTTAATCTCACTATTTGTTGGTAAAAGAGTAGCCCAAAAGACGGCAGTGGGTAGTGATGACCAGCTGCCTTTTCTCTAATCTTACGCTGCTAAATTAGGAAAAGCTAGCGTAGATAACCCTCGAGTAGCTTTGCGCAAACATCAGAACAAACCAAACTATGTACTTTAATACACGTGCGGTATTGGAAGACGCAGCAAATCGTTGTAATTTTAAAACTTCCATACTTTCCAAAACTCCACTTTTGAAAGATTCCAATTAAAATTTAAAAGTAGAGTCAATCAAGCAACAAAGTCATTTCACAATATAGTCTTTTGATGTTTTTCTTACAATTCCAAAATAAAAAAACAAATTCAATATTTTTTTAGTATCATTAAGACTATCAAACAAAAAAACATTATTTAGTGACACACACACGCATACTCATCAATATATTATGTAAATCCTTACAGAAGATATTTGAGCGTATATTACATACATTATGAAAAGCACTTGTTATTAAGTAATATTAAAGAGATGAAGTTGTTAAATTCACAATAACAAAAATGAAATGGTCTAATGCTATCAGTTTTGTTTTTCAAATTCACAAAACGAACATTATATTGTTCACCTCTACAAACAGTTTTTATTTTTTACTTTCCTCGTGCCTTTAAATTAAAAAAAAAACATTATTGCTAAATACTGATAAAAACAGTTTAGTTTCTGTCTAGTGCCATGCTAAGAATTCTAAATAGCCACAAAATTTTGACGAACTATAGACCTGAATTATCAGTATCCAATGTGAATAAAAACAACATTCTATTCATGTTAGGCCTAATAGGCTGCTGATTCCCCGGGGAAGTATCTACAAGATTCTACACTTTACTTCTTTTTTTTTACTATCTGTGTTGTGTATAATTGATCAACTGGCTGAAGTTAAATTAAATATCAGGGATAGAATGGGAAAGAGGAAAGATGGGCTGGGATGTAACGAAAGAAGTTCTGTGATAGAGGGACTCGAAGTAAAGGGAAGATTAGAACAGGTTGGATACCGCCTTTGACACTCTTCTTACTGACGTGTTTTTACCCCGAGGTCTATTCTAATCAGTTAGTTTTTGACAAGCTACAAGCACGCATGCGTCAATGTGTTTAGATAGCAGAGATAATACTTCAGAGTAATGATTCACTACCAATATACCCAAATGATGTATATCCTGAGAAAAACCGGAGCTCGTGTTCAGCTGTCAGCCCGTCAGGGTAATTTTTTTTTTTGTTGCGGGTTGCGACGAACTTAGGGGAATTCTTTATTCTCTCCCATGCCAGATCTGACAAGCTTTTTCCGAGAATGAGTAAACTAATGTAATGTGCGGAAACGACCTGATGGCTTGGGGCTCTTTAATTATTTCGACTGAGAACGAAATGATTTTTTGCACAATTTTTTTTCCTTAATAGGATTCCTCATTTCGTGCTTTTATTTGTAAGTCATATGTAACGAGCGTACGATAAATAAAATTCCATTAAAAATGTATATATTAATTTTAAATGGATTGATCAACGGACGAAGGGTATATTTGAAAAAGAATATATGGAATTTGAAGTTCTTCAACAAGATTATATATATATATGAATTTTAGATAAGTTGACAAGAAATTATATATATATATATATATACACATAATTTAGACATGTGGACAAATACGCGTAGCCATGGATCATTGCTTATAGATATACAGCAGATAAATTGAAGTTAGATGTGGGAAGGGTCTTGGTTTTTAATTCACCTATCATTTTTCTCATAAAGACAAACTAGTCATCAAATAGATCAAAACTTAAGCTACAATATGATTTCATAACTAACTTCATAATGCGGGTAAATTACGACCTTTTATTTACCGTTAAGCACAAAACTGCACTATGATCCGTCTATCGTCCTTCCGCCGGTGTTATAAGAATCCAGTTTTTTATCGCTATCATAAAGTCAGATTTGCCGTTGAGCCACCAGAGTTCTTTTTCAAGTTTGTATAAAATTTTATTTGAGTAAAACCGTATTTTGACAGATTAAGCCAAAGAGCTCATCCACACTGTATCTGTTTTTGTAATCTGCTGCCATGATAAAATTTTGTATTCGACAAATTATTATTTGTTTTGTATTTTACCTGAGGGATGATACAAAATCCAAATTATTAGTCATTATCTTATATTATCTGAAAGATTATACAAAATCTAAATTATTATTCATTATCTTATGTTACCTGAAAGATAATACAAAATCCAAATTGTTGGTTCTTATTTGTTCGTTAGCCCTATCACGATTTGTGTTGTGTGCACACATTTCAAAATTTAACTGCACCCCAACAAGTGGTATAGCGGTTAATCTGCGGACTTACAACGGGTTTCGATACCCGTGGTAGAGAGAGCACAGATAGGCTATTATGTATCTTTTTGTTAAATTCTAAAAAAAAATTAATATATTTATTTAAACTAGTTTCAATAATTTAAACTAAAACGTAGTTTCGAGTTGATTTCCTGCTATTTCGCACAATTTATTTAGTGTAATTTTCAATGAAAATTATAAAAAAAAAGTTCCAGCTTTCACGTCTAGGTAACTTTGAAGCGTTTTGCCTGTAAACAATTCGTTTATTAACTTTTATAAAATATATTCTGTCCGCTCCAGAGTATAGAATAATATTTACTGAGAAACAATCACTCCTTGAAAATATAATTATTCGTGTCTTGTTTCTTACGTTGCTTTTCCTTCCTGTTCGTTGCAATCCATTTTAAGTTGCACCCAGCATGTGGCCTGAACAATTGCTAATGAAGGTCACCTTTGAAAATATCTATAACAAACGTTTACACAGATTAGACAGAGCAGATCATAAACTATTTGTGTCAACGTCAAACTTTTCAAATAGTAATTTTCGGTTTCTCGAAATATTGACTACCTATATCTTGTCTGACAATGAACAACGGAATTTAATGGAAAGTTTAGGAGATATAGGAACACCACATACCTACATTCTATTTATAGACACATTAGATCTTCTTTTCTATCCTGTTATAAATCAAATATTTGTGTCTCGAAACCCCCAGTGACACAACGGTATGTCTGCGGACTTACCACGCTAGCGAGCGGATTTCGATACCAGTGGTGGACAGAGCACAGTTACATTGTGTAGCTTTGTGTTTGATTACAAACAAACAAATTACTTATTAGAAATTAAATTTACGTTTATCGTGCTCAAATCACACAAACAAAGGGAATTATTAGTTTTTAAAACAAACTATATTTATTATATAAGTTAATCCCGTCGAGAATATTTTTAGAAAAATCACAATATCTCGTCTAAAAGCGATTACAGAAACTCCATTCTGAAATATGAGGTCATAGATAAATCTGTGTTGCTGTTTTAAGTTATGTCTTCTGTAGGGGAATTAAGCCTCATATTGGGAGTTCATAAACATACTGCCAGCTCACTGGGGGATAATAAATAAAAGAAAGTACTTAAAGTATTTTAGTGCTTGATACAACTTTTACTCAGTTTCGTGCAGTTTGATTAAATATGCTCGCTGTGAGAAGGAAAACAAAGTCAGGATGCATCAGTGATACTCGTGGCCTCCAAGTAGCACCGCGAAATGTCTACGGACTTACAACACTAGAAACTGGGTTTCAATACTATGACTATGGCAGAACATAGATGCCCAATTGTGTATCTATACGCTTAACGACAAACAGGACCTTCTCTTCAGAGAAAGCTACGATAGTTTTACTAGAAATAAATTTACGGAATAGTCACGTCTTCTTGGTTCATGTGTGAGAAAGTCGTGTTTTACCAGTTAATAAGACTATTTACTGAAAAACTTCAAGACTTTTATAGTGCCTTATGATATTTACCAGGTATAGATATTAAATGAACTGTATCTTATGCGACACAACCGGGTCAGAGGATCGTGAGATTGAAACAAATTCATAATCCGATAGCAGGAGTGCTATAAAGCCTTTAGATCTGATAACACTATTTATTTTCAGTGGTATATCGTGATTAGATACTTGGACCTTCCGATCCGCAGAAAGTTACGCTTGACGCTGTCCTTCTGTTGCAATAATAATCACTATTTTATGGAATGTGTTTTGTGTTGGTAATTTATATCTTAGTTTCACTACATCAAATGCTTCATCTATGGATTTTATAGAGTTTTTAGTTTGATTTGAATTTCGCATAAAGCCACACGAGGGTTATCTATGCTAGCCGTTTCTAATTTAGTAGAGTAAGACCAGAGGGATGACAGCTAGTCATCATCACCCACCGCCAACTCTTGGGCTACTCTTTTACCAACGAATAGTGGAATTGACGGTTACATTATAACGCCCACACAGCTTAAAAGGCGAGCCTGTTCGGTGTGACGGATATTCGAAACTGTGACTTTCAGATAAGAGTAAAGTGCCTTAACCACCTGGCCATGCCAGACCATTCACAAAGTTAAGAGCATTCAAATATCAAATGAGAATTTAATGTTTAAACAACTGTGCTCAATTTACCATGTAAATTCTGAGCTAACAGGTATCAACATAAAACACGTTTGTCATAAGGCTTAGAGTCCTTCTAAAAAATACCCTCACATCCCTATAAATATTAAAAAATACAACAGCATTTTTCATATTGTTATTTATGTAAATAAGAGTTTTAGTAGATTCGGTTACGTTTACTATTACATAAAGCACAGTGCTTTCTGTATATATTATGTGTGTAAATGTATTAACTGCTTCTCCATTTTCCTGTTTCTTTCTAAAGCTATTGAACAAAGTGAAGCTAAAGTGTTTGCTGACGGTCGAAATGTCCAAGGTTCAAGCACACGAAATTCTATTGAATATAATCTACTCTTCTAAATGTTGGCCTGGCATGGCCGAGCGCCTAAGGCTTGTGACTCGTAATCCGAGGGTCGCGGGTTCGCGCCCACGTCGCGCTAAACATGCTCACCCTCCCAGCCGTGGGGGTGTATAAGTGACGGTCAATCCCACTATTCGTTGGTAAAAGAGTAGCCCAAGAGTTGGCGGTGGGTGGTGATGACTAGCTGCCTTCCCTATAGTCTTACACTGCTAAATTAGGGACGACTAGCACAGATAGCCCTCGAGTAGCTTTGTGCGAAATTCCAAAACAAACAAACTTCTAAATGTTGATGCGGTATAAGAGTGACAGTCCATGCTGCTATTCTGTTTGTTTTCTGTTCGGTCAGCATAGAACCGAATTTATAAAGACCTTAGCTTTATTAACCTAACCTGACGGCTTAGTCCACATCTCATATAAAGTGCTATTAATATTAAAAATATCATACCACACTTCAAATATGCATGTTCTTTGTCAGATCATTAAATCTTTTATTAAAGGACAAGAAAAATTGTTGTTTTCGCATTGTTTGCATAGTCAATATTAAGCATGTGAAGGTGTATACATTAAAACTTATAGAAGATGAGTGGAGATTCATAGGTCTCGATTGTTTTTTGTTGTTAAGCACAAAGCTACACAAGATGTTATCTGTACTCTGGCCACCGCAGGTATCGAAATCCGAATTTTAAGGTTATAAATCCTCAGAATTATTCTTGTGCCACTAGGTGGAGCCTACTGCTCTGTAATGAGCATTAGTGTATTTTTTTATAGCAACTCCATATCGAGCGCTGAGCCCACCGCATTGAATCGAACCCCTGATTTTAGTGCTATAAATCCATAGACTTACCGCTGTACTATCGGAGGGCTCTCTGTAATGAAACACATCGATTATATATTACCTTAACCACTTTTTTTGGAAGTCCACCATCATTTCCAATAATTTTTCGGATCCATTTTTTTGTATGGTAAATGGTTGGTTGCACCTTTCTAAGGTGATCTGTCTTTTTCTCGTGTTTTGGTAGTCTAACGCACGTGCCTTTTTAGTATTTTAAAAGATTTTATTCAAAGATAGATTTGAGAAAACACAACATTGATAGGAAAACGAAGAGCATTAGCCTTATATATATCTACTACTAGTAGTGAGTTCGAAACCTCTCATCGAACATGCTCGTCTTTTTATGACACATTAAGGCATTATTTTGTAACAATAATCCCACTTCAGTTAGTAAAAGAACAGCTCAAAAGTCGGCGGTGAGTAATGTTGACTACTTTGCATTTTCTCTGGTTTATCACTGGAGTATTAGAGAAGACTAGCGTAGACAGCCCTCGCGTAACTTTGTGCGAAATTCAAAAGTAAACTAACTAGTTAAGACTAAAACTTACTTATTCTTTAATATATTTCGACGAAAAATAACACCTATCACAGTATTAAGGCATTCTTTGTTTATTTTTAATTTCGTGCAAATCTACACTAGGGCTGTCTGCGCTAGCCTTCCATAATTTACCAGTGAAAACCTAGATGGAAGGCAGATAATCATCGTCACCAACTGCCAACTGTTGAGCTATTCTTTTATTGACGAATTACTATTGACGGCACATTGTATAATATCGCCACGGCTGAAAGGGCGAGCACGTTTGTTGTGACAGGGATTCGAATCTGTGACCCTCAACTTACATCTCGAACGTCCTAACCACATGACCATGCTGTGCCCCCATTTTAAGGCATTAATTTATTTCGTGGAAACTTTTTCTAAAGCATGTACATCTTTAAAAGTCACCACTTGATGAAAAAAGGTATTCCTGCTCCCGTGTTGTTATGGAAACAATTACTGCCGTTGTCAACCAGACTTAAATTAACCATTGTGATTATACACTATTGCCTGACATTGAAATTTTTTATTCTAACAGGTGACTGAGAAATACGATGAGATCAAGCTTAACCACTCATTGGACAAGCTTTACACAAATTCCTCCCCCATGTTTTATCAGATTAAAGACAAAATAGTGTATTCCAGTTAATTCAAGGATAGGAGTGAGTGATTTAAGAAGCATGTGGTCACAAAGATTTATTGTGATTCCACTATCTGTTGGCAATCTTCTCACTATAACTCTTTCAAGCTGTAGCTGGAATTATCTGAACCTAATGTTGAATTCAAATCCCTGTACGTTATCGTGTTCACGGTATTGATGGAAATACCACAATTCATCTCTGTAGTATTGATTCGAGGGGCGTTGCTCAAAATTACTTTGAAGGGTAATTTTGTAGCTCGTTGATGTTCTAAATGTTTTCTGTTTTCGCAAAGAAATTTTGGGTTTGTTGTGTTTTGAATTATTGCAGTTTGGGGCTCTACCGTGTGGATAATTTAATCTGGAAGGTGCACTCTGTACCTATAGGACAAGTTATGGTAGCAAAAAACAGTCACGTACTCTAAACTGAGTAACTATATAGGAATTAAACATTGTACTCTGTTGTGTTAAGCTTGAATTTGTGTTATTGGCTGGATTTTATGTTTACTGTTAAACGCACAACTGCACAATGTGCTATGTGTTATCTGCCTATTACTGGTGTCAAAACTTCATTTTTAACGTAACGAGTCCGTAGAATTGCCGCTGATTCGCCAGAAGGCGTTTGTGCCCTTGTAAAATTAATTTCATAAATATATGCTTCTTTTTTAGTAAATAATTGTGTTATTTACTTCATAATCTTATTTTTCAATCGAAAACGGTGAATTAAAAAGTTAAAAAAATAGGTTATTTTGCTTTGAGTGGATTTAAATTATTTTCTTATTCAAGCCAACTTGGTCAAGTTCTGACTGTTTCCATATTTTAAGAACCATTGGCCATTGGCAAAGAACTTTAATTCTACTTGCACATGACCAAAATTTGCTCTTTATATGAGTGATTAAAATAACCAGTGTGCCTTTTTTTGATGAATAAACGTACAAAGAAAAAACTGGTGCTAAGATTGACCATTTTTTCATGAAACACTTGAATTTCATGAAACTACATCTTATTTTTAACAGCGTTAGAAACATCGATAAATCATCAGGTGTAACCACGCCATGAGAATGATTTATTAAGAGCATTCTGCATAGGTAGCGCTCTTGAAAGAGATAAAAAAGAAAGGTTCAAGCTGTCTCTGTGTTTATGTGACCACTTCCACATATAATATCTCATGCCGAATAGAGGCGTTTGAAACTAGTACCCTGGTAATTTCACATGAACAGTGATTAACGAGTCAGTGTAAGAAATATTTTTAACTGAATAGAGAAACGAAATTGACTAATACTATTTATCACGATATCAGGAACGATAAGTCTGCGTAAGAGAATGCACTTTCTCTCTGTGTGCGTATGTCATGAAAAACTTAAAAATAAATTTCTTATGTACTGGTGGTTGTTAGGTTACTAAGACAGCTTAAATAAGAAGGTAAATACTGATTCAGAGATAATGAGATGTTCAATAAATAAGTGTGCTTTTAAGGAGAATGTGTTCAAGAAATATATTTTATGTTTTAGCCGATCACTTGGCATTACAATGTTCTGAAATCAATGGAAAGACAAAAACTTTCTCTTTTTGTCATAATGTACGAAATTCACACTCCTCCGATACATCTAAAATTTATCAGTGTTTTTGACAGAGAGTTACAAGGTAACACATACGAACTGATTTCAGATACAATAATTAAACTACATTTTAATGTTGTCTGTAGTATCCTTTATGTTAAATTTACTGATGATCTGTTTGTAGCAGCTCAGAAAAATAGATTTGGAGACTGAAGAGAATACATTAAAATATGTTCACTATCTAGTCGAAATATTGGTAGCATCAGCAACTTTGAATTTACACTTGAAAATATATTATTTAAATATCAAAAAGAAAATTGTACTTGTTTCAATTAACTCAATAAAATAAGTGATAACACACTAATAGCGTATGTTGCTATAGAATATCATTTCATGGTTTGATTTAAATTTCGCGCAGAGCTATATGAGGTCTGTCTGCGCTAGCTGTCCCTAACATAACAGTGTAAGGCTAGAGGTAAGGCAGTTAGTCATCACCACCCACCGCCAACCCTTGGGCTACTATTTTACCAACAAATAGTGGGATTGACCGTCACATTATAGCGCTCTCATGGCTAAAAGGGCGAGAATGTTTGGTGTGACGGGATTCGAACCCGCAACCTTTAGATTACGAGTCGAACACCTTAACCCACCTGGCCATGCCGGGCCATTTAATTATTAATCAGGATTCTGAGGTAATTATATATTTGAAATACAATATTTTATTCATGACAATAATGAAAATACACGAGAATATCTAATTAATAAAAATAATATTACATAAGACTGTGTCCTTAAATTAAGTATATAATATAAAATAAACAAATATACAATTAGTGCATTATAAGTGATATATTCATGCACGTATTTGTATAACGACCTAGTTAGTGGCTCTGTGGTAAATGATCAAACCACCTCGTGCATTTTGGGTAGCTCAATCCACTCTATTTATCATGTAATTAGGTTGTATTAAAAAAAATAGAGAATTCTCAATAACGGCTGGACTTGAAATCATTTTACGCAGAATTAGAATACATTAATCTGTGATACATTTTTTTCCCTTTAATAACTATATTTTAGTAATTCATCAGTAACAAACGAGGAGCGTGCATTTACCAGATTCGATTTTATTACTTGCTAGAATTTTTATCTTTCTACCCTCAAATTGAAATTATTTTAGGCGAGATCAAAGTAAATTCATATTTAAGACCTTGTATATGATCAAATATATTAATCAAAAGGGTTTGAACTCCTGAATCTAAAACTGTAATTAAATCTCAAGACGGTCAAGAAATTACAAAACTATGAGCTAAAGATTGTACTTGAAAAAAAAAAATCTTGGGGCCATTCTGTGTGTTGCTTTACCATGGCTAATAAGAAAATAAATATCTGTTTAAGGCTAAAGACGTTTTTAAACAAAGCTCGGGGAACTGTTCTTTATCAAGCCTAACGGGCTCCATCATCTTTGACTGGTAAAACCTGGAGAATATATTCACGAAAAACGTGTCTTATTTATCATGTGTATAGTTGTATGTTGCTAACTTTCTAACGTCTGCAATACATCGTAAAGTGAGGTGAAATAGCCTCGGCATGGCCAAGTGATTAAGGGACTCGACTCGCACTCCGAATCCCCCATCTCACCAAACATGCTCACCCTTACAGCCGTTTGGGCATTATAATGGCACTATCAATCCTCCTATTCATTGGTAAAATAATAATGAAAGAGTTGGCGGTGGGTGGTGATGACTAGCTACCTTCCCTCTAGTCTTACACTGCTAAAGTGTGGACGGTTAGCGCAGACAGACCTCGTATAGCTCTGCGCGAAATTCAAATCAAACCATGAAATGATATTCTATGGCAACATACACTATTAGTGCATTATCACCTATTTTATAGAGTTAATTAAAACAAGTACAATTCGATGAACTATAAGTTAAAACATCAGAAGAAAAGTAATACACAAATTAAATAATCTTTGCATTTTCTTCTACGGTTTGCTTAGTATGAAAGGTATTTATCTACTGTATTATAGTTTTAATTTTAAGACTCTCAGAAATTACTAGCAGTGTTGCTCGGATGAAAATGGTTTTAACTGATTTAGTTATTTATTTACATGCTAATTTATTGATCTCCACTGTGAAGCCTCTTTGTGCACAATATATTTTGTCTTATTGTCAGGCGTATAGAAGAGGAGATTAAGAGCATCGAAGCAACTGAAAGCTATGCGAAGCTTTTAAATCGTTTTAAAACGTAACTGATCATGGATAGCATAATTAGGAGAGGTACTCACACAAAGAAACATAAATAATAGCTCTCTTGATCACACATTACCAAAAACAAATTACATCTTTTCATTTTAGACCAACTGATTGAAGTGTTTGTCAAAAAAGTGTTGTATTGATCACTTTGGCCTCAATTTGCAGCCTTGAAATGGTCTCTGAGGTCACGACTGCATAGATCTTATTACTTCCCACATAAAATTGTTTCTGCACCAGAGATTTGGACTTTTTAGCTTTAAAGATATGCCATTTGCTAAAAAGTGTTATATTGGTCACTTTGCGAATTCAAAACGGCCTCTGAGGCTGCAGCTACATAGCCAGTTTTACTTCCTAGACAAAGTTGTACTTTTACCCCGAGTTTTGGGTTTGTAGCTTTAAAAATGTAGACGTGCATAAAAAACAAACTTACAGAGAGGTAGAGAGTGAAAAACATTCGTGCTTATATATATATATGTTTGACTAGATAATAAAAGTGAATTTAACGTTTTCGGTCACTAAAATGTATTTGCTTTAATCTTTGACAATAAATTACCACATTAATGAAAATTATTTAACTTGTAAAATGTTGTTTCAACTCGTCTCACATGATCTCACATGATCAGTATGAAGACATGTTACTCCGGTATGTATTCTTTAGAATATACTTATGAATATACTCTTGAAAATTAATGGAACTTGTTAAGCCTAACGAAGACATTAACAGTGTTTTTTGTTTTTTTTCTAATTTGACGCTAAGTACTTACAAATGATTTTGTGATATATTTATTCTTTCCTATGTAGCAATATGGTTCATTCACTGTACTTGTGAATATATTTTGGGTTATCATCACATAAAAACTTGCAGCTTGTCGGTTTAATACAGTAAACACTTAATATATAGCGCTAAACAGCGGAGTGTGCACATGGTGTTAAACATCTGCTCTTATAGTGTAACTCCGATGCTCAACACTAGACATATAAAGTGCACCATATATGCTCAATGTTTGAAAGATATAATAGTGAACGCCTGAAAAACGGAGTGAGCCCCTGATATTTAACATTATTAGATGTAGAAAATCACTATATTCAATTAATAACCAGTGAAGTGAATCTCGATGTTATTCAGCAATCAAAAGCTGGTGTACAGTGCACTCTAAAGGTATAACGTTTAATATCCTTGGAGGTATAACACTGAATAGCTGAGATTAATTCTGGTGTTCAGTGTTTTTTTCATGAAGTAATTACGTAATAATCAACACACCTAACACCAAGAGAATAAGTTCCAGATTTTAACAGTGGGCTGATGGGGTACGACACTGTTATTCAAAACCTAACACCTCTGATAATGTGCTTTTGTTGTATGTAGATAACCGAAAGAAGAAAGACATGGATAAAGAGGAGACATGATAAAACATAACTTTTAGATGTGTAACGAAAGTTCAAGAACAGAGATTGCCAAGCTATGTAATTTCAACTTATGATCTTGTTAAAATACTGGCTTAAAAAGCTACATAAAAGAAAACCAAAATATGAAGAAATAAAAGTCTTATAAACATCAAGCGATTTAAATTTAAATGAAACTCTTTATTAAAACCTCTTTGTGTTAACTATTATACGTATTTTAGTGTTACAAGTACACTTAATCAGTTTCTTTTTGATAACACCTGCGAGAGTGTTAGAAGTAAAATAAAAAAAAATTCTGTATATTTAAAGAATTAAATGGTTGATTGAAACAGCACTAAGATCTCGTTTATTAATCATTTTTATTTCCATTATTGTGTTAATGAAGTTATGAAATTGTGAATGCTGTTGTAATAAGTTTTATTTAAATTATTTAAACAAACTCCAAAATCTAATATTTTCGTTTTACTCGACATTACATTTGTTTTGAAAGATAATTAAGTGGAGAAAAAAACAGCTCAAACCAACCGCTTTAGTTGTTTGAAATATTGTTATAATTACTGGATTGTGATAATTCTCAAAATTTAAATTTATGGCGTACAATGATCATATTCCCGCAACTTTGTAATTCAACGTGCATTATTTTTAACTTCAGAACACTTTTACCACGGAATATTCCCCTTATAATGCAATAAAGTCTAGAAACTCAATTCTCGGGCAGTTGGAGACATTTCGAAGCAAATTACGTTATGTGGGAACAGTTCAAGCATTAGTACGTCAAATAAAATCACTTTATGGCTGAAAACACATAAACGCAGTCTAAAAACTGGCAAAAACACACTTAAGTTGCAATGCTTCGTTAATTAACACATCTTGCTTTGCTAAGTAATTATGTAATTCTGATGTTTAGTTTTTGTAATTAGCTTTGTTATCTTCTCTGGTAACTCGAGGAGACTTTTCGTGATATGGGAAGTTAAAACAGGCAAAGACATATAAAATTCAACGTGTTTTACAAAATAAGTGGTAAAGTGGGAATGTGTTTTCTTGATGAACACAATATAACTCTTAGATTATACAAATAAAAAAATGTTAATAATGCATAGTTGTTTTTTTTAACGTGCATGTAATACGTACATGTTTCTCGGCTCTAAGTCTTCCCTCTTACAGAGACCAATCAGACTTTACGAAAATAATTTGATTTTGCATATGTTTGTGTTGTGGCGTATCATTTCAGCTACGACTCTGGTGCCACGGGCGATATATTCAACATTTGATTAAGGAAGTATATTATTCTAATATAATAATAGGTAGACAAACAACGATTTAAAAGCATAAGAAAAATTTTTATTGATGGGGGGGAGAACATACAAGGTATTTCGACAGAGCATTGGTCTGCCTTCTTTAAAATAATTTAGAATGCTCCACCATCAATAAAAGAAAATTTCTTATGTTTATAAATCGTTGTTTGTCTACCTGTTATAACATGTTTAATACATATTTGGCTCGCGGCAAATTTTCGGATATTCGACACTGTAACGTCACGAGGAATAGATCCAAGGGTAAAGAAAATCATGGACATTTTCGAGATAGAAGATTCGTAGAGTGGGACTGTTAAACCATGCAGAGAAAAAAATATCTGGAAGAAATCACCAGTTTTTCTCTGTGAAAGCGAACAACTCACTTAGTGAGCTGTTATGGCAACATCCAGTGTTGAATCAGTACTTCAAAGGAATCTTGAGCGACATTTTCATAATAGGAAAGCTACGGGAAGAAAAGAGAACCCTTCCAACCAAGGAAACTATTAACATGAAACTAGGTATGTTTTCTAGCACCTCACCTCAATGATCTAATAAATAAGGATTTGAAGTTGAAAAAAATTTACAAACCAAAATATCATACGATTTCAGCCACCACATCTCGAAACAACGGCTGTTTCATACAATCATATTTAACCGCATACTTATTAAATCGCATAATACTTCTTCAGTTAACATTTATACCTTTAACCTTCTTAAACACGAGCTTGAATAGTACTTAGTAGAAAGGAAAAGAAAGACGTTTTTATTTTTCTCGTTTAATAAGTAATATTCAAGAATATCAGTTTATACTTTAGATTAACCAAACGTGTAACTTGTTAACGGGTGTAGTTTAGTAATATTTTCAAAATGAAAACATAGAACACAATTTATTTATTTATATGTAATTAAGCACAAAGTCACACAATAGATCAAGTGTGTTCTGCCCACCACAAGTATCGAAACTCGTTTTATAGCGTTTTATAGCTGTACTACTGGGAGAACAATAATTTGTAACAGTTAATCTTTAGTTGCAACATTCAGTTAAGTGAATAAAACAGTGAAAAACTCACGACAAATTAAAGAAGTGAAAGTTATTTCAGGCTTTATCAAATTCTCTTGTGGTTTTTTAATGTGCACATACATACACCACTGATGAAAATTATTTCAGTGAAGTTGTGAAGAAGAAACTTTCTAACGCCTTGAAAACATAAAATAATCTTTATAAAAATTGTTTTAATTTGTTGATTTATTTTTATTGTCTTCAGCAAAAAGTACTTCAGTACACTGTCTCGTGAAGCATATTAAAATAAGACAAAAACATTTCATTACAAAAATGAGAACGGAGAAGCTATGAACTTTGACGATCGTTGTCATCAAAAATATGTTCATCAACACTAAAAATAGAATTATACATCCGAAAAAAATGTAAGTAGGAATTATTTCTTTGCGGACTTTGGATTTCTTTCTAAATGGATTCATTTAATTCCGAAATACACTGTAAATATTTATTCCCGTAACAGCGAGGATTATCTAAATGTGTCGTAAAAAACGTATAACGCAGACACTACCACTACATATACGAACAGATGTATCATACGATGTATATTGAATAACGTTAAAATGGGTTGTTTGTTTGTTTGTTTTTTAAATTTCGCACAAAGCTACAAGAGGGCTGTCTGCGCTTGCCGTCCCTAATTTCCCTAGGGAAAGCAGCTAGTCATCACCACCCTTCGCCAGCTCTTTGGCTACTCTTTTACCAACGAATATTGGAATTTATCGTCACATTATAACGCCCACGCACGGCTGAAAGGGCGAGCACGTTTAGTGGGACACGGGATTTGAACCCACGACCTTCGGATTACAAATCGAGCACTTTAAACACCTGACCATGGGGAGAATTGAAAGTACAGTTACAAAAAAACATGGCTCTTGAAAACAAGGTCAAAATACTTTTGAATAAAGACCGTCTCTATCATGCAAATAATTCTAGTATTAAATTAAGCCAAAACTAAAACCTAGTACAGCTACAGAAGTCAACATCTTGCTTTTCTAACAACAGAGAAATTCAAATGTTATACCAACCTTTACCAAATGCACTTACTATTCAGTCAAGGCATTTTTCGAACATCATCATTTGCTTCATACTGACGCCTATTTTGTAAATTTACTTTTTGTGTGACATTCCTTTTATGGGATAACAAGCGCTTTCGTGTTAGTCAATACAACATTTCAAAATCTAAGCCTTGTATGAATTATTACACATTTCGTTATTTGTATACTGATATATCATAATTTTATGTATTGATGAATTAGTACATCGTAAAATCTCTCCGGTTTTAATATATATATAATTGAACTTCAGCTGCGGACTTACAACGCTAGAAATTGGGTTTCCATACATGTTGTGGGCAGACCACAGATAGCCCATTGTGTAGCTTTCAAACAAACAAACAAAATTAATATGCACTATAACACAGATTAACGTGTTTCTTGTTTTAGGCAGAAACGACCTTTCTATAAATATAATACATTATCGTAAATTTTGGTATAGTGGTTACAGGGAGTGTACAAGGGCTATCTTTTTTTTTGTTTTTCGATTTTTGCTTAAGAAAATGAATTTTAAAAAGCCCTGAAATGGGGCACATTTTTACTTTTTTGTACATGTTGTTTTACATTGTCTAGCGTTGGCTTGAATGATAATATTAATTTTTGTACGATACCCATAAAGTGTCCGACGGTGTACATGGGCTGTTTTTGTTTGTTTGTTTTTTACTACTTTAGAGAAATAGGGCACATTTTCACTTTCTTCAATAGATTTCTGGCTTTAATTTAAACCAGTCAATTGGTGCGTTTCATAAAAACAGGATATGCAATTAATATTTAATGAGATTATTAGGGATTTAGGACAAAAGATAGAAGAAGGTGGGTCAATGTAACCTAACATTGTCCTAGTTTTACTTCCATAAAGGGTCCTCTCAGTTAGTAATAACAATAACCAATTCGCTGTTGTATAAATGTTTATATTGTTTAAGGTCTCTATGTTTCGTCAAAATGCATCTAGTCGTTGTCTCAGTTTTAGTAGCATTTGTAACTTTCTTTTCTGCTTTCAACGAAGCACCAATATGGATTTACTTAGGAAATGTTATTAGATTCTGTTGTTGCTCAGAGCAGCTGAAAGGCATGAATGAAACATATTACATAGCAAACTTATTATATTTATTATTTGTATATACATATATATTAAATATCTTGGCTCAAATCTTTCGTTATAATTGGGGATACATGGTTCGCTTCCCGTTGCCGCAAAAAAAAACGTGCTCTCTACTTTAGTGGCGTGTTTGCACTATAAGTTTTGTTTGGTTTATTTTGAATCTTACGCAAAGCTACTCGAGGGCTATCTGCGCTAGCCGTCCCTAATTTTGCAGTGTAAAATTAAAGGGAAGGCAGCTAGTCATCACCACCCACCGCCAACTCATGGGCTACTCTTTTATCAACGAATAGTGGGATTGACCGTAACATTATAAGGTCCCACAGCTGAAAAGGCGAGCATGTTTGGTGTGACAGGGATTCGACCTCACGTCCCTCAGATTAAGAGTCGAGTTCCTTATCCAGTTGGCCATGCCGGGCCTACACTATAAGAGCGAGACAGTAAAATTTTACTCTTCGGTCACCTAAGCATTGCTTAAGAGAGGGCAGTGCGTACTGTTCATTATCTGTCTTCCATGCAAGCAGTTAGTTTAAAATTAGAGAAAACGCTGTATTGTTGACTAGTTGTCTTCCCTACAATCTATTAGTTCAAAATCAGATATGACACTGAACAGATAACTCTTTAAGAGAAGATTTTGAAACGAATTAGTAAAAATTAGTATAGAGCCATTGATGGCTGTTTATTGAATTTAATTATTTCAAAGCAAAGCCACTGCAGGGAATCAACTCCCGGATTTTAACATTGCAGGTCCGTAGATTTATTCCTGTCTCAACGAGAACTTTTGTAATATACACAGCTACGTGATAGGTATCCGTGCACTGCCAACAACAGCTATTGAAACCGATGTGTTTGGCGTTATGAACACTCATATTATTTCAAGATGGGCCATTGGATGAAGAGTAAAATGTTAGAGGTAAATATAAATAAATTGATTGAAACGTTTCACCGTTAAACTATTCAACAATTTGCTTTTATTCTACTTGAGTTTTACAGGTATTTAGTTTACGAAATGCGTTTTTCATTCTTTTTTTTGTATTAAATTAACCTATGATGAAACGAAGTTGAATAGTCGGCAGCTGCCTGTTGTAGAAACATAAGTGTAGTGAACGCCATTTCGAAAGTATTTCGCCTTTCATCTTCAGACGTCTGAGGAAAGCGGAAGACTTTCGAAAAGTCTACCGCTACGCTCGTTTTTCTACAACAGGCAGTTGCCGTCCTGCAATTAGACTTCATCATGAATACGCTACCTAAAAGAATCTATCAAATTATGCCTTTTTAAAAAGTCATATTTCAATATGTGTGCATACAAAACAAATGGAGGTATTCTAAACAGCATTAGACGAGGAAAATATTGCAAGTGCAATTTTTTGTTTGTTGTTAAGCGCAAGCTACATAATTGGCTATCTGCTGTTTGCCATTTCTAACATAATGGCAACAATCTTTCAAGTCATAGAAATAAGTTAGGTTACAGTTGAACAATAATTTCAAATTCAATTATAGACACTCAGCACGTAAAACCCCACAAACAAGCCTTATAGAGTTGTTGTTGTTTTGTATTGTTTTTGATTAAGCATAAAGCTACACAATGAATTAACGGTGCTTTATCCACGACGGGTATCGAAACCCGGGTTTTAGTGTTGTAAGTCCGCAGACATGCCGCTGAGCCACTTAGGGTGCTTTATAGGGGATTTAAAGATAATTTAACAAATAATAACGATTAAACATTATTACCGGTAATTACTATATGTATTGAGGAATAATGATTGAGAGGAATAGTGTGTGAATGGTATTTGTCATGAGTAGATTTTACAGGTTTTATTAGTAAGGTTTTAAATCATAATTTTAATGTTGAGATCAGATATTCTGTCTGTAATTCTGACCTTGTTTCCAGAAGTAATATGTGTCGTTACCTTAGGAAATGTTTTTAGTACGACGCTCATTTCTCTTCTAGTTATGCCTTGAAACGATTAACTGAGTTGTGTTTAATATCTTAAGCAACAACTCATTTTTCTTCTGTCTTTATATGAAATATTTTTGTTTTTGTTTGTTGAATTTCGCACAAAGCTACGTTTCTTTTTGAAGTTAAGTACAAAGCTACCCAATGGGTTATCTGTGCTCTGCCCATCGCGAGAATCGAAACGCGGTTCCTAAAGATGTAAATCCGCAGACACAAAGCTATGCCAAAAAGCTACACGAAGACAATTTGCGCTAGCCGTCCCTATTTTAGCAAAATAAGACCAGATGGAAGGCAACTAGTCATCACCATCCACCGAGAACTTTTTTATACTACTCCTTTACCAACGAATAGTGGATTGACCGTTACATTATAACGCCCTCACGGCTGAAATGGCAAGCAGGTTTGAAGCGACCGGGATTAGAACCCGCGACCCTTAAATTGCAAGTCGAGCGTTCTTACCACCTTGACACATCGGACCAGGTTTTTGATTTCTTTTGTTCGTTTCTGTGTTATCGAGAATAATGTTTCCTTTTAATAAGTCTATTTCATAGGTTAATTAATTCGGTTGTCACTAGGTGCTGATAAGAAGCAGCTTTCTGTGATTTCACTTCGTGTCTTATGTAAATTGTTTTCTTCAGTTTTTGTTTCGCTTCATTCGTTATTTTGTTGACGTATTTTTTTTTCCAAAGAGGGCCGTATCATTTTATCTAATGAGGATCTCAAAGTCCTTCAGAATTCCTCATTTCAAATTATTGTTAGGAGTACAGATTTTAATGGCCTGGTGGTTAAGGTGTTCGGTTCGCAAACTAAGCTACACCTGACCCCTTAAGAGACAAAAAAAAATACAGAAAGATAAAAAACAGATATAAAACTTTAATTATCAGATATATCATTTTTACATAACATAGCTGATCATTAAGCGTAGAGTAAAAAAAATTAGCTCGTAAATTTCTTAATTTAGTACATGAGACGATGAATGGTTTACTGTTTTGTTGAATGTCGTTTATCATTGAAAAGTTTTGTGCTGTTTTTAATTTCGCGCAAAGCTACTCGAGAGCTATCTGGTTTAGTCGTCCCTTAATTAGTAGTGTAAGACGAGAGGGGGAGCAACTAGTTATCACCACCCACCGCCTACTCTTGGGTTACTCTTTTACCAACGAATAGAAGAATTGACCCTCACATCATAACGCTCTCACGACTGAAAAAGCGATCATGTTTGGTGCGACGGGGATTCGAACCCGTAACCCTCAGATTACGAGTCGAGCAACTCAATCTACCTGGACATGCGTGGCTATAGGTTTTATAAATAATCAACGCTTGTTTACATCTTTATCTTTTTAAAAATGTATATATATATATGTACACTATACTTCCATAAAGTGCTTCCAATTTTTAAATTTTAAAAATACTTTTCAAACATTTTCAGCAGCTTCAAATGAAATAGTTTCTTTTTTCAATAAAAAACGTATAGCTTGTCAATAGGCGCTACAAAGATGAATAAAATGGTTATTTGCCTCTATCTACCTGTATATATATATATATATTGTTTCTGTTGGAGTCTCTTGATTAAGACGAAACACAGTTTGTGACTTGATCATGAGTTCTCCTTCCATGCTTTTAGTTTTAACGTGACACAAAAACATTCACGAAAAAAGAAAAAAACGATCAGTGAGAAAATAGCCAGAGTAGGGTATCCAAGTTCACTTGAACTGTTGTTTAATGCTTTGAAATAAAAATCTTTTTAAGTCGTGCTTGCCGTGTCTCCATTACCTCGAACTCAGAGCCACAGATGTGTTCTATATGACAGTAAAAACAGAATCAATACCTCTCCCCTTGAAGACTTTTGTCTTTATTGAAAGTTTTCTGTCTTGGTGTGTTGGCTATTTGATAAGAAATAAGGTTCTCGTTTCTGTTATACTTTCAGTAAGCTTAGCTCACAATTACCACAGCATAGACAACTTGTGTTACTGTAAAATAATGGATCATTGTTTGAACGCCTGGAGCTACCGATTCAAATTATGCTTATGTATTTCTCTGATTATTGGACTAACGGGCAACATACAAATATATTTGCCTTTACTTCCATTCGTAAATAAAGTACGTGAAGACGGTAGAATAAAACAAGCTAAATTTAATATTCAACCTCATCCGTCTGTAGAAGTAGCTATAACTTTAGCCACGAAAAAATTATTGATTATTCATTTCTTTTTTGGCAAGCAATTTCTCTTATAGCTCTCTATCCACGTGCACCTTAGTAATTATTTTTCTTTGTATTTGTAGGTATCAATTATTTCTTATGACACTGCAAACGTGAGAGAATTACTCGCACGCGAAACCCCTATGCTAGTAATAGTACGATCTTGTGAATGAGAATTGTTTTATTATTTTAAGCTGGTTAGGTTCGTTGTCCAATATTTGTATTACTGACAGCAGATAAGAGGAAGTAAAAACTAATATTTGACGAAGTTATCCTACTCTCGTTTCCAATCTGTGCAACCAATCACGCAATGTGACGATCATGAAAAAAGCTGGACACACGTGGCGGCTTTAGTCCAAAGAAGGGTCTGTGGGTGGTTGAAGGGTGTAATTATGTACACATAACGTTCTGTATCACAATGCTTATCCGTAAAAATAGAAGTAATAGCATTAATTGTATTTTTTCGCTTTGTTATTTATTTCGTTTTGCATACACCGTATTTTCCGTTTTATCTTCGTGACGCTAAATTGTATGAGATTTTTGTTTTACACTGCAGGCAAAAATGCCACCTTTATTTTGAATTCATTATCAAATATTCCTAGGACAAGAATCCACCATTTCCCTAACCCATTCAGAGAGTGTTTTAACCTTCCTAAGTTAATGTTACAGAACAACAAAGTGCTGAGAACTTCTCAAACCTTTATAGATACTAGTTACATCACACAAACCATTCACAATTCTGATAGCGAATGTCCACCATCTCATTATCGGGGCCTGGCATGGCCAAGCGCTTAAGGCGTGCGACTCGTAATTCGAGGGTTGCGGGTTCGCGCCCACGTCGCGCTAAACATGCTCGCCCTCTCAGCCGTGGGGGTGTATATTGTAACGGTCAATCCCACTATTCGTTGGTAAAAGAGTAGCCCAAGAGTTGGCGGTGGGTGGTGATGACTAGCTGCCTTCCCTCTAGTCTTACACTGCTAAATTAAGGACGGCTAGCACAGATAGCCCTCGAGTAGCTTTGTGCGAAAGTACAAAACAAACTCATTATCGGATTAGACCTGACCTTCTAATTCGTAGAATAACGTATTCGCGTTAAGACATAACAACAACAAAAATTTTAATTCTTTTCTTAAATTATTTGTCCAGAGATAAGTAAACTCATGCGGACTTGACACGTTAACTACTCAAACGATTAATGCTATTACTAAGAAATGGCGTCAATGAACCTTTATTCTCAGTTTAAGCAGGTGTTTCTGGTACCTTCGTACGTTTATATTACATTAACAACATTAATGAGTTTATCCCTTAAATGCAGGGCACGAAAATAGTAAATGATAACCTTTTCATGCTTTGTTTGATTATTTTCGGAATTTCGCGCAAAGCTACTCGAGGTCTACCTGCGCTAGCCATCCCTAATTTTGCAGTGTAAAATTAAAGGGAAGGCAGTTAGTCATCACCACCCACCGCCCATTCTTGAACTACTCTTTTACCAATGAATAGTGAGATTGACTGTCATAACGCCCTTACGGCAAAAAGGGCGAACATGTAAACATGTTTGGTGTAACGGAGATTCGAACTCGCGACCCTCGGATTACGAGTCAACTGTTTAATGTAACAGGTACACACATACACGATATGTAATGTAGAAGTGTATACGTTAAGGTTTAATTAAGTGAACTGATTTTTAAGAGTAAGAAAGAACACACGTGCTAGTTACGGAGCTTTTAAAATATGTTTTGAGTTTTGTTATAGCAAACATACATCGGGCTATCTTCTGTGTCCAAAGAGGGGGAATCGAATCCCTAATTTTAGCGTTGTAAATCCACTGATTTACTGTTGTCTCATCGGGGGTTAGGTTTGTTTTGAATTTCACGCAAAGCTCCACGAAGCTTATCTGCTTCAGTCGTCCCAAATTTAGCAGTTTAAGATCAGAGGGAAGGCAGCTAGTCATCACCACCCACTTCCAGTTCTTGGACTACTCTTTTACCAACGAATAGTGGGATTTATCGTCACATTATAAAGCCCCCACGGCTTTAAGGACGAGCATGTTTGGTGCGACGGGGATTCGAAAGTGCGACCCTCAAATTACGAGCCGAGCACCTTAACCACCTGGCCATGCCGGGTCTGTTACCAGGGGACCACAATTTGTTAAACTATAAAAAATATTTGTATTGGGTCTATTTTTGACAAAAATGAAACAAAATGCTTGTTCGTAAGGCTGTAGTCACATTAATAAACGCATATGCAACAGAGAAACAATAGATAATGTAAGGTTTGGTATCTTGTATACTCAAGGATACGTTATTAGCAAGTTAAATTACGCAATAATAAAACATAAAATCTGATTAGATTATAGTTGGTTGAAACTTAAACAATGTAATTTAAATGTATAAAACACATATGTCCGAGTCTACGAACGCCAAAAAATTATTATTAAAAAACTGAAGTGTGCTATATAACGTTAGTGAACAAATGGAAATTCCGAAATAAAACATTCCACTGCAGTAGCATGACATTCCTTATGTCGTTTTGTATTAATATCAGCTTCTCATATCCATCTGCGGAATTATCAAAACCATAATAAACTGTCCATCAGAACTACTTCCGATCTTTATAAACCGCGGTACAGCATTTTATTACTATCTTTATCGGTTTTGGGGTCCGTCTTTAAATTAATATGTAGGCTAAACATAAGAGCATGAATAAACAAAAATAAAGACCCACCAGATGTGCTTGACATATAAAAATATTGTGATGCACATGGAGATATCCTGCCGTTTTTAACAGCCATTTAGTAAAATTTTAATACGTTTTTGTAGTTTCAGCGCTAAGTAATAAAACTTTGGTTACCGTTATTTGATCATAAAATTAAAACTTAAAAGAAAATTGACAAAAAATAATTATATTTGTAAAATTGGGTGAATTATTTTCGAATTTTCTATGGTTTTGTGGAACGAAATAGGTTACGAAAAATTAAGAAAAAGTGAAACCAGTCTCACTTTTAAAGCCTGCTTTTCTTATTAGGCATTACGTTAAAGTGGCGTTTTTTTTAACGTAGTAATGTTCAATATACTATACAAGTGGATTGGGGAGGTCTAGTGTGAAGACCAGTAAGACATGGTTAAACAAACTTTTGGGTAATCCTACTTTGTGATGTCAAAATGTCAGTACTAGAAGTATTGTCAACAAATTGAGACAATTAACAGTAAAAGACTGACTTACTACACGCCCCCCCTTCTCCTCCAAGTAAGTCTGTCTTATGCTCATGAGCTTATATCACTAAAATTTGGGTTTCATCTCTCTACGGTGAACGGATCATAGCTTTTGTTTTAAAACAAGTACCACATGTCAGCTACCAGCTTGAAAACACTTGTCAAATAGCCGTGAGCCTCGCAACCATGAGTAAGACAGTAAGTTACATCAATCAAGAAACGGCACGTGAGCATCACCTGCAACAGGCACTCCGTGAAAATCTAAGAATTATCACAACTGATTTTTCACATCCAGAAATCATATAAAGATCCATTGGTTGAATAGTTTTGATGATGGTGAAAGGTAATTATGACATTGTATTTGTTGTTTTACGGTTTATACGTTTTCACAGTACAATTCAATCCACTGAGCTCTGAAGAAACTCAAAGCTGAATTGCTTTGAACTCCATTCTCGAAGAAAGACTATAAACCTGTGAGAAACAACAGTTACAACAAGCTGTCTAAAGTTATTTAATCAGCCCTAACTAATATTTCAACCACGTGTTTTACTTACACTTGAATAAACATAATCTTTTCGAAATGCAATAAAGCTAATTATTTGAAATTTACACCGTCATTTGCTATAGAACTAAACTCAAAACATGTACTCTTCGACGAATTGTTTGGCAATGTATATTCATATAATACATCAAAGAACCTTTCTGATATTGTCCAACTCTGACTGTCGAGTTCAGTTATGTAAATTAAACTTTAATGTTATTGTCTAGAACCATTTATCATTATTCTCATTCAATATACAACCAAAAGTAATTGACTTTCCTTGAATACGCCACGATATACCTCAACCAATATATTCTGCCATTACTACTTTTTAGTTCCTCATGTCCGGATAAAACAACACATAATAACTATTTGTGTTTTCCGTCCCTAATTTTGTCTTGATGGGCTGGACAATGAAAAAGCAGCTAATCGGTGGAAGTTGAAACCAACCCTTGAACTATTTTTGCCTGGCCATATAGAACACCTACGACCACAGAGTTCGAAGCATGTTTTTGCGGTAACGGGACGGCAACCATTAATTGTCAAACTTGTATTCCGGTCGCGATAATCACTTGACCTTTCTGGGTGAATTAGTGACGATGCAAAGTAGCACGGAAATGCTACAAATGTAAGTAAGTTTTAAAATAAGAAATTATAGCCATAACACATAGTCACATTTGATGAATCGTACATGAGACTACTGAATGGTATAAAGAACACAATTGTGCCAAATTAAGATTTCTAGATGTACTGTAATAGTGCGAAGTCTGTTCACATTTAGGACTGTTGGATTTTGTTTGTTTGTTTTGGAATTTCGCACAAAGCTGCTCGAGGGCTATCTGTGCTAGTCGTCCCTAATTTAGCAGTGTAAGACTAGAGGGAAAGCAGCTAGTCATCACCACCCACCGCCAACTCTTGGGCTACTCTTTTACCAACGAATTGTGAGATTGACCGTCACATTATGCACCCCCACGGCTAGGAGGGCGAGCATATTTTAGCGCGATGCGGGCGCGAACCCGCGACACTCGGATTATGAGTGCACGCCTTAACACGCTCGGCCATGCCAGGCCTCGGACTCTTGGAAGAAAGTCTTATAGATAATCTATGTAACAAACTTACAGCAATGTTTCGCATTGGATGTACTTATATATGACCATGCACTACCTCTGAGATGTGGGTAGTATTTTTACTCTAAACGTGGCTACTTTTTTTTTGGGGGGGAGGGGGGAGCTAGGCAAAATGTAACATTTTCCCCGAGAAGTTTCAGCGTCTTTTTTTCAGCTGTAAACCATTTTTAAACAGTTTTCTTTGTTTTGTTTTAAACTGACCGCCTTTTGGAAACAATAATGAAAACAAAATGTGTGAGATACCTGTCACAACTTAGCTAAAAGCATGTTCTCAGCGCAACAGCAATCTTATAGGTCAACGGTAATACTACTCCTTATAAAAATAGTAATTACTAATAGCTAGTCACATCTAAACACTCCGTCAGAGGGCTGTGTATGACTTAGCTGATAACTAAACAAACAGTCCTATTACGTAATCCTTCCCCTGGTTCAACACTTATCACGCGTTAATATTAACTGTTTGTTTTTAGCGAAAGCTACACAAAAGGGACCGATATCTTACTTTAAACGATATAAGTCCTTTGCTTGGTTTTTGAGCCATCAGAGAAGGTAACTATAAAATAAGTTGTTTTCAGTAAAAAAATCATTTTGCTTATAAAACATTTACTACGACACATTTTAAAATGTAAAAAATTTGAATATTATACCATAGCTTTATATTAAGTAATATCAAAAAAACTTTTTTCTGCAGCATTCAGTCAATCCGTGAGTTGCTTATTTTTTAATTCTACATACACTTGCTCTGTTTTTTCTAGAAATTTAATGTAGCATAGGCTAATAGAATTAATTTTACGAAATATGTTTCGTTTTCTTGTAGTTAAGTACAAATCTACATGCCCTTTCAGCCATGGGGACGTTATAACGTGACAGTCGATCTCACTATTCTTTGATAAAAGAGTATCCCAAGAGTTGGCGGTGGGTAGTGATGACTAGCTGCCTTTCCTCTAGTCTTACACTGCTAAATTAGAGACGAGTAGCGTAGATAACCCTCATGGAGCTGTGCGTGAAATTCAAACCAAACCAAACTACACAAGGGACTTTTGATTCTTTGCCCACCACGGGTATCTAAACCCAGATTTTAGCGTTGTAAGTCCTCATACATACGGCTTGTGCCACTCGGAGCAATATATTTGGTTTCGACATTACAGGTTTGTGTATGTATACATATATCAATTCTCTGCAAGCACGCGTGCTTTTGTATTAATTCACATGTTAAAAATATATAATAAAGTGCTTATTTCAACTAATGCTAAAACGCAATTACCCAGAAACCGGTAAGCAGACAGGATTTAATGTCGGAATATAAATCTATATAGTTTACGAGACAGTTGTAGTCATTCTATCTTTCTGCACTGGTAATAATATATCTTCACTGTGTTCCATGTCAAGGATTAAAACTTAAATGAGCTTTTTTGTTATGAAGAAAAGAGAGCACTAGTTGACTATAGACGACTGATGACAAATAGTCTGCTTGTAATCCGAGTCGGACCTATCAATAAATGTCTTGTTAGTGGGGGGACATACTAATTCCACGCTTCCTTAACACACTGCAGACGTAGCCTTCTTTTATTTTAAGGCTAGCACGGGAAAGAATCATTCATAACTTGAGTTCTTCCAGGTTTGTCACGGTTTTTTACCCTATTTTTTTCTTTTTCAACAAACGTATCATACTGTAGCTTTCATGAATAAGAAAGTAAACACCAATCACGTAAGGATATTAGTTGAGCGTTACTCATACCTGAAGACCAAAGCAAGCAGCCGAGTGAAAAGCCATATTTAATATTTTTTTTTATCTTCCGTAGATAATTCCGACTAATCATTTTGTGCTCTGTTCGACATCAAGAAGGCTTAGGAATAAAAAAACCCGTAAAAAACTAACTTTAATCATCAAACATTAGCTGCGAATCTTAAGAAACTTTAAATGACATGAACCAAAACTAAATCGTGATTTCGCTCACTGAGTAACTTGGAAAGTTTAATTAAAGAACACACGCTTGTTGGTGATTCACGAACGCTGTTGTGTGCATATTAAAAAGAGCCTTGCTTTAAAAGGTAACTTTGTGAGAGCACAAGATATTTAACTAATGAAATCTTGACAGGAAGACATGCGTTAAGTAAGACAAGAGAATCTTCAACAAGAATAGAGCTCATTACAATGGAATCGCAGAACTGTGAATTTATTCGATGTCGAAATTAGGAGTCCAATGGTATGTGTCAGTTCTTTCACTGTTTTTTTCTTTAGAAGAAATAAATTGCTTCATATAGAAGATGCTCAAATACGTTTTGGTATTCATGTGTAACATTTAATATGAAGCAAATAATCATTTAAGAAAGAATTATAAGGAAACTTGTATGGCGAGGAAAATCATATAAGAAAATTTTCATTAACGGGACAATAGCCTATTAAATTCGTTCATATACTTAGCAGAAAACCAGTTACCAATTTACTGCAAAAAAATGATAAATTTTGGTTTCATTAGTTGTTAATAAAATATTTAAATTTTGTGACGTTAAAACACCAAGAAATGTTATATTTCTGTCTTTAAGTATAAAAGAAGTAAAGATATGACAGAACATTTTAAGTTCAAAATTAATACGTAAAGGAAGAAAATGCTTCTGACGGCAACAAATTAAAAGACACTTTACGTTAATATTTAACCCTAAACATAAAATAACTCTGTACTAGAAAGGAATTTGTGTTTATTATTAAGAAGTTGTAAAGTCGAACAACTGAGCCATTATAAAACATTCATAACGTACCAGAAGAGAAGCAATCCAAATTTAAACATTTCTATTATTTTATATATATGTTGGACAACTTTAGAATAACCGATCGTGCATGCAAAAGCGTTTCCGCAAGTTATGCAGTAAATGAAATATTCATAGAATTAAGTTAATATTTGGTTCTTGCTCACAGAAAGATATAATAAGTCGATGCCTACATTCGCAATAGTATGTACACAAAATACGTATTCCATAAAGTGCATCTGAGTTATATCCCATTTACTCTATATTTAAAGTTTATTCAGACTTTCGGGCAATTTTGAAATCTCCTTTACACACACCGGTAGCCACACGTACACAGCTGACGTCTCGTTATAGTAAAAAAATAAAATTCGCTTATTTGCACACATTCGTAATATTTCTAACAAGTGTATCCGCAACTAATGCCAAGAGCATAACTGTAACGCACTACGCTGATATGAAGTCACAACATTAAAAACCAAGTTTCCATAGATTAATTAACTAAAATAACCAAAGTTCAAACAACAGACCTAAAAATTATTTAACTCAATATTTTAATCGAAGCAAATACGCATCCATTTCTAAACTATGTTGTTGAACTAAAATATCCACAAGTAAAATAAGAGACTTAAGTAATATTAACTACAATGGGCTCCTATAAGTCTCCCCTCTAGGACGCTGCCACGTGAGTTTGGAGAATTGTATTCTCATTTAGAAAGGATATTACCCTTCAAACTTATCGAAGTTTATCAGTTTTATAAAAATTAAAATATGCGTATTTTTGTTTTTATTCTGCATATAAAAATAAATCTGCCAATGAAAGAATTTTATATTTATAAAAATGGTAGTGAAAGTTTTAAGATAGAATAACTCAATACATTGTAGAGCGACAAAAGATTAAAAAAAATCTACTTCAAACGGGATTTTAAAATCCAGTATTGCCTCAGGTGACAGAAACTGACTATGAAGCCTGCGCAGTGTATTCTTTATGAATATTGGTGCTTTGAATAGCCTACGATACCCAATCTCTATATAAAGAATCAAGAATGCTTAGAGCCGTTTCACTAGTTAAAAAAGTTTTATTGTCATGGGAATCTTGTGGATACATGGATGCTGTTATGAAAAACAATCTTGCCTAAACGAATTTCAATTTGAGGGCAGGTTGGTAAAGATCGTGATGGGTAAATTAATTTATGAAACATTGGGCGTAGTCAAATGTGCTGATTGATGTATTTGATCTTTTGAGTCCTAAACTGTATTTATATCATAAATCGGTCAAGCGATGATAAAGATATGAGCTAAAATTTGTACTTGAACAAAACACACACTCGGAGACACTCTAGGAGCCGCCATGTCGCTGCTAACTGAAGTAGATATGTATGAAGATGATCCAATCACAGTTAGTTAGAAAAATTCACGGTATTAACATAAAATTAACTAAAATTCTTGATTAGACTACTTTTTGTTTGTCAGTAAGAGAAAAGCCAAACAAATAGCTGTCTACGCTTGGTCCACCGAAAGAAATCGAATCCTGAATTTTAGCGTTACAAACTTCAAGTTTATCGCTGAACAATTGGAGGGCTAACTAGAATAAGCTCGACTGAGACAAAGGCTTAACCACATTCAACTAGAACATGAAAGTAATTGAACTAAATTTAAGTTTGCTTGTTGAGAAACCGTAAGTAGGGTCCACCTAACTTATACACTTAAGCGTAATTGGCACTAGTTTTTAACTAGAGTGTAGGCACAAGATGAAACAAAAACAAAACTAAAATATTAAATTAAAGTAGTTATCCTAATTGCACCGAAATCAAAGCAAATATAAAAAAAACTTCGAATTAATGATAGTTAATGAAAGTAACAACATATCATGCAAAAAAATCAATTTCTAACATAAATAATTAGGAACAACGAACAGAATAAAAAAACAAAACAGGGATAGAATTAAAACTATTGGAATATATATAATGGTTGTTGTCACAATATTTTAGGACCAGAAAAGACAACTGCTGCTTACCTAGCATAGTGACGTTGGATGAGATAATCCGAACTCCACTAATTTCAGGAAAGTTGATTTATTCGATGGCATGCTGGGTTTAATGCCCTATCTCTCTCCAATAATATTCATAGCATATATTACTAATTCAAATTATCTCAGCTGGTAACATGAGATGAGACTGGTAGAGTATAATGTATTAATTTCAAAGCGCTACTGATTCTTTCTGTTTCTGTTTTAAAACATGGAAGTCTCAGCAATTAGTTTCAATAGAAACATTTCCCATTCTCCTAAATTGAACATGTTTTACAAGCGCAGTAGGAAACAAAACATTTCCAGGCCACACTACAATCAGGCTCTATTCATCACGTATTCCACCCCGATAGTACAGTAGTATGCGTACGCATTTACAATGCTAAAATCAGGGATTCGATTCCCCTCGGTGGGCTCAGCAGATAGCCCGACGTGGCTTTACTATAAGAAAAAAACACTCAAAACACACACACACACTAATCACGTATTGCGTGACATTAATAAGTTTGTGTGCAATTCTAAATTATTCAATGTACGAGTTAAAATAATAATTTTTGCCTTCCTGTAAAGTTAACCATAAATAAACCACAGTTAATTGTGCTTGTCAGGAGACAAAACACTAATAAAACAATGAACTAAAGCGATGAAAAATAACCATTTAAACAAATATTTCGTCTTATGGAACTTGATATTGAACGTAAGACAGTAAAAACCATGCTTTCTTGGATTAGAATATTAACTGACGCATTTAGTTTATTTAACCAGTTCTCTTTAGATGTCGATTCCCAGTTTACCCCTGAATGAGAAATGTCAACCTTTCGAAAAGCCCGGCATGGCTAGGTGAGTTAAAACATTCGACTCTTTATTTTATGGTCGCGGGTTCGAATCCCCGTTACACTAAACGTGCTCGTCCTTTCAGCCGTGAGGGCGTTATAATGTTATGGTCAATCCCACTATTCATTGGTTAAAAAGGAATGGCAGTGGGTGGTAATGACTAACCACCTTCCCTCTCGTCTTACACTCTAAATTAGGGATGACTAGCGCAGAAAGCCCTCATATACCTTTGCGGGAAATTCAAAACAAGCCTTTCGAAAGCGCTAGGATTATAGAAGGGTTTACTTTTGACTTTGGATTGTTTGTTAAGGCTCGAGACAAATAGGACGTTCTTTGTCTGGCTCTTGCTTAAAGCAGCCCCCCAGTGACTCAGCGGTATGTCTGCGGACTTGCACGCTAAAATCCGGGTTTCGATACCCGTGGTGGGCAGAGCACAGATAGCCCATTGTGTAGCTTTGTGCTTAATTTAAAACAACAACAGCTTAAAGCAAATTAGGCTTAAAAGAATTTGATTTGAAAATTTAAGAAGAAGCATTTGAATTTATTACATATCTTATCAGGACAGCACATTACTTGAAGAAATCAGAGAGGACTGCTGAAATCGGGAACAGAAGAGCGGGAAACCGCAAAAAATAACAACTACGGGTCCAATAAGACCGGCAAAAGAAATGGCGGGAAAAGCCGTTACGGCTCAACAAAAGACTAATGCACGTAAGTCAAGCGTAACTGGTGGCAATGATATTAATAATTCCCCATTGCTAACTCTTTGTAGCTTGGCAAAAAGGGAATTAAATACAGTAAAGAAAACAAAAAAATGTAATTAAAAAAAAAAGTAAAGCTAAGCGTAAATTAATTAAAGAAACTGATTCTTCGGAAAACTCCGAATGTGAAGAAGAAGCAGTGATGGCTACTAATACTGAGGTAGAGGTAGATACTCCTGCAATTAAAGTAGGGTTAAGTCCCAATAATGTAACGGTAAAAAACAGTAACACCAAGGATGTTGATAAACATAATAATGAAGAAAAAAATGACAGTGATCAAGAATTGGAAGACCAAGACTTTATCACTGTCATATCAAAAAGAAATATTAAAAAAAACTAACAAACAACAATAATACAGTGACAAAAACAAGACCACCACAATACGCAGTTATAATAGAAGGCATTCCGGGTCAATATAACCAACCCCTGCTTGCCACAGAAGTAAAGAGATGCAAACCAAATGTTAACATAGTTAATATTAAGCGTTTGCCTAGAGGCGGAGTACTGGTGCAAGGGCAAGATGTAGTCGATCTTAACCGACTACTTAAAGAATGGCCAACAGATGCCTTTAAACATGGAAATATCAAAATCCACCTTCCGGGAAGTAAGCCGCAACCAAAAGCAATAGTGGTAAGAGGGGTTCATCAGACGATTGACCTGGACCTAGTTAAACAGGCACTTGACGAACAGAACATACCACACACCAAGACAGAAAGAATTATTTCAAAAAAAAAAACACAAACACCTACTAACCTTATTAGAATAGACATTGATGACAGCTACAACATTCAAAATCTAATAAACAATAGAATATTGCTCTGGTATCAAAAATACCAAGTAGAACAATTGAAAACTCCGGCAATTGTTGTAACACAGGGTTACAACTGCCAAAGATATGGACATGTTTCAGCAGCCTGCTTAGCATCACTGAGGTGCTGCGGATGTGGCGGGGAACACCATATCAACCAATGCAAAAAAGAAAAAGAAACGCCTAAATGTTGTAACTGTGGTCAAACCCACACAGCAAATTACAAAGGCTGCGAAAAATATAAACAAATAAAGCAACGCATTTTTCAGATCAGAACACCAACAGAACAGAATCAACCGAAAACAAACAGTTTACCTAAAACAGACACACCAACAGAACAAAATCAACCGAAAACAAGCAGCTTACCTGAAACAAGCACATCAACAGAACATAATAAAACAACAAAAACCACATATGCAGAAATGTTAAAAGGAAAAGAACCACATAAACAACAAGTACAGAAGACTAATACACAGAACAAGAACACATTAACACAAAAACCAAAAGAAAACAACACCACCATACAAGAAACGAATATTAACACAACTGACAAAACAAGCCTGTTTTCAACAGTTTTCAAAAATGTAATAACTGATTTTATAACAGAATATACTAAACCAAACCAGACAACTAACTTTATAGAACTACTGATCACTATTACCATAAAACACGTCACACCTCATATACCCTACATTATAACTACACTAACAGGTTACATGCTCACAGCACAATGTTCACAGTAGTGTATATCAACATCCAAGGTGCAATAGCTTCCAAGAAACATGAGATCGAAGATCTAATAGAAGAATTAAACCCCCAGATTATAATAATAAGTGAAACTCTAACATATAATAATAATAATAGATTTAAAATACCATATTACTCGACTATTAGAAAAGACAGAAAAAATAAAAATGATGAAAACAGAGGCATTATGCTGCTTCATAAAGTAGATTTATCTGTAGAAGAAATCGAATTAAACAGTAGCAATGAACATGTTACTGTGGATATCCTCCAATCAAATAAAACTAAAATAACCGTAGCAGGAATTTACTGCTCACCCAATAAACAATTAGATACAACTTTACTAAATAACATCTTTTCCCACAATCAAAACACCATAGTCATGGGAGACTTAAACAGTAAAAATGTTTCCTTTGGATGCCGAAGTTCTAATTCAAATGGTAGAAAATTAATACAATTTATTGATGATAATAACATAGCTTTATTGAACGATACCACCCCAACACATACATCCTATTCCACTAACACTAGTGACATACTAGATCTGTGTATGTGTACATATAATTTAAGCCAGAAATTAGTAAAATTTCAAGTGGGAAAAGATGTAGATAGTGATCATCTCCCAATTTTTTGCGTCTTCGATCTCACCCCCTATAAAAATATAACATATAGGAAAGAAAAATTTAATTACAGTAAGGCAAATTGGCAATGCTATAAACAAGAATTAGATAATCTGTTACCTAATAAAATTATTAAAGAAGTTAAAACGCATGTCGAAATGGACAACTATTGTCAAACAATCACGGATTGCCTTCAGAAAGCAGCCAAGGTAACAATACCAAAACAACACCACAAAACAACAATCAACACACGGAAACCCACCACAGAAATAATCAACCTAATAAAAAAGCGCAGACAACTAAGAAGACAGTACATGATTACAAGAAACAGAGAAACAAAAACACAAATAAACAACATTAGAAATCACATCAGAACTCAAATAAAACAACAAAAACAAAATAAATGGGACAATTACTGTAATAAACTAAACGACATAACTGACCCGAAAAAATTCTGGTCACATCTTAAAAGATTCACAAATGAAAACACAAACACAAAGAAATATCCTCCACTTGAACATAATAACACCATTGCACATACAAATAAAGAAATAGCCGAAGCTTTCAAGGATCAACTCCAAAATACATTTAAAACTCGCACAGATCCAGATATGAATACAAACTTCTACAATAAAGTCACTAATCACATAGCAAACAATAAAAATCAATATGAACTAATATTTCCAGTAAACATAACTGATACAAATACAAGTTCTAACACTGATTATGAAAGCACATTACTAACAAAGGAAATATCCCTACATGAAATACTAGAAGCAATAAAAAACACCAAAAGCAAAGCGCCAGGAGAAGATGAAATACAAGCTATTCTCCTAAAAAACGGCACTCCGAAATTGTTTGACCACCTAAATTCTCTATTTAACTTATCGCTATCCTCAGGATATATCCCAGTTTCTTGGAAGCTAGCAAATATATTAATGTTCCATAAGGAAGGAAAACCAGCGAATAAACCAAATAGCTACCGACCAATCAGTCTGACCAGCTGTGTTGGCAAAATTCTCGAAAGAATAATAAGTAATAGACTCTCCACATTCTTGGAGGTAACATCAAAATTACCAGAAAAACAGAATGGATTCAGAAAACTTAGACAAACGACAGACCATTTAATAAGATTAACCGAAACCATAATAGATCGTTTCAACAAAAAAGAATGTACAGTCGCTTGCTTCCTCGATATCGAGAAAGCATTCGACACCGTTTGGCACGATGGTCTAAGGTTCCGAATGAATGAAATGGAACTACCGCGAGGAATTATTCGCTGGTTATCTAACTTTCTGGAAAACAGAAAATGTAGAGTAAACGTAGAAGGAACTTTTTCCGAATACTTTACTCCACTAGCTGGTGTCCCACAGGGAGGGGTGGTTAGCCCTATGCTCTTCATCATGTATGTTAACAATATGCCATTGAAGGATCCAAATCATGGATTCTCATCACAGTTCGCAGATGATGTGGCAATCTGGAAAAGTGCTGCAACACCCACGATAGCAGCTACAAACATACAACCACAATTAAATAGAATTAGTGAATACTGTGAAAAATATAGAATTAAAATAAACACAGCAAAAACTCAGCTCGTACTCTTTACGAAATCGACAAAACACAGAAAACAACAGCTAGAAATAAATATGAATGGCACTCTGCTCCAGATTGCCCAATCAGCAAAATTTTTAGGTCTGACTTATGATTCAAAATTAACTTGGTTCAATCATGTCAACGAAATTAAAAATAAAATTTGGCGAAGAACCAACTATGTTAGGAGTCTAACTGGTAAACACAGTGGAGCATCTACAGATAACATTTTGAAAATATACAAAACATATATTAGACCAGTAATAGACTATGCAGCTCCAGCATGGGTAACTGTAAGTAATAAAACAATCAAAACCAAACTACAAACAATACAAAACACACTTCTGACAACAGCATACAGAGTCCCGAGATCAACATCATCTAAATTCATTCAAAATTACTCGAACATACCAACCATATCAGATAGACTCCTAAATATTACAATTAGATATTTTAAACAAAAATTGGATGAAAAATGATTTATTATGCGAACTGGATAGGTACCTCATACATGATGAAGGAAATCCTAAATACCTCTCCCCAATTAACATATATATTAAACATAAAGAAAAATAAATTAAAGTTAAATATGTATGTATATAAACTTTAAATCTTGTATTTATTGTTTACATATTTATGTATTTTAAAATAATAATAAGATAAAATAAATAAATTACCACCAGCAAGCTTGACTACTGTGAATAAGAGACTATAAATGGACATTGCCCTGAAAAGGACCTCGCATACAAACAGTTAGGGAAAATACGTTCAGGAAGGAGGAAGAGGTCAAAGTGAACCTGACCCTCCAGGGCAAAATACTCAAATACCATTGACCAAGGATTATAGGACTTCTGCTCATTTCTGTCGCGACTTTTTCTAACATCATGAGTTGGTTTAACCAAATTAGTCTTCGTTTAAACTCAAGACTAAATGACATTTACCTTCTTTTCTCGTCCGCGACTGAAAAGTTTTATTTTCACATACGGACTGATATAATGATATTTGCAATTTCAACTTTACATGACAACTATTTTGAAATAGTCTTGAGAGGGACCAAAGTGAACGTTGTCTTTGGAGGTAACAAGTGAAAAGATGAAATTTATTGTTAATGCTTGAAAAGAAAGCTATGTTAAAAACTACAACTTATCAAAGAATTTTCACTTATTTTTTATCTTGTTTTTGTAAGTTTCGTTTCATATTTCACGTGCAGTCACACGTGATTTTCGTCACATTTGTTAAGCCTATTAAGTTTTTTCCTTCGCTAGCTTAGACCTTTTACACTACTATTACATTGAGTTTCCTTTACTGCATACAAATAGCTTTTACTCGCATAGACTTCAGTTACTATACAGTCCAAACAAGTGTTATGTCCGAAATGCTATTTTTTTTTCAAACCTTTTACTTGAATTCCATTGTGATAAACGAAGAGAATTTCAGTATAAACATCTACTGTCAGACTCCATTTTCATGAAGTTTGTTCCTTACGAGCTGTTGACTTGTACGTCCAGTTTAAGTGTTTTCTTTACAATCACATAGCGTTTGACATTTTTTGGGGGGTGTTAATTTGTAAATTTTTTAACATCATTGATAAAGTTATACAACTTAAAAACTAATATGGTTGATTCAAAACAAAGCAGTATTAACAATTACAAAAACTGACATATATTTACACAGAGCAAACCACAATTGAATAATTTTTGAACATAGATACAAGAAAATATTGGAAAATATAATTTAAAACTTGGAATTTTGATCTACAAATAATTTTCTGTTGTTTTTTAACTCGCACCCTCCCCCACTTCCCAGTGACACAGCAGTATGTCTGCGGACTCGTACTGTTAAAGACCAGATTTTGATACCAGTGGTGATCAGAACCCAGGTGTGCCATTGTGCAGATTTGTGGTTAATTTCAAATACACTTTTTATAATCCTTGATGTTTACCTGTATTCATTTAATTAATTTAGAGTTTTCACACTTTGCTTTGCAGAAACTGATGATCCAGATTCTAAGCTTTAATTTGCACATGTTCAACGCTGTTCGTGTGTATTTTTTTTTATTTTTCACTGTTGTTTTCCATCCTACTTAAATTATTTGTTTTTTATTTTATTATATTGTTTTTAAGCCACGTGTTTTCTCATATGAGTTTTCAATGTAAGACCTGAGAAGAAAATATTTTAAAAGTTAATGTTTATTTGAAACAAAGACATTTGTTTTGCGAAACGTCAAGGTTTTAATTACGTTTTTAATTACAGTTACCTTAAAATTGATTTTGTATTTTCTAGATATTCGTTGTTTGTTTATCAGTAAGCTAACAATGTGCAGACTTGTTCTCATCTTAATAATTTTATTTAATTATTTTGTTTTCTGCATGTCTATTGACAGTGTACTTGAAAACTCAAATTAATTGTCACAAACAATATACAGATCACGTGTTAGAAGTGTAATATTGGAAAAAAATTTGTTTAACTGTTTAAATAATTTTGTTTGTGTAAAACTCAATTTTGCTACATTCTGTTGATGTCCAACGTCTAAATATCCAGTTGTAACTTCCTTTAGTAGACAGCAGTAAAATGAAGTGATGATACCTAACTACAGAATATTCAATCACAAATGAAAACCCAATTTTTAAGTGATAACTGAAACGCTTATGTAAAGCAGTCACAGTTCAATAAAGAAGTGAAAATCGTGTTCACTCAGAATACTTAACGTGAGTAACGGCAAAATAACTAGAGGGAAGCTATATGTCACCAATATATATATATATAGCTCGTATAATGACAGCAACTACAACACAAGGAAAAGAAGGTAGTCACATACATGGCCAGAACAACAACTCATGCCAAAGTAGCTGGCCATACTAAACCAGAATAGATAAAGAGATTAACAACAACTTAAAAATATAGAATGTGACCACATTAAACCAGAATAGATAAAGAGATCAACAACAACTTAAAAATATAGAATGCGACCGTATTAAACCAGAATAGATTTCGAGGGTAACAAGATCTTAAACTGAAGAAGGTGACCATATTAAACCAGAATATACGAAAAGACAATGTATCGAAGTAAAGAAGGTGGCCATACCATACTAAACCAGAATATACTAAATGAGTAACAATGTATCGAACTACAGAACATGATCATACTAAACCACAATACATATTGAGGGTGACAACGACTCAAGTTAAAGAGGGTGACCATATTAAACCAGAATATATACTGAGGGTGACAACAATTGAAGTTAAGAAGGGTGCTATACTAAACCAGAATATATACTGAAGGTGACAACAACTGAAGTTAACAAGGGTGACCATACTTAAACAGAATTTATAATGACAGTGAACACAACCGAAATTAAATAAATTAACTATATTCACCTTGGACCACAATACAAGTAATAAAAGTATTTAAAAATAGAATTTCACAATTTACCACAAAAGTACTTAAACCCTATTAACGTGTTCAAATTGTCGCGGAACTTTGTAACGACATATTTACGTATGAAATGCAATGTTCAAAATAAATATAGAAATGTTACTGGTAAATTGAATAAAAATGTTTCCTTATATTGTCTTGATCAGGACCACAAGTACCATTAAAATCAGTCACGCCATGACTTGACCACTTTTTTGTGGCTTGTATAATTGCAACTTATGTATTAAAACTTGTTTCTTTCAATTAAATATATTAATTTGTGTGCGTGTAATATTCATAGTTGAAAAGAGTTGCGATTAAATCTCATAACGTTAAATTTTCGTACATTTGTGGGGGGGACATACTCCCCTAGAAGTGCTATTGGGGGAATAGTGTGACCACTCCAAAATTACACCTTATGGGAATGATGTTAAAACGTTCATACTGATGTGAGTTCGTTAAATGCAGCTGGTGAGAAGTTCGTGATGTTCTGGAATCAAGGAACACAATAGTTGTTTAATCTTTGCGTAGCATTGCAGATAGAATGCCAAGATAATCCAAACACTAGTGATTTTAAAATAAACGACTCGTTGGAAAAACCGTCACGTTGGACGCTTTTTCTCGCGCAGTAAGTAAATTATATACAATTATTTTAGCAGATATAACTATTCTTTAAGCTCATAAGATGAGAAAAACATAATGTATTGATTTCAAAGTACTTCTGGTTATGTCTTGTTCTACTTAGAAACATAATGATCTCAGCAATTATTTTTGATGGAAAGTTTCCCAATTATCCAAGTCGAAAATCTTTTAAGTGTGCAACACAAAATAGTCTTTCCGGACACATTATGTAATTCTGATAGGTTTATCAGCAATTCTAAATTACCTAATGCACAAGTTAGAGAAATAGTTTTTAATTTGTATTTCTATGAAAATAAGTGAAATTATTACTGGCTATAGAAGAAATAACACATTTTCACAAAGCTCCGACAGTGTATCATCTGAAACACTTTAACAATGCACGGTAATCATCTTGTAAAACACACATCTCAAAATTGTCTGGTTGTGCAGTTTAAAAACATTTTTAATACAAGTTATTTTATAGTATAGTTCACATTTATTTCCTGTATTTCAGTACATATTTACATAATGTCAGGGCGAGAGCTTTATTGTTGCGAATTGTTACTCAAAAGCAAACAAGAACATTGTTTACACTGAGGTTAATCCGCTTCATAGGAACTTTACTGCGGATTTTTGGAATTAGTTTACTAGTAACAACTTATCCTTACGTCCATAATATTACACAATGTTCATTGTAACAACCTTTGCGAAGAAGTCAGTCTTGTACAAAACGTGTAGACAAAAGTTTCACATACTCTCCACTGTACGTGAATGTCAGTATCTTATGACAAATGTGAAAATTTTTGTACACATTTTTTTTAGACAAAATTATAGTGTTTCACAGAATGTAACAACTGTTTAAAACATGTTCCACGTGTTAATTCTCCTTATAAATAATCGACTTTGATTAACCAGAAATTAACCGAAACTAGTGTAACTAATACAATCTATGAGGTAACGGTTTACTATATAAGGAATTATTATTGTTTATTTTTTGAATTTCACGCAAAGCTACACGAGAGCTAGCCCTCCCTAATTTAGTAGTGTAAGACTGCAGGGAAGACAGCTAGCCATCACAACCCACCACCAGCTCTCGGGTTACTCTTCTTACCGACGAATAGTGGGATTGACCGTTATATTATAATGCCCCTCTGGTTGAAAGAGCGAGCATGTTTATTCTAACGCGGATTCGAACCCGCGACTCTCGAAAGTAAAACTAATGGTGTTCACCATACTAAAACTGTTTATTTTTACTTTAAAATAACAGTTAATAAATTAATCTGTGGAGGTGATAGTCTTGGAAAAAATTGGTGATAGATATTCTGTAATATATTTAGTCCATAATAAGTAGAAAGAAGATTGTTGAATTTGCACAAACAAGTTGTGTCTCTTTTTTCCTTCGAAAGTCATGTGCGGAAGAACTTTCTGAAAATACCGAGCATTTTTTACTTTAATGCAAATCTCATGTTTCTTTGGATCTTGCAAATCATCTGAAGAAGAAGTCTGTGTTTAACTGAAATATTCTATTGACAAGAATAAATCACGTTTCCTTTGACCTTCAATCTTATATTAAGTAAAGGTATTCAGTACTTACTTTACTTTCTATGATCCATCCCAAGTTTACCTTGACGTGAAAAACGTAATTCGAATTTACTTATGTTCGATTCACAGAAAAAAGCGAGTTACAAATTAAGTTTCTTTTGAGCATTGTTGTTTTTGAATTTCGCACAAAGTTACTCGAGGGCTATCTGCGCTAACCATTTTTAATTTCGCAGTGTAATACTTCGCCAACTCTTGGGCTACTGTTTTACCAACGAATAGTAGGGATTGATCATCACATTATAACGTCCTCATGGCTGAAAGCGCTAGTGCGTTTGGTGTGACGGGAATTGGAACTCACTTTCCTCGGAGTACGAGTCGAGTGCCTTAACCACCTGGCAATGCCTGGGTCAATTTGAGTTTATCTACCCCTTCTAGTTTTTCTAATCATACGAGGACTTACCCATTTATGAATTCAATAACCCACAAAACGCTCATATTTGCTGTGTTTCTTTTGATTGGTGTACGTGTATGCACGTAGTTTTTTTATAAATTGAATAACGCATACATAGCAACATAGTTCCGAACTGGGTTAGTATATAAATGATGTGTTCGACCAACCGTTGGAAACGTAGAGTTACAGTCGCAAGAAATCGAGATCACAGAACCATTAGTGTATTTCCAAATATATACATTTAGTGAGGAAAGATAGCAGGTATGATGCTGCAGAGGAGAGAATCAGGCGTGACGTCCACAAAGGTTGTTGGATCAATTATGGACGTGTAGAATACAGATTACTAAAATCCAGTATCTTCGCCGAAACCTCTCAACCACAAATTGCGGTGTAAATTGTCGATTACTGTATGAAGTGTTCCAGCGTTGAGCATAAAGCTCACGTGAAAGAGTTCCAGTGAGCACATTAGCCGCTGTAAAGAGCGTTAAAAGTAAGCGAAGCTCCCCAATAAATAGGAACATATACATGGATTGTTTGTTTGTTTGTTTTGAATTTCGTGTAAAGCTACTCAAGGGTTATCTGCGCTAGCCGTCCCTAATTTAGCAGTGTAAGATTAGAGGGAAGGCAGCTAGTCATCACCACCCACCGACAACTCTTGGGCTACTCTTTTTACCAACGAACAGTGGGATTGATCTTGCAGTTATAACACCCCACGGCCGAAAGGGCGAGTATATTTGGTGCGTCGGGGATTCGAACCCGCAACCCTCAGGTTACGAGTAGAACGCCTTATCTACCTGACCAAGTAGCAAATAAAGAAACCTTCTTGACATTAACTTTTTAACACCTTGTTGTGTGAGAGGTGTGATTATATCTATTTAACTAACCTACAACACTGAAAAACATTTTAACGTGTGAAGTAGCATAATACATAATTCATGAAATTGTTTCGAACACTTTTGAGGTCATGGTACCTTTCAGGAACCATTGAAGAACAAAGGTACTTACATTTGTATACAGAAAAGAATTTTGAAACATAATTATAAAATTTCTCGTTAATAAATGTAGAACGTAAGACAAAATATTTTCCGTATTTTTATTCTGTGTCCAGTTGACCAGAGTAAAACAGTTCAAATTGAAACATGAAAGAGATTTATAACCAATATGTGTCGCTTTGTTAAATGTAATCGTACTCGTGAAGTTGTGCACATTGCTACTTTATATTTAGACCCCTTATGTCGACATAATTATTTACTTATGCTAATAGTTTTCGATAAATACTTCTTTTTAAATGTTTCAAAAATATTTGTGGAATGCATTCTGCAGTTTTGGTGTATGAAAGGATATGGTATATAGAATTGAAAATTAATTTTCCAGTGATAAGACGAAGCTTGCGAAGCGAAACCAACGTTTATAAGATACTATATTGTATTTACTCGAGATTAATCTTGATAATAAATTTGGTAATAGAAAATAGATTAATTGTGAAAGATTCCGTCACACATATATCATGTTCAAAACACACCAATCCTTCCTGCGAAATAATTGTGTCTCATCTCTTTTGGGTGGTCCTCGTGTTTCGTATTGAACTTTTCCGACGAAAAGCGACCAATTACTGATGTCATCATTAAAAACCAAGCATGGTCTAAATACGTATAATTTTGATGCGCGTCTTTTCAAAGCGAGTTTTTATCGGCAATATTTCTTGCGTGGTTTGTTCACGTCACAGCAATATAAATAATTAATTCCACCTAGAGAAAAATTCACGACGATGTGCAGTAGCTCTTTGTGTGAATGTACTTTACGGGGAAAATATGTTAATTAATCTTGAGTTAAAGTGATCTTTTTTGAAGTAATAAAGTTGTTATCCTCTTTCAACTAAAATGCAAAATCTTTCAGTCAATCATCTGTCAAAAAGTGGCCATTTTAGAGATATTCAAAATATATTCTTTTAATTACTCAGAGCTTGGAGGTATTAATAAAATAACTAATCTTCCAAATAAAGAGATAGATTTGAAGTTACTACGTTCCCCAGTGTCTAATGAGAAACGTTGTTAACAGATTGAATCGGTACTAGTACGAAGATTTCCCTTAATCTAAAATAACCAATTTACTTTTAAAATATCTCTGTGTGTTTTCTCTTTTTCATTATTCCATTCAAACAAATAAAACTTCCTTGAAGTGCAAATGATTTATCAACCAGTGCATTTCGATTTCGCAACACGAGTGGTGTCGGTAAATAATGGTTATGCCTAACTATACATAAGAAATAAGACGAACAAGTTTAAAAGCTTGAAGAAAAATCCACTGGATAACTTTATTCACCAAATTAGATAATGTAGCTTTAGTTGCAATGCATTTTTATAGCCGACATCACTATTTGGTTTGGCGATAGTTGAGTTTATGTTTAATAATATTAGAATTTCACATACATACAGTTTTAAGGAACTTTTATTTACAAAGACACATCACATTTCAAATACATTACAGTTTCCTAGGTTTATTGTTTTTTGCGGTTGTTGTTTTCTAGCGTGGTAATAGATGGAGTAAACAGTGATATGTAGCTCAAGAACCCACTCTCAACGGATGCTTGAATAAATCCAATTTTTTTCTGCATCCACTGCTTGTCAGTATTTAAACCAAAACAATCGGACCCCTTTTCCAACGTAGGAACATACCATGCCAATTAAACAATCATCTTTCATTTTCAAATGTTCATAAATATTATACATAATCAACGTTGGTGATTTGTTCATTCTTAGTTTGAAAGAAATTCTTAATCGCATTTTTTAGGCCTTAAGAACGTCTTGGTACAACAGAAAGGACATTCGTTTTAAAAGACAAATATATTCAACTAAGTACTTAACTGGATGAAAATAATCGTTACAACGCTATTTAAATTAATTTTATTTGAAATTTAAATAGATTAATACTATTAACCGAAAGAACCTCATGCCGAAAACAAAATGGTTAATTTTTTTTTTCAGTTTCAATAGCCTATATATATTAACATTTATCTGAGAGAAGAATATTCACAATAGTTCTATACAAGCTGATTGACGTTTTGCAAAGTTTTCCCGTTTAAACAGAATAAGAAATTTAGCTGGCTGCAGTTTTTACTCGGGTATATTATATTCGGAAGAGCTATAAGAGCTGATTTGCTTCAGATGTCAACCAATTATTTCCACATCACATACTAGCGTAGTGATCAAAATTCTACTTCAAAAATTGAGCATAATTTTCTGTAAAAAAATACAATAGCTTGTAAGGTTACCTTACTTCGCAACTAGCGTTTAAGGAGGAATCTTATTAAATACATATAACATCATGTACAACAACCAAAGTTTATCTGTACACCAGCGTTCCTACTACAGCACCCGTCCTAAGACAACAAAGATGTCTTGCTTCTGGACATAAGCATGCAATGAAATTGTTTATCACAGTGCTGACTAAGCAAACGTTGCATGGTATACGGCAAAAGCAACCAACTTGATAGTATTGGGAGATTTTTGCTTACATGAAAACATTTAGTTCGGTTACAAATTTCGGTTTGCTTGTTTTTCGTTTTCCATAAATGGATAGTGAGAAGAGGCATTTATCGATTTTTTTCTACTACACTTTAAAATACTAGATCGGTTTTTTTATCTGCAAATTATGGCGGAAGTTTCTGGGAGTCACTGAAGAACACGAATACTGGTAACTGTATAAAGAAAACAAATTTCCCTTCCAGAAATTATTATTATGACAAGAATCACAACTATAACATTAGCGCTACTTCACACAAGGTTTTATATCAGTCTTGCTGTGTATGTCACACTCGCTGGTCATTCGTCTGGCATGCGTCACGTACATAAGGTCCTGGAATCAAACACGGGTTGAATATCACCATAAGGTCCATTTTCATCTACATTTTGAGATACTGGAATGTTATGACACTTACTCGAGTTTTTTGGCACAGTTCGTTTGTCATTCTTACCGAAGCTTTGACGAGGACCGCTCAGCACACGACTAGTTGGATTGCCACGATGTCCACTTCCGTCTATTGTAAACAGCCCTTCATCCTCTACAGAAGAATAGACATTTCCACGTACTGGAGGTGTAGGGGGTCTCTTTCTGCTTGATGGATGGAAAGTGCGAAATTCTAAAGGAACAGTAGCCCCTTGATTTCCATACCCATCTGCTAACGGGTAAGCGTCTTCGGGGCCAACCGTAAATACATGACCGCTGTGATTGTGAACTTCTGAGTGGTTCACTGGCTGTTTTGTTTTACACGTTCTTTCGTTCAGTTCTGACAACAAGTTTTCTGGTAAACGACCAGGTCTCGCCGTAGTCGCATGAGGGTTGTAGACGGATGGCAAGGACTCGGTCCCTAACTCAGTCGGATACGGAGGAGGCGGAGGAGATTGGGGTCTTATTTGAGCAGGTGACCCTGACCCGGTAAAGTACAGTCCAGGAATTCTTCCTTCTTCTTGGTTAGTAGTTCCACGAGGAAATGTGATGTTCTTCCAGGGCAGACATTGTCTTGATGGATTATGATGTCCGACAAATTGACGAGGGGTTAGGCCTATACCTGTTCCGCTATCACGGTTGGTAACAGGATAAGCTAAGTCTGGTCCTAACATATTCTTTCCTTTGTAGTAATTCTGTTTTGCCTCAAATCCCTCACTCGGATGTCCATTCTTGTTTCGCTCCAAAGAATGAGAACTATGCTTTCGCCCCGAAGAACCATCATGCCGATTCCGTCGGAAGAGTCGTTGGAGTTCTTTATTCTCGGTGCTCCCAGCCCCGTCGCTAGATGCAGAACCCATATCAGGGCAAAGATCTCCTCCTGTAGAACCCAGAAGACTACTGGTTCCCGAACAGGGACGACTAGGCTGGTGGGGATATTCTCCCAAACTCAACTCATCTTCAGCAAATTCATCTTCACTAGCCACCGTACGTGCTTCCACTTCACTATCATCAATGTCCGAGTCACAACTTCGACTTCCGTCCTTTCCATCCGAATTTCCAGAAACTTCCTCATAGACAGGATTAAACTGCTCCTTGCTCTTATTGGATCGTAAGCTGGAAGCTTCTTTGCCCGTGAAGGAGAAGTTGGTGTGGCTCACAGGTGTCATGTGTTGATCTCCATATCTCCCAAACTTAATGTCTAAGAGCTGATGGGAAAAGATCAGTAAGACTCGTTACAATACATCAACCAAGTCAATCAGATTTATTAGTTTACGTCATCAATAATAGTAAATATTTCCTAAAATATTAAAACATTAACTCACAGAAATATTTAACAATGTAATGTTGTATCGAGAAGAAAAACTTATGAATATTAACGAAATTATAATGGAAGAAAAAAACAAGCAGACAAGTAAAATACCAATAAAGTATCAAAAACACGCTTATTCTAATTTTTTTATTTTCTTTGCGCAGTTCTAGTAAATAATACAAAGTTTAAATTCATTATCAAGATCTCAATCTACGCACACGTGTCGCCTGTCGTTTCCAACATGTTAAACTGAAAATACATTAAATATAAAAAAAAATACAATTGACACTTTATACATAACAGTTAATCTACTGGGCAATAGATAACTTCATATGTCGTGTTACGTGTGCTCTGAGAGTTAACTTCATGTACAGAAACCAAGTCACCAACCTCAATGGGAGTAAGCGTTTGGGTGTCGTTTCCATGGTGATTGGGTAGTCTTGTAGGATGATGATTGATTAACACGTCATCATAGGTAACTCCGTTTGAGCTAGCAATGTCACAAGTATTCTGATGGTCACTTTTGCATGGGAGAAAGTTCTGAACCTTCTTCTTGTGTCTACAAATAAATTATTTCAACAAGTTAAAGAGACAAAATATTGTCTGATACTGACTTTAAAAACTAACAACAATATAAGTCACCCGAAATAAATGGAAAAAAAATTGAAAATGTTTCAACCAAGAGAGGTTAACATTTCTTTCTTTGACGTTATCCTAGCTTTTAATATATTCTAATGGTTAATCGTAAGCATCCTGTTCAAATATTTCATTATCAACGAATGTGGATCGCACAGAGCAAGCATTTGAAAAGTACATCGTGCCATATCAGTTTCATCATAACCACTCCTTTCCTCTAGGCCAACATTGTCTTGAATATGTTTTATCTGAGTCTGCATGCCTCTTACTAAATTAAAGGGTTGTTGTTGCTTTTATGTCAGTTTCTGGAGTGCCACAAGACAGGCTTGCCGGAATACGAAGCCTCGTTGATTAAGTCTGGCTTCAGAACCAAAAACGACAAGGCGGGGAAATGGGTGGAGTAAGTGTCCCCTATGTAAGGCGATTCATATAGCCGTAACCACCCATTTCAACATTGGCTAAAAGAAAATGTGGCCCTTGAAATCAAGAACCTATCATTAGAGTAAAGACAAAGTTATCTCTCGAGTTTCTTGATGCTCTGTATCAAAATGGTGTTCGTAAAAGATACAGAATACTTCAACTGTGCTTTACAAAATAAAGCCCTGTACGGCCACGTGGTTAGGGTCGCTCGACTCGTTATATGAGGGTCGTGAGTTTGAATCCCCGCCACGCTCATCACAAGCTCATCCTTTCAGCCGTAGGGGCATTATATGGTACGGTCAATCCAACTGTTCGTTGGTAAAAGAGTGGTTTCAAGAGTAGGCGACGGGTGGCGATGACTAGCTGCCTTCCCTCATGTCGGTTTGCGTGAAATTAAAAAAACAACTTCAAAACATTCTTGTAGAAGTGGTGTCAAGATAACGTTAGAGAGGGACAGTTATTCAAGCATATTATCTGCCTATTCATATGTAACGTTGCTGTTGGTAAATCAACGAGCAGAGCATAGTAACTAGTACGAACACATTCCTATCAACAACATATCATTAGTTTAATACAGTAAACATTTGAGTTTGCTCAAGTGTGTGTACTTGATAAAGTTATTTATCAATTTTTCTAACAAACAATCGAAAACATTTATACCTTACGTCGGAATTGCGTCTAGTTAAATTATAACCTTTTTAAATAATTGATATGAATAAACTGTCTCCATCCTACACCTTTTACACTTTGTGTGCAGTTTTATAAGGTTTCTGTTAGAGAAAAATTTAACAAAGAATAGAACGCCTAAATTTTATCCAAACATTATCTGTCCTGTTAGTTTTCCTCTGACCTGTTTTGACGAAAACCTAAATCATTGTTTTGATGTAAAGTTGACGTTGGTAGAAACGCCACACTAAACATACAACGAAATGGTAATATGAGTTTTGTTGCCACTTGCTTCTCTATTACTCATGTGTTTAAGTTCCTTAGTCATCCATCTCCTGAAACATCAATTTTATTTTCTGACAGACTATTTATTTCACAGTAATTTGGTGGCTGTACTTTTCAGTCCAAATCCACTGTGTGTGCGAATAATATTTCACAACGTTAGGTCTGACGTTACCTAACGGTTAGAATACCTGGAGTATGAATATAAAGGTTTATGGTTTGAGTTCCGTAGTCATTAAAACTCTGTGTTTGCACTTTGAAATCGTGCGTATGCTATAAGAATAGCAGTTAAATCTCACCACATGGTCAAACAAGAACAGCTAAAAGTTGGTGATAAGTGGTAAAGATTAGATAATTCTATCTTTTCAATGGATGACTCAGCGCAATGGGTGTGAGTGGAAAGTCTAAAACACAAGACAACGTTAAATGGTATAAACATTATCAAGATTTTATTGATATATTCGAAGTTTAGTTTGGTAAATAAAATTTTGTTTCCATCTAATTACTTGCTTTTTGATGAACTTGTGCACCCGTTTCAAATCAAACAAAATTGTTAGAAGTGGCTAAAATAAGTGACGAATTTCAATAATTAAGACTGTTACTCAGCTGACATCAGAAGTTAAAATTTGGGACACAACGCAAGGCTGTATCCTTAGTAATATCATTGTTGTAGTAAAACTAGTCCTCATTTACGATTTATTAGTATTCGTTAATTAGAATACTCTGGATGGTAAATGTTTCTAAAGGTGAATTAATAGGTAGAAGACTGCTTCAATTGACATATTTATTGTTCTTGCTTCACACAGCAGGAAAATAACTTGACCAAATTTAATTATGGTTGGTACATATATCTTTTGGAAAGAAAACAAGAGTTACAAGTAAGAGCTTTGCAATAATTTTCTTACATAAAATTAATAAAAAACAAAATACATTTCTTTTTACCTTTATACATGAATCGGCTTCTCTGAAAAAACCTTGCAGGTTTATTGGTTATTTAGAATTTAGCGCTAAGCTATACAATGGGCTATCTGTGCTCTGCCCATCACGCCTATCATAATCCGGCTTATATCAATGAGATCTCCAGACGTGCCACTGGCGTCTTCATTTTGAAACAAAAGGAATAAATAAACTTGAAGTACACTGGTGGCCAAAATCTTAGGGCCTATGAACATAAAAAATATGCATTTTGCGATGTTAGACTGGACAATTTATTTGAGTAGAGCTTTGAAAGATGAAAATAAGAAAAATAAAAAAAATTAGCATTTAATAGGGAAAATGTGAACACTATGAAATTAGCCTAAATACTAGCTGGTCAAAAGTTTAAGACCATACAAAAGAAAAGTCCTAAACAGAGTAGGAAAAGCCCAACAAGAGGTCTGAGTAGTAAGTTGCACGGCCGTCATTGCAAAGAACTGCAAACATTCGCTTTGACATGGTCGATATAAGCGTTTGCAGAAGGATGGCTGGAATTTTATTCCAAGTGGTGAAGATGGCTTCACGAAGATCATGCACTGTTTGGAATTGACGTCCATTTCTGTAGACTTCCCTTGCCATCCACTCCCAAACATTTTCAGTAGGGTTCACTTTGGACGAACACGCTAGTTGGTCCAAAAGAATCTCGTTATTCGCCATGAAAAAGTTTTTTGTCCTGAGGACATTGTGGATTGTAGCGTTGTCCTGCTAAAAGATCCGATCATTTCCACATTAGAGAGAGTCAATAATGATGTTCTCTCCAACATGCCAATGTAGCCAGCTGCTGTTTGATGCCCCTATATAACCTGAAGCTCCATTATTCCACAGAAGAAGAAAGCACCCCAGATCACTGTGCGGTGTAGAAAATGTCTCCGGTGGGATATCCTTATCGTGCCAGTAACGTTGGAAGCCATCTGGACCATTCAGCTTAAATTTTTTCTCGTCATTTTTTTCTTCCGCTTTCCTATGCCCCATGTTTGGTGCTTCTCAGCAAAGTATAACCGAACTGTTTCGTGATGTGGAAGGATGCGTGATCTTTGAAGAAGTTTACGGTTTTTAAAGCCTTTCTATCGTAGATGCCGTCTTATTGTTTTTGAGCTGCATTCTACGTCCGTACGGGCCTTAACTTGGTTCGACGATCGACTGGTGCTTTGCAAAACAACCCGTCGAATCTTCCTGCTCAACGCCGGCAAAATTTTCTTATACCAACCACTTCAAATTCTCGTTCCGTATCCCTCAGGGTCTTATAATAAATTTGCAACAGCAGTTTTACTACGCCAAATCATACCAGCGATGGCACGTTGAAAGAGACCTTGCTTTTGCAACTCGACAATTCTGCCACGTTAAAACTCTGTCAACGTTTTGGCCTTTGCCATGTTTTTACCCAATGCAACACAGGAGATGTTAACAACGCTAATGCTTGGACACAAATCAGTATAATCTTAAACTTTTGGCCAGCTAGTAAATACTAATTTCATAGTATTCACATTTTCCCTATTAAATGCTAAAAAGTTTTTTATTTTTATTTTCCTTTTTCTTATTTTCATCTTTCGAAGCTCTGCTCAAATACGTGGTTGAGTTTAACAACGCAAAATGCGCATATTTCTTCTTTATGTTCATTGGCCAGCAGTATATTTCAATAGTATTGTCACTTGGTGAGAAAGATCGACTGGAGTTTCTTTCTCCTAAGAATATATATTTTAAGACACTATTAGTAACTTATTCTCTAGTAGTCCACGTCTCTAAGTTATAAAAAAATAGTTAACTAAATAGCTTATATTTCAATGACAACCCACATGTGTCTCCATTTTTATAAAAAGAGGAAAGCCGCAAGCCTCGTTATCGATAAACCCGACTGCATTTCCAAAAAATCAATACCTATAAATCGAAAGGAAAATAATGAATTTCAACAATTTTCTTTTCACTTTGATAGGCGTCATTCTTTCGATGACGGAGCTCGTCACATGAGCCCATATTTTCTACACTTCAACTACTTTCAAACAGAGAATGAAGTTCCTCGCACCGAGCCGTTTCTCTATCTTTGACGCTTCATTTCACAAATAGAGTTATTCTCACTTGAGGTTTCAACCCTATCTAAGTTCCTTCAGTTATCCCCACCTAGTGCTATTATGACACCAATAGTTCGGATTGACCAGCGATCAAGCTTGAAAGAACGCTGAAAAAAATTCAAAATTTTATTTTCAAACCAATGTTCTCTACGAGTCTAGTTGAGCAGTTATCTCTGTTCTATTGTGATGTCCTCACACGTATGCGTGGTTCAATCAGAATGGTATATAGAAATGTATGTAAACTCACGTGATAAACTTTTTCTTATAGAAGATACTTTTAGTGAAAGATTGGTTAGTAACTGTAATAGTTTTATATCTCAGGCTTAAGGAAAACTAAATTCTGTTGCTCGTTTCATGCGCAACGGCAGTATTAATTCTCTACCTCATATTTTAGGTAAAAACTAGCAGAGCAAAAATTTAAGAAATGAACGTTGTTAGTATCACTTAAACTGTGAACAGTTTGGCATATTATTATCTAATTGACTTCCGTTCACATAGGTTTGTTTTCATTTAATTTTGCGCAAAGCTACTAGAGGGCTATCTTCGCTAGTCATCCCTAATTTAGCAGTGTAAGACTAGAGGGAAGACAGCTAGTCATCACCATCCATTACCAACTCTTGGACTACTTTTGTATTTAAGAATAGTGGGGTTGACCGTCACATTATAACGCTTCCACGGCTGAAAGGGCGAGCCTGTTTGGTGCGACGGGAATTTGAACCCGCGACCCTCGGATTACACGTCGAATGTTCTAACCACCTAGTCATGCCGGGTTTACGTTCGCATAAGAGGGTTTAATTCAAATGAAAGAAACTATCTTACGACTCCAATCTCTTAACATACTTATGGGCTAAACAATCAGACAGAACATACTAGTGGTATCGTTCATTTCGGTTATACTGTTCAAGGAAGAAAGAATGTGATGTTTATTGTTGTGCGGGAGTTTAAAAACAAAAGAACGTAAGCCAAAGTAACAACTGCTATTGTTTAATAAGAACCCTGAGATTAGTTTACCAAAATGTTGTGAACAATTCCCTTGATTAACGCATCTTGTCTACTTTTATTTGTAGGACAGACATGGGTCTGAAGATTTTAGATTCAAAGTGTGATGGCCCGGCATGGCCAGGTGGTTAAGGCGCTCGATTCGTTATCCGAGGGTCGAGAGTTCGAATCTCCGTCGCACCAAAAATGCTCGCCCTGCCAGCCATAAGGGCGTTATAATGTTACAGTCAATCCCACTATTCGTTGGTAAAAGAGTAACCCAAGAATTGGCGGTGGGTGGTGATGACTAGCTGCCTTCCCTCTATTCTTTTACTGCTAAATTAGGAAAGGTTAGCACAGATAGTCCTCATGTAGCTTTGCGTGAAATTCAAAAACAAAACGAACAATATGTAATACCCTTGAACATGCTCCACAATTTTAGTTGTAGCCACATTATATAAAATGACAATATAGTTTAAAAAACAAGCTAACGTCCTTGTGGTGACAGGCACTGCTGATTGACCATAGCATCCTTTCCTTATCATTTTCCAAAATTACAAGTGGCTAGACCTGAGCCTAGAACATTATGAATCTCTCACGCGCCCGTTTATTTCGCTCGCGCATTAAATTTCGTTTAGGTTGGAAATTCAATTCCAGTCATGGTCACGTTATTATACATACATATATATATAGTGTTTGAAATTAAGCCCATAGCTACGCAAAGGCTATCTGTTCTCTTCCTACCACAGGTGTAGAAACCCTGTTTCTATCGGCGTGAAACCGCAGACATACCGATATGCCATGAGAGGGACATACATATATAATAATAATAACAAGTAGTTTCATATAGTTTACCTTTCAATTGTGAAATTATTTAACTAGATTCCAGATAACCAAAACGGTAACCGACGAAATGGAAATTATTTCAAAATAAACAGCAAAATGTCACGTTTATTTTGGAGCATTAATCTTATGATATATCTATACTTCTTAAACGCTGTTTTAAGAAGAACATCGGCACAATTCTCACATTTTGTAATTTGAAAAACAAAGTTATCTAAAACGATTATTCACATAACTAAATTTCATAATCAATTTATTTATAACAAAGGCAATAATGATTTAATATATTGAAAGCTCAAACCAAAAGTTGATATGGTGGTTGAGGGTGGTGGCTTTCAAAATGATACTCATTTTCTTCTTTGTTTTCTCAGTCCTCCAGTAGTCCTCTCTTTGCCCACACAATCGAGGATTTATAACGAAATACTCAAAGATGAATTTAACACTGTCCTACACAATCACCGACCTGTAACGACAAGTTGTTAGAAAAATCCCCTCATCAAGTCGAGTTTATCACCGCAATCTGGAATGATTAGGTCTCTAGTGTATGTCTAGATATGGCTAATATTTCTGGAAGCTGTCTGCTGCTCGTATGTTATCTGATAAAATGACATATTCCCTGGCGTGCTTACAGACAGACAAGCATACGACCACAATTGTTAAGTCCAGGAAACAAGATGTGTTTTCATATACACCTTTATTAATCTCACCATGGATGCTAGGAATATTTGTGCACCCATCAAGTGTAAGAATGATTAGACAAGTCCCTCCCTGCCTCCCAATGGAATGACAGAGACCATTGTTTCATTCATTAGCTGTAGGAAACACAAGATTTTAGCTGTATATTATACATGTGTAAATACTACCTCTTACACAATAAATCAGAATCACTTTTCTTATACTGTCGTAAATCACTTTTAAAATCCCAGGCAAACCTCTACTGATTGAAACACAAGTACACTTAAGTACTTCACTGTGGTCCTCGTGTTGAAGCTGAAATAACTAATAACCTTACCATTCTACACATAGCGTGTAACATACCTTTAACCAGATGTATTCGGATAATTTTTCTTTTTTTAAATTTCTAGTTTTGACATTATTCCCGGATTGGGATATCGAAAGGACGTAAACATGTACTAATCCTTTACAGTGAAGGTTAAATTTCACAAGAAATGCTTATATCGACGTGGCCTTATTATCCAGTCCATGGGTTGAGACCATCTCTGAAAATGATACATCTTGTTAATATATATACAGACTGGGTATGAGTTGCGGGAAAGTCTACCTTGAATGTGTTATTTGAAAAAGGCGATGACGTGGGTCGTCTCATGGATTACGAAATACAACATTTTTGTTCTTTCATTGGCTTAAAAGTGTTGTATAAGATATAATTATTTAGATTCTTGTCGTGTGTGGAAGTGTCCATGTTCGATTGATTATTTCTATGACATTCCCAGGGTCTGTTTAACGCGGACACTAAATTATCTGTTGGATGCAAGTGAATACCACATGCAGAGTAAAACAAAATCAAACTCTCAGTGATGTCGAGAAACCCACTTGTTGAGAACTTTTATATGCAAAAACGGCTGTTCTGGGCCCAGAAAACACTTCAAATAGAAGAGCGAACAACGTTTCGACCTTCTTCGGTCATCGTCAGGTTAACCTTACCATTCTACACATAGCGTGTAACATACCTTTAACCAGATGTATTCGGATAATTTTTCTTTTTTTAAATTTCTAGTTTTGACATTATTCCCGGATTGGGATATCGAAAGGACGTAAACATGTACTAATCCTTTACAGTGAAGGTTAAATTTCACAAGAAATGCTTATATCGACGTGGCCTTATTATCCAGTCCATGGGTTGAGACCATCTCTGAAAATGATACATCTTGTTAATATATATACATGTTGTTCACCTGTGAACCTGACGATGACCGAAGAAGGTCGAAACGTTGTTCGCTCTTCTATTTGAAGTGTTTTCTGGGCCCAGAACAGCCGTTTTTGCATATAAAAAATCAAACTCTCTCACTAAACGACAGAACAGAGATGTTATAGCTGTAATTAATTAAGAAGCTTACGAGGTGTGCAAATTATCTAACCAACAGGAAAATCAGTGGTAAAAACTTACTAAAACAAAAGTGATTTAGTGTTAACTCGTACCGCAGTCGAAAATCGAACACGTGTACATCTAATTAGCAACATTACAAATAACAGACATTATCCGTATCTTGTTTGAAACACAAGTACTTGATATTAACGTTTGATCAAAGCAGGCTAACTATTACTGGGAATTTTTTGTAAAACAAATTAACTTGGTAACGAATATGGTTAATTAAATCCACTCTACTGATGTTGCTATTTATAAATATTAAAATACGTTGTTTCATCGTTCGATACCTCGGTGTCAGATATTTTAGGCCATAAGGGAAGACCATTATTCTATGCGGTTGTATTTTGTTGTTTTTTTAAGTAACAGGGAAATCTTGTATTAGTTCATATCGCTGCATGTTGTTCAAGCAACAATGAAGGTTATGTTAGTCGATGTCATTTTATCTTGTTTAAGTAATTGTGGGGGTCATGTTATTTCAAGTAGTTGTGTCTTGTTTAATTAGCACGGAAGGGACGTTTTATTCGTTAATTCTCTACAGATTTTCATTGAATATTTACTTGCAATTAACGAATTAAAAGGTTTCTTTCGTTTATCTCTTTGTTGACATTAAAAAAGCAAATACTGGAATCAAAAGTTCATCAGTTAAAAAATTATACCTTAAAAATTTCGTTTTTAAAATGTATATTTGTTACCCTTACTAAAAACACACAATATAACCTTTCCTCTGTGCGAATTGTAAGTTCCTATAGATTGATATTCGTACATTTGAATGTTATTTGTAAAAAAATCTGTTATACGGTAATCTTTTGTTACAACATATAATTATAACAAAACAACAGCATAAAAGTTAGTATATAAAAAAGATGATTTTATTTTATCATGTCTACAATATTTCAAATACCCGTACATTAAAACTTATTGTGTGTGTTTGTGTTTTTCTTATAGCAAAACCACATCGGGCTATCTGCTGAGCTCACCGAGGGGAATCGAACTCCTGATTTTAGCGTTGTAAATCCGTAGACATACCGCTGTAAAAGCGTGGGACGTGAACTTACTAATACCAAATAATTATTATGCAACATATTTCTTTCCATACTTGTAACCCGTCAACTATTTTGCACCTATCGGAAGGAGAGAAACCTCAGTAAACCATCTATCTACATATAACTTTTCTAAACACCCTCTAGCTAGAGCTTTACCATATGTATAGCTATTTTTAATATAAAAAATTAGTTTAAAATATATTTCTTAGAGTATATCCTCAATTACAGTTGAAACGTATTTTTAAAACTAATTGTCACTGACAAACTTTATTTATGTTTAAGGATAGCATACCTTGGCTGAAATTGTTTAACGTTGTTTATAAATTTACCTGTGTTTACTATTATATTAGTTATACTGGAAAGAAAGTTATTTACTGACATGAACGAACCTACAAATTTAAGGTCCAGACAAGTGTGGCGTAGATGCCTATTTTAATTACACAGGTCGGCTTGTGAATTTAAATTCCACAAGTGTTGTTTTGGTTTCAATGACGGATCTTCTATAATTGATCTACGCAGATTACGAAAATAATAATCTATCATGTAAGAATTTTTGTTTTGTTTTTATAAATCGGGAAGAAAAAAAACACTTTTAATCAGATCGAATTCACCATAACTATGGTTGGGTCATTTACACAAACTCTTGTTGCCATAATAGCGAATAAATAATATTGAAAATAAAAATAAAAAAAACAAAGGTCAAAGTGCACCCACAAACAAGTACTGTCCAGAAGTTACACGTCACGTGTCCTGTTAACTGTTTGTATACTAACGGTGTTCAACATTGTGCTGGCCTTTATTCTAAAAGTTACTGACCTCTAAATGCAGATGGTAAGAGCAAAAACAAGTTAGATTTTTATTCCATGCTAAAACAATGTTTCAAGGTGATATTTCCTTGTCTTTTATTTTAAAATGTATTCTCACTTTAAGAGACATGAAAAGCTACTCAGTTTTGTAAAACCTACCTTCCATATATAATAATGTATTTATAACAGGCATGCTACTCAAAGCTTATGAAAATACAACTTCCTAAGGGCTTAGAATTTCCATTATTTTGGCAATTATCAAGAAAAAATTATAGCTTATGTGGAATTCATTACATACGGTGCGTTCCTCAGTAAGCTTTGATTTGTTTCGGTTAAAACAAATTTAGGGCTAAATGACGATCAGAAATCTGTGAGGATATTATTTTCTCATATTTCGAAAACTTCACTCGCATTAATCTTAAAAACTGTAATCGGAATATTATATATACATATTACTTTTCGATACAATAAAATATGCCATTAGAAGGACATTTCGCTAAATACTATTTCACTTAGCGCTATACTTACATAGATTAAAAGAATGCTGTTCTAATCCTTAGAGTATAAATCTTACCGAAATCCTAGTAACCAATATATTAAATGAATTACGTTTCTTCCGTTCTTTTATCTATAATTACTGTTTTATAAAATGACATAATCCATCCTATCATTCAATTTGTTTAAATATTAATTTAGTTATACTGCACATTATCAATCTGCTTATGCACCACGCAGTCATTCGTCAGTGAAATACAGAGTAAGACATTCTCTTCACCTTTCAAATTCGATACGTGTTAGCTGGTTAGTGCAGTTCTTTAGCACCAGGGGTAAAGTGTAATCTAACAAGCGTAAGAGTTTATTATATCGCCTGTTTCTTCCCGCTTCAAAAGGTTACATCTGAATCCCGTGATGAGAACAGAGCAATACATCACTGGTCAATATGCGAGTTAGACACATCAGTTCTTGAAGTGCATCGTATGTGTACGTAGTTCACACAGCACACATACAGCCAGGCTGAGAGGATGAATTCCGGTGGGAAATGTCGAGCTTTCCTGCTGTATTGCAATCTAAAGGAGAAGTTTATTTATTCGTCTGAGAGCCGCTCCGAGTACTGGAATTTACATTCGTTCTAGTATTTGAATACATATATATATTTAATTTAAGTAGATTTTGTATTCGATTGGTCTGATTTAATGCGCATTTTAAGGTCTGATGCACGCTGAGACTAGTTGGTACTTCGAAACTATGCCGTGTCTGGTCCGCAGTAAAACATTATTTTACATTTGATTGTTTTGGTGATGTTAATGAGTTTCGAAACGATATTGGTTTTGGGGCCTGCAGTTAAAACGCGAATTGGATTCGTTTTGTTTTCTACTCGTGGAGTGAGGCTACAGGTTTTTGTTGGTTGTTGTTGTTTGTTTTTTGTTTTTGCGACCCCTGTCGACTTGACGACTGTAAACATAGCACAGATTGTAAGTTTCGTGGATAAAGCAAGTAAAATTCATAACACGTGTACGAGTTTTACATTTACAAGCTTTTCGGATTATAGAACAGTGCCTCCACTAATGTGATCTGATAAAAGTAAAATAACTATTACAACAACCATTTTTAAACTTGTAGAATATCCACTTTAGCACTTATATTGTTTTGAACAAGGAATACACAACTACATATTTGTTAACACGTACTGAAAGGCATTCTTTCAAACAAGGAATATACAATTGCGTCTATGTTAGAATTGATTGCATAGTATTGTTTTGAACAAGGAATGTACAATTGCGTATTTTTAACAGGTGCTAAAAAGCTCGTTTTAAAAAAGAAATATACAGTTGCGTCTATGTTAGTACTTACGAGAAAGTATTTATTTTTAATAAGGAAAACACAACTAACTCTACGTTAATATTTACTAGAAAGCCTTATTTTAAGAAGGAATATACAATTGCATCTCCATTAGCACCACCTTTATTCTCAGCAGTTTTTAGTGTTACAATTCGAACAGCTTAATTAATATTTGCATACCGTTTTTTGTACGTGCGTTGTACTTTTGCATACTTTGTGCTTCTTTACATTCGTTTGTTGGAGAGCAATAGAATAATTATTTGTTTATTGTTTCTTCGCCCACTGCCTGTATCTATGTTTAATATACTCATACTCATATTTTGTGTTGTTTGTGGAGTAAATGTCACAAGAGGAAGAAACAACATAACTCAAAGTTTCCTTAACATTTTGAACATTAATAAAGAATAAATGTAAATATAATCTACATATATATACAAAAGCATAAACTTCATATGTGTGTGTGTGCATTCTTTAAATTTCTCTAACTTAAGTCATTATCGTGTAGGTTCACAGGCAGCGCCTCCAGTCTATTTACCTACTAAGCTATTGAAACCTCCGCTTGAGCAAATAGAACAGAGAAATAGAAACACACATTAAAGCAAGAAGCTAGGTATGGTTTTCTCTAACAGTGATATAGCTCATAAACCATAAAATTTTATTTTTTTCAATGTGCTAAATATATTCACCAATGAGATTTCTGTGTTGTTGTTTTTTTTGCATATTTATACGCATGACAGGTTCCATGTACTTTTTGTCTCATACCGCGCCTTGATCAACTGGAAGCCATCGCAAAGACTATTACGACCGTGTATTGCAGTAGATATGAGACATAAAACATCTCTCGAGAAATGAATAATAAACAAAAGTAAACCCGTAGATATAGCATTTATACATCGGCCTAAGTAACTCTCTGTAAGAAAATTCTTGTACATGGTTATTGTTTTCGGTTTGTTAAGAGAAACAGCTAATATTTCGTCTCTTTATCAGTCTTGTCACGTTAAGCAAGACAGGCATATTATTTCACTATTTCAGTTATTTTAACAGATCGCTAGACAATTAGGATGAAAATGTAATCATCATTTATTTTAAAATAGTTATTATTTCATCTAAACAACGAATATCTAAGAAACATCAAGATATACAAAAAATAATTATAGTTTGCGTGAAAGATAAATGTCCAGAAAGAACAATATAATTTTACCACTTTTCTACAGTTATACAAATTTAGCGTCTTACGGACGTATATACTTCACAAAAACAAATTGCAAAAACGAAGAAAAAATTCTACGAGAGACCGTAAAAATATTGTTTTTAATTTGCATATGTATCCTACTGACGTGGTATTTAACAAACGACTTCTACCAGTAACCATAAAAATATTATTTTTAATTAACATATGTATCCTACCGACATGTTTTTAAACAAACTGATCGTTTTTTTAAAAACTCACTCAGCTTTTATCAACAAATAAATCAAAGTTGTAAGATCGCTTGTGATAAGTACCAGTGAGATGATACATATCACTGAGATAATATATCACGATTAACTAACAAGTGAAATATTATGACTGGTCGTACAAACATATATAGAAATTTGATCGCCTTTTAATACACCCATATGAGCATTCCTGTCGTGGAGAAGAAAATACTGAAAAAGGTGAATTACACTGAAACATTTATATATATATATATATACAAAAGCCATCGTTCTATATATTTAACTACCATATATGGATGTGTTCCAGCCTGTGTGATCTACCTAAATATGAAACTGAATACGTAGCACAACTTTTCTTTCACCACGTGGAGTTAATGGATTGCTAGAAGGAAGTTACCGGCATAAAGAAGAGGAATTTAGTTTGTTTGTTTGTTTTTGGATTTCGCGCAAAGTTACACGAGGAATATTTGCGCTAGCCGTTCCTAGTTTAGTTGTGTAAAACTAGAGGAAAAGCAGCTAGTCATCACCACCCACCACCAACTCTTGGGCTATTATTTTAGAAACAAATGGTGGGATTGACCTCACGGCTGAAAGGGCGAACATGTTTGGTGCGATGGGTATTCGAACCCGCGACCCTCAGGTTTGGTGTCGAACGCCTTAACCCAACTGGTCATGCCGGGTCATTTAGTAAATGAATGTTTATTTGTCTTTACGGTAACTAAAGGATGTTCTTCTAAAAGTGTGGGTTTTACCGATTCCCAAGTGAAATGAATTTAAAGAGAACTACTCCAATTATCCTCTCTTTAACACACCAGGAAAATAGGAATTATTTAACATCTACAAAACACGAAGAAACTACAGTTGCGAAGAGACAGCTACTGGACGAAACGTGCTCAATAAAACTTCCACGTGCTTCACTGAAGCCGGAAAAATACGAGCAACGAGAGTATAAAAAACAAAAATGTATGAATTACAAAATGATAAAGGAGATATAAAAGAAACCGATATAAGACCTGATAAACATACTAGAAATATAAACCAAATACAGATTATAACAAAACAAACGATTGTTGGATTTTTTTTTAATATTTTTCTGTCAAAAACCGTCATTTGGTGTGCGTTTTCTTACAGCAAAGCCACATGAGGCTAGCTGCTGAATCCACTGAGGGGAATCAAACCCTTGATATTAGCGTTGTAAATCCATGGACTAACTGCTGTTCCAGCGGGAGACCGGTAAGTTGGTTACGCCTGTCCCTTTTCTCGAAATATGGAACTTAGGTTTTACATTATTACAGTTATTGTAATTTTTAAAAACTTACGTTACTCAATACGTTTGAAAAAAAAACTATTAAGCACATTTTTACAGATCGGGACTGACTTAGGAGTTAGCATGTTCGGGCTGCATTTCAGAAAGGTCCGTGGTTCTCGTACTGTTGTCGCAAAAATACATTTGACATGTTGGTTTGTTTTGAATTAAGCGCAGAGCTTCTCGAAGGTTATCTGCGCTAACCGTCCCTAATTTAGCAGTGTAAAACTAGAGAGAAAGCAGCTAGTCGTTACCACATACCGCCAACTCTTTGGCTACTCTTTTGCCAACGAATAGTGGGATTGACCTCACATTATAACGCCACCATGGCTGAAAGAACGAATGTTTGGTGTAACAGGGATTCGAGCCCGCGACCCTCTGATTACGAGTCGAGTGCCTTAACCACCTGGCCATTGCTGGGCTTGACACTTAGGGACGTGGATAATCTGTAAAAATTACGTATAGGCCTAAACCATTATGTTATTCGCTGTGACCTTTGCTATGAATTGCAGTTTCGTCTGTTCAAAACCTATCTTCATAGATCGGATTATGAAATAAAACAAATACACAATGGTAATATGTAAATACTTTTTATGGGGTCTTCAGAATTATGGCTCCACCAGAAAATACCAAATACTAAATTAGTCACAATACTATAATATTATCCATACACCAGACTAAATTTAGATTGTTGTACGGTGAATTATAAATGACTTAAACATCTCATAAATAACACATAGTTTGCCAAAATTCATATTATGACGTAACTGACTCTGCATGTTATACATTCCAGCCAAACAGAACGAGACAATAGGTTTGTTTTTTTCCTTTCATAGGACCAAGACTAAGAAAAGGTACGAGAGCTGACACTAAATTAAGACCAGAGTTGAATCAGGAGGCACATATAGCACACAGAAAATGACAGAATTCCTATCAGCCCTTACCAAATTACAGTTGTTGTTAAAGGACTAGATGTGAATATCAGGTGACAACCAGAAAATGTGGTTAATGTTCACTTTTTGTGCGGCCAAACAGACTTAATGAGAACACAAGATTAGTGTTAGAAGTAACAATAACTCGAAAGATGTCGCACTACTCAATATTACCTTAAAGCGATAAAAAGTGAACATTTAAATATAAGGAATTGTTTGTTTGTTTGTTTTTGGAATTTCGCACAAAGCTACTCGAGGGCTATCTGTGCTAGCCGTCCCTAATTTAGCAGTGTAAGACTAGAGGGAAGGCAGCTAGTCATCACCACCCACCGCCAACTCTTGGATTACTCTTTTACCAACAAATAGTAGGATTGACCGTCACATTATACGCCCCCATGACTAGAAGGGCTAGCATGTTTAGCGCGACGCGGACGCGAACCCGCGACCCTCGGATTACGAGTCGCACGCCTTACGCGCTTGGCCATGCCAGGCCAAATAAAAGGAAAGCCAACAAATACAGTTAACTATTATAAGGGTGTGTATTATATTAAGAACATCACATAGCTAAGGCATGTATTTCTTCAGCTATATTTAACTAACTAACTAACCCTAGCATTTCAAATACAGTAGAATAAAGGCCAAAAGTGTTGAAATTGCTATAATTTTTGGTAAGTCTCTAAGCTGCTAGAGGTTGGTTGAACAAATATTTAATAATAATTGCATATTTCAAACTTCAGTTATTTTTTAAAATAAGATTTATCTTTAATATCAGCATTATGAGAGATAAATAAGTCATTAGTTTTATATATTCAGGAAGAGATTTTTGAATTTTTTGTTTGTTTTGGAATTTCGCACAAAGCTACTCGAGGGCTATCTGTGCTAGCCGTCCCTAATTTAGCAGTGTGAGACTAGAGGGAAGGCAGCTAGTCATCACCACCCACCGCCAACTCTTGGGGTACTCTTTTACCAACGAATAGTGGGATTGACCATCACATTATACACCCCCACGGCTGGGAGGGCGAGCATGTTTAGCGCGACGCGGGCAAAGATTTTTGAAAGTCGACATTATTTACAAAAAATAAAAGCAAAACAAAATGAACCACGGATTACATTCAGAAATAAAAGCATTGACGAATAATATTTATTAACTATATATGTAAAAACGGCTCATTTGGGTTGAGAAAATATTTTATGTTGAGGAATGAATCTGACGATGACCGAAGAAGGTCGAAACGTTGTTCGCCTCTCTACGTAAATTATTTTCTCAACCCAAACGAATCGTTTTTACATATATATTTCTCTACAAGTGGGTTTTCTCGACACCGCTGATTAATATTTATTAACTGTTAGGGTAGACAACCCTTAAAAGAAAACTCTTCGTTTACTACTTAAATATATACAAAACGTTTCGTATAACATGTTCAACAGCGCACACAAAATGTCAAAGACGTTTAATTTGACACTGATTAACATCCAAGAATAACGACACTAGACAGATTCGTAGAACAAAGCTGATAATGAGAGCTTAATAATCTATATGAAGGTTATTGGTTCATTATTCCATCTCCCTTAACCTAACAGGTTTGTTTATCAGGCTTATCGGAGATTCACCAGATTTTCTTCTTGCTGAAACTCGACTCTTGATTTAAAAAAACAAAACAAAACATGCCAAAAGAATAAACCCGAGGTACATCAGTTATTGTATGGTTCTGAACGATAGATGGCGCTATTTGATAACTATCAGATTTCTAAGCCTGACATTCAACATGACCAAACACATGTCTGCGTTCACCCCCACACATGCACTTGTATGGGTGCTTTTCTTGTTCTAAAAACACTGGTATATATTACAGCATACCAATATTCATAGATTTATCCTACAAACAGCAACAAATAGTTCGTTTAGTTTGTAATAATTACTATATAATATCTGATACTCTCAATGTTCAGAGTTTAATTTCATTCATTACATATGTAATAGTTTAATTAATGATACATGATCTACCGTATGTATCTTCGATAAATCCCAAATGACATATCATATTACTAAGTATCATAGGCAATGTCAAAACTAAAAGTATTATGTTAAAACCAGTATCACTGACTAAATCAAAACTATCAGTGTCGTGTCGCCGAAGTATCAAAACTAACAGTATCGTATTACAACAGCTATTGACAATTAAACTAAAACTAATAGTATCACCTTACAATACTTGTTATTGACTACATCAAAACTAATAGCATCATGTCACAATAAATACTGCTTGTTAAGCTAAAAATGGCACCATGAAGAAATATAGTAAATAATGGAACACTACACGTAATGTACTTCTAAACACCAAACTAATTAAAATTGTTGTACTGTGGAGAAATTTTATCGTAAATGTCTTGATCTTCGGTGTCACTGAATATAAAAATTACAACATTCAAAACGCTATTAAAGTTGAAGGCATCCTCGTCACACCAAATATGATTTCCCTTTCAACCATGTGGAGGCCAAATGGTTATCGCACTCAACTCGTAGAAAGAGGGTAGCAGGTTTGAATCCCCGTCGCACCAAACATGCTTGCCCTTTCAGCCTTGGGGCGTTATAATGAGACGGTCAACCCCACTATTCGTTGGTAAAAGAGCAGCCCAAGAGTTGGCGGTGGGTGGTGATGACTAGCTGCCTTCCCTCTAGTCTTACACTACGAAATTAGAATTGCTAGCGCAGATAGCTTTCGTGTAGCTTTGCGCGAAATTCAAAAACAAACAAACCGTGTGGACGTTGAAAAGCCCAAAGAGTTGGCGGTGGGTGGTGATGACTAGCTGACTTACTTTCCGTCTTTCACTGCTAAATTAGGAACGACTAGTGCAGATAACTTTCGTGTAGCTTCACTCAAAATTCAAAACCAATGAACTTGAAGGTCGAAAGTGGAACTGTTTCCGTTATTGCCAATATTATTTGTCTATAATGTCGTTTAGTAGTTAACTTGGTGGATTTTAAGAGTCACCGTTTCGCGTCTAGTTGCCGTGAAATCTTGCTCCGCACTTTGAGGCCTTTACGTGTTATACGTGAAACGGTCTAATCCCACTATTCGATCAGAGTAGCTCAAAAGTTGGCGGCGGTAGATGTAGTTGACAAATTTATTCCTATAGTGTATCAATTTAAAATTAGGTATGGGCTCACGGATATTCGTTGTACAGCTTTGTTCGGATATTCAGACAAATAAACGAATTTTACGTCAATAAGAGGATAGCAGAACCATCACATGACATAATATATATTGTGCGCTTTCGCAAACACCATATTGAAATTCTTCAGGTATTTTATTACAGCTAATGTTGTTGTTAGTAGAAGCATCTGACCAATTATCGAGACGAACAAAACCTGGCGTGCTTCACCGCGAACTAAAAGTAGAATTGTAAACAAACCAGTCTATAAACGTGGCCCTTACTTCAACAATGTTTTGTTTTTTGCTTTCATAAAAAATGAAGAAAAACTATAGTTGTCAATGACATTTCAATCTAATAGAACTAATCAGAAGCCGTTGAATTCTGTCTGTTTTTCGTGTTTTTTTAAAAGAGTCATACGTGTATAAGAAAGAAAAAAGTCTAAATTTCAAGAATTGCGTTTTTCTTTAAATTACTTAACAAGCTCAAACTTTAGAACTATTTTAAGTTATCAGTGGGGATTATGAAAAGAGAGAAAAAATCAAAATATACTAACTTATATTTTAAACTTTTTATCTGTTAGCGCATCTTACGCCCCATTCTTGTTTACATATTATAAATTTTAATTTTACGTTTAATAGTAAAACAATATTATTCTATGTGTTCTCGTTTCCATGCAGAGAGATATTTAGGAAACGATTTGAACAGTATTAAAATTAGTTAGCTGAATTAGATGAATGGTTGGTGATTTTGTTAGTCAGTTTTTCCTTAAGTTCAGTTTATTTGACACAAAGTTTTATTTAGAGTTACAAGAGGCACGAGAAAATATCGTATCTACCACAGGAGCTAACAAGTAAAACTGTTGCATTCAGCAAGCATTAACTACAGATTTACAACGCTCAAATTGGGTGTTCGATTCCCTTCGGTGGGCTCAGCAGATAGCCCGATGTGGCTTTGTTATACGAAAAACAAACAAAACTTGTAATCAAACAAATATAACGCTTTCGTTATAACTACGTGAACTGGGCATTGCACGATTCGAATCTATTGAACAATAAAAACTACTGGTGAGATATTTTTGGAAAAAAAAATTGTTTTTGAATTTCGCGAAAAGTTACTCGAGGGCTATCTGCGCTAGCCGTCTTGAATTTTGCAGTATAAGACTAGAGGGAAGGAACAAGTCATCACCACCCTCCGCCAACTCTTGGGATATTGTTTTACCAACGAATAGCAGGATTCATTGTCACATAATAACGCCCCCACAGCTGAAAGGGTGAACATGTTTGGCGCAACGGGGATGTGAACCTGCAACCCTCAGATTACGAGTGGCACGCTTTAACCCACCTGGCCATGCCAAGCCGTTAGAAAAATAAAATATAATTTGAAATGAATTCTAAGTTCACAACACGTGCTCACAGCAAGATGGAAAACTTTCTGGAAATGGTGAAACAGGGAAAAGTATATCAATAAAAAATATAAAGAAAGTTTAAGAAACATTAATGTAAAAGAATTACAACAAGACAAACCATTTACAGGAAAAAAACAGAAACAAAAATTAATATAATCGAGGAAGCCATAAAAATGGACAAAGAAAAAACATCAGTTAATTAGAAAAGTAAGAAAAAAATAGTATAAAAGAAGTTCAAACCAAAATCAGCTAAGTGCAGAAGGATCGTGACATCAGAATTGAGGAAGTACAACCAACCATCGATATCAGGATATGACATTTAGAAACGTGAGGATCAAACTAGCCATACTTTTTTTTTCCACAACCATTTAATACTTTCAACCTCAAACTATGCCGTGTGTGTTAAGAGAAACCAGCTGGTATACATCTGTTTCTGCTACTGATGCTGTGGCCTATGGCTGCAGGACATTCCTGGACTATTCCAGCTCCACAACTTCTTCATCAAGTTACTAACTGTAATACGCAAGTTCAACAAAATCGACAACGACTACGAAGGGAAGATGCCACAGAAGCCATGAGAGGTATATTATGCAGCGTCTGGAAGAATTTTCGTTGAACGAATAAATAAGAAAATAGCAAGCTGTTCATGCTAAACATTTAGCAGGGCCAGCTTTAATAACATTAAGCTACATCCAGGCGTTAATGACTGTCCTAAAAACAAATTTGAAGTGTCATGTCAAAAGGAATTTTCCAAAGCAAAATTCAGGTGCAGAGTAAAGAGATGGGATGAATACTTAACGGAACTTGTTGAAGGTAAAGAAGGCCTTGCTCCATACGTTTATTGTGAAATAATGGATTCCAGAATGTGATAAATTTATAGATGCCGCATGTGTTTGTACCTTTTTAGAGTAAAGCCACACTTGGCTTTCTGCCGTGTTTGCCGTGAAGAATCAAACCCCCAAATTTTATCGTAAGTCCATAAATGACGCTGTTCCATCGTGATGCAGATACCGTAATGAATGAACGAAGAAATGCAAGTTAAACGAAAACAAAGTACAGAAGCTCTTCAGTTGTATTCTCAAGACGGTTGGTTTGGGTATTTTAATTAAAGTGCTAATAGCCACACCAGCCATCTTGAGAATACATTTTTACTTCAAGTGGGTTTCTGTCATCAAGAAGCTCTTCAGTTGTTTGTGGAACTTGACCTGAATCGCAGATAAATAACTCAAAGCACAATCCAAGAATTAAGTAATCAGCTCAGATAGTGGATAAACACCAGATTTCTCTATTTCTTTCTGATTGAAGTCTAAAAGAAAGACTCAAACGATTATCTGGATAATAGATAAATGTTTACTCAGATAATAAGAAAAACCATGGAACGTACGTTGTTTCAATTGCAACTTAAAAGAGTGCATTGCAAGGAAAAGTCTTTAATAAATAGAAACTGCTCTCTCCCCTCCCCCAATAAAAAGAATAAGGAAAATAATCTCTGATAAATGTGGAAAACAAAGATCTTACACCCTAGATTACTATGAAATGAACAAAACACAATACCCTTAATATGAGAATATTCCATTTGTCTCAGTTGAAATGAAAAGGGTATTATTTGGAGAAACTAGTCCATAAGTCTAGTGACATTTATTTGGAGTCTGTTTATTAATACCAGTTTCATTTGAGCTGGTAATGAAAGCTAGAAAACTGCCGACAAAGATGAAGCAAGAAAACAGATTGATACAAATAATAATGGTCATAAAACTTCAGTGGGAAGAAAGATAAAAGTCCCCTCAAAATGGGGAGTTTCTCACCGCAATATGATGAGTAAATAACTATTATTGAAAAAGAGTGCTTATTGAAAATAGATTTCATATGGAAACAAAGATGTGAGGTTACATTTGCTCCAGTGATTTTCACACTATATGATAACAAAGATGGAAACACAACATAATGAAGACACTCAACCGAAAGTGAAAGAGAGCAGAATCCAAAGAGACAAATGGTACAACCCAAATATCAGTCACTGTCATTATTCTACTAATGACTCAATGAGCATAATATTTTGACTTATGATTGATGATGCTAACTATAAAAGTTATTTTATTGATATTTATGAAAGCTTAAATACATCGTACAGTTATTTTCTTTGTGCAATAGCAACATTTGAGGAACTTCGTAATTCTTGGAGGGGCAATATTGTAGCCTATATTTTTATATTAGTCATTTGATTTGCTGTTTCACTAAAAATGAGGTTTAAAATCACGTTATAAACACGTGTTTTAATGACTATGGACTTTCTGATAGTTTAGAAAACGATTTAAGCAATAAAAATGCGGGCTAGACTATAGTAGATGATAATTGATTAGCGCATCTGTTAGTCACGGCCCTGGCATGGCCAAGCGTGTTAAGGCGTGCGACTCGTAATCTGACGTCGCGGGTTTGCATCCCCGTCGCGCCAAACATGCTCGCCCTATCAGCCGTGGAAGCGTTATAATGCGACAGTCAATCCCACTATTCGTTGGTAAAAGAGTAGCCCAAGAATTGGCGGTGGGTGGTGACGACTAGCTGCCTTCCCTCTAGTAGCTTTGTGCGAAATTCAAAACAAACAAACTGTCAGTCACTTCACCTGTTAGTTCATTTTTGTGAATTTTGAGCTTTTGTTTCGAAACTTCATAAGACGTACAATAATTGTGTGTTCAGCGCAGAGCTGCACAATGAGCTTTGTTTTCCCACCACAGATACCGAAACCCGGTTTCTAGCGTTGTGAGTCCGCAGATATTACTCTGCATCACTGGGAGTAAGAAGTGCAAGAAATTATTATATTTATTACAAGTTATCAAGCGCATGAAATGATTGTATTATCGTATTATTTTTTGAGTTCAAGTTTGTCAACCAATATTAGTTATTTGCTTGAGATATACAAAAAATATTTCGCCCGATATCGACAGATTGAAAAATCACTCTCACCAAAACTGGTTCGTTTTCGTATCTCTTTCCGTGCACGACTATATATTGTCTTTATAATTATTAACTAACAGTCAAATAAATAATAATTTAACTATTTGTTTTATTTGTTTTGAAATATACCCTGTGCAAGTCGACGACTCTGCGAGGCCTTGACTAATTTAATGGTGGTAAACCATAGACAAGGCAACTAGTCAACACCGCCTATCATCACTGTTAAGCTACTCTTTTAACAATGAATAGTGGCATTGACCGTCACATTATAAAATTCTTACAGCTGAAAGATCGAGCATGTTCGGTAAGGTCGATTCGAGCTCACGTTTCGTACGTTGTGAATCGAATGCCATAACCAAAAGGCCATGAGACATTTATTGAGAATTTCTTTACGTATTTATTTAGTGCTTGATTAAACAGACTTTATTAAGTATTTACTCATACGAATACATTTTAAAATGATATTATGTCCGTTTAATCAAACCGTTTAATTCTCTTTTAGAACCGTCCACAGAAATCTTTTAAAAAACATATCCACGTTTTTACCTCATCTAGACAATACTTTGCATAGTTACGGCTAAACACATTTCATGTTCATATTACAGTCTTGAATTAAAATAACCCTTCTTGTACTGAATCTATAAACAATCATGTTTTATCTAATTGAGTAACATAAGTGTTTACTCAAGATTAGAACGAATAAGATATATATACTCTCTTAAAAAATTTCCACTTTTTATTTCGATAAAAATTGGTATAAATACAACTTTAACATCTTTCATTTTAATTTTTATTATACGATATTAATACTCAACGTTAATTATAAGAAAACAATAATATATAAAGCATTGAAACAGCTTATGAAACAATATGACCGCTCGATGTCTGAAGTGCATGTACAAAGAACCCCTGCTGGTGAGTTACACTTTTCCCTACCCGTCAGAATCAGGGGTGTGTTGTTCTGGGCTGAGGATCGCAATGTCCAAGTTCACGACATACCGCTAAACCACGCTCTACTCTTTCATACGTAAGCGCGTTATAAAAATATATATATAATGACAGTCAATCCCGCAATTAGATTTCTACCATCCATTCAAGCGATTAGTAGTGCTAACAGACTCTCTTCTTCTAGTAATAATTTCTAAGATCTGGTTATGACTGAGTCTTGTGCCTCTGTGATTTCCCCTTTTAACCTACTTATGGTATAAATCAACAGTAAGGTTTCAATTATTACACCTAACCATTAAGTTACACATTCGAAGTTTCAGCTCGGCAGGACATCGGTCAATATTAATAATCTTGTTTCATTGATCTATCCGATGTATTATTTAATCATTCAAAACATAGCACTATAATACATGAAGACGTTTCTATCTTGAATATTGTTGTCGGATGACCCCCATTAGTACAGCGGAAAGTTTAAGGATTTACAACGCTAAAATCAGGGGTTTGATTCCCCTCGGTGTGCTCAGCAGACAGCCCGATGTGGCTTTTTTTTATAAGAAAAAAACAAAAACATGTTGTTGGTCGAATAAACAGATGATTGTTGTTTTTTTTTAATTTCGCATAAAGCTATCTGTGTTAGCTGTCCGTAATTTAGCAGTGAAAGACTAGAGGGAAGGCAGCTAGTCATCACCACCCACCGCCTAACTCTTGGGCTACTCTTTTACCAATGAATAGTGGGATTGACCGTCACATTATAACGCCCTCACGGCTGAAAGGGTGAGTATGTTTGGCGCGACGGGGATGCAAACCTGCGACCCTAAGATAATGAGTCGCACGCCTTAACACGCTTGGCCATGCCGGGCCAAACCAGATGAGCAGAAAAGTCGGTTTGTTTGTTTGTTTTTTGGAATTTCGCACAAAGCTACTCGAGGGCTATCTGTGCTAGCCGTCCCTAATTTTGCAGTGTAAGACTAGAGGGAAGGCAGCTAGTCATCACCACCCACCGCCAACTCTTGGGCTACTCTTTTACCAACGAATAGTGGGATTGACCGTCACATTATACACCCCCACGGCTGGGAGGGCGAGCATATTTAGCGCGAGGCGGGCGCGAACCCGCGACCCTCGGATTACGAGTGCACGCCTTAACGCGCTCGGCCCAGAAAAGTCGGAACGTATAGAATGTTGTGGGGGATGATCATAAACGAATAAAAGTTACCTGACTTACGGAAGTCTGAACCATGTGAGACTTATTATTATGAGACTTATTATTACAATATATGGAGATTTCAGGTGACTATTGCCATACCTATTTAAATTAAAGGTTGCTTAATTACGAAACCAAAACAATACAAATTTTTTATTTATATTTTTTGTGGTTTATGTATATTCAGTAATAATTTACGACTTATTATCTCACATATACAAAATCAAACTTTCACTTTACGGTTCAGGATTTCCGTGGAAGTGTACGTAAGAAATACAAATTAAATCATTTGCTATGTAAAATCGCAAATCATACAAGAATACCTGAGTATTTCAGATAATACACATTACACAAATAAACAAGAAATTACTAACAACAGTTGAAAATATTGTCTAAAATATTCTATCTTTGAAGCATTCATGGTAATTAAATGTACTTTCTATAAGAGGCTGTGTGAAACACGTGGAAATATTTAGAAAATCAAACTGTAAACAAATTTCGCTGTTCTGTGGTTTTGCTATAAAAATAGCAAGGTGTTTTGATTCAAAAATAAAAAAATCAAACTAAATCTTCCTTTTGTAGAATAAGATGGTATAATAAGGCCTAACAATATTTTTAGTTTAGAAGAAACTCAACATTTCATAGATTTAGGCACCTGTAATATCATATATATATAAACTACTTCTAATGCAGAAGCGGTGCGCGTTCCTTAACGTTCGGCGTTCTCTAACTTCGCTCAGTAACTTGTTAAGGTTTATTAAAACAACAGCAACCGCAAATACAGAAGAGATAAAAAATGTAAAGGTTTCAACGAGACACAAGTAATTTACATTCTACTTTAGTGCATCGTTATCGTTTAATGTAAGGGTACATTTGATAGAAAAACAGGAGGGGTACAGATCTGCGCATGAGCAATAACATGGGTTTCGGGCAGTACTTCAAGGCCGTTGTCCAAACTATCTCTCCCTGTCCTCCTCCGTCTACTGCCGATACCACAAACATTAACAGAATATAATGCTGACAGTAATGTGATTGTTATCAGGTTTTGTGAATTTCAATGAAAAATCCATAACTGTACAGCTGCTGAACATTGGCTACGATATATATTATCAGCCACCAATCCTAACCTGACATTTATCCTTTATTTGCTCTTCAATACCATTGTAAGCCTAAAGCTAATCCCACGACGAAAGAAAACGTCTTGGTATATGGTAAAACAAAAAGAAAACAGCGAGGGAAAGAAATTTGTTCCGCCACTGTCTACAGAATATAATCTACCTTTGGACAAGTACTGTCCAGTGTATTACAAATAAAGACACCTTACCCGTCAGGCATTCAGGTTCATACGTTTCTTTAGCGGTAATAAATGGAAAGAAATAAGAAGTTAGAACAACCGGAATCAAAGTAACTTGAACATTCTGGTTCTACTGGTCTCATACATGAAATAAACAAAACACGTGTTTCAGATTACTGTAATCTCATTTACAACTCATCTCTGAAACCTGCTCAGAAACTATAGCATATGAAACTGATAGCAGTATAAATTACCTTCTAGAAGATCTTGTATATGACATAAAGGATAGTGGCTGAAGGTACCTTCTAGAAGATCTTGTATATGACATAAAGAAGAGTGGCTGAAGGTACCTTCTAGAATATCTTGTATATGACATAACCGATGGTAGCTGAAGGTACCTTTTAGAAGATCTTATATATGACATAACCGATGGTAGCTGAAGGTACCTTTTAGAAGATCTTATATATGACATAGCCGATGGTAGCTGAATGTACCTTTTAGAAGATCTTATATATGACATAGCCGATGGTAGCTGAAGGTACCTTTTAGAAGATCTTGTGTATGACATAAAGGATAGTGGCTGAAGGTACCTTCTAGAAGATCTTGTATATGACATAAAGGATAGTGGCTGAAGGTACCTTCTAGAAGATCTTATATATGACATAAAGGATAGTAGCTGAAGGTACCTTTTAAAAGATCTTGTATATGACATAGCCGATGGTAGCTGAAGGTACCTTTTAGAAGATCTTGGATATGATTAACAGTTAAAGGTTCTTCTAAAAATGTAGTTTGCTAAACAAGTTTTTGATGGTTCTATGTTATGTTTTACAACAGGTAACATTTCTATGTAGTTTATATAAATTGAAGTAATTACGAAATGACAGGACAAGAAGTAGATTTCTTGACAATGTAACTGTCATACCGAGAACTGATGGTAGACATAATTTCGTACAAAACACAAATTATCGAACAACTTTCAGTACCTGAAAGTATTTTTCGTAAACTGTGATCTAAAGTTTTAAATTTTCCTGAGCCACAAGGAACGATTCCTTGTGAGTGTTTAATGGAATCATTTCACGTTTTCCTTTTGTTATTTTCATATTTCTTCTTTAACCACTACGTCACAAGTACCAGCAGCCTATCCTAAAATTACTGTATACAGTTACAAGTTAACGACTTCTATGAATAAATCTCTTACACTTGCTTTAAATGAAAAAATTTATATATAATTATCATTACGTTAGGTAAGTGTTAACAAAAAGTTCCTTAGACTTTTTTAAATTAAACGTTTCTATATTGATCACTAGTATTAAGGAAGAGTTTACATAATTACAGGATAAGATGGTTCATTTGTTCATGAGATTCTTTAAACTGATAATTTACATAGGTACGTATTTCTTGGATTCACTTCCCTTCTAACTACTTTCAAAGAACACAAATGTTTGAAGACGTTATCTGATATTTTGAGCTCAAACTAACAAATTGTCAAACATTGGAGCGGAAAAAATGTTTCATTGTTGTATGAAACCTTAAATTAAAAAAGGGTAAACTACACGATGAGCAGAACGAGTTTGTTTAGTTTAAACACACGTACTTCTTTCTGCCTGTTTAATCTCCGATTATATTATAGATGAAATAAAAAAGAAATTCCAATGAATTTTAAGTACTATAAATGACTCCTTGTGAATTTATACCTGTTTTATCATCGGTATTGCTCGTGAAAAAATAATGATTGTTCGTCTCTATCCGTACATTTAGAGCCTCACAAAAAAAGGTAACACTATATATAGGTAATTTGAACCAATATATTTTCAATTTCACGTCGAACTTTGACCTTTAGCTTTCTATTCAAACACGTTTTTTTGTTTGGTAATATATCATCTTTTATTTCCTTCTAATAGGTGAAAACCTGACTTTAGGAGTCCACAACAAATACCTGAACAGTTTATTCCAATGCAAATTACCCCATTTAGTCTTGTACTTATAGCCAAAACAATCAAATTTTCGAACCTGTTCAAAACCAGAAAAACAACTAAAGTATCATAATTGAGGTGCGACGATTAAACAATGTCCAGTGAAACACAGCAAATGATTTTTCGCCTTAAGGCAGCTGCGAATCACAGAGGAACAATAAATTGGTTGGAAATTGCCTGAAAAAGTGGACTCTTTCTCATTCCTTTTCATGAAACCGGTCTGGTTAACGTTCAAAAAAAAACGTGCAGAGTTTTTCTTATGTGCGCATGTGTGTTTTATCTTATACTAAATTCACATTGGGCTATCTGCTGTGTCCACTGAGGGGAATCGAACCTCTGACTTTAGTGTTGTAAATACGTAGACTTAACGCTGTCTTAAGGGGGAGACACAGACAGAGACATACATTTCAACTTATCGTGATGAATATATATACACATTGGACGAAAACGACATGTGTGCAAGAGATAAAACATTTTGGAAGTGTTCTTACCCATGAATAACTTATTCTTATCAAAAATTAATAACCAGCTAGAAATGTTTGTGATCACACTATGCGGAGTTTAGGTGGGAAGATATTCACAAAAAAACGAAGTGATCCTGCGATATTACCGTAAAGAATCATTTGTGGGTTGAAAAAGCAGTGAGTGGGTGGTTAAGGAGAGAGACAGAACGAGCAACTGAAATGAGCTTTTGTAGAATAGATCACATTACTTGGATTCGTTAATAAGATTGCGAACTTGGAACATAAGGACGCTCTTAAATACGAGAGAAAAGAAGTTGATTAAAGTGAAAAAACAATAAACGCTTTTGAATCAAAAAGGATGAAGATGTGTTACTACAAAACAAAACAAAAAAACACACACTAGGACCATGGTAATATTAAAAATAAAGTACTACCACTCGCTTCGTTAAGATGGATCCTTAGATTTATGTATTCGACTTAGTTATTCAGAACAATGAAAGAGGTCTTGCGGAAGAAATCAACTTGAAGTTGCTTGTGTCATTTTCCCGTTCTTCAACATGTAAACACACTTTGTAGAGTTACTTATGGGCAATAGAAATCTTTCATTATGATTTCTCTCGAAAGATAAACCATATAAGAAACGCTAAAAATGTAGTATAAAAACACAAGTCTAGGAACCCAATTATAGTTTCTAAGATGCTTATATGAAAGAAAAATATTTTGTTAATTATCTTTACCCGAATGTTTCGGAAATACTTACAGACCTACCCGACGGCTATCTGTACAAGTGGTCCGCAATTTTGAATTGAGAGACCAGAGAAGAGAAGGCACGAACCGACAAATCTTTAGCTGGTCTAATCGAATTGTTGGATTTGATTGTTTCGACGCGAACCATGGACTCTCAAATCCAGCGTCTGCCATGTCTAATGTGTGAAACTTTATGGCAAAAAATTATGGTTTTTCATTTCTTCCAACATATTCAGATGTTTATGTTTTAAAGATTTGCAAAGCAAATAGTTTATTTATACGACCAAACAAGCCTGAAATAAAAGAAAATTGAAAACTGACAACCTTTGATTACTCTGTTAAAAAATATAGATTTGGGAAACAACATATATATGCTATAGACTAGTACATAGAAAAAATTAATAAAAACATTTCAAATCCCGATTGTCAACGATAATAGCCAACAAACGTCATTTATCGCCATGTTATACAAGTATATAGAGTATTACAACGAAACATTCACCTTGTCTTTTATTATATACATTATTCTGCACCTCCCTCAGCTAAACAAACATTCCTTTCTTAGAACGTTGCAATTGCACTTTATCAATATTCACAAAGCAATTCGTCTTTTAAAGAGCGAAATGGTGTTTTCGAAGACTGGATTTTCTCAGATAAGAACTTTTCATAGAAGTGTTGAAAAATGGAAGATTTAGAGAGGTGAAGGCCAGATTTAGCACATTTATGTAGAAAATTTTTATCTGCTCTCTTGAAAAATTCAAAGATAAAATCATCAGAGGGGCCTTCGTCACAAGTCTTTCCTCGCCTCAACGACAACGAAGCTAGCCTTTCAGAATAATGGCTGGATAATGTTCACGGAAATGTATAGCGATTAGTTCCAAAATCAAATCTATAATAATTCACTGCACAACAATTTGTTTTGAAAAAGTTTTGCTTCCTGAAACGTTTCTGCTGATTGTGACAGGTACCAGGTGGATATGCACAAACATAGTTTTGGTTTTGCTTCATCACGTAGGAACTCTGAGAAATAAACAGTTAACTGTTTACCGGCAATAACGTATTTAATTGCGTTTATGGTTCTTATACGCTATTAAGTTCAACATAATTAAAAGTGTTTTGCTCCTAATTTTCTTTTGTATTCAATGTCCGGTGCATCACGTTGCAGTGTCCAACAGTAGTCAGCAAGCACTGACGGATTCCAGTTGCCCTGATATCGTTTTTGCATTGTAGCAATGTTCTGGTGAAAATGAAGATTTCGATGAAACGGTACATGATGGGCAGATTTGGATGTGATTTTCGTGATCAGCAGCCAAAAATCTATAAGGAACACCAACAGTGTTCAAGAAGCAAAAACTTTGTCGTGCAGTGCAATTGATAAAAGAACTTAATAAAGAAATACAGAGCAGCCAAAATAAGTTGACAATATATTTGTTTTGAAATTTCGCACAAAGCTACTCGAGGGCTATCTGTGCTAGCCGTCCCTAATTTAGCAGTGTAAGACTAGAGGAAAGGCAGCTAGTCATCACCACCCACCGCCAACTCTTGGGCTACTCTTTTACCAACGAACAGTTGGATTGACCGTCACGTTATACACCCCCACGGATGGGAGGGCGAGCATGTTTAGCGCGACGTGGGCGCGAACCCGCGACCCTCGGATGACGAGTCGCACGCCTTACGCGCTTGGCCATGCCAGGCCTTGATAATATATACAAATTGGATTAACTGCATAAGCATTGAAAGCAACAACATTAACTGAATATGTAAATGAATATTTGAATTAATCTAATAGAAAAAAAAATAATAAAAACTGAAAATACGTAATAGGGAGATAATTGAGATAATTATGAGAGTTTATGTTGATAAATAATCATATTAACAGGAATAACCTAATTCTATATATTAGCCAGATTAACTTCTTCATAAAAATGTACAACAAAGAAATATTAACGTCACAAAAATGTCCGTTTTAAACTTTTTGTTAAACAGTTCAATAAGACAACTGGCAATTAATTGTAGTGTATTTATTACTCAATATATTATTATAATAATCGTAAACATTTACTGATCGTTCTAATTCCTCATATCCCTTTTTTGCGGTAGGCCTAAGCTTTATGTCAATATTTCTATAAACTAATGACAATAAAAAAACATAAATGGAAGAAATTCCAAGTGTTACACTAATTTACTTCAACATTTTATGACATACCCTGAAAAAGAATAAAGAGGGAGGGTTTCACTTGAAGGAATATATAAAAGCGTTCTTTTTAATCGGAGGCATATTTAAAAACATACCGCTCATTTGGAGGACAGTATTCTTAACCGTCGTTGGCCCTAAAGGATTACCATTTATTCATAAAAAGAAAATTCCGTGAAATGCTGGGAATACGGAGTTTTGAAAGATAGAAAAAAAATACCCATCTGGGATGCAAGCAAATCGTTTCTCTTGCGCCACAAAAAAAAGGAGAATGAATTGTACGTGCAAACCATTGTGATGATAATGGATGAAATGTACTAATAAAATAGAGATGACTGGCTAAATATATGTTTGTTGTTTTTTTTTGCAGATATCGTCATGTTCAATGTCTGCATCTAAAATTTATTTATATATGCTTGAATGCAAAACTGCTTAAATACAAATTCTGATGTGCCCTAAGTACACCAGCTGGGGAAGAAATAACTTAAAGTCCAGGATCATTACAAAACTGCTCAAAAAAAATAAAAGGATGTTAAAAATTACAATTTTCTCTTCTGGATGTAATTACTACTTAACTTCAAATTTGTGTAGGTTAAATTTAGCAGTGTAAGAATAGAGGGAAAGCAGATAGTCGTCATCATCAACCGCCAACTCTTGGGGTACTCTTTTACCAACGAATAGTGGGACTGACCGTAACATTATAACGCTTCCTTGGCTGAAAAGGCGAGCATGTTTGGTGTGACGAGGATTCGATCCTGCAACCCTCGGTACTCTAGCTTGTTTCTTGTTGTTTTTTAAATCGCACAAAGCTACTCGAGGGCTATCTGTGCTAGTCGTCCCTAATTTAGTACTGTAAGACTAGAGGAAAGGCAGCTAGTCATCACCACCCACCGCCAACTTTTGGGCTACTCTTTTACCAACGAATAGTGGGATTGACCGTCACATTATAACGCCCCCACGGCTGAAAGGACGAGCATGTTTGGTGCGACCGGGATTCGAACCGGCGACCCTCAGATTACGAGCCGAACGCTTTAGTCTACCTGGCCTCTGAGTGAGTGACTCACTACGAGCGATACATAAGACAACATGAAATCCAGCTTATGTTATGATAGTTTTGATTTTTCATGAACCAAGTCTTGTTCGAATACAATAATTTTCATCTCCAAAAAACGTTTTAAAGTAGAATCGATAAGCTTGTCCAAATAAGGAAATTTAAGCCTTCGGGGCTTCAGTGGTTTAACATTTTTTGATGTGGTTACATCATTTATACGAGTTTTATCAGTTTCTTACTGTTTTCCAGACTACACAGCAGTGAAACATTTGATGGACAACAGTTGAGGTTTATTTACCTGAGGACATGGACGATTCCTGTGACATGCTGGACTCTCCTGATCAACATGGTTGTTCCATTAGGCTAGAATCACGTTATTACACAGTACCTCAGTGAGTTCAAGAGCTTGTCAAACCACTTCAGTTTAACACAAAAACGCGTGTTCAAGATAAGCACAACAAAGCAGTGGTGTTAAGTACAATAGTGTTGAGACAATTATTTTTCTCTGTCTGAAGATGTTCGATTCTGAGAGCACGTTGTACTCGTTGAATGTTTACAAAACGTGCTAACAAAAAACAAAACAACCAGACTTACTTCTATGATTAATTTCTTTAGATTCTACATAATTATCATTACAGTTTCATTTTAAGCAGTTGAAGGAAAACAAAAGACGAGTTTTGGTAAAGGATAAGAAACGCATAAAATGTTGTATATAACACTTCTCTGGGAAAATTCCAAAATTTCAAAAATGCAGAGAACTTCTCATAAATGTTTTGTCGGTACAATGATTACTTTTGTACCACGTGTTTCTATGGAAGTTATGAAATGAAACTGTGCGAGTAGCGTGCGTCAATTTCACAGTGCATATCAATATATATGATTTGTTATATTAACTCAGAAACAAGCTGAAACAAAACCAAATTCAACAAAAAACGCTGCATCTACTGATGCAGGGTACAAACTACAATGTGGGATTATAAAATGTACCCTACGTTTTGGAGGTGAGTGGGGAAGTAGGACCCACATTGTGGCAAGGATACACCGTCTATCAGTCTTAACCTCCATTCTCCAGCCTCACATGAGAAATAAATAATAGCAATAGATATAGAATTAGAAGTAGAAATTGCGACAGCGAGATGTGGGTGCATAAGCCCACAACGTCTCTCATCGATATCACCCTTCAATGACTGCAGACAACTGTGGGAAGGTGACTGCTCTCCCAAGTAAAGAATTAATTGAAAAAAAAATATATATGTACAGGCAAAGGAAATGAATTTTTATTTGTTTTGTTTTTAATTTATAGCCTTTGTACTTTTGTACGACTTTCGCCCCTCAGTGGCTCAACGGTATGTCTGCGGACTCACAATGCTATAAACTGGGTTTCGATAATCGTGGTGGGCAGAGCACAGATAGCCCATTGTGTAGCTTTGTACTAAATTCAAAACAACAACAACAATTTATACGACTTCAGTTAAATAAAATATTACAAAGATCGGGAAAGGACAGTTTAGTCTTCCTTACATTTGTTAACTATAAGACAAAAGAGAAATGGTCTATTTTTGACAATCTTCTATGACACAACAATGTTATGTTATTAATGTGCTTCAATGGCAATATTTCTCCTGGAAACATGACATGCTAACCAGAGCAACTATCGCCCTCTGGGGACTGTTTCCTGATTTCATTTTTACTGGATCGACATCTTCATCTTTTGCAAAAAGAAAAAGAACACCTTCTAGGAAAGGACACTGTTTCTACTTATCAGAATCTAACCTTTAAAGACAAAACCATTTGCAATCAATGGTATTTGGCCTTTTTAAAATGACCCTTACATTTGTTTTGTTTTTTTTAATTTCGTGAAAAGCTACACTAGGACTTTATTCTAGCTGTCCTTAATTTAGCAGTGAAACACTTGAGAGAAGGCAGCTATTCATAACTATCACCGCCAACTCTTGGGCTATTATTTTATCAACATAAGATTGACCGTGGAATTATAACACCCTCACGGCTGAAAAGACGAGTATGTTCAGTGAGATGGGGGTTCAAACCTGCAACTCTCAGATTGAAAGACAAGTGATCTAACCACCTGGTCATGAGGGGTCCTCATAGAACGTAATTAATACGTAAACTTAAATCACAAAATGCGTGGGCCATTTTTCTAATACTCGTTATGACAAAAAAAGCGCTAAATCGTTTCAAATGAATTTAAAAAAAAGTGATACATATCATTTTTATCGCAAGTGAAGTAATCTAGTTGTTACAAAAATAATACAAAAATACATCGTTAAATTGTGTATATACTTCTAAAAAGTTAAAACTTGGATAGCTATTTGATTATTATTCTCAGAATTTGCTAATATTTTAAATTGTCAACTAGATAATAGCGTAAAAAAATGTTCGTTTTCATTATTTCATTTATGAAACAGTAATATATTACATGGAAAATATTTTATTAATTTAACTCCAACAAATACATCAAACGTATCCGAAGATGAGAAAAAACGAACAAAATCTTTCTTTGAAATGGAACCGGTAGCTCAGTGGTAAGGTTTGTGTTTTGGTTTTTAATTTCGCGCAAAACTACACGAGAACTTTACGCGCTAGCCGTTCTTAATTTCGCAGTGAAAGACTAGACAGAAAGCAGCTAATCGTTACGACCTGTAAACCTCTGAGATACTCTTTCACCAACGAATTGTGATTGACCATCACAACAGAACGTCCTCACGGCTAAGAGGTCGAGCATCTTTGGTGGGACGAGAATTCGAAACCGCGATCCTCAGATTTTCTCAGTGGTAAGATCGATGACAGTTTATAACACTAAAAGTCGGGTTTCGATTTTCACGCTGGGTATAACACTAGCCATTGTGATTATTGTGCTTAATAACAAACAAGTGAAACCTATGGAAAATGTACACGTTAGATGAAAAATATATCTCAAGATTTCTAGCACGACCCCAAAATGAACAGAAAGACTTTGTCAATGAAAATCAGAATGTGTAAACAGATTTGTCAGCAGAGATAAACTTTTGTTTGCTTGAGACTTCCACCTGAAAGCCTCGTCATGACCTCAGGAAGATATATTTCATGTTAATAAATTATATCTAACAGTTAAAAAGAAAGAAGAACAATTCAAACAACGAGTCCCATCGAACAAATGTACTATGATAAAAAGTTTGTTTTCAAATCATTATAGTTGTTCATTGGATAATTTATTGTTGTCGAATACTTTGTTACTTACTTTTGTTTGTATCTCATATTTGTTTTAAGTGTCTGAAAATTAGCAATACAGTTAAACATTTTTTATCATTATTTAACGAGTCACTCAATTTGAAATCTTTTTTTCTTTTTGTTAGCTTATCCAGTATCTGACAAGAGTGTACAGAATATTTGTCTTGAAACTTCACTTTTAATTTTGTGTGTCTTGGATTGCTTTTTCAATGGTATAATTTATTTTTAATTTGTTTTCCTTTCGTTCTTGCTATATCTGTCACTTGTATCTAATACATCATAGGTTTACCTTTTTGTATTCAAATTTATTGTGTCTTATGAAACTTTCTTAGCGATTCGACTTTATCAGTGTCTCACTTTTGTAGTACAGTTTATTAAAGCTTCATGGCAAAGATAAATCGATGTTTTTTTAGCATGGTGAAATTGCCTTTAATAAAAAAATGTTTATATTGGAGAGGCAGGGCCCCACCTGCTGGCCTAATAAAAAAATCGTCGCATTTGACTGTCATTTTTACAATGCATCGCGACCTTAAATTGCCGAACGCGATTTTGCGATAACCGGATGCGAACTACGAACTCTAAATATCATAGTAGCACGACTATAACGTTTGGCCTTAAAAAACTAGCACGGTAAATGTCTGGATACAAATTGGATAAACATATATATTCAATAGATCAACGAGAACTATTTTAAACCAAATCACTGAAGGCTTCAAATCAATTCACATTCGTGACATGTGTTAGCGTTTCAACATGAAAAATGTCTGAAATTCCTCCAATCAGCCACAAATACGATCGAAAAAATGCGTAGTGCCATATTAATGTTTCCATTACTAGAGCAAACTTTTCAAAGCAGCGCTGTCTACATTTCTTCATTTGAAGTGTATGTTTACACTACGTTACATTTAAATGTTTATTTGCACAGAGTTATATTCAAAGTGGACACAAAACAGGTATTTTGTTTTCACTTTATATCTTAAGTTGTGGCTTCAACTAAACTGTCTTGGTGATAAACATAATGTTGACTGTTCATTTTTTTTCTCTCCATTTGACATACAAAATAATAATATAAAAACAGCATATCAGATCCGTCTTTTGTTTGACACGAGTCACTTCCCATTGAGCTTTTCCATATAATACCAGAACTTCTCAGTTAGACTGTGCGACGAATAACAAAAGATTCTAACATTCGTCGTTTCACATGGCAAGATTGTTGTAAGCTAAAGTTCTGGATCGGATTGTTGCTAATTTCTTCGTGGTATTTTCGGAATCCAGTTCCTAGATTACTTCAACAATGTATAACGGACATTTATACTGATCCCTTGTGGAATGACCTAACAATTAGCAAATGGAAACAGTGAAGGAAAAAAAAATAAACAAAGACAGATGACTTTTCCACAGGATCTTTACATGCTTCATCCAACCCACTTTGTGTGTAAAATAAACAAAGTCTGTAAAATGTCTAAAGATAAAAAAGCGAAAGCGCGCTCTTGAAGTTGGGCCAAAAGCACTTTAGTCACATGGTTTGTACTGTAAACTGCCACAGCAATCACGTGGCATCAAATTTGGCAGTCAGCGCCACGCGGCGGGAACTATAATTATAGAAGTCGGTATTAACCTTCATTGCAAGCACCTTAAGTGCATGGTTAAGGCATCGTTTCAGGAGGAAGGTGGGTTATTTGAAGTTCATCAGAGCGTGACGGTATGATAAAAAGTTTCCCGTTGCACTTAACAATACAATATTTACCGCCCTCTGTATCAGACAAGCTAGTTCATTCTCATTTTCTTATGAGAAAAAATATGCCTAACAAGGACAGAGTAAAGGACAAATAGAGATTAAAAACAAATAGATAGCAAAGACGTATAGACTGATGAAAAAGCAGTGAAACGAAAAGTTGGATAGTTAGATTTTATCTGTATAGTACGGTTTGCTTCACGGACTCCAAATGAGAGTATCGTATTGTAAATTAAACACGTATATGTGTATTTCCATAACCACTGTATCTCTTCAGTTTCAAACATAAGCACACAGACAATACGGATGAATAGCTTCCAACATTAACTGGGCCCTCTAGCAGCATCTGCGTATTTTGTTTCAACGATATGTTGATTCGATACATTAGCATTATTTGGTATAGATGCTAGGAGCGTCATTTTGTTCTCATACATGTACACACATGTAAATTTCTGCAAAATTATTGGTGGATATCACAACCATTAGTTGTCCATTGTATTTGTTCCTATCTTACCCATACAAATGCTAGATCTAACCACAAAAATATACAAAGAATTGTGAAATTCTCCTTTCCCTGAAGTTAGACGATTCCGACATGTTTTCCTAACTAGATACATTTCGAATAAGCAGCTAAATTTCCTGGCATAGATTGCACTGAATAACTGTCTCACCCTTATAAAACGCATTTACTTAACTTGACATGAGTTATACTAATATGTAAAATGGAAATTATATTAATAAAGGAAAGAATAACTTGTCTGGAATCATCTCGTTTCTCTATTTCAACATATTTCATGTAGGACTAACTCCGAGTAGTCTGTAGTCAAGTTAACCCGCTTAGATTTAGTCAGCTTTGTAGATTCCATTTAAAACGTTTTAAAAGAAAATATTAATGGCCAGTAGTGACGTGGTTTTGTTGATATAATGGCCAGTAGTGACGTGGTTGTGTTGATATAATGGCCAGTAGTGACGTGGTTGTGTTGATATAATGGCCAGTATTGACGTGGTTGTGTTGATATAATGGCCAGTAGTGATGTGGATGTGTTGATTTAATGGCCAGTAGTGACATGGTTGTGTTGATATAATGGTCAGTAATGACATGGATATGTTGATAATGACCAGTATTGACGTGGTTGTGTTGATATAATGGCCAGTAGTGACATTAATATGTTGATAATGGCCAGTAGTGATGTGGATGTGTTGATATAATGGCCAGTAGTGACATGGTTGTGTTGATATAATGGTCAGTAATGACATGGATATGTTGATAATGGCCAGTAGTGTATGAAGGTCTTCCTATATTAAAAATAATATAATAAATAATAATACTACTAAAAATAATATAAAATTATATTCTCAAACATCTAAGCACGCCCTCTACATTCCGACATTCAGTTACAGAATCCTTTTAAAACACGTGGTCAGCTTCTGGTCAGTTACCACTTTCTTTGTGAACCTGACCATGACTGAAGAAGGTAGATACGTTGTTCGCTCCTCAACGTAAAAAAAGTTTCTCAACCCATACCAGCCGTTTTTACACATATATTTTTCTCTACAAGTGGGTTTTCTTGACATTACAGTTTAAATATTGTTTTATTTTTAATTCCAGTTCTGCTAATTGTGAATCACGTTACTAATTTCTTGGCCTAAAGAGTTTTATATCTAACGTAAATTTGTTAATTGTAGACAGTAAAATTATATACAGGAAGTGTTGAAAATTCTAATTGTTCCAAAGATAATTAACCCGTTGGCAAAAAAAAAAACTTTAAAAAGTTTCTGTAATAAACTTGCTCTTTGAGATGGTTAATTATACATAGCTAATAAGAAGCAAACTCGGTTTACCCTTACAAACTGTACGTTACGACTAATTACAGACAATCAGATGCCCTTGACTGAAGGTGTTCTATATTCATTAGAGAGAGGAAATTAACATTCACTGGGAAAGACATTACGTAGGCATGTACCAATACACACGGATGCATGTTAAATATCTAAGTGAAAACAGCTTGTGATGGACCTGAAGAGACAGCTGGATCGAATGTCCCATTTACTGTGGCTTATTCAGACTCGTCGTTAAACAGCTGAATATAAATGCTCATAATTTTACTGGCCACAAGTTTAACTCTCAATTTGTATTATAAAGTACGGACATTTCAGAATCTGAGTGAAAAAACTACAAGTTATCCAATATTATAATGTGTGAGAGGTCTCGTAATTAGTGCTTTGAGTTCGTAGCTAAAAGTCTGTCAGTTCGAGGCTTGTCTGAGACATTTTATAGTGTCCTTCCACAAGGCACTTTACCTCAACAACTTCAGTCTACTTCGCTATATCATTGGTACAAGCTAGTGGCTAACGGTTAACCTGTACGTAATGTCATCCTATCCAGGAGAAATTGTGTCACAGAAAATGGAGATGAATACTGGCCTTATGTGCCTTGCAAAGGTGTAACAAGAATTAACTTACTTATTTACTTTTATTACTACCGTATAATCTAAGAAAGAGTTGCATAGCAAATCGAGCAATTAGATTATACAAAGACTCGCGTAAGACAGACACTATAGCTTCTCAGTGTAAATATTTAGGTTAAATAAAACCAATTTGAAACAGTCGAAAGTTTAAATTAACCAGCATAAAAATTACCCACAACTTCTTCTTCAGATATCTTTAGGGGGGCGGGGGCTGAAAACAAACCCCGATTGGTCATTCGCTCGTGATGTTCGGGAAAAAAAGCTGTCGCGTTTGGTCTCGCTATTTTGTGAGTGGGACAGAAACACGCAATTTCAAATATCGTGCTTCCCAACTCGCTACGCCCCTTGCCAGAAGAATACCGTTATGTGTGCGTACTTACAAGGATAGAAGGCGAGTTTCAACATCCGTATTGGCCAGAGCACATTGTGTAACTTTGTGCTTAACTTCAAACAACCAAACGAATCTATGTTCGAACCAAGATCACAAATATTGATGTCAGATTCGGGTTAAGTGATCTTGAAAACCTCTTTCTTCACCCCTCCACCAAATTACATCTGGGCCACCTCAAGTCCGTCCATGAAATTTGATTTTGCTAGCTTCAAAACTGTGAGAGAAGTTAATGGAAATGAGGTTAATAAATTCCCATGGATTAATCGATAACAGTTTCGGTCAAACGCTTTTTCCCTTCCTTATATTCCTATAGGAATGTTCTCTGGTAGTTCATGCAGATTTACTGGAACTGTAGTGAGGCTTAAACAAGGTTGTTATCAAACAAAGGTTTCTCGAATTACAGATGCTTCCTAAAAAAAGGAGAAAACACCGGGGCGTTAGGATTTCTTATCGTCTCAGCTTTTACCGTGGTTGTTTTACAGTATCGCAAAAGTTTTTGTTACTGACTTTCTTCGATAAAGATTCACTCGGTTGGTTAACGCAGTTTCGCCGAAAATAGCAATTAGGGCTACTAACGCTCAAGAAGGTTTAAGCATTACGGATGTTACGGAGTCTTCCCTGACAGAAATGTTCTCGGTTACTTCAGAGAGTTTCACTAAAGCAGTAGATAACTGACTCTTCAGAAGTTAATCAACATCACATTGAAGCTGACACTGCAAAAGTCATGCCAAACAACAAGGTCAAGCAGCGAAAGTTTAGAGATTGTCAACCTTCGAGTTGGAAAACTGCTGGTAAAGCAAGAGAAAAATATCTGTTTCAAATTGCCTTCTCTTCGCGCGAGCTCACAACGTTTGTGCGCTCTGCTGGTTTGAAGCCGATGGTAGGAAACGAGTGCCTTCTTTTTGGATCAATACTAAACGTACGAGAGACTCGGCGTGTCGTAACGACAGTAAAAGATTAAAAAATTCTAGGTTTAGCAGCACCCGTCTCTACGCTGGGTCAATACGTCAACTTGGCCATTTGTAGGTTGTATTGTATGTAAAAGGGAACTTTCAACATTCTAAGATCTCGTTTTTTTTTTGTTACTTCTACAAATGCTATGTTAAAGTAGCACGTTGAAATCGAGTCCAATGGTGAATGAAATCGGTCAAACATAGACAGAGCGGAAGAGGAACTGGCCATCATTGTACGAAAAACTGCGACACATTGAAAAATATTCATTGCTATATTTCGCTTCCCTTTCCGTCTTTCTATCGTCTAAGTACAGTTATTACGATAATATATTCGGTGACACATACTCTACTTGGACGATAAGCCTTCGTACAAAAGGTATGTATTTTAACATAAACAATACTATACTAATTCCTTTCACTAAACAGTCCTTATCCAAATGTGGGTTTCTGGCTTGTTAAAAAATAGTTTCTACAACACTAGTTACATAATTATATAAACTAGTTATTTTTAATGAAGCTGTACAAATACTTTTGACGTAAGTAATTATATACTGAATCTTATCTTCACGCCACGTCTTCTCGACTCTTTACAGTGTACAGTGCTGAATATACATAGCATATGTCTAGTATCTATCATTGTAAATCAATACCAACATTATATTTTATTTGAATGAGTGATATTATATTTTGAAATTAAATTTCTCTTTCTTCTTTCGTATATTTATATAATTTATCGTAACATGTTTGGTTGGTTTGTCATTGATCACAAAATTACGAAACTTTGGCTCATCGTGGGTGTAGTAACCTGGTTTTTAGCCTTATTAGTCTTAAGACTTATGCCACCGAGAGGAGGGGTATACATCACGCAAGTTAAAAAATATCGGGAAGCTATGACATGTTTCTGAACATCCTACCTACCAAATTGTATCTTCAGTTAAAAATACACCACTGCAATGGCATTTGGGGTTAAATGGTTCTCCTTCGTAGCCACAACCTTTATTTTGTAGATATTGGTGTTTTCTGCTATCACTTGAAGCTTCAGAACTATTTGATTTTGTAAGCCTTTCCAAATTATTTACTTCCGTTGAAAACATCATTTTTTTTGTTCAACATGTTGTGTCTTTTGCTTTCATGTCTTTAAAACTTCACTGCAAACAAAACTTTTTCTTACTCCATGGGTCTAGCCGCTGTAACGTTGTACTGTGGAATATTTAGGAATTCGGCGCGAATCAAATATAGAAACAAAATATATTGTTCGTGGTATCGCAGCTTACTTCTGCAGTAACGTGATTAACTCTATGCACATGCTACATGTAATTGCATAATGTATTTTAATGAGTATGAAACAGATAAAAACTAATTGAGAAAATATTAAAAAAATATATGCTGGGCAGATTAACACTTGACATTTTAGTTCTAATGAAAAGAATCAATAGTAAGATAAGCTTATACTTTGAAACTTTAAAAACATAAAACAAACCTATCCCAGAATTCGAACAGTTCTATTAATTAACAACGTATCTTCAGGTATTGCTTAGTTTTAAAAAAGAAAGAAAACAACAACCACCTCCTATAGTTTTACTTCAATAGAAGTCGGTAAACTATCCTCAACAAAAGATCTACATTTGTAGAAGAAAAAATCGAAAAAAAAACACACACATTAAAAACGAGATCATAATTGCGAGTAACGCGTCTTTCTCAAAGCTGTAAGTAAGACAGGAGCTGTCAGTAGCCTGACTAATGTTTGAATTTTCTCAATTAACTAGAAGTAACATTTGACTAGTTTCTGAAGCTTGCGAGTCGGGAAAAGAATGAAAGTAAACATCAACAATCTTGAAGCCAGCGAATCAGAGCTGGAAAAAAAATAATTCTTCAGATTAATTATTAAATCTTCGAATCAAATAATATGTTTAGAAAATGTTCAGAAATCTGTGAATAAGGTAAGCGAAATAATTAACCTGATAAATAATTGGGTGCCAATAATATAGTTATTTTTCAAACCCTTGACTACCACAGAACAAGTAGGCTGAACCTAATGACGTAAAGAACCAATATCTTGGCCAATGAATTAGGCCTGTGAAACAGACAGGAAATAGTCGACTCAGCTAATGATTTGAAACCCATTAATAAGAGAAGAAGAGTCAATAGCCCTGACTAGGTTTTAAATTTTGTAAATCAGACAAAAAGTCAGTAATCTAAAATAAATCTTAATGTCACGTTTTAAATAATATAATTTTTGTATAATTTGGGAACATAAATTTACTTAGTAACCTGGGAAAATTAACATTTGACATTTTAATTCGAATAAAAACAATCAACAGTGAGATAAACAAACAGTTTGAACCATTAAACATCTTAATTTTTTAATTAATAACTTACTTTTTTGGTTATAACAATAGCTCTATCTTGCGAAAAGCTGATGCGTGTTAATTAAAAATAAAGGTCTTAATCACTAGATGATTTCTTTACATTAAAACGATTTCTTTTTCATGTCAGCATGAAAGCAATTACGTGTGTCGATATAGCAACTGGAAAGTTTCAAACGTGGAACAGGTTACGGTTCAAATGTGCACATTTACTTGAGAATTTTAGTCTAAAATAAATACGCGAAAGATTTTGACTAAGTAACTATTCAGGTAATTTTTAGTAACAAAAATACTTTCACTGTCTCTGAAAAAATATACCTATCTTCAAAACATCGTAATAAAAATCAATATACATGCTATCTTCTAAAACAACAATAAACATGCTATACTCTAAAATAAATAGACTGGCGTAAACAGTTTAAACAATTATTTAAAAAAAACGTCTTTGTGCGTCTCTCCTCGATTATTTTTTGTTTAATTACAATTTAATAAACATTTAGTCGTTAAACAGATTAAAACTACAGGTTAGTCTCTTTTTTTTTCACTGTTAACAGAAACGTTTGGTTTCGGTTTGGTTTGTTTAGAATTTCGCGCAAAGCAACACGATGGCTATCTTCGCTAGCAGTCCCTCATTTAGCAGCGTAAGACTAGATGGAAGACAGCTAGTCATCACCACCCACCGCCAACTCTTGGGTTATTCTTTTACTAACGAATAGTGGGATTGACCGTAACGTTATAACATTCACAAGACTGTAAGGGCAATCATGTTTGGTGTGACAGGGATTCGAACCCACGACCCTCAGATTACGAGTCGAGTGCCTTAACCACCTGAGCATTTGGTTTCGAAAGTTGCAGATACATTGGACCATCAGTAATCGCTTTTATAAACTGAATATAAATAGTGTTCTAAATAGAATAATACGATCAAAACGTGGCTAAATATAAAAGTAATAAAATAACTGCATCAAAAAATATTTACTAACAGAAACAGTTTTAAGCATATAAACAGAGAGATACTCATTGAAACCACATATTGAAATAAATTAAACTTCAGTGAGGTGCATGGAAGCGGAAATTAAAGTGTACTTACGTTTCTTAAAATATAATTTTCGTTAAATAAATCGAAAAATGAATTACGCTGGATGAACTGCAGAATACTATTAGAAGTTGTTAGATGCTGTAAAGTAAACCATGTTTGCTTTATACCATTAAAATATAATGCTTATTTGAGAAACAAATTTTGTCTTACATCATGAGCCTTTCGCCTCTTTAATTCGTGTTATTATCATAAACATTCCTCCTTTACTGACACTACACTAATCCAAGCTCCTCTCAAATACATGAAAGGATTTTCTTTGTATGATCGAGCTTTCCGGAAACAATTTATTACGGATTTTGTTTGAGCTTTCATATATTGTTTCTGTGATATTATTTAAGTACCTCCAATAAAGAAATTTACCGAGCTAATTCTGTAGTACCTCCAACAAACAAATTTACTGTGCTACTAGAGTAACATCTCCAACAAACACATTTACTGTGGCATTTGTGAAGTACACTCAATAAATAAATTTGACGAATCCGCTGCTACCGAAATTAACACTAATTATTATAATTAGGCTAAAAATGCTTCCCATCTTGATATTGTTATTGAAGAGAATAATTATTAAACAAATTATCAAATACTTATTTCTCCTCGTGTGTTTTAGTGTGTTTCTCTTGTAGCTCAGCCCACCGAGGGAATCGAACGGCTGATTTTAACATTGGAAATCCGGAGACTTACGGCTGTACTAGCGGAGGGTTTATTTCTCCTTAAAATATATTATTAAAAACTGGAGAATACATCAAATAAAAACCAAATAAATCATTCTTTGATGAAGCATGTGGGTTTTATATGGATTTGTGAACTATAATTACAAAAACTAAATTACCACTATAACCTTCCTTCTTTAGAGGCTGTTCTAAATGTACGTTGTAAAATAACATGGTTAAATTATTTATCGATAGTTTTGGGATATATAACTTTAGTCATTATTAGACTAATGTAACAAAAATACATTAAACATTTTGTATCCATCATTTGCAAATATTCAAAAATTACCATTTTCTGTTCAGAAACCGAAGGGCATTTTATGTGAGAAATAGGCTTAAACAAATAAGTCGAGGACTGAGTATTCAAATATAGTTGTCCCCTAATTTAAAAAGAGGGCAGTACCCTCTACCTGCACGACAACTTGCAATCGATATTGACTATTATAAATTGCAACAATTCTTTAAGTTTGTTTGGACCTTCCTATTCGTAGCCCTACATGCTAATTACTTAGTCACGCTCAGCCTACTTATGTGAGTTATACGATTTTACATAAGAGTTCATTACAAAGTGGAAAGAATTTTACAGGAAAAACCGAAAAAAAAATACAAACTTACTTTTCTTTTTTTTACCCAAAAACTATGATGATCCGTATTATTCTGGGATTTTTGTTCGTATAATTTTGGATAAAAGAAAAACGGTACAGTGTTTCTAAATATTATTTTTTGATTAAACCCCAAACCACCAAATGACAGAAATATATGACAGTTAAAATGAAGTGCTGAGAATAGAAACACACTAAAATGTGTTGGCTCAGATACCCAAAAATGTTGCTAAAGGCGGATGTCTGAAGGTTAACAGACAGACAGACGAAATGTATCTCCTTTCTTAGTGTCACTACCCAGAGGAATAAAAATAAAGTTAATTCTTTCAGACACAGTCAAGTCATAAAACCATACCAGACTGTGAAATCGTTTTTGTCATGTTCTAAACTTGGGAGGGGCAAAGAAGTGGTAAAACTTAAGTATACGGTTGGGAAGACCCATCTCTATTCTAAGTTGCTATTTATTCTTGTGTTTTAGGGTTGGGTCTCAAGAAGATATTCATTCCGCGATAAGTGAAGCTGCCCGGCGGATGGGTGTACAAGTGTAAACCCTGGTGTTTATTATTTTATGATGTTGTTCGAAATTCTAATTCGATCTTTATCTTGCATGCCATCAGGTGCTAAGGGATTTCTTTCTGCTAGTCAACAACGGCAATAAACATTCGACAAACTAAAGTTCTTCAAAAGGTGAAAACAAACTTTAAACAAGATGAAAATACATGACGCTTACAAATACAAGCATACCATTTCAACTACTACCAATTTAAGGTAAATTTCTCGTTTCTTAAAATCAAATATGGCTCGGCATGTCCAGATGGTTAATGCATTGGACTCGTAATCCGAGGATTGCGAGTTCGAAACTCCATCACACCAAACATGCTCGCCCTTTCAGCTTTAGGAGTGTTATAATGTGACGGCCAATCCCACTATTCGTTAGTAGAGAGAGCAGACCAAGAGTTGGCGGTAGGTGGTGATGACTAGCTGCCTTCCCTATAGTCTTACACTGCTAAATTATGGATGGCTAGCGCAGATAACCCTCGTGTAGCTTTGTGCGAAATTCAAAAACAAACAAACAAAATCAAATATTGTTAGAAACATCTGACATCAGGATATTATTTTTTATGTTGTATTAAGAGCTTGGAGTACAACTCAGTTATGCGGAAGCTCATAATTTGATATATAAAATGAAAAGGCTATTCTAAAACTGTAATTGAAGGCTTAAAAAGTACCATCCAAACATCAGATAAAGATAGCAGATATTATAGAATAATGTTATATTTAATATTATTTTAATATAGTTTCGTTTCTCACACTTTTTCTTAACCTCCCGTATTAGTTGATTTCTCAGTAGTTTCTATATTATAAAGGTTATTGTCGAGATGTCACAGTACAATGTATCGGATCGTATCATTTGTTCCGCAATGGTAAGTATCTGAAGACCGAAATGTACGTTCACTTCTCTTTCCATGGTGATAATGACGTAATCAAGCCATTTTCGCAAGCGTAGTTTTCTTGTTCATTACGTTTAACGACAGTATTATGTTATAATAAAATGGATTCTAGAGTGGCGATTTTGTACTACGACTGACCCACATTTTCACTAGATTTTGAAGCTGCTGTTATTAGTTCCTAAGTAGCACAACTGACCTGTTCGTAACTATTACACATTTAATTCTCGGCGTGTATGTGTTTATTATCGGAACAGTTTTACAACAAATAGTTAACCAGAAAAGTGACATGTAAACGTGCACATTTACGATTTTTAAAGAAACGAACTATGCCACACTAAAGACGACGTTTTCATAGCCTGTAATGTATTAAAAAGACATACATAAATAACGATAATTATAGGATGCTTACTTATAATTTTTATTGTATTTGTTATTGAAACTGTTGCTAATTATTGAATATTTTGTTACCACATTAAGTTTACTATTTGACTTCTTAAAGGCAAAAACAAACACAAGACTGCCCCTACTCACTTCCACAGCAGAAAAGATGCAACCAATATGGCGACCAGCACCACTGAAGAGACCACAGCGATGACTGGGAGGGAATGAAAGTGTGGGTGGGTGTACTCCGCCTCCAGAGCTTTTGCTTCGCAATACTGCAGGTCTGAGTGTTCTCCACGGCATAACTGGAGGGAAGGGGGTGGCGGCGGTGGAGGTATCACAAACTGAGGGGGCGGAGGAGGACCGGGACAGTCACAATAGTCATGTTCATCTTCTACTTCCCAGTATGGACTTAGGTCCACGTATCCGTTAGCTTCTGGGTCCATGGCTTTCCTTAGCAAGTCTAAATTGAGGAAGATGTTAAATGTATATATATATATATATATATATTGGCTTAAAGAACGTGACAACTAGAAACCTTGAAATAAGCATAACTTCTCAATCTATTTCCACGTGTTATATTGTTCAGAAAATGATAATTAGCGGAGTCTTTTGTAAAATTAAACAGCGTTAAAATGAAAATTTCAAAATACAAATAAACACAAAATTGATAGAAAGCTGACAAGAAATTACTCGTTAGGTACAAAACTAGAAAACTGACGAATGGAAACGACTTATTATGAAACACAAAAGCAGTAAACAAGAAATAACCAATTACAAAATAGTATATGACTGATTGTGTTATAGTTTGCGGCTATCTGTGCTCTGCCCGCAACCGATATCGAAACTTGGTTTCTGGCGTTATAAGCCGCAGATATACACTACTGAGCCACTTGAGGGCTTTTTAATGAAGGTCACAAAATGGCGTATAAAAGTACACAAACCTTTAACAGACTGTTTCAGTTGAAGACTTTGTGAGAGTTTAAATAACACGGTGTTTAAAGACAGGTTCCATTCACACGTACATTCAAGAACAAAAAAGTGTGTTCCAAATACTTTTAACGCTCTTCTATTTTAAAATTTAAATGGAAAAAACGGCTAAGTAGTTCGAGCGCTCAACTCATAATCTAAGGGTTGTGGGTTCGAACCTTCATCGCATCAAACATGTTTGTCTTTTCAGGCATGAGGGTATTATAACGTAACGAACAATCCCACGATGCGTTGGTAAAACAGTAACCCAAGAGTTAAGGGTAGGCGGTGATGAATATTGGCTTTCCCTCTACTCTTACACTGCCAAATTAGGAACGACTAGAGCAGATAGCCCTCGTGTAATTTTGCACTAAAGTCACAGACAAATAAAGGTGATTATGAAACGGAAAATTGAAATCCATTACAAAAACATTTGAGGTTCGAATCTTGAGCATGATTAATAATCGTCTTTTTAAAAAGATAAAAGTCTTGAGGGGTCAAGAAAGAGCAATATAGTCACGTTCCAACACGCGTTCCAATCAGGCAATCAAAATCTTCAGTATAGCCTACGAAACCACTCTGAAGTTAATATCATTCTTATACCGTCACATTATTCCTCCGGGACCTCACAAAGCTTGCTATTTCAAACTAAGGTAATTCAGATTGTCGTAAACAGCCAATAAATTGGAACAATAAAGCCTCTCTTATCGTATCGGTAACATTCGAGCTGACAAAGAAGCTTTTGTGTTTCACCTACAAGCAACAGTTCCATCCCGTGCTTCAGGGAGATCGGTAATAGATTTAGAGTAATGGACTTCCTCCAATCATTCAAATCCTGCCATCCGGTTGCTTAGAGCTTCGTGTCTATATCATCATGTTCCATACAATTCATCGATACACACCGGAAGATCGTTAACTTTGGTTTACGGCCGTTTCACAATGGAATCAAGATTGAACAGAATTCTCGTCACTGGATACTGTGTATCAAAGCTTAAAGTTTAAAACACACTTTCACTGGGTAATCATTTTTACGCCTTCTTTGTTATCTCAAAGTTATTGAAAACATAAAGCGATCGGTGTCTATTACTTTAACGACTTGTATTCTTTCATTAATGTTTTTCTTTCGGTTTTAAAAACCTTTATTTTAAGCTAGTCCAGAATTTCCACCTTTTGCACACAAGGCTGGAGGTCCGGCATGGCCAGGTGGGTTAGGGTGTGCGACTCGTAATCTGAGGATCGCGGGTTCGAATCACGCTCGCACCAAACATGCTCGCCCTTTCAGCCGCGAGGGCGTTATAATGTTACGATCAATCCTACTATTCGTTGGTAAAAGAGTAGCCCAAGAGTTGGCGGTGGGTGGTGATGACTAGCTGCCCTCCCTCTTGTCTTACACTTTAAATTAGGGAAGACTAGCGCGGATAACTCTCGTGTAGCTTTGCGCGAAATTCAAAAACAAACAAGCAAACAAGACTGAAAAAAAAAGTATTTCTCACAGATTTGGTATTGTACCAAAAGTTTTCATTGACGTTTTTGTTCGTTTAGCAACTAATCTAACATGAGAAGCACTCATGATATATTATGTAACGTTTTTAAGTCAAGCCGTGTTTATCATTCCATTCCATACAGAAATAAACTTTTTTTTTATCATGACACTTCTACGATTTTACTCAATAAAAATCACGTTACGTAAACGTCGGTGTTTTGTGTTAAAATGTTTGATAAGAATGTATAATTAGACTTGTTTATACAATGAATTTCAGCTTACGTTTAAGACACCATCTTTATTTAAATAATATACACATATGCATATAGGTTAAATCTTTAAAGCACATTTCTTTAAGACTCAGATATAGGTATCTTACGAAAGTCGTATAATTAAATCTCCAAGCGTTTATAAATGTTTGAATTTCAAAAACATCTATTAATGCTGCAAAATAAACTTGTAATCACGACCTTGGTAGCAACTTAAATCTGAATGTGTATTTTTGGCACTTTTTTCTATAAATTGTTTCATTAGATTATGCGAACGTTATTCCAGATACAATTATATTTCATGGTTTATCAGAATTACACGAACTCACAAAATCTTGTTTGTCAAGAGTAACAAGTGGATAAAAAACCGAGACAGTCAGAATATTTTTTTTTGTTTTTATAATCTAAAAACCAACTAGGCTCTAGTGTACAAGTGCAATTTATTTTTATATACTGTCTTAAGAACAGAGTTTTGGCACTCGATTTACACTCAAATAACAATGATTTACAAAATGTGAATATTTCTTTGGTGCACGCCAGTGACACAAGGATTCTTTTCACATAGCCTAGCTACACCTTGTCCACGTGGAGCACCACCTCAAAGTCGTGACCAAGTTCGTACTTATAGCACGCGCGATCTTCCACAGACTATTTTTGTCTCAGCTGTTCCGTAGGGTTGTTTTGTTAAGCTAAGTGAACAAAGAAGAATATTCTTCCAAATAGCCCTACGGCAGTTGACACCTTCCTTAAGAAACTGCATATGAGAAGAGTTCTATAAACGTCTCTGATATGACACAACCAAACACTGAAAGTTTGTTTAAATACAGATGTCAGTGTATTGAAGAAACGATCGCGTCCAGGGTGTTACTAAGTTATGTTTGGGTTGAACAAACAGTTGATCTAATGAGATTATTCAGAGACGATACGCTGGCGGTGATATCCGTACATGGTGTCTGTTCTAGACATACGGTGCGTTTTATTTACCTACCGCTCACGTTATGTAAAGAACGTACTCTAGAGTCGAAGCTTCAGGCCAAGCTCTCTGACGTTCTTACGTGTGGTCTTTCCTCACTCCAACAGGAGATCGGAATACGCGAAACTCAAATACATGAACAGGGAGCCAGCTTTCTGGGAGGGATGATTTGGAGAAAGATATCCTGAAATCAAGCTTAGAGCATGTTTTGTATACCCCACGCTTAAATACGTGATTCAAAGTTCATAAAACTTAGTGCTTCTTACTCGATCTTATGGTAATTCGTAAAATACTGCCCTAAACCTTTTACACTGGGTGTGTCACCATCGATTAAATAAACTGAATATTATGACATTACATTCTAAAAAAAAAAAAAAAGTTTTTTTATAAAAACAGATATGTGTACAAATTGTTATAGACAAGCTGACCTGAATACTTAGGTTTGTGGCTCGGCATGGCCAGGTGGGTGAAGGCGTGCGACGCGTAATCTGAGGGTCGCGGGTTTGCATCCCCGTCGCACCAAACACGCTCGCCCTTTCAGACGTGGGGGCGTTATAATGTGAGGGTCAATCCCACTATTCGTTGGTAAAAGAGTAGCCCAAGAGTTGGCGGTGGGTGGTGATGACTAGCTGTCTTCTCTCTAGTCTTACACTGCTAAATTAGGGACGGCTAGCGCAGATAGCCCTCGAGTAGCTTTGCGCGAAATTAAAAACAAACAAACAGGTTTGTTTTACTAGTGTCTCCCCAGTAGCTCAGCAAAATGACTACGGACTTGCACGTTAAAATCCGGGTTTCGATACCCGTGATAAGCAGAGCACAGATAGCCCATTGTGTAGCTTTGTGCTTAATTCAAAACAACAACAATTGTTTTACTAGTTTTTTAATTTATTCCAAAAAAGTAATACACTTAATATGAATGAAAATAAAGTCTCTGATACTATTCCTATGACTGCTTTATCATGTGAGAAGTAAACTAAACAAACTATTACTCATTTTGTCACCATGAAAATCAGTTTACACTTTTTACGAAAATAATTACCAACTTTTTTTGAGTTGTTTCTCAGTGGCACATTGGTGCTTCTGCGGACTTAGAACCCTATAAATCGGGTTTTGACAGCCGTGATGGGCAGAACACAGATGGCCCATTGTGTAGCGTTGAGATGAATTTTAATCAAATTGATTGAGTTCAGTATATTATCAATGTATGACCTATTTCTTTCTTCTACTCTTTAAAATGGTCCTACAACTATATTTCTATCAAATCAGGTTACTCCGAAAAACGACAACGTTGGAATTTTATTTTCTTTTTGTCTCAAGACCACGACTTCCAAGCTCAAGCTTCAAAATACCAGACACACAAAAGTCCAATGAGTCCAATTCATCGACTGATGGACTTGAAAAGTGTGTTGTAGAACAGAATTGTTGTGATTCCAGTTTTTTGGACATACCTCATGAAAACAGACTTCAATTTCGTGGTGTGTTTGGAAGTTTATGGGAATTTTTTTAGGGGGGTTATTATCTTTCTTAATATTTAGTACCTGTGTCAACAGCACCAGAAAATATGTTCGGCTTCATCATAAAGAATTGATTTGAAATCGGAAAGTTCTTTCGAGTAACCATTGCGTTTCAGGATTTTCGCACAAATGTACGTAATGGTTACCTGTACATAGCCGTTTCTAATTTTTAACTGGTAAGCTAGACGGAAGATAGCTATTCTCTCTATTTGTTTGTTTGTAAAACACAAAACTATGCAATGGACAATTTATACTGTGCTTATCACGGGTATTTAATCCCGACTTTAGCATTATACGCCTATAAATTTACCACTGAACTAGTGGAGGGCGTTAGCGAATCAGCAATAACCCTTGAATTAACTATTTTCTGATCGAATAGTAATATTTAAACTTCACCCTTTTGGTACACCAACACCCCTGAGTGCGGAGTGTGTTTTTATAGCAATTTATCCATAAACTTTTACAGTAGTAGTACAGACGTTCTATATACTGGTTCATGCCCGACCAATTTTTCCTAAAAAAAAATTCTCACATTTTGCAGAAGAGGGCGTTGGTTCCGATTGGCTTTGGAGAGTTATTGGTTATTGTTTTGAATTAAGCACAAAGCCACACAATGGGCTATCTGTGCTCTGCCCACCACGGGTATCGAAACCCGGATTTTAGCGTGTAAGTCCGCAGACATACCGCTGAGCCACTGGGGGGCAGCAGAGTACTTGTGTGTGCGCCCAATGCAGTCCTAAACACTTAACTATGCGAACGTTTTCCATGGAAAACACTGAAGATTACCTTCTTTGAAATGTTGTTTTCAATCTCAGTGTCCAATGTATATTATTTGTTTCAGAGGGATAGGGCAATTTCCTCTAGAAACCATCAAGTTGTGGGGCACGCTGCAAGCCCAATCAGCGTGATTTGCCTTCTTATGTTGAACAGATAACTATCATCCACATGATGATAGTTCTAGAGTTATCCTAAAATTTGTAGACAAATGGTAACTAAACGAATACTTAAGCCATTAGACTTTGTCGTGTGTAAGAACAATACAAAAACCTTATAGTTTGCTGTGGTATATTTTAAATCGGTATTTATAGATATGCGCATTATAACACAAATATTGCAATTCAACTATTCTAATAAAAAAATATGTACATTTTTTACATAACTTTAGGTTTTTATTGAAACGTCTCCCAGTGGCACAGCAGTATGTCTGCCCACTTACAACGCTAGAAACCGGGTTTCGATACCCACAGTGGGAAGAGCTTTGTGTACCTCTGTGCTCAACTACAAACAAACAAGGACTGTTATAAACGTGTTTGTGTATCATGTGTATGTATGTTCATCTTCATTTTATTATTACAGTAAGTAACCTAATATATAAGTATGGGAACTCCCGAAACCAGGTGATATTGTTCGAAATATTCATAATACTTCCGCGCCCTTGATTTACATAACTTTGCTGAACGCGAAACCGTTAGAACATTGTTTCTGCTAAGTTTTGTGTTGCATATTGATACAATGAATACAAACTCTATTACAAAACTGCTTGTTTTAGTACGCCAGTGCACCGTATATATACACACACACACACACACATAAGGTTGTTGGTAGATTGTGTTTTTTTATAGATTGCATACATGGAAGAAAAAAAATAGAACGTTAAGAACACCATCTAGCAACAAAATTGTAAAACTTACTTTTTAAAAAGAAATTTATGAACATTTCTCTTACGCAATATTTGATTGAGTATGACAATTGCAATTTATAACTGTAAGTCTATACTTGGTATCATAAACACATTTTGTTTTCCAAAATTATTTACGACAACAAATGGTTATCGCAAAGGCCGTGGTTTACTACACAACATAAATATATATAATTAATTATTTCTACTTTACAATAAAAATTATCATGATTAGTTAATTTTCATATTCACTTACATTACTCTAAACAAAATCTGTTTCAACAATTTTCCTTTTCAAACAATTTTGTTTGTCCAAATCACACGATCGTACTAATTTAAATTTCTAATAATTCCATCCATATCTTGGTTGCTAATTCTAATTCACAATCTCTTTAAAAAAGAAGCTCTTTAGCGATTAACTTTAAAATTCTGATTAAAAAAATATGATACAATAATATAAAACACAATATGATACAATAATATATTCTACTGAATAATTTGTTTCGTTCATATTTTATATTGTTGGCACACCTACTGTTTCTTTATCTCACGATCAAAGTAAATATAATTCAATGTCCCTAAACGTCGTTGGTTTAATTACACTTTTAATTCATCTGTGTGTGTGTGTGTATTTATATATATGTTTTGTCACAAAATTTACTCTTGCTGTATGTCAGAGTTCATGGTTAAATCTTTCTATAAAAAGATGTAGTTTCTTTATTTCTTGCATTAACATTTACCTTAAGAATTGTTAATCTCGTATCAAATATAAGTAATCGTTAGTATAAAACCTCCAGAGATGGGTAAATACCATCAGATAATCTTTTAATCTAAATTCGTCTTTGTGATAGTTTTTCTTCTTGGTTAAAGTCCGCCTTATGAGCATGTATACCCATTTGTTTATGTTAGTCACTCCATACAAATTTATAAAAGAACCCTCTCTACTTATCTCCTGGAACTGGTACTTTATCAATTGTGAATAGAGCTAAACATATATATCAAACGTCTTTATTACCGGGATTTTCCAACGAATGAAATAATCTGACCTTTTTACGTTCAGATTTTGTAAGGTTTATTTCAAATTTAAACACTATCTTTATCAACATCATATGTAAGTATAATAATTATCATTCTGTATCTTTTCAATTTCATACCTAAATTAATTAAGAAATAGTCCAAATATTTTCTTACCCATACAAATTTCAGTTTTATCCTTGTAATTAAACCCAGGTATTTTGTAAAAAGGATATAATACTTTTAATATATCAGTTTGTTGATCATATTCTAATAGTAAAGTAATATCTTCTGTGTGTAGAGTTAATCACAATGAATCTAACAAGAACATTCTGTACACCTTAATATAGCAGGCTGTTCAGACAGGTTCAAGCCACAATGTCATAGAAAACAAGCTTGGTATCTACATAATTTGACTCGTTCGTGGTGACTTCCTAACAGCTCAAAATTACAAAGCGTTAGGGTTGGGCTTATGACTGAATAATTTTGCCAAAATGTTTCCTTCAAAAGAAAACCTACAAAGAGATATCGTTGATGATGATGTAGAGCTAAAGAACAAAACACTGATGAAAGAAAACGAAGGTTCATCAGGCAAAAGATTACAAACACGTCCCGCGTTCAGTAGCTGTTGCAATACAAACATTGAATAGAACAGTCCTTCTGTAGTCTATGGCTTCTGGAAAGTTTGTCGAAATGTATAGTCTAAAACTAGTCTTATGGTACTTTATGGAAACTGTGATGTCAGAAAAAAGTGTGTAATCATGGTCATCATACTGACCACGATCAACGGTGAGAAACACACTTCCCGGGGAAGTACAGAACCTAAAACATCTCATAAACTGTGGTTAATCTTCAGGTTGCAGTAATGTTTTATTTGTTTCTTTCCCGACCTAGATATTTTAACCTCTCTGTTTTCATAAATATAACAAGTAATCTCGTCAACGTACACATAACAAACAAAAGGAATGAGGTGTTTACTTGCTTGTAGTTAAGCACAAAGCTACATAATGACAATCGATGCTGTGTTCACCCCATGTATCTAAACTGGGTTTTTCGCGTTTAAGTCCCAGAAACACTGTTAAACCACTAGAGGGATTGTACAACACAAACCACGCTTCTCAACAAAATCCACGCAATCGTAGTTTGTAGCTTGAAAAGGTTCAAATTAACAGTAAAATACGGAAAACATTACCTCGTGGAAAGCTTCAAAACTAGAACAAACAAAACTTTAGTTCAGACAGAAATTGATATAATTTTCAATTATTAGTTAACTAAGAATCCAAAAATTCTTATACATCGACTTGCAAACATTATTTAGCAGAGTACAATCATTTCATTAAATTTTAACGGGATTTAAGAAGTGTCTATCTAATAAAAATGATCATATTTCTCTCTTCAAACGATGATTAGTACTTTTCTTCTCCTATGTGGGTTTTATCCTGAGTATACGCAGTGTAGTTAAGCTAAAGTCCTAGTGGTTAACGAAATACCATATCAAATACTATTGTATGATACTTTCATAAAATTGTGACTTTTAAAACGTGAAACGTTTTATAATCTAAATAGTATTACTTTAAGCCAAAGCGTGTTGCATGGAGAAACACGTGGCAAGTGAAAGTTTACATTCACCCTCGTATATTTCATTTTTTTAAAGTAAGGGGAAGAGATAGCTGGGTAGGGGTTTTAAATGACCGCCAAGGAATTTATTTCGATTTTAGAATAAAAGATACTTATTGATAATATACGTTTACAGAGATGAACGTATTGCATAATGCTTTCAAAAACAGGTATTTTAGTTAATTAAGTTATAGCAGATTCCACGTAATCGAAACTTAAGTTATTGTGCAAGAGTTACGAGCTACGAACAAAACACTCTGAAGTCTGTAAAACTGATAGACGGTCTCTGAAGTTAATATATCTCTTATTATTAAAAATCTTTCTGACGATGACAGACACATTAACATTAGACACGCTGACACTAACTGCTGTTAGTCCTCGCAAAGAAGGCTATAACCGAGCTCGTGTTCTTTGTCAGTGCAACTCTCATGTTCCATTACCAATTTCTTATGTAAAATCTTTCCTCTGTCAACCTCCTATTGGGAAAGGAAGTACTAGGGTTAAAAATAAACCAGCTAATTTCACAGAGTAACTTGATATACGTAGGTTAAACAACCGTCAGATCGATGTAGCTTGTGAAGAACAATGGGACCTGACTAAACCCGCCAAGCTACAAGCCACTTTCAGCTCGTGTGATCTAATAGAACATCACTGGATCAATAAAAAAATAAGGCACAACCTGAAAACCTGCACTTCCGTGAATGTTGTAATTAATAGTGTGATGATAGGAACTGAGCACTTAAACTCTATTTCCTTAACACCAAAAGTAATTACAACACAATTATGAATGTTTTCTTATTCTATTAAACACTGCTTTTTTTTTTCTCCCAGATTTACTTTATTTAAATTTCAGAGTAAAATACAAACATTCTACAATTTTGGCTCGTTTTTTTGGTTTATATACTTCCAGTTCTTTTTTTTAAATACTCTTCACAGCAAATATAAAACTAACACGATATTTTTCATCTCAATCTATTTCAGACTGAATTCAGGGTTTCAAGGCTGTCTATCAGTATGTCGTCAAAAAAAGAGAGAAGCATGGACTAGTAGTTAACGAGCTCGGGGACTCATTGTTCGTGATCCTTTTTCCCACAATATACATTCAGCATTGTGGGGCCGTGGGTGTGCTATAGTGTGTTTTCTTACAGCAAAGCCACATCTGGCTACCTACTGTGTCTACCGAGAGGGATCGAAGTTTTGATTTTAGTATTGTAAATCTAGAGAGTTACTGTTGAAATAACTCAAAGAAGTAGGCAACATTTCGGGTCACCACACTTCAATTATTTTTTTTTTTTCAAAATTCAAAGACCAAAATTGAATAGGAATATTTGTGTAAAATTATAAAAAAAACAGACCACTGATAATTAATTTTTAAAATCAGTAAATTAAAAGTTCTTGGTTAGAAATTTTATCCAGTTCATGTCACAGTATTCTAAAGTCACGAAAGAGAAATAGTTGATAATCGTCTTATTTGAATGAGAAGGAATTGCATACTGTCTTTTTGTAGTGCTTCAAGCTGGTTACATAAAATTTTAAATGTGGCAAACTATTTGTAACATTCTAGCCTGAAACCTGGTTACAAGTTGAATACCATCATTTGCAACTGATGCTTGTTGCTTCAAACAGAATTAACCAGCCATAAGAATACCCAATTACATAACTATATAATTTCATTTTAGTTTACAAGTATATCCGTAAAAACCCAGTATACGAAGAAACATTTTACTTCATTGATTAACTAGTAATAAAAACAAGTAGCAATAATTATAATGAAAAAAATTCATATGATTTTAAAGATAAAAAAATAAGGAACTTATTAGCCCATCAAGGATATCCCTTCCAACTCCCAACTATGACCATTCTTCGTTACTCATTATCCATCAGTTATTTGTTTAGCTCAGTTAAAGTTTCGGCCTTCATCCCCCCCTTAAAGGCAGCTCATTTTAAAAGCCAACTTCCCTATTTAAAAACTGATACTGTCTAAAGGGTAGACAACTTCAGAAATTTGAGTTTACGACTTCTTGTTCTATTGTTTTCACTGCAAAACACAACGGTTTGATGAATATATATTACCAGTACCCTCTGATCCTTCTATCCAGAGAAAACAAGTTTAGATATTTTAGTCTCTCCTCATACGATAATCCCACCATCACTGGTATCATCCGAGTAGCTCTTCTCTAAATCTTCTCCAACAATTCAATGCCATTTTTAAATAACGGAATTCGAAACTTTTCACAATACTCTGAATGAAGCCTTACAAGTAATCTGTACGGTGAAACAACAACATCTCTCGTCTTGTATTCAATATTTCTATAGATGCTACCCAAAATCATATTTGCCCTATTGCTAGATACAATACACTGTTTAGATGACTTAAGTGATTTTTCAATCACAACACTAATATTTTTTTTCAACCGTAATAGTTATTGTATTCCTATTTAAATTGTAACAACAATTTGAACTGTGAAAACCTGTATATATTACCTTACAATATGGAAAGTTAAACATCACCTGCCACGTACTGGCCCAATGCATCAAATGATCTAAATCTCCCTGTCTGTTGCATCTTTGATACAGTTAACCACCTCAAAAGTCTTAATATCATCTGCAAACTTCAAAATTTTACTAGTCATTCAAGAGTCAATATCATTAATATAAATTGCAAATAGCGATCTACTTTCATTTATTACTATTGCTTTTTAATCTCCAGCCAATTTTCTATCCGATTTAGTAGCATTTCCTCCAAACCCAGAGATTTAATTTTTATGAAACACCTTAAAATTTTTCCTCAAAATCAAGAAAAACCAAATTCACAATACTTCCTTCATCGACTCTCACAGTAACATTCTCGAAGAAAAAAAAACAGAATATTTGTTAAGTAAGACTTTTCCTTAATGAAACCATGCTGGCTCTTTAACACCATATCAAAGTGCTTTAAGTGACTCTGTAATGCATCTTTAATCACATACTCTAAAATCTTTCCAATTATTGATCTAAGCCTAACTGGTCTATAATTGTTCAGATAATGTCCATCATCTACTTTAAATACTGGACTAATATTAGCCACCAACTTTTAATACTCCTCAATGACCAATAAATAATATTAGCTAGAAGGTCACAAATAAAATATTTAAATTATTTCAGAACTCTAAGATACAAGTTGTCTGGTCCAGGAGATTTATCAGAACATAAAATTATATCAGTATTTTCCCTGTACATTAAGTGCTGTGATTTAAGCCCAATACCTGTATTTTTGTTCTAAAAACTGGAGAGAACATATAATTTAATACGGTTACAATCTTATGATCTACTTAGATCAGCTCACTTCTATCATTTTAACAGGTTAAATCTCCCATCCTAACATTTTCCTTCACCATCATATTCCAGAAGAATTCCTTATTGTTTGATTTAACTCTCTCTCAGCCAACCCTCTTTTATATACAGTTTTTACCATTTTATATTTCTTTTAAACCATCTATCTTAATTTCATACACTCCTGCAAGTCCTTATTATTTCCAGTAAGTTTAAAATTTCTTGAATTTATTATGTTTATCCCTCATATGATTTAAACTTTATTAAACAACAATTGCTTATTCCGCTCTGTTGCTCGTAGCAATAATTTTAACGAAAGAACTAAAGTGAATTTCTTAATTTATGTTTTATTTCATGCACACATATAACAACTTAAGTTTTACATCCTTTTTATACTAATATGGTCTACTAGTATGGTCTACAAACTAAGTAAATTTATATTTTTGCCTGTCATTAACACTTATTATAAAAAGACAAAATTAGGAAGAAATATTGTCGAATTTACGTGTAAAGTACACAGGTTTCCCTAGCAGTAATTTTTGGAAGAAGTTGAAGTATCGATTGTATTTTTATTTTGTTTGTGTGTGTTTGTCTAATATTAGGCCTGGCATGGCCGAGCGCGTTAAGGCGTGCGACTCGTAATCTGAGGGTCGCGGGTTCGCGCCCGCGTCGCGCTAAACATGCTCACCCTCCCAGCCGTGGGGGTGTATAATGTTACGGTCAATCCCACTTTTCGTTGGTAAAAGAGTAGCCCAAGAGTTGGCGGTGGGTGGTGATGACTAGCTGCCTTCCCTCTAGTCTTACACTGCTAAATTAGGGACGGCTAGCACAGATAGCCCTCGAGTAGCTTTGTGCGAAATTCCAAAAACAAACTTGTCTAATATTACTCACATGTTATTTGGAATGCTGTAAAAAAGAAAGTCATGGACCAACAAGCAATATTGTACATAAATTGTTTAGGGAAACGTGATTAAAAACCCATTGCGATCCGTATTGACGCCATCGGTTTCTACAGTATAGAATAACATAAAGCGGAGGAGCAAAACCAATTTGAACTGCAGATGAACGGCTGAAAACATAGAGTAATAACTATCTGTTTCGAAGGTACAGTTGGGTATGACAGGATAAGTCGGTCTAACCTACAGGGAGGAAAGTTACACACTATAGGGCCTAAATACCTATCTTCTCCTCAATATCCTAATATCTGTTTTATAAGTCGTGATTTATGTTTCGAGATGCAATGTTGACAAGAACGTGAATCTCATACTGATCTCATCATGAGAAAGAAGAGCGAAAGACCCCGCTACGTCATTCATGGCAATTCACAAGTCATGGGACTTCCCGCTGGATAATCTGTTCTATCATTTCGTCTACTTATTTTCGTCTACGTGAGCCGATGATTAGAATAAGATTGTTTATTTTCGTCCAGATTTCAGTAGGTAAATTTCAGTGAGTTACTTATGCAATTTACGATACAATGTTATATTTCTGCATATACGTCACACATAGTTTAGACTGTCCATTCAAAATATATGCAAAGTCAACATCTTTAGAATCTCATTAAAGTCGTAAAAAAGGGCACACCATTGATGGTTTTATAATTATAGGTGAGAACTTTAAAAGAATTTTAATAGTTTTTGAAATAGTGAAAAAGGTTTTTAAAACATAATTAATACTTAAACATCAAAAACACACCTGCGTCATAGATAGTTGTTAAAACGCTTAGCCTTTTTTCAAGCACAATTAGGTACCAGTTTAGGAAAAAAACGATCTCTTTCTCTTTAACTCTTTAGTAGTAAATCCGGCTCATTGTGTAGCTTAGAGCAAAACCTACTCGTATATTTCAAGTTTACGTAGGTGCATTTCTGAGTCCTTATAGCTTCATTTGTATATTTTTAATAGATCACCACCTCACGAGCACACCATATAATATACCACGTTTAGATAAGATGACTCGCGGTTACTGAAGTTAAACAGAAACACCACAACTGGCATGTTAAACATTCACCAAGTGCTGTCTTGAATATGATTTATTTTAGAAACATTTAACAACATCTAATCAAATATTCAGTTCCAAAACAATAAACGTTTAGACATGGCTCCCGAATTTCAATACAACAACAACCAAGAATAAATAAACTTCGGGTACTAAAAGTCTTAACTTTAAAATAGAATAAAAAACTCCAGACGATCGTCGTTCTCATCATTTCTTAGTCGGTTTCTTGCTGACGAATTATTTCGAGAAGTTTTCTCTTTTTGTTTTTTTCCGAGTTAAAACAGGAAGGAAAATTACAAAACTGTTTATGTTTCTAAGAGCACAAGCATTAAGAATGTTACCTGAAAATTACTAAATGGTTTACTATATGTTTTTTAAAGTTTTCACCATAATGTAAAATAAAAAAGGATTTTTTTTTTAACATAGAAATTACTTTTATGTCTATATAAAACAAAATGGTACCTGTAGAACAAGTAAGAAATGTGTCTGTATGACTTAACAGAAACCAGTAAGTCTTGATATGGATTATAGCTAATGAACTGTTGTGCAGTGTATTGCATAAACACTATGAGGTTGAATACGAGATATCGATATGTTGAAGCATTGGTAGCCCAGCCAAAACGCAATATTCCATAAATGGCATAGCTGAAACTGAACCACGGTTCCATAATATACCCTTCCTTATTGGTTCGCTCCAAACGCCAATGAAATTTGGATCACACAAGTATAACATCAATATCATAACACACAGACGCGCGGGTGATTTCTTACTCGTGCGCATGTGTAAGCAGTATAGAAATATTTTATCGAAACTAACTGTAGTACCCCTAATAAACATATAATATTCGGTCAGCACGAGATAATGATTTAAGAAACAAAAATTTAACACGAGGGGGAAAAAAGCAGTGACAAAAACGACCATTTTTTTTTAATGGAAGACTCCATTATAATTGCAATTACAGCGTTACATGATATCAACAGATTCATCGGTCTGATATTTCTGAAAGTCTAGCATACAAATAAACTAGGATATAGAGAAATGAGGAACGTGACAAAATAAAGTAACTTGTTCCAATTGATAATTCAAAGCAATACCTTAACATTTACTTATGAATTAGTTCTAAGCTTTCGCTATATCTCCTGAAACAATACAATATAACGTGTATGATACTTAAGTGTAATGGATAAATGCAACAATTGAATTATAAATAAACAGCGACAAAGGAAAGTAAAAACTAATTCAACAACTGTTTTCTAACAATCAAATGTGTCAACTTAGAGCAGTAACAAACAAAGGAAAGTAAAAACTTGCAAATAAGTGGATACAGTAATTGATTATTCACAAAGAAGTTTGAGAAATGAATGTAAAAATCCATGTAATTATTGCTCGCAAAATCAGCGTAACACACACACTAACAATATCTGATAATACAAGAAAGTTTTCTTTGGGCCTTACGAACGGTTTGAACGCTTTATAAATTAAAATGAAATTAACAGATACGAAAAAGAAGAAAAAAAAAACTAAACTAGAACTCGTGATCCTCCATTACTTAACTGACAATAGGGTTTCATTTTTTAACACTCTGAAACCCTACAATGGTTCGGGCGTGGGCGTTCAACCAGAAAATCGACATTTTTGTTTTTGAATTCAATAGGTCTGGAAATATAAACATGGACAGTACGTCGGGAATCTGGGGGAAAAAATAGTTTATGTTGAAAAATTTTGAAAGTTTTAAAAATGACAAAAGCGTTCCATCTTCTAACCCCACTGTAATCGAGTGAAATCCCAAATATTTTTTTTTTTACATCGATAGTACAAATAAGAGAATCTGTCCTCGTGTATCTCAATACGGCTGGTATGAATATTAAAACTTTTATTAAAATAAAATACAGAACAAAAGTTTTGTTCTGTACCAGCCAACCCATACCAGCCGTCTTGAGATTCCCATCGACAGACTCAGCAGATGCCCGATGTGCCTAAACACACACACCCATCCCAAGATACATTTTTTACCTTCTCGTCATCACAAATTACTTCACAATCGGTTCCCAGTTATAGAACAAAATCCTGACATAGACATCTCGAGTTGTTGTTATCATTATTTATTACTAAACTTTAGTCATGATAATACTAAAATATTTATTTCCTGGTGCTTAAGCCGCTAAAAACTTGATTGGGGACTATATATAACTCCTAAGTAGTGGGACCCTGCATGGCCAGGTGGTTTGGGACGCTCAACTCATAATCTGCGAGTTCGAATTCCTGCTATACGGAACACCCTTGTTTTTTCAGCCATGGAATATTACAACTGTCAGTCCCACTATTCGTTTGTAAAAAGAAAAAAAATTGCTTAAGAGTTGGCGGCGGGTGGTGATAACTAGCTACCTTCCCTCTAGTCTCACACTGCTAAATTAGAAACGGCTAGCTCAGATAGCCTTCGAGGTTACTTTTCGCGAAATGGAAAACAAAGTCGTGAATATTCCATAAGGCTTTGTTTTCGTTTCAAGTTACAATTCAATTTCTTTAATTTGAATTAATTTGTCATAAGAATCTATCTATAAGAATACAAGTTTGAAGATTTACTTTATAATTGACTATAGAATAAAGAAATTAGAGTAATGGCATTATAAATAAAATGATCGTGTCCAGAAGGTTTCATTATACATTAGCGTCAGTAATATGAGGATATGAAGCACTAATATTTACGAAAAGATAGTCCTATTTTCAGTAAGCGTGAAATTCTTTCCACACGACTGATGAGTTTGGATCGGTCATATGTAGTCACACATAGTTTTTATACACTGTTTCATAGTGAATTAAAAGAAGCTTTTGACACTTGATGAAACATATAATTACTATGCATCCTGGAAAGTATCAGTAAAATGATTAATCCAACAAGGAAAAAAGAAGAAAAAAAAGACTTGGTGAAAACATTTCTGTTATGTAATGAAAAACAGTTGTTTGTTTGTTTCGGTTTTTTATTTCATGAAGTATGTCTCTTATTATATCACTGGAATGTTTCCGATTGTTTTGATGATTTCAAATTCAAAAAAATATATTATTAAGCAAGCGAGTGTAAAATGACTTTAAATAATACGTTTCGCCTAGTCTGTAAAATTAGAAGCTCTTAATTAACCTGTCTAACAAATGCTTTTTGCATGTGATTTCAAAGGTGTGTAACTATGCGCTTAATAATGAAATCATGACAGGCTTATGTGAGCCGTGCTTTACACCGCTGTTTATTCCTTGCAAAATCCGTTAAAGTAAACGCTGCTGTTACGAAAACAAAATAACGTGCGAATGTTTGCGCTCGTCTCTACGTACGCATGGAATGTGACTGACGGGCAAAATGAGGCCGTAGCACAAAGATTCCTTCATTAAAACCTAATCAAGATCCTAGAGACGAGGGCTTCTACCAATTGTCCTTTCAATGACTGTTAAACAGACAGTATATTATAAGAGCTTATGTGTGTTAAAAAAAGACGATACCACGGCGACCACACGGCTCAATCCGTCCTCCTCCTGCCTAGCGTATAATCGTTCAGACATGCACAAAGTAGCGGCCATAATTCGCGTCTACAACGATAACAAGGTCATAAGTCGTATTCTTGTAAGTCTTCCCACCAATAGCCATCCTTTCATACCGTAACGACATTCATAAATATTGATGGTTTTACGTGGAAAAAGGGGGTACTGTTCTTTGTATCTTGTCTATCGATAATTTCTTCTAACTTTTACTGACGAGTTTGTTTTGTGCTGTCTATCGCGAAGATATACAATGGGCTATCTGTGCTCTGACCTCGGCAGGAATCAAACCCTGTATTTTAGCGTCCCTATGAGTTTACGCTGATCCAACAGGAAGATTACTGTAAACAGCATATGCTAATCTTTACAGCGATATCCAGACGTTTGTTTGTGTTAACGTGTTCTTTCTGCATTGTGAAGTGACAAATCACATTTGGAGTGTGTTACGATTTGTCCGGTTAAGAAAACATCTAAGATATCGTTTTGTTTGTTGTTTACAGGTAATGTTTGTTTCTTAATCTTACTTTACATTTCTAAAGAACTTTGGAACTTGACGTAAAAGACATTTAGTATGGTGGGAACAGACATAACAAAACACCTATTTATTCCGTTTCTGCCTTGCATTGTTTAAGGCTGTGACCGATATTACGCTGTTAGTCAACCCTTGCTAGCTGTAACCAGACGTTTGGTGTCCCCTTACAAGCACAAAGGATTCAGTTGTTTTGTTGTCATATTTTGGTTCGTGAGAATATTTTACACGCTGGATTGTACACTTCAGTTCCTAAGAATCCAAATATTATTACATAAGTATCTCACTCAAAAATACTTCCCCATGTAAACAATTCTGTTAAGACAACATTTTGATTTGTGTACTCATTGTGACTATATACAGCATGTTGACGCTTCGACTTTATATAGTGAGTCATAATGGATGCTTGGCTTTTTACGTTTACGATAAACACTATTTGTTTCTCCCTCGCCTGATCTAAGTTGTATTGATGAAAGACCTCTTGGACGGCAACGAGTGGGAGACAAAATTAAAAAAAAAAAAAAATTCTTTTGAACCACTGTTGTGCTGTTTTTACATGGCTCTGATTTTGTAATTTGCAAAATGATCACCAATTTAGTTACATTGGATTCTAACCCTAACTTTCAATATAACTACAAAGGATTTGAATGGAAGTAACCGAAAGTAGCCCAGGAGCTAATTAGTGTGCCAGAGGCAGTCAATCGTAAAGGTTCGTGGTTCGCAGCCCGCAAAAACGCAGTACATAAGTTGAAATCGTGGATGCACTTTAAGAGTTGGATTTGTTGTTTTGAATTAAGCACAAAGCTACACAATGGGCTATCTGTACTCTGCCCACCACGGGTATCGAAACCCGGATTTTAGCGTGTAAGTCCGCAGATATACCGCTGAGCCACTGGGGGGCTTAAGAGTTGGAATCAAGATTCGTTATCCAACCAGAAGAATTTAACTCAAGAGTTTGTGTTCATAAATATTGCTTCCCTTGGGATTAACAGTTCGAAATCTGAGACAAATATGGACAGATAGATCTGGAAAAGCGTCCCTTAAAATATCAATTTAAAAAAAGTAGAAGAAAAATACAATCAGTGAAGAAGATTTTTACCGTTGTGTTTAAAAGACGCCTGTGGCGTGGTGTCTGGATGCATTGCCTATATTGTACATTAATACATATGAATTTATATCAATCAACAAAGTAGTACAGTGAAAAATATATAAAACCGACAAATTCTACCAACTCTTGCAGTATTCTGTATACTGATGTTTTTTAATTGCTACTGAAATACATACGCACATTTTTTTTTAATTTTTCGTTGATTGTGTACGATGCATAAACAATGACGACAAATAGTACGTTTTTATCGTGTTAACAAGTTAAACTTTGAATGTGTATTTACTTTCACGTACGGGTGTATTATCTTTCCTTGAATTACGCACGTGTGTGAAAGTATGAGCGATCGAGTGACTGGTGAGATACGCGAGACAGGGAACTGACAGCTGCCCTCTGGAACTGAACAACGTCTTTCGGAACAGGTGAAAGTCTGGCTTCATAGATGAAACTGGTTACACAATCTAAATGTCGTAATCTGAACCAGCCCGTCCATATAACGCGTATAAATGATAGATGCAACTGAAATCTTCATTATAAACCATGACTGAGTTTTGCTGTATGACCAAACTGTGAATAACAAATCAAACACAGATACTGTAACAAGAATTTTAAAATGAAAAAGAGTTGTTGTTGTTGTTTTGAATTAGGCACAAAGCTACATAATGGGCTATCTGTGCTCTGCCCACCACGGGTATCGAAACCCGGATTTTAGCGTGCAAGTCCGCAAACATACCGCTGAGCCACTGGGGGGGGGGCGTGAAAAAGAGAAAACTAAACAAAATAGAGGTCAACGGCATTCAAGATGAATTTTAAGGGATGGAAATATTTTTACACGCCCAGCTCCCAACCTGGAGAACCAGGAGACTGCACTTCGTCAGGTCTTTACCTTTTAATCTTTCTGGCTTAGGAGACCCAGCGAGAAGTCCAAGGCTCCCACCACTACAAATATTTAGAGTCACTAAGACAAACAACATGCTCCATGACAGCAGTGTGGCAGTCCTCTGGAGCAGCTAACGCATTTATGAAGAAATGTTCATTTGTCCTCACTAACTTATATGAAAACACATAATTCAAACTATTGACTAAAAAGCCTCAAACCTTGGAATTGTTATGTATTAGCAATGGAAGGTATATAGTATCTCTCTTTTATCTATGTGTCTTAAAAAACTAACACCCTCCAAAAATACTTCCAGCTGTGTTATAAAAAGAGCGCGACCATTTGATGACAAGATGTTTGTATTTCGAAACTTAACTTTGGTAAATTACCCAATGTAATTTGTGCTTATTGATTATTATGAATTAATAGAAATTAATTCGCGAATAATACAACAAACACTCCGTTTTATGAAATTAAAATAAATTGGAAATATCTCCATCGTGAAGAAATGACAAATTGTCCTGCAATTGTTTTAAACCTTGTTAACACACTACGTGAATGTATGCAACACATGCCACGAGTACAGCCAAAGAATGTCATAATTTTCGAATAATGATTCGTTGAAAAAAGTAACGACATTTCAAGCGTCTCTTTATATTAAAATACTCCCACAAACGAGTCACAAAATCTGAAAGAAACTGAAGAAATCGGAACTTCAAAGGCTTTCGTTGACCATTTTGTGCTTAAAGAAAAGCTCTCTAACAAAGTTAAACTTAATATCATAAGCTTTTGCGTCCCTCAGATAAAAGTGATAAGTCAGTGTTTCCACGTCGAGTGACACGTTTTGTTAAAAACTCAAGCTGTGAGAGGAAAAAAAGGAAGGCGCGAAATTTGATGAAATAATATAATGTGATGCTTGAAAAGAACGTTAAAAGAATGAAAAAATAACTTGTGTACTAACTCGATGAAAACATCCAATTTCATCTGCATATAAGCTATATTAAAATAATCAAGAATTTTGTGGTACTTTTAAAAACTGTAGAATATGTAATATATAATTCTAGAATTACTTTTAAACAACTTTGTTATATTGAATATTCACGCCCAAACTTCTAATAACATCGTGCTCATTAAAATAGGGGTCAAAAAACGGTCAAAATTACAAAAAAAAGGTAGAACAATAAACTGTGGTATTCTGTGCTTACATGGTTCGATGACTGTGAACAAAATATGCACGTTTTACTCTTATCCAGAATTACAAACCTCAGATGTTTTACTTTATCTCAAACATCATTTACAGAGCTGCAAAATTTCATTCGTCAATTTTGCTTACTTCTGATTATAGTGCCACCTGAAAATTTACAGAACTGTTCAACATTTTCAGTATCCCCAGTATTCGTCCAGCAATTAAAGAAAGTTGAGCAAATATGTTTTTCTTTGCGGTACGAATTTGAAAAGAGAAAAGTTAAATGTGTAAGCTAGTGCAAAGATTAATAATCAGCAATGCAAAAGTAACTCGTGTTTCGTTTTACTATAATTCGCTACTAAGATAATCTACTCCAAAAATCAAGCATACCAAGTTCAGTAGGCAAACGATGGGCTGAGTGCTTGAAAGGCGAGTTCCTAACGACTATGGCCAACGGATCTCTGCTTGATATCACACGTTTTACCTTATAAAATTAGCTAATCATAGCAGTGAAAGCATGAAGAAATGAGTTCATTTTGAGTTTACTTAAGTCAGATAGTTACCCACTACTTTATTGTTACACATAAGTTTATATGTATGCTCTTGAAAGCATGACACATAAGAGAGAAGGTCGACTAATAAAGATTATGAAATACTAACCCTATCCTTATCCAATAACTACTTTTCCAGAGCTCATTTCACATTGACTGATATCACTGCTGTATCACGTTGCCATCCTTAAAGATAACTCATCCAATTCCATGCAATATATTTGATAATGTGTGTACTTTTAGCATTAACCTGATTAGCACATTACTTATTTATGTGAGTTGCTTCCATTTATTAAAGACTCAGTTAACAGTAATAAGTACAGTGTAAGTCTTCAGTTGGTGTAACATAAAAATAACTGCAAAATTCATTCATAAGCTTTTCAGGGAAAACTTAGTCAAAACTTATATTTATGTAAGAGCAGTATAAATGACACGCCAAGTTCCTTTATGTTTTCTGTGTCTATTTAAGCTAAAACAGAATTTTTTTAATTCTTTTTGCTCAAACCTTTTTTAGATGGATTCATCGACCTTACAACCTGACAAGTTAGAAATAAAATATCGAAATATTTAAAAAAAAGACTTAATTGTTTCAGTTTAAAGCCACAAAATTGGCAGTCTGTGCTATTCCTTTCTCGGAGATCGAACACTAAATTATACTGCTTAGTCAAACAGAGAAAATGACATCTTGTAATTTTGCATGCCACATCTCGTTCAGTGTACGTGACGTAGTAAGAAGAATTATTTTTATTTTGAGTACGATTCTTTTTGTTTGACAGATACAAATTAATGCCTTGAAACGAAAAAAAAAATATTCAAAAACTCTGAAAAGCCAGGATAACCATAATAGTGAAGAAATGTTATATAGCTCAGACTTATTGGTCCATAGCATGTCCACGGTACCAGAACATCATAACGCTCAATCATCCGAAACTGCTATTAGTTGAGCTAAGTCTGAGATAGGTTCTGATGACAAATGCTCGTTGAACGCAAACGTGTAATATCAGAATGCACGCACAATCCTACCTCATCAGCATGTTTTAACCTCATATCCATCAACCATGAATGTAGTAAAATGTTATCTATACATACCAGGCAACGATAATGTTTCTCTTAAAAAAACCTTGTCTGTGGAGAACGATTTTATAATGGATTTTATTACATGTTTTATATATCATATCTTCACCTGTCCTATATGTATCTTTCATGTGTTTGTTTAATTCCAAGTTAATCAAACTGAACGATTATAAAACTTTTCAAGCATACTTTCATTTGTATAAGTATTTAATTACAATAGACACGGTAATGATCTCGAAGATGATGTATATCATAATTTTCGTGAATAATGGCTGTTATACTTTATGAAGTTCTAACTCAGTCACTGATAGAAACTAGAAGTATTTCCTCTCGCGCGCGCGAAGACATATTGTAAATTAAGGAATAACTACGTTCTCAACAACACCACAAAATATGTCATTCTTGCAAAGTTTTATTCTCTTCTGTATCTTAATTCAATATCTCTTATCGCCAAAGGTTCGAGTTTAAAGTTTTTTCGTTATGCGATCAGATAAGTGTCATTATTTCAAGTGTTTTTTAAATACAGAGTTTCTATGAAAATACATATGAACTCTAATCGCAGACACCGAAGTCCTATGAAGTCCAATCTTCATACGTTTAACATTGGTCAACACTTTATTAAATAAGACCTATTTTTGATCAAGGGATATATTAACACAGTAACTTGTGTACGTTTTTTTTTTTTTAATTTAGTTTAATTATGGCTAAACATTAAAGTTTTTAATAGTACCAATAAATAATCTTGTAATGTTATTCAACAATCCTTTTAAAAACTTTGGTTGTTTTTTCAACGCTGTTCTTGTACAAAATGCTTATTAAAGGGTTTTTACATCCGCCCTCTGTTTACTTTCGTTGAAATAAATGCGCGCGCATGCGCATTTAAATAGTAAGTTGCGTACACGTTTTCAGGATAAACAAAAACTGGGTATTATTAATAACATGCAAGGGGGGGAGTAGAAAAGGTCCGAAGTGCACCTGGTCTTTCCACGTCGCGCACATTTACCAGACCTCGATAAAGACAGGAATAGTTGTTGTTGTTGTTTTGAATTAAGCACAAAGCAACACAATGGGCTAGCTGTGCTCTGCCCAACACGGGTATCGAAACCAGGATTTTAGCGTGTAAGTCCGCAGACATACCGCTGAGCTACTGGGGGGAGACAGGAATAGAATAGTTATATATATTTGCGTTCCTTTAATTTGAACTCAGTCAAATCAGCACCAAACATATATATATATGTAAATATTTGATTGCACACTACTCTGTTTTGATGTTTCTCTCAAAAAGAAATGTGCAAATCTGTCAGAGTATGCTATCAGTAACACTCACATATTCGCATCACACCAAACATGCTCGTTTTTTCAGCCGTGGGGGCGTTATAACGTCGATAAATCCCACTATTCGTTGGTAAAATAATAGCCCAAAAATTGGCGGTGGATGGTGCCTTTTCTCTAGTCTTGCATTGCTAAATTAGGGACGGCTAGCACATATAGCCCTCGTGTAGCTTTGCGCGAAATTCAAAAACAAACACATACATTTCTTTTAGTCTACGCTATTAATACATAACTGTTGATATGAGGGTTATATTAGAAACAACGAAAATCTCTTTCGTACTTGTGTTTCAGTATCTCAGTTTCTTATCGTATTTCTTTACAAAACTGCAGCAAAATAAACGTATAACCCTCGAATTGTAAAATAACGCAACCAACAAATTACATCCACATTTTTATAATGAACTGACTACTGTATAAAATAAAATGTCAATACATCACTTAAGAATTTACTATCGTATAGAATCTAAATAACTTGTACTTTATTAATACATACAACTTTATCCCAGGGAGTAACACGTCTACATCACACACATAAAACAGGGCATCGGTTTTACAATGTAGATGTATAGATAATACTTTCTCTGTGGCTTCTCAAAGAATTATTCACAGCAAAAACGAGTCAAATCTGACGTACTAAACACGTTCCTCTTTACAGTTTCATTTTCAGCAGAATTATGTTTAATATTTTTCCTGCAGCTAAGGCATTAACACTGTCCAGGGCCAGTAATTGAAATGACTCGCTTTATCAATAAATGTATGTACTTTTGGATGCGTAATATAAACGGTTCAAGTCCCACTATTGTTCTAGGAGATATGTTTATTACTGTATTTTTGACTTAAAAAATGTCTACAACGCTGTTAGGACAGGTCTAATTAAAACAAAGCTGAAATCTGTCGCGACATCTACATCTAGAAGAGAACTAAGTAATACCTAAGTTGTAAAGATGGGCTAACAAACAATGTAAAGTTATTACTAGATGTACTTCCCACAGGTTTCCCGAAAGTCTTTTGTTTCATAAAACCAAATTAAGAGTAACAAATATGTATACTTCTCGTTTGTTTGTTTGTTTTGAATTTCGTGGAAAGCTACACGAGGGCTATCTGCGCAAGCCGTCCCTAATTTAGCAGTGTAAGACTAGAGGAAAGGTAGCTAGTCATCACCACTCACCGCCAACTCTTAGGTTACTATTTTAGCAACGAATAGTGGGATTAACCGTCACATTAAAACGTCCCCACGGCTAAAAGGGCGAACATGTTTAGTGTGACGGGGATTCGAACCCGTGACCCTCAGATTACGAGTCAAGCGCCTTAGTCACCTGTATTGTAGCCTACAGTCCATAATTCTCCTCGTGATTCATTGCACGTGCACTTTTAATGATGTAACGAAGGATACAAATAACAACGTTAAGTGTCCCTTATGAGACGTCATTTTAATGTATATTGACTGACTGGCAGATAAAACATTAATGTGTAGTGATGCGAATGGATAAAACAGGAGATCACTCCAGGCAGCCTTTGGTCTCTCGTCGGAGAAATAATAAGTACACTTGCATGTGAACCTCACTCAATAACAACTTTCGGTGTCTAGTTCGATAGTTCGAGGTTTGATTCATGCTGCGAACATAGTTCAATACATACATACATACATATATATATATCTTTGCGTTAAAATGAAATCATATTAAGTTATGAAAATAAACGTGTTACAACTGGAAGGAAAGTTAATACTTATTTTATAGAAAAAAACTTCGGCGTCTCCAGTAACTACTTCGCATTGAAAACTTAAATATGATTTGCGAGATAAATCATGCATTTCACTGAATTCTGTATACACGTATAAAAATAAATACGATTTTTGATTATACTAAAGTTACAATTATGTGACGTAACAGTGTGATAAAATAACTCAAAAATTAACCCACATTTAAACGAGTATTAGAGACAATAAACTCTATGCTTTCTAGTTATAAAAACTAATTAATAAAATAGCCTTTGATCATGATAGGCTATCGGCAAACATGATCTATATAAGTGTCTCAGGTCACAGCTACGGCGTCGTGGAACCAAGCAAGGCTAACATACAGACCCAGACGTCTCAATTTCGTACGAAAGCCGGCTGGTTTCCCAGACGTTCACTGAAGGGCTACACTCGGTGACGGGACTGATTGTATCCTGCCGCTAATCCTAAAAGGAACACCGACAAGCGTCTAGCAGTTGAATACAAAGCCTAAATAGTGAATGTAGCCCCGAATCCTAGTAAGGCAAAAGAACGTTTTTATCACGGACTGTAATTTATCTCCAGTCGCTTTTGTAAACAGCTATCTGGTGTATTAAACGTTCCTTACTCTAACTCTACTCTTTAACTTTTAACGACGTTTCGGCTACCTACTGGCCTAACAAATCCGTATTAAAAAACAAACAAACCACAAGACAGGCAAACACGTTTGTACAGGGACAACATTAAACTATTTAACACTTTCGGTAAGACCAAATGTGAATGAATAAACACAATCGGAAAAGGCCATAGATATATAGCCGAACAAACTCGAAGAAAAGCAAGCTGTGATTACGTGGAATTCCTTGGAAAGGGAAAGTTTTATGCTAGAGGGAACGTGAAACCTAGAATGAACTTGTGGTGTCTCTCCCAAAAGTAACTTGCCAAATAGCGCCGTTTATACATGCCTAAGCACGTCTAAAGAAACTGACTGGACATAAATAAGAGTCAGCAACACGAACATGAATTAAAGTAATCATTAATACACTAGAGAACGGCAGCAGTGTGTAATTAACATACCCTACTTGGAAGGAGCCAGTTGTCTCTATCATGAAGAACCTACGAAAGGTCAGCAGTATTTAGCCAATTGGACCTAACGAAAAATAACTTGAGGTATCTGACTGTTCCACTTGAAGAAAAGTCAGCGTTAATTAGCCCTTGCTGGTCAGAATTGAAAATGGTCAGCTGTAACTGGTAGAACACACGATAGTTTTGAATTTCACGCAAAGCCACATGAGGGCTATCTGCGCGAGCCTTCTCTAATTTAGCAGTGTAAGACTAGAGGGAAGGCAACTAGTCATCACTACCCACCGCCAACTCTTGGGCTACTCTTTTACCAACGAATAGTGGGATTTACCGGACATTATAACGCCTCCACTGCTGAAAGGGCGAGTATGTTTGGTACGACGTAGATTCAAACCCTCGACTCCCAGATTACGAGTCGAGCGTCTTAACCACCTGGCCATGCAGGGCCATTTTTCTAGAGCTAGCATCAAAGTTATAGCAATGTACACAAGCTAATCTCATAGCATTACGCAGACAACAGAGTTATATTAATTTTAAGTATTGTTCGCGTCTTCGCTAACTTGCAAAGTGTACAATCACGGAGATTAATTTCTTACCGTTTCAAGTAAAAAAAAAACTGTACTTTAGAGGGCATTTATCGAGAATTGTTAACCAAAGGCTTCAGAGAATGCCTTTAAACGTGTCGTTAAAATTAAAACAAGTTTCATCACGTAAAATGGAGATTAAAAATAAATGGATTTTTCGTGATTTTTTAAATTGTCGATATATTCTAAAACAAAACTGAATATCTAATCAAATAATGAATTTCGAGTCAAGATTATAAACGTTGATTTAACGAGACTTGAAATTTCAAAATGCTCCGCATCACATTACCGTCATGATTAGAAACACAATTGAATTGAATTTTGGTTTTGAGGAACTTTGAATCATGTTACGTTCCCAAATAATCTCGTGTAACTTTAACAGAGTTTAACATAGCTAAGACGATTTAATCCCTAAATTATTCAAAAGCTGGCGTAACATATTCTATTTTTAGTTTATTGTGGTTTAAAGCACTTTTATGCTCTTAAATAACACCAATCTGGTATAAAAAACCGTGTTCCTAAATTATTCCAATCTCACATGAAGTAACATGATAAAAAAATTCTCTAATCTGGTATAAGAAAAAACACTTTATGCTCCTAAATTAATACAGCTCGGAAAGAAGCATTTTATGTTCGTGCAAGAAATTCTTCAGTGTTCGAATGACTCAAACTTTGATAAAAGTGAATTGAATGTTTGCACTGTTTTAATATTTAGGTTCCAGATGAAGATTTACAGGTTTGATGTCTCGTCACAGCCTGTTCTTATCTTATTACACGTTTTATAACCCTTAGCACCTATTGGCAGTTCTGAAGTCAGTAAATTAAGACACTAATCATTAGGACAAAGAAACAAAGCTAGTAAAACATTAGAACGCTACGAAAACTTCAGAGACAACCTAGATTATTGTAAATTTAATCATTTGTTTTTTTCTCTAATTCTATACACACGTGCAAAAGTTTTTGTGTATCAGAACTGTTAAACCTTTTCATGGTTAAATCGAAGTAATAGAACAAACTATATTTAAAAAAGGAATGAATGTCGTTCTTTTAACCTTGGAGGTTATGTTAACTTCGTCTGTATTAAATAATTACTTACCTTATGAGCATCATCTGATGTCTCATTTATTTTCTTCCCCGCGAGAGTCTTAAAGTATTTTCACAACATATTAAAATGAATACGAACACACTGACCAGGTACGCTTCTTTGCCAGGAGCTATCGGGAAAGGATTTTCTTCCGAGACAGCTCGACTCACTGAAGACTAAAATGATTGTATACACGTTAGAAAGGCTCGCCTCTACATACGCTTCTACAAATCCGCCTCTCTCAGCCGTCAGTACGCATGGCACGACATCGGAGGTGGAACACTGAGAATTCCGTTTCAATCCCCGTTCGGAGCTGCCGAACTCACCGCATCTCGGTCGGGCAAACTGCCATACCGCCTAATAACTGCGTCGTGAGCCTAGTCACGAGGGTCAATAATCCACGAGAAGTCAGGGAGAGTCTACTGACTATGTGACGGGTAGAGAGGAGTATCAGATCGAGCGCACGATGAGAGGTACTGGTATCGCCTTGCCCTCGAGCGGTAACCAGCAGCAGTTCCTTGTTACACAACTTAAGAACAATCGTACTGATGTTATCTCACTAGCTAGACCAAACGCCTTAGGTAACACATGTTTATAAACAGTTTTGGAATCAACTTTTACAATGTAAAATTACTTCAATAATGTGAACTGTATAACCGCATATCCAATTTTACGGGTATGCCCTTCTTTGCTTATAAAAACAACATTGTACCTTTCACTTTAAAGTAAACAAAAATCATTAAAAAGCCAAAGGTATCAGTGGGCAGGGTCCTCCAATGTGACAATGGTATGTCTTCAGATTTACAACGCTAAAATAAGGAGTTCGAGTCTCCCTTGGCGGACACAGCAGATAGCCCGATGCGACTTTGCTACAAGAAAACACGCACACGCTTATTGCACAAGATTCAAAGACTTTTCATGAAGAAAAGCTAAACAGAATAGAACATACTGTAATTACACTTTACATAAGAGTTCTATTTATTTTGTATCCTCCTAGATTCAACCTTAACGTGTTATTTATCATAACTTTTTCGCTTTTCAATAAGTGAAAGGAATCAATGAAGTATCCATAGAAATAAATAATTAGATTTCTATATAGATTATGAGAATAAATCCTAGGGCATTAACCAGCGATTAGTGTGCCTGGACTCCGAGGGTTCATGGTTTACGTTACCTTGCCACTAAAATGCACTTCTTACATTAAGTTGTGGGTGTGTTTTAACCGATAAGGTTAATTCACTCTATTAGGTCAAGCTTAAGAGTTAACAGTGTGAACCTTTGGCAAGCTGATTCGCTTCCACAATATCAAATCAAAGTTAGGGTTAACTATGCGTAAATAACCTTTTTTTAATTTTGTGCGAAAATTCTATATACAAATGAAATGCGTAGAAATATTTACCTGTGCTTGAAAAATTAAGACATGGAAAAAGAAATAGAGAGGAAAACGCATATAAACAATAGTATAGGAAGAGAGCTTGAGTTTCCCCATAAGTGTGCTTCTCCCCCATGATCATTACTTATATAAAGTAATCGATTATGGTTAGTTGAGACATGATTCATGCTTACGCTTACTTTTATTGGGTAGGGCAGATCTTTACAATAATATTGTTTGTTTATAAAACACAAAAAGGAGGGGAAAATCCTCAATACAACAAGAGTCGTTTCTAACAATACCATAATAAAATATAACAAGAGCCGTTTCTAACAATACCATAAAAAATACAACAAAAGCCGTTTCTAACAATACCATAAAAAATCAACAAAAGCCATTTCTAACAATACCATAAAAATACAACAAGAGCCGTTTTTAATAATACCATAAAAATACAGCAAGAGTCCTGAGAATACACCCTATAAAATACAGAAAAACCTATTTCTGACACTACCACCTAAAAATTACAGCAATAGTTAATTTCACAATACCATAATAAAATTAAAGCAAGAGTTATTTCTTACAATACCACAATAAAATCCAGTATGAATTACTTCTAACAATACCGCCATAAAACATAATTCTCAATATGCAGTTACTACTACTTATAATTTACTATGTAAAGTCAAAAGTTGGCAAACATTTAAAAAACAGGCCTAAAATTTGAAATAAAATCACATTGCCTACACATGTTTGTGTCTTTTCATCACATCCTCTTTCATATCCGTTACAGATTAAAATTCGAGGCGTATATAAGAATAACGTTCCAGGTATATCTTTCACTCCCACGAATGACAATTTCGTTAATCCAGAACACGCCATTAGGTTAGGGCCTTATATAGAATTAAATTCTCTAAATTCTATTTTTATATTATGTACGTCTCTGTAATTGACAAACCTTACAGCAGTGGTTCCAAACTGGTGGTAATTTAACAATTTATCGGGGGTAATGGAGGGGTGACAGAAAAAAAGTTAAAATTCTGAAAATCAAGAAAACATTGAGGTAGCTGGTATTAGGATTAATGTTAACTTAGTCTTAGTATGTAAAGTTGTAAATTAAACCTATTTTAAGTATGTAACAAAGTTAAACCAAATAACAATAAACATCAAAAACTAATATACAGTAGAAGAAAAGAAAAAAATATGTATCTAAGTGTGTGGTAACCTAAAAGTATTTTGACAAGTATGCTTCAGAACACAAGTCACTCATAACCCTGATGACTCATCGACGTGTCCAGTACGCGTCACTCACTACCTGAGGTTGCCTCTATTTCACACTGGCATTCTATGTGAGCATCAGCCGAGGTAGACAAAACCTGGTATGTGTGTGTACTGCCCTGTGCAGTATAGTTGGTATTTACCTACTATTACATCATTCCTATGCTGAATAAGCTCTTTTAATGCTATCTAGAATGCCATGAAAAAATAAATAAGTTCACATTTTTCACACTTTTTTATGCAGTTTTTCTTTTTCTGCAGATTACACAATAAAATGTCTAAAAAGCGCACCTACTCTGACGCCTTTCTTCGCTATGGCTTTGTGAGTTTACCTTCTGGTGGAGAGGATCGGCCACAATGTGTAGTATGTCACAAAGTGTTGACAAATGTAAGCCTCAAGCCATCAAAACTCTCAGCTCACCTCCAGAAGTGCCATCCAAATCTTCAAAATGAGGATCAGGCTTATTTTCAGCGCCGGGCTGTAGCTCTGAAGAATATCCAGTTCGGTTCATCTGGAATTCAAGCCCAAAAGCTGCAAGCTGCGGTCGAAGCATCTTACTTTGTTGCATATAAAGTTTCCGAACAACAAAAATGCCACACCATTGTAGAGAATCTGAATATGCCTTGTGCATACGAGATGGTAAGCAAGGTATGTGGGAAGGATCAAGCGAAGAAACTGAGTGTCTTATCTCTATCAAACAACACAATCCGCCGACGAGTCGGTGACATGGCATCAGATATTCTGTTCCAAGTTACAACAGAGATGAAGGAAAGCTCATATAGCAAATTCTTCTTGCAATTTGATGAATCGTGTGACGTAGCCAGTTTTGCTGTTCTCCTTGGGTTCATTCGTTACGTCCACCAGGACAAGATCAAAGAAGAGTTCCTGTTATGCGAAGATCTGCTGACAACCACGAAGGGAGAAGATATCTTCAATATCATCAACAGTTTCTTTACCACTAATGGATTGGATTGGAACAGCGTTCAACAGGTAGGGAGAGATGTTTATATAAAGTCTAGATTAGTATAAATACAATGAATTACATGGCATATAGTCATATAGTTTTATTTATTGTACAAGTAGCTGTAGTGAAGCTAATATTTTATACATAATTTACAAAAAAGTGTCGTGCCTGTCGTACTGAAATACTGAAGTACCAAAATAAATAAAATTAAATTAAAACCATATAATTATAACGCAAAAGATAAGTAAGAATGACTAACTGACGCAATCTATAATAGTTTTTCTTTTTTTAATCTTCGTCTCCGTCGATGGAGCACCTTCGATGATGGGTCGTAATCGTGAATTACGGGGCCTCATACAAGCTGTGAATCCAGAAATTTCTGTAAATCATTGCATCATTCATCGGTACTCTCTTGGATCAAAAAGCTTGCCTGGTAATCTGAAATTAGTGTTTGAAGATCGTCAATTTCATCAAGTCCAGGGATGTGAATTCGCGCATATTCAGGGAGCTGTGCAAGGAAATGGGAGACCAGTATCAAGTTCTGCTCTACCACACCGATGTTTGCTGGTTGTCACGAGGCAAGGTTGTACGTCGAGTCATTGAGCTCCGAACGGCTCTTCAGGAATTTCTGAAACAAGAAGAATCTCCTTTTGCTACTAAGTTCACTGATAAGGAGTGGCTTGCTCGACTTTGTTACTTGGCTGACATATTTGCGGAGCTGAACAGTGATAATCTGCAACTCCAGGACCAAAACACGACTGTCATTGATGCCCATCACACTGTGACTGCATTTCTGGGAAAACTGAGACTTTGGATTCGACGCTTGGAGAAAGGAGTGATCGCTCAGTTTCCCACCCTAGACCAGTTTGTTGAGGAGAATAGTTATGATACTGGATCACTTTTACAGACCATCAACAAAGAGATGAGCGACCATTTGAAGGGGCTTGAAACAAGCATGCAGCACTACTTTCCAGAGAGTGATCTAAAAACAGCCAGTCTTCAGTGGATCATTCATCCCTTTTCTGTACCGGATGAAGTCATTCATGATGATGATTTCCCTGAAAAGGAGGAGTGGATCACAATGCGAGCAAATGAAGCCTTGAAAGTCAAATTCCAAAACAAAAATGCAGATTCCTTTTGGATTTCACAACTAACTGACTCGCCAACTCTGTCCAAGAGAGCCTTGAAGTTGTTGGTATCATTCTCAACAACGTATCTGTGCGAAAAGGGGTTCTCAACAGTGCTGGGGATGAAAACAAAAAAAGAGGACTCGCTTGAATGTTGCAAACGATGCCAGGCTGGCACTTTCAACCACAAAGCCAAGAATTCCTAAACTAGCTTCAAGTATGCAACTCCATCCATCCCACTGATGTTCTTGACATCTTTGGCAATATTCATTAGAAATGCACAATGATCAAATATAATAATTAAAAGTGTAATTCAGTGTAAATAAATTATATAAATAAATTGTAAATAAATAAAGTGCAATATATCTCTAGTTTAATTTAGCCATATATATCAATGTTGAAAACATTTTGTGAAAGGGGTAACATGCTTAATGTGGCATGTTAAATTGGGTAACAAGTTGAAAAAGTTTGGGAACCACTGCCTTAAAGCATGTCAATGATGGTCAAGCCAGCAAGTTTGGTGGTACAAATGTGCAATTATTGCATGAAGAAGCAAGTGGACAGCATCAGTGTGTAAGTTTACCTTGGCATTAGGTAACAATGAATCGGTTGTGAGTATATTAGAGTGGAATATTACTAAGAGAAAGAGATAGTCCTCAGTTTTAAAAAACAATGATAAAGGTTTAGTAGAAAACTGATGAACGAAAAAATATGAAATTAAGAAACATATTACAACGTATAAACGGATTAGTGTAGTTATTTATATCAATGCATCTGGATAAAAAAGTAGAAAATGATTATTTTTATATAAAATATTAAATTATTAAAATAGAAAAATATTTTTATATAAAATACATACGAAATTTCAGCAGCAGTAATTGTAATTTTTGTTTACATTTGTTTAAACGTGTGACTCACGAATAGTTAGAGAGGCTCTAACCAACAAATTCTTAATTTCGTAAACAGTATGGTGAATAAAAGTTCATTTAAATTAAGTAGCTGATTAAATCTACATTTTAACGAAACGTTCACATCTTGACAGTCAAGCAGGAACGAGGTTTTAGGAGCTGTTAGTTTTAAAACACGCCAAACTAATGAACACTGCTTTTGTGAAAGACGTCTCAGTCTATCTGGAAATGTTGTTAAAGTAACTTAATAAAAGTCTGATATTTATTTCAGTGATATGTTTCTCCATTGTTCTATTGTGAAAACGTACTGTATTTTAAAAACAAAGAAACACGAGAGGGGTGGAATTTGTTGTCTAGTCTTCTATTCGAACTTACAATAGAAGTCAAAGGCTAACGACAAAACGTGGCTTCTTTAATGCACACTACATTATAGACAAAACAAAACACTAAGACTACTCTATTTTCTTTGGCAATGACTTAAATAATTCTCCAACTTCACATCGTCATTACACGCACTTCATAGATGTAAATTTCGAAAAGTCGCAGGAGTAAAGTCTAAATTTATTCAAAATACCAGAAAATCTACATATCCTGTTAAAAGTTTTCGCCAGATGTCACCTTAAATGGTTTTGTTTTCATTTTCTTCACAACAAATTGAAAGGCAAGTTCCAAACACTGTATTACTTTGGTTATTGATCTAAACAAAACCTTGTAAACTCTTTTAGTAATGATAAATTTCTTCAGTAAAAACGTAGTTTCGTAAGCATTTCTTTTCTAATGTTGCGTTTTTAAATAAAAAATAAAATATCTACAGTTTCAAGTTATCATAAACACTTTTGTAATTAAAATGGGTTTAAATAAAACATTCATGAATTATCATTCGTCAGCAACTTATGTCTTCAGTATCATAAACTATATTGTATTTTTACCAAAGGTTGCATGATTGTTTGTGATAAAAACTTAGCCAGAACTTCTCACAATATTAATAGTAAATAGTCAGTAACGCTCACATTGAAGTAACGTAACGTGTTATTAAAGTTACACTAACTGATAAATACACTTTTTATCGCTTTAACTAAACTTTTTGAAACAATTATTAAACTTAAATAGGCGTAATTTTAAACAACTATTGTCACCTTCAAAAGACAGTGTACGACTTGCAAATATGTTCACATATTACATGACAGTCGGTGAACAAGTAAAAAATTTCTTTATTTTTTAAATATTGTTTACTAGTAATTAATAGCCCTCGAATGTGTTATCCGAGTCCTAATTGACAGACACATGAGCATTAGTAGATACTTGGGTGAAACTAAAGATATAAAAGCTAAAGGCAGGTAAAATAATAAAATATTAGATGTTTAAATCTGGTAACTTTCTTTTTTAAAGAAACAAAGTGACTTTTAATGAAGTTTTAGCTATTCAAGTGCAACGATGTCCAATTAGTACGGAAGATGCACTAGCAGCTTAGAAACTATGGAAAGTAACTGACATTGAGAGATAACTGTCAAGCCATCAGCAACAACTTCCAACTAGCGCAGACGAGAGCTTAGTTCGACCCTATCCTATTGGCTTTCTCGCTATGGCCGCTATCGTCTTCACTTTAGTATCTTCACATGTTTCCAACTATTTGAACGTGTACACGATGATCAGACTGGTAGGTAACACATCAAGTTTACTAATCAGCGTAGCCCAGGTGTTACGTAGTTTGCTTGTTTTTACCTTTTAAAAAGGAAGTATGATGTTTGAAACCCAACTATCTGAAACTCACTGGAAGACCGACTGTCTGAAAACTTACTGGATTTTTATTTATCTTTAACAAACTTAATTCATATTAATTTGGGTTCTATTTGAAATTTTGTAAGCCAAGACTTTTTTTTTCTTTACACCCGGGTTGCTGGCCCAATCGGAAATCATATAGGACGAACATCTTCGGTGCAGGGGTTCGGACTGGTGACTTTCAGATTACGAGCACACTGACCATCATGTCATGCAAGGTCCAGATAATAGGTTAATATGTGTACAGCAAGATAAAGTGGACGTAAAATAAGGAAACGTGAGATCAAGTAGGGATGTTTGGCTTGCGTAGCCTCGAAGTCACACACACACACGATATCTAAACTCTATTCACCGTGAGGAATTAAACACCGGATTTTATCGTTGGAAGTCCGTAAACATACGTTGATGCATCAGAGGAGAAATTAAAATATTAGGCAAAACAATCTGAGACAAGACAAAGTGAGTAACTCTAAGTGAATAAGATAAGACGAAATAAACTAAACCATGTTATATTTTATCAGGGAGGTAAATTAAGATAATGTGATTTTAGGTGTAAATATCCTGCCGGTCGGTATAGCCAGGTGGTTAAGCAAGAGTAATCGTACTGACATACATGACTCAGAGAAAGTCATTTTCTCATTAATTAGCACACACGAGCGCTAGTTGGAACAGAGTTTTTGCAGCACACTTAATTTAGTGCAGTGACTGTTGATGTTACATACAAATAAGTCACGTGTTATATTGAGAATCTCGTATTTTTTCTACTTCCAATAGATCAGCTGTAGGTCTGAGTGCCTATAATGATAAAAATCGTTTTGATACCCACGGTATGGGCCCCGGCAAAGCCTGGTAGTTAGGGCACTCGACTCATAATATAAGGGTCATGGGTTCGAATCCCCGTCACATGAAAAATGCTCGCCCTTTCAGCGTTATAATGCGACTATCAATCCCACTATTTATTGGTAAAAGAGTAGCTCAAGAGTTGGAGATGAGTGGTGATGGCTAGCTGTCTTCCCTTTCGTCTTACAATGTTAAATTTGGGACAGCTAGCGCAGTTAGCCCTAGTGTAGCTTTGCGCGAAATTCAAAAACAAAACAAAATATTTTGCCATAAATCGCGTACAGTAACATAAGACAACTTAAGCTGCATGCAGTTGTCTTTACATTTACACCTCGTTCACAGCGTTTATAATGACCTAACGAATGATAATTCTCACTAGTTATTCTGTCTAGTCACAGTTTATCGATGATTAAGGAATTCTGGAATACCTCCGAACAGAGTTCCAGTTTTAAAAAAGTTAGTTGGGATTATTTATATCCAAATTAATCATGATATAATTTTTATTTAATTGAAACATAGGCCGTGAATGTAAATAAAAATTTATTGTATTTATACAGATTTCTGGGGGATATAGTGTATGGTTGTACGAATACGACAGTTTATTTTATTTTTTTAGTACATACAGTGTATCCAATTCTACCAAAGGTGTACCATTTATTTTATTGGTCTCTTTCACTACCGAATTACTCCTCGGCGCAGACTCCAGAAAAATATGGCGACGCCCATTGTCGTGTGGCTGTATAATAAATGTGAAGGGAATTCTCATATACATTGATTATTACCACTGCCAAAATTATGCATAAGTAAATACAATAATAAAAATGTATCAAATTAAAATCAACTGATGAAAGAATTCATCTGAAAAAGCCTTACTTTTTAGATATTTCAGCGATCAATGAAATAGGAGGAAATGGACGTTATTCTATGATGTATTGTAGAATAGGTTAACTTTCTCATTCACAAAGAAATAAACAATCCTCTCAAAACTACAATGAAGTCAAATTGCTGTCATTCGCCATTTTGATCTCTGCCACAATTTTTATTCTTTTTCTCTATCAGGAATAATATTTTTATTTTGGTAAGGCTTGTTGATTACGAAAAAAGTACAATCAATCACGATCAGTTTGAGTTAGTTCTAAATATCATGGTACGACCAATCAGTGGGAACTGACTCTCTCAAAGAAAACTGTTTATGTTGCCAGTTTTTAAACTGAGATTTACACATTTTGTTTCGCGAGGCTTTGTTGTTGTGTTTTTTTTTCTGTGTGGACATGTTTTCGCTGTGCTGGGCCTTGGGGCTTGTTAGTAGGCCTAAATGATACACATCATTGTGAGAGGAAAGGAACGAGCCTGAAAACGTGACTAATAAACCAGTCACCCCGAGACTCATCAGCGAGGGTTTATTAGATTTTCTTTAGAGACCACGAAAACACCACTCGGGCCACCTTTCTAATGACGTAGAAACTCGTTTAGTCCTACACTGTAACCCTAATGAACGGAAGAAACATAATGGCCATAATTTGAAAGGTAGGTAGGGAAACGAAAGCAGGAAATAGGGAAAACCTGCCAATAACCTCTGTCCACAACGTGAGGAGTGACCAGCAAATAACTTACGTTGTATCCCAGAAATAGTCGAAGTTAAAAGTTGCGCCAAACTCTTCAACAGTAGTGAGAACCCTTGATAAATTGCTTGTCCTAACTACGTGTAATTCTGCGACAACAAGGATGATCCAGACTCGAAGCTAAATCGTGTGAACACCATCAAACAGGTAACACCTGATGCTTTTTATTTAAGTTGTTCAATAATTCATGTAAATCGAGCTAATGAGAGAGATAATGAAAAGATGATCAGTGTCTGATGGGTTAGCATAAAGCTACTTTTGTACTAATAAAGCTCGACTCATGTAAACTACAGAACGTCGCGTTTCACTAAACCGATATGACTTAAGTCAAGGCCAAAACTTCCAAAATGAAAGCATTTAATTAGCCATTAATATGGCATTTGCTTCTCATCTATTAATGGGAAAAGTTCAATGGCTTATATCTTTAAAATTACCAGCGTTTCGTTAAAAGGAGACTTGTTAAACGTCCTATGGAATAGATAAAATAAATTAGTACCTTTTACATAAACTTAATTAACCATTGTTGATTTGATTTATAATTTAGTAGGCCTAAAATAATCTATAACCAGGTTAGATACAAAAGTGTAATTTTTTATCACAACATGTAAAATAATACACTGGTCTTGACGTTTAGAATAGAAAACTATACATAAAGTCACATTACATTCTGGGTTGATGTACAATACTAGCCAGATAAAGTAGAACTAAGGAAGACTGGCATACATTTGCTGTTTTAACTTATTAAAAACTGGAACTGTACTTTAATAAAACAGACAGAGAAAAATGCAAAAACTCATTTAGGAATAATAACCCAGAGAAGGCTGGTACGTACAGTTGATGAATTACTTACTTTCAATTAGAGATTAGCTGTTTTGGCACGTTCATATTACCACGCAATTTGTGCCAAGACTGACAGATATGTAAAAAAGTAATACTAAGACGTTTATTAATAAAACAAAAGCGGTTACAGTCCGGGGGATAAAAATAAGAGTTTAAATCGACAAAGTTTGTTCAATGATGTCTGTGACATTTTATAATTAAGAGCTGTTCTTTGATGGATGTAAAAAATTATAAAACCTTTATATTATATGCACTCTGAATTTTTACAAATTCGTGAAAGATATAAAAAGTTATTTTTTCTTTCTTTTAGGTTTTAGTTAAGAACTGGTGATATTTTTAGTAATTACTAAACTAATTTAGGCCTGAATATAGCTCGTATAGTATTATTTCCATTTATTCTTCAAATTTAATGGTTAATAAAACAGTAATGGCTCTTATAACACAAAGAGAATTCGTAACCACCAGAGCTTGGCATGGCGTGCAAGAATGGTCGACTCGTAATTTGTTAGTCGCGGGATCGAAACACTTCGCTGAACATACTCGCCCTTTAAGTCATGGAGGAACTAGACCCTGATAGTGAATTTCACTATTTGTTGATAAAGAGAAGCCCAAGAGTTGGCGGTTGGTGGTGTTGAATAATTGTCTTTCCTCAAGTCTATCGCTTCAAAACGAGAAGCGGTCAGCACAGACAATCCACCAGTGGCTTTGAGTGAAATTCGATATACAAATATAACCACTGTGTCTTGCAGCTGTCACTCAAAATGGTGCTGTTGGGTCTAACGTTTCGCTTGTGATCACTATAGTACGTCATGAAACTCACAAAATAGGTGAGTTAAAGTATCAGAGTTATTATCATATGTAAGGATAACCACATCACTCAAATCATTATTAAATCGAACAGTTTGACCATATATACATACATACACTCATGTACGAGATGAAATTATCGCAATCGCGTTCAGGAAAAAAATATATAATAAAAACACGCTGCAAAAACAGTTTGGTTAGATTTAACGTTTCACTTTGTTTCTACACAACTTACCTATAATTAACTATAAAGAGTTAATTCATACCAATGTGTGTACTGTGAACGGAATTTCAAATTACAGATCAACATATCTAACAAAGAAGGAAAATAAAATAAAACTCTAAGATACAAATGATAACAACATATGCGTTAAAACGTGTCAAACCGAGAACAAGTGTTAACCTGGGATACTGGTGAAACAAGTCTCAACTAGGGTTCATTTTTTACATTATTCACATGGGATACAGTTTTCAATATTTAGTGTGTGGTAAATATGACTGATCAAGCATGCAGATTAAAACAAGTCACACTGACAAAGCATTCTTTTTTCTCTCTCTTTTTTTTTCTTTTTTGGCAACGTGCTCACAACGAATCTGGTCGGTGAAGCAGTGGGTTTGTACTAACAACTACCACCAACCCGATGATTCATCGAGCTAGTCTGTAGTAAGCCGATGAACGGAACCCGGGTATTTTCGAAGCTTTATCTACTCACAACAACTGTTACAAGAGCTTTATTTAGCACACATATTTCATATGTGCGTCTCTGGTAGCCTACACGATCTCTATTATTATAGCAGTCTTTTTAGTGGCCAAACCCGCTAGATGATACTTCCATATTTAAACCATTTTCATGAGCCCACAAAACTTTCGCCTTAAACGTGACCCCCGTTTACCTCAGAAAAAAGCACACAAAACGACAAAGTTTTTGTGTGTGTATGTTGTTTTTTTTTCTGTTTTGCACATATTATCTTCCGTTAGTCGTTATGAATAGTATACTGAAAAACGGTAAAAACGTGTTTGTTTAAATCCACAAAATTTGCCAAAGTTGTTATCAGTAAACATATTTGCAAGTTATTTATTGATATGAAAAGATTCCCTTTTGTTATTCTTTAGAACCCGTACACAAGAACCCGTGTCCTCCCCCCGTACCTCCAGCGTACGTTTTGAACGCACCCTAACAGAATGGAAGTCTGCTTGGATTAGACCCGGTAGAAAATTCCTGAAACCAAATGGACGATTTCAGTATTTCTTTTCCGTATAGGTAACCAGCTTCCACTAAGTCTTTACCTCCAGGATACAACACGCTGCTGTTTGTTCCACAAATATGGTTTTCTTGTTAACTCATCCTGTTGGTACGTCGTTTTATATACCGTAATATTTCATTTTATTAGGTGATATTTATATAGTTAGCTGCAGGTAAGTTTGTACTTTCTCACACATTTACTATTCTCCGTTGCATGCGTTTCACTGCTTTGTTACGTACAATTTTCTTACACCTGTACATCCACACTGGAAACAAAAAATACTTCTACAGTTTGCCACACATCGGTTTACGATTTGGTGTCTAAATATATTTTTTAAAACAGAAAAATATTAAAACTTAGTGGTTTCTAAAACGGGCGACATTTATAATGTCGGTTTGTGTTGCGAATTTGTTCTCACGAGTTTTGGCAATTAAAGAAAACGTTGGTGTTACATATTCTTGAAATGCTAACATATATATATATATATAAACTTCAGTTGGGCTCAACAAAAGGACAACCAAATAACCGTGACATTGTTTTGCAGTTTGCTAAGCCTATTTGTGAATTTTGAAAGGTATTCTTTTAAATTATGTTGCTTAACACAGTGCAGTTTGTTTTACGTTTGTGTTGTCCGCAAATTTATATTGTTATTGTGATAAACAGGTGTCAGTTTTTCTTTTGATTTTACACATATCTGTAGTCCGATAATGAGGTGTTTCTCTAACATTACAAGTAGTTTTCTTGTTTGTCTCTTAACATTTTAAAATCAGAAACGCTTTATATTTCACGATGTTAAAACTTGCGACTTAAAAACGTTAGAACTTTGATTGTGACACAATGAAAATAAATACGTGGCGATATGCTATAACAAAAACTTCATTCTACAATAGGTATTTCTTTCCGTGTTTGAGGCAACTAAATGTCTTATTTTTACAAACTAGAAACTTAGAAGTATTGTTTTTACAACCCAAACGGAAACAAACTTATCAGAAGCCGCTACAGAGTTTGCTGCTAGAATACCAAACACACACTTATATATATATATATATAAACGTAACAGAATACGCCTACAATATTTATAAACACAAACTTATTGGAAACCGTGAGAGGTTTTGCTGTTAATACATTTAAAAGCACAAACTTATTAAAAACCGTGAGATGATTTGCTGTTAATACATGTAAAAAGCACAAAACTTATTTAAAACTGTGAGAGGATTTGCTGTTAATACACCATTAAGCACACACTTATTTAAAAAACGTAGGAACTTTTGCTGTTACAACATTTGGAAACACCAGCCTACTGAAACGCTTGCTGTGTTTTCTAATAAAAATTGCAAGTTGAGCTAAAATCACTAATAATTTTTCTTCATATGTCATTAAATACAAAATACGAAACCTAACGATATCACTTAGAATGGAAACATTCTGTTGCCTTTTACTAATTTTTGCCGTATAAGCCAATGTCTGACTGGTTTCTAATATTTCTCTGTTGTAGGAATTCACATCCGTCTCCACAGGAAAACAAATAACATTGTTGTAGAATGCTTATTGCTCATATTATATTACACAGAGTCAGGCTTAATAAAAGAAATGTGCTTTGTATGAGAATACGTACTGTAATCAGATTTTTTTCAAAAGTGTTAGCTTTTAGTTGTTTTATTTTTTTATTAATAATAACTTCAGTGTAATTACTATCTTATTTATTTCTTTTTTACCCCTTATAACGTTGTTTAGTCTATTGAGTTTACAGAAATAATACTTATTCAGCTAAAATCTCATAACACAAGAATATAGGAAAGATTAGAGGGGGTTTAAGCTCATATCACACGTTTTGATTTTGATCGAAATAATTCGGTTTGGATATGCAAAGACTGAAGCACCTAAATCGCGAAATTAAGCACTAAGTGGTTGTGGCAATAAAAATAGACGAATCTTTTTTCTTACTCAAACTTAAGTGGCAACTTTGATTTGTTTTGAATTTCGCGCAAAGCTACACGAGGGCTATCTGCGCTAGCCGTCCGTAATTTTGCAGTGTAAGACTAGAGAGAAGACAGCTAGTCATCACCACCCACCGCCAACTCTAGGGCTACTCTTTTACCAACGAATAGTGAGATTGACCGTAACATTATAACGCCCTTACGACTGAAAGTATAAGCATGTTTAGTGTGACGGAGATTCGAACTCGCGACGCTAAGATTACCGGTCGAGAACCATAACCACCTGGCCAGATGACAACTTAAATCCAACGTCAGCATGACTTGTTTAGTGTACGTTCCATTGCACAATGGGTAAAAATTATCAAAATGTTTTCAGTCATCTCACTTGAATACCTTTTATGAATTCACGTTCATAAGACTAAAGTTAAGAAAGAAATATCTGCTTTGGTTATGATTACCATAGGGAAATGTTCTGTGTAAAATCTTCATTTATTTTTGTTGTTTTTATAAAACTGAAAGCTTATGGTCCAGTATTGCAAAAACACAAAAGGATGTAAATGTATATGAAGTTCGTATACCATCACTATTCTACTACACGTGCATAGAAACTATTTCTTAACGAAGAATATACTATTACACACGTAACAAGTAATAATTTAGTCAGCTGTCGTAATGTGTATAGAATAGGATTGTTTTAGTTTCATATCGAGCTGTTATATGCAGTGCTCATCGCTTCCAAAAATTTAACTGTGAAAGATATTAAAATGTCTACATGAAGTAAAATAGAAAACATAACTACCCAGAAAATTAAGTTACTAATGATAAAACTTTCTTACTAGTAAATAAATATTTATTACACACACATGCATACAATAGTGATACTAAACAGTCAAGTGAAATAAAGTCATAAGGAAGAACTAAGTTGAAAACAGCAAATCCAAACCTCTGACTAATAATAATTTGTTATAGACAAAAACAAGCCCAAACAAAAATTAAAAACACAGTAATAAACGAAAGAATCCTCAGCAGAACAGACAATAATGTGGGATATAAAATGTATCCTAGGTTTTAGAAGTGACTGTAGTGGTAGGATCCACATTGCGGTGGGAATACACCGTCTATCAGTCTTGAGAACCCACATCTCGCTCACTTTATTTCTACTTATATTCTTTTGATTATTTTATTATTCTTCATGGGATACTGGCGAATTGTGATTATATATATACATATGATTAAGTCTTTTCAACAGAGGAGTTGCACTGATATCAATGAAGCTGTTAATAAAAATGATTATAAATAAAATAGGTCTCTGATTATATCTGTCATCTTCGAAGTGCAAAACCTTGCAATACAGATGAGGCAAACAGTCCTCATGCGACTAATGTTACAGGTAACTTATAAAAGTTTCTAAAAGGAAGTATACACGCAGAAATAGGTTAAAGAAACGGTGAACACAAACTAATGACTAAAAATTAAATAAAAGCAGCTATATAAAATCTTATTCGATCCGTAGTTCATTCATGACCTCGTCCATATATGGATACATTCTATCAATGACCCATTCAGTATATAGTAACCAGTATTCTCATCTATAGCAAGTAAAAGACAGCAAAGAACTATTGATTTGTACATGAAATGGAACAAGAAAAGTTCGGTGTTATTTGTGGTCACTGTGTTTTTTAAGGGAAACTGTCGTTCGTTGGTATATTGTTAAAACAGGACAATGATTATTGCTGCATGTGCGAAAATTTAAACTGGTAAAACTTTGACCTGACAAACCGCATGCAATTTTATATGCTTAAGTAAGAATCTCTGCAGTAGTTATATTTCTTGACCCAACGTTTTAACAGTGATATGCCGTTTAATGCATTCCACACTTCTAGCTAAAAAGGCGTTATAAATGTGACAGTCAATCCAGATACTCAAGTGAAATTTGACACACAGGCGGTGCGAGCTGTTGACTGGTTGCCATCCCTCTAATCCTCAGCTCCAAATAGTAACAGCTATACCACTTGTCCACTTTTTATTCCATAAATGTCATATTGAAGATACAAAACAGTTAAAATATATGATGAAAGTAAAATGCATATTTTTATAAGCAATATTTCATAGATGTAATAGTAAATAGATATTGATGTTATGAAGATTTGATAAATGTTTCTATGTTTTCTACGTCATGTAATATAAAAAATATCAAAGTCTGAGAAAAGATTAAAATAAAATAGCTGCAGACTAGTGGGACACTCGATAGAGGGCGTACCTCTCCCACGCAGCGTTGATGAAACTCGACTCTCAAAATATACGAAAATCTATCCGTATGTTCGAAGTAATCAGCGGACACAAATAATTTTCGGAAAAGATAGTGAGGAATGATATTCTACATAAATTCACCAAATTTCATCAAAATCCGATCATTTTTGACCGAGTTACAGAGCAAAAATCGGGTCCCATGTCGACTGATTAGGGATTTTTTAGATTTTCGCGGCCTTGCTAAGACTTCGGCCCCACAAAATTTAATCATTCCTATCATAATCGAAACATATGCTAGCTCTCGTTCAAACGCGTTCAAGTTTTGAGAAATCTTCCTGACAACACCAACAGGAATGAAAACAACCTTTCCCAACTTGTATAGCAGGTTTATTATAGAGTCAAGTTTAAATAATTTACAAATTCATTTTTGACTAGTTGAAGTTAAGCACAAAGCTACACTATGGGCTGTCCGTGCTGTGCCCACCACGAGTATTGAAACCCGATTTCTAGCATTATAAGTCCGCAGACATATCGCTGTGACACTGGGGTGTCATGAGTAAATGATCCGGTGACATATTTTGTTCTGCACCTTTTACTAAAAAATGTAAGCGTTTTTTTTTTACAGTTTAAACTGAATTTTCTAGAGATTCATCAATTATCTTACACTTCCTAACTTGGAGTTGAATCCCCATACACACACATAAAGACAAACAGTAAACAAACAAATTTTACCAGGATACCTAAAATATTACCAGAAAAATGTAAAACGAATAGATCCGTGCATACCTTGGGTCAGCTGTCGTTTCTGTGAGAACTAAGTGAAGGCGACACTAAGGCGACATTCGCTATAAACATAATGTCCTACCTATAATTCGTCAGCCAATAATAATGTCGAACACGGTTCCCTGAAGTACATCAATATTCATAGAATTATAGTGGCGCCAAGAAACAGTGCCCTGTACATAGTTTTTTTTTTTTTCATGCGCAGACGCATTTCTGCACAAATAGTACATTTTTATGTATACGCAAATTTTATAACTATGAACAGCTTCTAAGACTTATCTCCCCAATTACAGCTCTTACATGTCTGGTAGTTTTAACAGGTTTTAAGCCTATTTCCTTGATGTCCAATGTAACATGCTTTTACTGGAACTAATTTCTTTTTTAAGTAGCGCCTAAGTGATTACAGGTCTTCAAATGTTGACTTTGTTGATTGTGGCCAAATTGTGCAATGTTTGAAATATCACTCGAAAAGTGTGTTTTATATTAAGTAAAATAACTGACGAAAAACTCGTTTCTACATTTTCTTCGATATGTGTATGTGTGTGTGTGTATGTATGTAATTTCTTCTTCTAAGTTTAGACTTTTCACGTGACTTGTTACACTCGTCAACACTTTCAAGCTCATTTCAACTTGGAACAACATGCACGTTGTTGGCTTTCGTTCACGTGATTTTATTACGCCTGGCTGATTAACAATTTACCATAGAACTCTTTTTATTTTTATAAGAAAATATAACTTAATCAGATAAGAAGTCTATAAAGCCCTTCTCAAGTATTTGCTACCCCCGTCGTCTTGTGGCTTGCACGTCGTGAAAAGTACGACGAATATAAACAAAGAGGAGACAACAGTTACACAGTTAGACAGTCAAGTCACAGTTCTATAAATAGTTTGTTAAACTTTGGAGATAACTTTCCATGGATATTTTAAGCTGTAAATGAGAAATTACGCACCTAAAAGTTTCCTTTTACAACTAAATGCTTAAAAATGTAGTACACAACTGGGATGCCGTTCCTCTAGTTTATTTCGTCTGAATTTCGGTTACTCGGTGAAAGGTACGAAAAACATAATCCCATCAATAACTTAAAATATACCCAACTGTTATATTTATTTCACTATACACTTAATTCAGTACGATGCTTCAACCTCCACATAAAATGAGTAAGTGCTGGAAAGGGGAGCAAACAAATCACCCTTTTCATGAACACGTGTTTTTCTCCCTCATAGGAAGTCGAAAGCCGCATGAAGGGGAGTCATCTGTTTTAATCACAATCAGTACAATAGGGTGTTGCTTGTTTGTCAGTCAGTCAGTAGACAATAAAACGGCGTCACAAAAAGAAGACATAACATAACACTTTCTACTGTCGTTACATCAGCAAAACGTACGCATGCCATGAATTACGAGAAGAATTATGCTCTCTGCAGGGTACAACATAACATGATATATGTTTCAAAAGCAGTAAATAAAAATAGTTGTTACCCTTAATTTCAGTTTCCCTGCAGGAGCACGTCTGGTATGTGGAATACATATACGTGTTTATGAACAGATTAATGTACATTTGTGGATAGAGTTGTAAGAAGACCCATACGGAAACATCAAGTCTACCAATCTGGATCCGAAAGGTTCATTGATTATAAGAATATAAATCTACCTAACGAAACATAATGGAAAGGATTTAATTTCACATTATATACCGAGGCTAACACTTTTGATGTCACTTTAAAGCAAATTCCAAGCCGCTGGTTTAGTATTTAGGGTCACTAGTAAGCCAAAATAAATCAACGATTTGCTTTATAAGTGCATGGTCTACTTCTCGGTTAGATGCATTCAAGACTGGAAATGCTGTAGACATAAAAGCACGTTGTGTGCTTCATTTAGTGTGTTTATGTTCCTCCTGGTAGCCGTGGAACGTGCTGTAGCATTGTAATTAGGTACATTTCAAATGACGCAGTTAACAATTTAAGCAAAGGTGTGTCTAGAAATTATTATAGGTTTAATAGGAGTATCCTATTGTTATCATAATAACAAAAATTAATATATTTGTACCGAGAAGTGAGTGCTTTTAACCACAGAATTACCGATAGGAACCCCCACTATTCTTTCAAAAACAAAAGAAAATCTAGATCCCGTGTATTTTATGCAGAAAATGAGCGAGTTAACCCTATTTTGTTTGTTCAAGTCTTTACACTTTCGATAAACCTGTAAGGACAGAGTTAGTAAGAAGGTGTAGTACAATCGATAGCTGGTCATTTTAATACTTAAATGCCGTCGTAAGGTAAAATGGAAGCTTATAATCATCACATAAACGATAGATAATAATGATTAAATCCTGTGATAAGGTAATACGGAAGATTAGCTGTCACAGAAACAATAGGTTCTTAGTAAAATAACCTTTTACTTCCTTAAACTTCATTTGGTAACAAATCAAATTAATTGGCAATATACGTGTATGTGAACAAGACAAAACAACAGTTCTAGCTAATGTATGTCGCCCGAAATAACCGACGAAACTGGTCAAAACAAACAACTTTAGTGTGAGGGAGTGCAAAACCTTTTGAAAAACTTACTTTAATCTTTACAGCAAGTTTGCAAATTTTAAATTCTGCGGTTCTTCAAATTATGTTCATTTATTTTATTAATTTTAGTATTCTAATTCTAAGGCTATAAGGAGAGCACGACCTTGTAGTTCGCCGTGACGTTAGGCCAACTACTAAACCACTTATAATAGCAATTGTTAAATTTGTTTTAGTATTCACGATGCTGTTATGTGTTCACATATACCTGGTCTTAGAATCTTACGTATCAAGATAGATTTCTTTGAATGCATTTAGTATAAATAATATGGGAATATACATTTGAGTTGCCAAGGCAAGTCAACGTAAAGTGAAAATGCATGTATAATAAATACCGTTTACTAATACCCGCCATCTTTAAGTGTCTTTTAATAGATATAAATTGTCCCTTTTATTTAGTACAGCTTCTAACTGGAACGTTACCTTGGAGTTGTTTTAGCTCTTCAGGAAATGGTCCTATCGATCATTTTCAAAACATTAGAACTGATTTTAGAAGATTATCTGACATATTTTATGACAATTTTATTAATAAAGTATAAAATCCATATATTAAAGAGTTCTTCAATTCCTTATTGAGATGAACTACAATATGAAATGCGAACACTAATCTCTATTCCACTCTATACACCTTCTTCAGATGATCCACGTCTTGACTTTAAAGACTCAAATTCCTTGTGATCTGCCACTGATGTCAGACTGAAACGTTAGTTTTATTCTATCAGACGCTGTGCTATCGTTTGGTCCAGCGCAAAACTACAGAATGGCCTATCTACGTTCTGTCCACGTCAGTAAATCGAACTCTGGATTTGAACTTAGAAGGCTGTAAACACTATTTGTTAACCCACCAGGGAACTAGATGCGACGCCAAGTTTAAACAATATTCACACGATTTCCATTAAAACATACAAAATAACTGAATAGGAGACTTATTTTTAATTTAACATTTTTCCACGTGGATAAAGGGTTCCAAAGTGCTGTTGAACAGATATAACTTAAAGATAACACATGAAATATGTTTTGTGCGGTTTTTTTCTTTAAACAGTTCCTCTTTCGACTCTTGGGAAAATTGTTCTGGAACTTACATGGCATAGCTTATATATTTGTTAATGTTAAAAAAATAAGTCTCATTTATATGGTCTGTTTGTTTGTTTTTGAATTTCGCGCAAAGCTAAACGAGGACTATCTGCGCTAACCGTCTCTAATTTAGCAGTGTAAAACAAGAGAGAAGGGAGCTAGTCATCACCACTCACCGCCAACTCTTGGGCTACTCTTTTACCAACGAATAGTGGGACTGACCGTAACATTGTAATGTTCTCATGGCTGAAAGAGCGAGTTTGTTTGATGTGACGGGAATTCGAACCCACGATCATTACATTACTAGCTGGGTGCCTAAAGCATCTGGCCATGCGGGCCACCCATTTATATGGTGCTTAGAATTTTTGCATTTGTCAAGCTATGAATTGAGTCAATTGTATGAAGATGAAAGTTGGTATTTTCATTACAAGTTTCGTGTCATCCCTCTCTCCGAGTGGTACAACGGTATGTCTGCAGACTTACAACGCTAGGAATCTGGTTTTGATACCTGTGGTGAGAGAAGCACAAAAGCTCTCTCTGCAGCTTTGTGCTTAACTACAAACAAAATCCCTGGTGTAATGGTATGCTGCTTAACTACAAACAAAAGTTCTGATGTAATGGTATGCTGCTTAGCTACAAACAAAATCCCTGGTGTAATGGTATGCTGCTTAGCTACAAACAAAATCCCTGGTGTAATGGTATGCTACTTAACTACAAACAAAAGCCCTGGTGTAATGGTATGCTGTTTAACTACAAACAAAAGCCCTGGTGTAATGGTATGCTGCTTTACTACAAACAAAAGCTCTGGTGTAATGGTATGCTGCTTAACTACAAACAAAAGCCCTGGTGTAATGGTATGCTGCTTTACTACAAACAAAAGCCCTGGTGTAATAGTATGCGGTTTTGAGTCCTCAAGAAATAACCCAAAAACAAGGAACATCTTTCTGTGAAACGCGACTTTTTTTTCTCAAAAGTCGCCTTTCAATTGCAATGGAATTAGAAGTCACAACTTAGCGTCTTTAACGCGACATCGACCTGGACTCACCAAACTTTAGAAATACAGTTTAAAAGGAGTTTCACCTTCATAAAAATATGCCTAAAATCATTACACGATTATACACAGTTTAGAGATTACATGTCTTAAGAGTGTACATCTTATTCCGTGGTTAACGTTTAATCCATTTAGGTTTTAAATCAAAGGATTAGATTATCAGGATAACACCAAGGTTTCTTCTCTTGATCGCTTTATATAGTTTCCTCATTCTTTTCATCTCAGTTTTCCACGTGAGTTCGGTTTGTTGTTTTTTCGTAAGAAGCTTTAATATCCTGATGTCTCAGGGGTAATCTCGTCAACTTATAATACAAGAATTTGAGATTCGATCCTCTCCAACGTAGAAAACAGAGAGAGTCAATTGTACAGGTTTGAGCTAAAATCGAAACCAGATTTTCCGTTAAGTATCCTCAAATTATACTCTAATTACGATTTTTTCCCCTCAATGTCAACAGTATCTTCTAGGTTAGAACATTTTTGTAAATCTAACATAGAAATTGACAAAACTATACAGTGACACCAGATGATAACGTATATTTGTACATCTTCAAACTAGACGCGTGTAAAACCTCCGACTTCTTCCTCTTTTATCTCTTTGTTTTCTTTTTTTAGGTAAACCAGTCGGACATCTTCACTTTCTCCTCTCTTTTTCCTATTCGTTTAACCCTTATCTATCTATATCTGTCCATATGATTTATGACCCTTTCCGTTTGTTATCACTGTTTGTTTTTCTGTTTCAAACTCTTTTATGCGATAAGGCACTTCATATTCCTTGGTAACAGAGAAAATTCGGAAATTTTACGAAATAAACCTTTTATATTTGGTTAATTTATCGTGAACATATGTAGCGAGCGCATTAAATACAGAGTCCTATAGCTAGCAAGTGGTTAAATGTAACTAGTTTACTAGCTTGTTACGCATTAGCTATTACGAAAAATAAAGACTTCTTCATGTCCCACATTTTTAGGGTGACGCTACACATATAGCAAAGGAGAGAATTAATTTAAAATACATTACAAAATATTAATAGTTATTGTTTTTACTTTCTGCATAATTATGCATAGTTCCTACTTTTATCACTGTAGTTTTTTACGCTCCAAAATTATATTATATTCGGACATAAAAAAACGTTCGTATTTGTAATAGAAGAAACGTACAAGTTTCATATCTTTAACGCTAAACATGCTCGCCCTCCCAGCCGTGGGGGTGTATAATGTGACGCTCAAACCCACTATTCGTTGGTAAAAGATTAGCCCAAGAGTTGGCGGTGGGTGGTGATGACTAGCTGTCTTCCTTCTAGTCTTACACTGCTAAATTAGGGACGGCTAGCACAGATAGCCCTCGAGTAGCTTTGTGCGAAATTCCAAAACAAACATATCTTTAAAAGAACAAACGTACGAGCTTCACGTTCTTGTAAAAGGACAGTTGTGTATGTTTCACGTTTGTCTGAAGACATAGGCGTACGGGTTTCCTTTTTCTGGTTTCGTGTCTCTGTAACCTCACAAACGTAGCGGTTTCATGTTTTTGTAACAGAACAAACTTGTTAGTTTAAAACTGTTATTTGCTTTTACCAATCAGCTACTTCTCTCTAAATTAAAAATTTGTGTACTTATTGTGTTTGTAACACATAATGCAAATCGAAAAATAAAGGTTTTCCTTGTATTCTTTCTTAAACAGGGATGATAAGAAACTTAGCTTATCTATTTTATAATTAATATCGTAAATGGAGAGATGGATTCCTTGTATTCATGGCCAATGTGCTCACAGTATTATTTGTATTTAATAAAAATAAAAGACATAATGAATCTAAAAAAAGAGAGAGAAAAGATAGGCATAAAGCGACAAAGAAATGAAAAACAAACTTTCACAATGTCTTTTTCACTCGTAACATTAATTAAGTTATTATTTAAATAAATGTTACACAACTGGTGAATAACTGTAGAAACTAAGCCTCAAGGGTTTTAAAATACCGTGGTGTATCCCATCTTGTATGCGAGAAAATAAGTTATATTTAAATCTACGTGACAACGTTCGAAACAATGTACAACAGATGTGAGCGGACCGACCGTGTAGCTACAAACACTCCGCGATTACTTTCGGCAGTGACTATGATAAAGAGACGGCTGGTGAGTCACAAATCATCGCCGTGAAACGTCACAGTGAAACTGACGGATAACAACGAAGGTAAACTTGTCAACCTCAACTCTATTCATCTCACCAGAACTTGTAAAATCCAATCGAAAATTCGGCTGTGATTCAGAATTAGAAATGCGTACGAAGATGGTGGTACCGTCCACCAAAGACTGTAGTCCTCTACGCGTGATAGGAATTTCATGTGTACTAACATTAGTTACACGACGAGTTGAAATTAACACGCATGAAAGTGACGACAAGTGTTGTTTACACGCTGTAACTTCCAAGAAATGAGCCGGAGTTCGTCGAATTATCTAGTTCTACATCACTAAAGCATGAAATATATGAACGTTACAATGTGATAGAAGTTCCCGCTTCCTTCTTTATCGTATTTGCATCTATTCTTGTGAAATACGTGAGATGACTAGTAAACAAATCACTAGTGTGTGAATTGCGGTGTTTTCAGTGTCACAAAACCACTAGTGTCATGCGGTAGAATCCGTGCCTGTGTGTGAGTAAAACTTATAACATTTACTGATCTTGTGAAATAATTTCACAAAACAGATAAAAATTTTCACATCTCACAAACGTGTCACAACATCGAAATTTCGAAAGACCCACAATTAGCTGTAAATGTGTGTGACAGAGAGAGAGAGATGACAAAAATATAAATAAAACAGCTGCTCAAATAAAATAAGATATTAAAACATAAGTACATAAATGAAGAATATAAATATCAAAATACCGATAAACTTAACATTTGAAAATTAGAAAAACTGAGACAAACATAAAGCTAAAAAATCTTTTGTTAACCAAAGTATATAAGAAACTAGATACATTCGACTGCCTTTCAAACAATATATAAAACGGAAAGATGTCTTTCTAAGAAACCCTACAAAGTAGAAGTGTTTTTCTAACTTAGCTTAGAAAATAAAAATCATGGAACTACAAAGACCATCTTTTAAACAAAAACTAGAAAACAAACCTATAGACTATAAATGGAAAAACTTTCTTAAAAAAGACTTGAAAACTAGAATAACAAATCATGTAAAAGCTAGAAACAACCGTCTTTTAAACAAAGTACATGAATCTAAAAATACCATCTTTCAAACTCAACATCTTAAAACTAGAAAGAATGTTTCTTAAATAAAACGTATCAGACAGGCAGTATCACGGATTGTGTAAGGATAGCTCAGATTATTCACGAAATGATGTTTTAAATGTCTCCTGAATAGGTCATCAGAACTTTACAATACTGTACAGTGTTTCCTTTTATAATGTTATCTATGTAACGACTAAGTCACAAGGTCTGGGAATGTCTGATAAAAAAAAAGTTTATAATGGCATAAAAACACTCAGGTCCAAGAAGTCTCAATAAAAAAAAACAGGTCCGTCACGTCCAGGCGATTAGGGCCCTCAGTTCGTAATAATGAGGGTCGCGGTTTAGAGTCCCCGTCACACCAAATGTGATCGTCCTTTTAGCCATGGAGGCGTTTTTGTTATGGCTAATCCCACTATTCGTTAGTAAAAGAATGGCTTAAGAGTTGGTGGTGGATAGTGATGACTAGCTGTCTTCCATCTAGTCTTAAACTACTAAATTAGAGACGGCTAGCGTATGTAACCCTCGTGTAGCGTTGTGCGAAATTCTAAACAAACTTAATATAAAACAATAAAACTGATTATTCCTCAAGAAAAAAATATCCGCCTTTCGAAATTTTTTACAGTTGTAAAAAATTCAGTTTTTTTATTGGATAATTGTTCTAAAATCAAAACAATGTATCAACCAGTTTCACTGAGATGATCTAATTTCAAATAGAGTATTTCATTTTTATAAATATTATTCGTAACTAATAGCAATTAAAGTAAAAAGATAACGATCTTATCATTATTCCTTGATATTAGCTTTTCTACTGAGTTGTTGTATTTCTTTAAAAACGAAGCACAGAATAAAACATGAATTACCAGTGAATAACAGATACACAATACAAAATACGGTTGGAACCTCAGTGTATTTAAAACTACTGACAATGTGATGCTGTCTTCTGTACTGTTGATAACGTAATAAAGTCTCCTGTACTACTGATAATGTGATGCTGTCTTCTGTACTGTTGATAACGTAATAAAGTTTATCTACTGAAACACAGTTTGTTTGGTTTTTGAATTTCACACAAAGCTACACGAGGGCTATCTGCGCTAATTTAGTAGTGTAATACTAGAGGGAAGGCAGCTAGTCAACACTACCCACCACCAACTATTGGGCTACTCTTTTACCAACGAATAGTGAGATTGACCGTAACACTAAAACGCCCCCACGGTTGAAAGGGCGGCACACCTGGCCATGCTGGGCCAGTAACACTGCTTTAAAACCAACAAACGAGTATGTGTATGTGTCTTCTCTTATAGCAAAGCCACATCAAGCTATGTGCTGAGTTCACCGAGGGGAATCGAACCCCTCATCTTAGCATTGTAAATTCGTAGACTTACCGCTGTCCTAGCGAAGGACGCAAGCAAGCAAGAAAAGTTTTACGAAAAGGAAGTGAATGTAGAGATGGCTAATAGTAATCCTTCAAAAACGATGCAAACAAGATATCAGGGACGGCATTTGCATCATTCTTACAAAACAGCACAAGATAGAATCAACACATCAAAAAATTAGAATAATGCAAATGTCATTCCTTGTATAACCGAAAAGGTTGTCACTGTTAAAGAGCAAAGATACTGCACTCGCGCAAGCACAAAGTTGGAGATAATGATTTCTCTTGAACCTTAGACTTAATTTGAAATGGACAAACTTGACTTCCACGTTTGTGAAAAAAATATTAAACTTAGAAACATATATACAAAGAAATATATATATACATATTACATAAAAGGAGTTTCCATCTTTTTGGTTATTAAACTTGCTTCGATGCGCATGCCCTTATCACTTCTTGAAAATCATGTAACTTATTTTCAATTTGTTTACTAGATGGCGCAATAGAAGTGACCAATAAATTTCGTGCTAAACAAATTACATATTTACTTCAGTGAAGCATCAACCTGACAGAAGAAAGTGATTATTTATTTAATCGCACATAATTTGTTGAAAATCAGTTATCAATAAAAGTTTCCACGTAATACAAATAACATACATCATATCACTCTACGGACAGTTTTATACTGTTGTATTATATGCTCAAAATATCTTAATGGCAAAGGGTAACGAATAACTTAACTACTTTAGTTGTTTACATGAATATTTTGTTACAAGACAAACTTCAGGTTTTTGTTTCAAAACGTTAATGATTTTATAAACAAATAAGATTATTAAGCTATATCAAACAAATTATGCTGGATAATTAAATAATGGAGGTTTATAGCAACTTTATTGTTCTGTGTAAATAATGTAAGAACTACGTTCATTTATTTGTATCGAAAGAAATTCTATCAATAACGTGGTGACACAGAGATCTCTGTACTGTTGATAACGTAATAAAGCCTGCTATACAACTGAAAATGTGATGCTGTTTTCTGTACTGTTGATAACGTAATAAAGCCTGCTATACAACTGACAATGTGATGCTGTTTTCTGTACTGTTGACAACGTAATAAAGCCTTCTATATAACTGACAATGTGATGCTGTTTTCTGTACTGTTGATAACGTAATAAAGCCTTCTATATAACTGACAATGTGATGCTGTTTTCTGTACTGTTGATAACGTAATAAAGCCTTCTATATAACTGACAATGTGATGCTGTTTTCTGTACTGTTGATAACGTAATAAAGCCTTCTATATAACTGACAATGTGATGCTGTTTTCTGTACTGTTGATAACGTAATAAAGCCTGCTATACAACTGACAATGTGATGCTGTTTTCTGTACTGTTGATAACGTAATAAAGCCTTCTATATAACTGACAATGTGATGCTGTTTTCTGTACTGTTGATAACGTAATAAAGCCTTCTATATAACTGACAATGTGATGCTGTTTTCTGTACTGTTGATAACGTAATAAAGCCTTCTATATAACTGACAATGTGATGCTGTTTTCTGTACTGTTGATAACGTAATAAAGCCTTCTATATAACTGACAATGTGATGCTGTTTTCTGTACTGTTGATAACGTAATAAAGTCTCCTAAACTATTGATAACATAACAGTCTCCTATACTATTGATAACATAACAAAGTCTCCTATAGTATTGATAACATAACAAAGTCTCCTATAGTATTGATAACATAACAAAGTCTCCTATAGTATTGATAACATAATAAAGACTCCTATAGCTTTTAAAGTTTCTTTCTGGATATTTTCTGCACGAAACACAAATGTATTGTAAAAAACCGAAAATAGAAATAAAATATACATAGTCATAAGAATTTCACTGCGATATAAAGCTCAAAGTTTCTTCCGTAGTTATCGCCTACTTCTATGTACAACTGTAAAGGACATCTCCAGCGTTTCTCTAGAGTTTACAGTTATTGTAGGTGGCGCGCTAAAACTTCGTTGTTCTATTACTTTAGGACACGCAGTAAACATAGCGCATTAAAATCATGAAAACTAATCAAATTCAGAAGAAAGAAAGCAACTTATCCCAACATAAGAAACACTAATCCGTTCGATATCCACTTATTTAACAGTTAGAAATACCTAGATATTTTCAATATAATTTTACATTTAAAATATCACACTGACAAATAACTGGAATAGAAGTGGAAGAGAAGGTTAAAAATATTTTTAATTGTATATTATGGCTAGGTGGGTTAAAGCGTTCCACTCATAATCTAAGGGTGGCGGGTTCGAATCCCCGTCGCAACAAACATACTCGCCTTTTCAGTCGTAGGGGGCGATATAATGTGCGGTCAATCCTACTATTTGTTGGTAAAAGAGTAGCCCAAGAGTTGGCGGTGGGTGGTGATGACTAGCTGCCTTTCCTCTAGCCTTACACTGGTAAATTAGGGATGGCTAACGCAGGTAGACAGCATGTAGCTTTGCGCAAAATTCTAAAAACAAAACAAATAAATTGTGTATTTGGATTAAAAAAACATTAATAAGAGAAATATAATTAAAATAAAAGGTAGATATTACAATTGCAATTTTGGTTTTGATTTTTCTTCCAAATTAAGTTTGAAAAGTAAGTCAAATTTTTCTCTATTTTTAGTATATTTTCACTTATCTCAAAAATATGAATTTTTTGGTTTATCCGGACAAAGACAACATTCGCTGTTGCTGCTTTGAATTAAGCACAAAGCTACACAATGGGCTATCTGTGCTCTGCCCACCACGGGTATCGAAACCCGGAGTTTAGCGTGTAAGTCCGCAGACAAACCGCTGAGCCACTGGGGGGCGACAACATTCGCAAATCCATTATTACAATTGCTTCATTACATTATAAGTGTGAAGCACTAACATTCGAACGCTGTATAAAGTAATACCAACTGTATAATTTATAACATTAATTTTGTGACAATTAAATGCTGCTGAAAATACATTTACTAATAAGAAAGTTCAATTAATCGAAAAGAAGTTTCCAATTTTCTTCTAAAAAAAAAAAGGTGAAAATGTATTTATTCCCTTTCTGCATGTAATGAAAGCTCCACCTAACAATTTTAACACGAAGTTTTATGGACTCTTATTTTTCAGAATACATGAATTGCGGCTAATGAAGTTTTAAAATTGACAGATTAGCCATGTTATGCTTTGAAAAAGTTAGGCCTTCTACAGAGTTCGTTAGAAGAACAGTAAGATTTTATGAATTAAATTGTTCATTAAAGCTTTTTTTGCATTATCTAAGTTTTAATTACTTTGATGTTGTATTAAATAAAAGTAATTTTTATTAAGTAGAAGTATATATGCATATATATGTTAAACTGTTTTTTGAAATGTTTTTTTCACCTAGATTAATAACTACATTTCTTCTTTTCTTTGATGTATTCCAACTTGCTGTGATATAGACTGAAATAAGAAAAATACTAGTTCACATTCAGGATAAATCCCACAAGCAACCAAAAACTATACTCTTAAAAAAAAACACAAAAAAACGTAAAAGGCAAAATTTGAGACATATTGTTAACAAGATTATTCCGGGTGGTTCTATATGACATGTGTGAAACTTTGCACATTCACTGCTGAACATTCAAAGTCTGCAAAGGCAAAGTCCATGCTCACTAGTTGACGTTTAACGTCACTCAACGTCAATAACGAGTATGCCCCCCCCGTGAGCATCAATAACTGCTTAACATCTCCTGTCCATGGAAGCAATGAAATGACGAATCACATCCTGTGGAATGGCTGTCCACTCAGCCTGCAAAGCTGCTGCAAGCTGAGGTAGTCGCCGTCGCAGAAGTCGGTTCAACTCGTCCCAAAGATGTTTGATGGGGTTTAAATCTGGTGATTTGGAGGGCCAGGGAAGAACGTTGATGTTGTGGTGTCTCCAGAAGACAGTGGTGAGTCGGGCTGTGTAAGGACGGGCATTGTCATGTTGAAAAACGTCGTTGACGTTCACCATGATGGGTTGCTCATGGGGCCTAAGAATCTCGTCGACGGTTGCCTACGGTCTGATCGGAAATCCTACGCAGCCATGGTATGGTTGAGGCAGTAGACGTCGCAGTGGTGGTCCTATCCAATAGGTGACGTAACCGAAAGTAGCGATCTTGCGCGGTCGTGGTCACACGAGGTCTGCCAGATCGTAGACGATCACAAGTTGATCCATGTTGTTGGTGACGATTCCATAGCGTTGTGATGGTGCTTGGGTGGACATTCACAGTTCTGGCAATATCTGATCGAGATTCGATTGCTTTCAAGCGACTAATGGCCTTGTTGCGTTGTGCTTCAGTCAGTCTTGGCGTAACTGTATTGCGTGTCGGTGGCTTAACACTGAGCTATAGAAACCGAGAACCCGTCACTTTTATAGAGATTTTGCACATGTTTCACTTGCAGAAAATGCAGATCTCTCAAACAAATTTATTGGACACGAATGCGTTTTGGCGAAAAATCCGTTGTTTTCCTCCGTTTTCAAAGTGCACAACTTTTATTTTCATTTTGGTCTGACAATCAGTGCCTTAACACGTGTAACATCACATACTCTGAGCTTGTTACGTTATTACATATATTTCTCTTTAAAATAAAAAATATCCCTTTTGCGCTTCCTTTTTTGAAGAGTATATAATTGTAAGCTACGTCAGCTCTCTTCTATCTCACATTCTTTCACAAAGTTCAAAATATATAAAACTGTGTTAAGATATATTATTTGTCGTTGACATGGCTGAGTTTAATAGAAAAAAAGAGAGTCCAAAATTTGATATTTTAAACAAATATCAGAATACCTGTTTCATATTACAGTATCGACCTGCTCTTTGTTCTACATAATGCTTAGCCCTCAACTACTGATAATGTGATATCTACTGTTCATAATAAGATACATAATCCTCTACTACTGATAATGTGATATCTACTGTTCACAAAAAGATACATGATACTCTACTACTGATAATGTGATATCTACTGTTCATAATAAGATACATAATCCTCTACTACTGATAATGTGATATCTACTGTTCACAAAAAGATACATGATACTCTACTACTGATAATGTGATATCTACTGTTCATAATAAGATACATAATCCTCTACTACTGATAATGTGATATCTACTGTTCACAAAAAGATACATGATACTCTACTACTGATAATGTGATATCTACTGTTCATAATAAAATACATAATCCTCTACTACTGATAATGTGATATCTACTGTTCACAAAAAGATACATAATCCTCTACTACTGATAATGTGATATCTACTGTTTATAATAAGATACATAATCCTCTACTACTGATAATGTGATATCTACTGTTCATAATAATATAGATAATCCCCTGCTACTAATAATGTGATATATACTGTTCATAATAATATAGATAATCCCCTGCTACTAATAATGTGATATATACTGTTCATAATAATATAGATAATCCCCTGCTACTAGTGAAGTGATAATACGTGTTCTTCAGTTGTTGATATGGTACGTGTAGCTTCTGCCATTTCTTTAATGTATTCAACAAAATTTATTTGTTGTTTCACTTTGTACAAGATTTAATACTAACGTATTTAGAAGTTCTAATCAGATTAAATCATTCCTTACCTGTATTTACTTTACCTGAAAGCATTAAAACAAATGCATCCAAAAGTCGGTGCGGAATAGATAGGTGAGTAAAATGTTAAAAGTGTACAAATGAAAGATGAATAGTACATACACCTGTGGGGTCAACATTCTACCATCAGTCAGCTGCAAAGCGTTTGTATTATATATTACTAAACTGGACAGTATTAGCCAATAGTAGTGATTACCGAAAGTTCGCGTGACGTTGAAACACCGTTAGGGCATGAAAGAAAGATGAGGTAGAAGGAATATTCTGTCCAGTGGAAAAAGTGTAGTAATTCCTTTCACCTGACACATAACGAAAGCTACGATTTATGGTACGACCGTGTCAAACCAATGATCGAATGCGAGCCGATTCTCGTCGGAATCTGCTACTAAAACATTTTTCCTCACTTGTAAATCTGTCATTGCTTGCAATGAAATCTAATGAATCAGACAGGAAGCGACGCAGCACAATCGAAACGGCGAAAAAGGTCACAGCCGCGTAGTTTTAAAACCAATGTACAGAATCTTCTCTCGCTTTCATCACACGTTCACACACAAAAAAAGTGCTTTTGACCGAACTATTTATGCGAGGAAAATGTAGCTTCTGTTTATTAACTTCCTTGTCTATTTTACTCGACTTCTTTACGAATGCCTCTGATAACTAATGATATCCTCCCAGGTATGGAAATCCCGCTAAGTCAAATCCTCTTTACGTTGAGAAGAAAACAGATCATCTGTTAACAACAGTATAAAAATAAATAAAATAATACCTAGATGTACAAGGATTATGAATCAACGCTTACATTCGTGAAGTAAAAATATAACATCTTGCTATTTTAGCAGGTTTAGCGAACGATTAGATAAGTAAAACGAATGGCATTTGTAAGCCTTTTGAAACCCAGAGACCCTGACCCTGTGTATTCATGAGATTCTTACCTTGCTGATAACCACACACATACCAGATGAAACTGATTAAATTCACTGTTAGCCAACCCGTGGTCAGTGAACTTATTATTTTGTTTGTAACTTAAAGAAATGTGTGTTAATTCCATCTTCTCCTCGATGATTACTCCAGTTGCTTTAGAAAGATCATTAAACAAGAAAAACTTTCCATACTGGTGTTATTACTACGACTGGTTAGTACGATATTCTTTCCCTGCATACTTACTTTGTCTAAAAGTGAAAAGACTAATCGATATGCAAACAAGAACAATGTATCACGTCACGTGACTTGGGCGCTAGCCGCTAATATTTTGCCTGTCCATTGACAACGTAACAAAAATGATTTTTTGTCTTGTGTTTATTTTTTAAATTTCGCACAAAGCTACTTGAGGGCTATCTGCGCTAGCCGTCCCTAATTTAACAGTGTAAGACTAGAGGGAAGGCAGCTAGTCATCATCATCAACCGCCAACTCTTGGGCTACTCTTTTACCAACGAATAGTGGGATTGACTGTCATATTATAATGCCCCCACGACTGAAAGAGCGAGCATGTTTGGTGTGACGGAGATTTGAACACGTAATCCTCGGATTGCGAGTAGCGTGCCTTAATAACCTGGCCATGCCGAGCCTTGCGTAACAAAGAACAACACTCTACCAAAGAGTAAATAAACAATATATATACGTAAGATATTTCCATGTTGTTATAATCGTCAACATATCTACTCTTTTGGTAATAATTCATTGTTGGTAATGTACATAAAAATGTATTCACGTATATCAGCCATATAATTTAAAGTATGCAATAAGTATTCGTACTGGGATATTGTGGAATATATGTTAAAGGTTTTATTAACAGTGAATATGCACATATGCTTTGGGTATGGTAGTTAGCATGCTATGAATATGAATCTGACAGTTCATGGTTTACGGCCCTTTACTTTAATAACGCGTTCCGCACCTTGGGATGGATACATTGAAACAGTAAAAGTCAAATCTCACTGTTTAGACCAGACAAGACTTTTCCAAATGTTGATGTCGAGTACTGTTGATTAGAAACCTTCGCTATAATATATAAAAAATCAACAATGTATCAACTTATAAGGACAACTAATGCTGAGTCATTTTTATAGCTTTTCCCGAAGATCTAAAACGAACAAAATTTTGAATCACTCAAGGTCACTGTAGTGTGTGCGATGTTTTTAGAACACGCGTTTAAGATAACACATTTTAATAATTGTGCTAATCTGGAATAACATGACATTTTAGGTAAGAACGTTCAAGATAACATATTCTACTAATTGTGCTGATCTGGTATAACATGACATATTAGGTAAGAACGTTCAAGATAACACATTCTGCTAATTGTGCTGATCTGGTATAACATAACATTTTAGATAAGAACGTTCAAGATAACACATTCTGCTAATTGTGCTGATCTGGTATAACATGACATATTAGGTAAGAACGTTCAAGATAACACATTCTGCTAATTGTGCTGATCTGGTATAACATAACATTTTAGATAAGAACGTTCAAGATAACACATTCTGCTAATTGTGCTGATGTGGTATAACATAACATTTTAGATAAGAACGTTCAAGATAACACATTCTGCTAATTGTGCTGATCTGGTATAACATGACATATTAGGTAAGAACGTTCAAGATAACACATTCTGCTAATTGTGCTGATCTGGTATAACATGACATATTAGGTAAGAACGTTCAAGATAACACATTCTGCTAATTGTGCTGATGTGGAAAAACATGACATTTTAGGTAAGAACGTTCAAGATAACACATTCTGCTAATTGTGCTGATCTGGTATAACATGACATATTAGGTAAGAACGTTCAAGATAACACATTCTGCTAATTGTGCTGATCTGGTATAACATGACATATTAGGTAAGAACGTTCAAGATAACACATTCTGCTAATTGTGCTGATCTGGTATAACATGACATATTAGGTAAGAACGTTCAAGATAACACATTCTGCTAATTGTGCTGATCTGGTATAACATGACATATTAGGTAAGAACGTTCAAGATAACACATTCTGCTAATTGTGCTGATGTGGAAAAACATGACATTTTAGGTAAGAACGTCTTTTGAGAGAATTTCAAAATTCACCTGCATAGCTACAAAAACATTTTTCTGGTTAGATATTTATTTACGATGTGTACTTATCACTATGGAACTTGTATATCAACGGTTTTTGTTTGATAGGAGTCGAAAGTTTATCATTCTTAAATAGTAAACAAGGTGTTAGTGATATTAAAACTCAAACAAATGTCTTTCTTGGTTTTTATCTGTCTTGCTGTAAATATTCCATTTCCCGCTTCGTTTCTAACTGTGTGTTCATACGCACGAACATCTTTGTTTCATGGATTGAATGAATTCCATGACCAAAGTTGTCATGGAAGACCGAATGTAATTCACACTAAACAATTATACCTAAAAAAAATAAGTGCTTTTTATTTGAAACATTTTTAAAATAAGAGCTCACACATCATGTTTCTTTTTTAGGATAAAAATCATTAGGTGATATAATACAAAACACACGTCCAGATTTAGTGGAATGCCAGAAACTTCTTCTTAGGCCCTAGTATATCTTTATGTGTATATATAAATACGATTGACAAACGCTTCTGTTTCTTTCAGATACGTATATTCAGAACTTTTGTTTGTTTGCTTGGTTTTAAACACAAAGCGATACAATGAGCTATCTTTACTTTGTCTAACACGGGTTTTTCTTTCACTCTTTTTAAAACTTCGCACAAAGCTACACGAGGGCTATCTGCGTTAACCATTCCTAACGTAGCAGTGTTTGTTTGTTTTGAATTTCGCGCGAAGCTATTCGAGGGCTAATTTAGCAGTGTAAGACTAGACTAGACTAGTGTAAAACATCACCACCCACTTGCCAACCCTTGGGCTACTCGTTCACCAACAAATAGTGGGATTGAGCGTCACATTATAACGCCCCCACGTCTAAAAGGGCAAACATGTTTGGTGTGACCGGAATTCGAACCCATGACTCTCGGATTATGAGTCGAACGCCCTAACCATCAGCCCATGCCAGGCCCTTACCGCCGGTATCGATACCGAAACCGATTTTTAGCATTATAAGCACTCAGACTTACCGCTGGCCCATTGAAAATAGAGAAAATACGAACTTGTCCATATAGCATGTGACTTATTTGTATGTCCCATCAACATATGCTGCACTAAATTAAGTGTACTACAGAGATACTCACAAAAATCATCTCTGCTTTTTGTGTGTGTGTTTTTTTATTACAAAGCTACATCGGGTTATTTTCTGAGCCCACCAAGGGGAAACGAACCCCAGATTTTAGCGTTGTAAAACCGTAGACATACCGCTGTACTATCGGGGGCATCTCTTCTGCTCCAACTAGCGCTCGTGTGTGCTGCATGATGAAAGAATGACTTTCTCTGCGGAATGTCTGTCGAATGAATGTAAGGTGATCCACAGCAAATTATTCTTATGTTTTATCACAATAGAATAGCTGTCGAAAGCTTACTTTTTAGCTAGTATACGTAGATTAACATTGAATAAGTAGATTGAGGTAAGGATACTTCAACAGTAGGTGTCTGTGACTTGTTATCGATACATTTAAAAACAAATAAACAACACAAACTATTTGTTTTCAAAATGATATATATTCCAACAAGTTAAACGTACGCACAACAAATTCTTTACCCTATAGAGAACGTAGTGGCGACATGAACACTGTATATGGTTGAAAGTCTTCTTGGGCCTCTTCAGCTGATTTAGGATTTTAGTTGACAATACGAACTACATTTCTCTTTTTGTATCGCAATATTATTCCGTGTATAATTCACTTACAATTATAGCGTAAGTTACCACAACCGCATACTGATCGTCCAGTAATCGTCTGGTCCTTTTGTCAACGTGCACTTAGGTTGGTTCAGTTACTTTAGAACTCGCTTTAAGGAATAAACTATGCTTCTTGTCGCTTTTAAAACTGTTAGTTTATCTCTAAGATATTAATCCTTAGGTAGTTAACGTTATTGTAAACATTACTTTGTCCAAACTTCTACTTCCCATGACTTTAATTTATCTTCTGTTCTGTTTGTCTGCTGCACCCGAATGCTCGTCTCTCATACATAATTATCACGTAATCTTCTGCTCATCATCTAGAAATCTCTGTATCCTCAACATCAATAAATTTCAAGCGACGTTCAATAACCTCAACATAGATGAACTGTAAACATAACGTGGGTTTCATACCCAGTTATAACTAACTTTTTCATAGTTTACTTTAAAATAATTAAATTGTTGTTACATTAACAACATCTACGTTAAACAGTCTTTTATATCATGACAATGGTATTCAAACAAATAAAACTGTAAACTGTTTTTATGAAGCACTAACTCGAATAAAATCAAATGAGGAATCTTAATATGAGTTAACCATAGTACTTTGAATACATAAAATTTGTTAAAAAACAAAATTTTAACGATAGAAATTAATAAGCTTTCTTACAGAAAGCCTTAGTGATGTCATGACCATCGTCACTGGTTATATTACACGAGATTGTCTTTACTACGGAAGTGATTACATCTGTACAGTAATAAAACAGACTAGCTCACTTTCACGTGTTCCCCACATGGTAAGATTAGTCGTTATAATGTATGATAATGATATATTGATAAAAAGAGCTTTTTAATGGAAAACAGCGAAATTTATGAAGGCTTGATTGTTTGTTTGTTTGTTTGTTTTAATTTCGCCCAAAGCTACTTGAGGGCTATCTGTGCAAGCCATCCCTAATTTAGTAGTGTAAGACTAGATGGAAGGCAGCTAGTCATCACCACCCACCGCCAACTCTTGGGCTACTCTTTTACCAACGAATAGTGGGATTGACCGTCAGATTATAACACCCCCACGGCTGGGAGGGCGAGCATGTTTGAGCGACAGGGATTTACGAAGACAAAACATCACTTGGAATGTTTACGTTCGAGTTAAGAGTCAATGGTAGAATCACTTCAAAGAGCAGCTGTAAAATATTTGGAAAAATATGTATTGAATAAACGTGACAGAGGGAGAAAAGAGAATATGAAAACAAAAGAGTACAAGAACCAGATATATTTAATCAAAATCTAGGAGAGAAAGTATAACAACGTTTAGAGACAACGTGAGACCCTTTGGTTCCACACCGTAAACTAAAGTTAAAAGTAAAGTTAAAAATAACAAAAAAAACTTAAAACCAGCTCTTATTATTCATATACTTCTTTTTCTTAAATTCATTTAAATTTACCGCCTCTACAACATCTGAAGGTAGTCCGTTTCAAAGACCAATCACACTGTTAGAAAAATGAAACTGCCTTAGCTGAAGATGACTCTTACGCTGCCAAAATTTATTCTTGTGTCCCTTAATCCTACTATTCACACTATTAAATATTTAAAAGTGACCCGTCAACACCATCAATTCCTTTTTCACAGTTTTAAATTGGATTACAACTAACTCTTCCTTCAAGAGAAAACAATATGAGAGATTTCAGCTTCTTCTTATATAACAACTCCTCCAATCCAGGCACCAATTTAGTAACCTTCCTCGAACCCTTTCCAAAAATTCAATGTTCCTTCTAAAGAACAAAGCCCAAGGCTGAACATAATACTCAAAATGTGGCCTAACCAGTGACTTATACAATGAAATTATAACCTTTTTGGACTTGTACTCAATATTTCTATAGATGCAGCCTGAAATCCAATTTGCCTTACCGCTAGAAACAGCACATTGCTTGAATGGCTTTAGAGACTGGTCAACTCTTAAACCAAGATCCTTTTCTTGCATAACACTGTTAAGTCCATTCCCATCCAAATTATAATTACAATTTAAATTATGATAACCCACGTGCATTATCTTGCATTTATTAAATTAAAATCAATTTGTAATGTATTTACTCGTCTCACTAAATGATCTAAATTCTTTTGTAAATCAGCAGTATCCTCTTTACAGTCAGAAAAAACCCAAGATCTTGATGTCATAACCAAATTTAAGTAATTTATGTCATTGATGTAAATAAAAAATGTCAAAGGTTCTGAGACTCAGCCCTGAGATACTCCACTTGTGACTTTGACATTTATATTTTAAAAGGCCCTATATCAAGAAACTTTAGAAACTTACATTTTTCAAAGAAAACATCGAATGTCTTGATGAACTAGACATTACACTGTTTAGAGGCTTGCTTAATTTTTTGCGTTTCGAAAAACTAACATTTGGAAAATAAACCTAAACAAATAAGTAGAATTTTGCAAATTATGTTTAAGTTAGGAGAGCGTAAGAAGTCGCTACATAAGAAAATGCACGCTTCGAATTTTTAAATTTCTCTCCGTCTTATCGGGAACAGATTCCCTCCAGGGACACTGATCCTGAAAACCAGTATCATCTGTTTACCTAAATATAGACACAAAGATGAAAGTGTTTTTTTTCAGGTTATGTATTGACAAAAGCAGCATATTTACAAAGAAACAGTAGAGTCACGAAAACAACGACATACGTTATACTGCATATCCCTAAAACGTTTTCTTCTTACACTGATTAAATTTACAAAGCAAATATTACAAAATCAACACCGTTAACGTTACTATGGTTATATAAATGTCCTTGCGAATAAAACCAGTCCTCTAAATAAAAGAATGTAGACGATAATGTTATTTCATTTCGTTCAAGATATCATAAACGAGTTTTATAAGGTTTTTTTTATTAGTTGAGAAAGAAAAACAAAGTTTGCACAAGAGACCTAACCATTTATCAACTAACGTGTTTCGCAACCACACTGAATTTAGCACACTTTTAAACATACAACAGTATCTCTACCTACAAACGTTACGATATCACGTGATTGCTTTAAAATAGTTGCATAATTTTTTATCATATTTAACTTTAAATGACAAAACTGGATGGATATTTTTTTTGCATGTGTGCAACACAATTACCCGAGTTGTTTGGAGAGCAAAATCTGAGATATTGCGTAATTGTCTCCAAATTCCTCGTGTATCTTTCTAATCTAGATAAAAACAACATTTTAGGCTTCAAAACCCACGGATTGAAATTCTACCTAAATACGATTCTCAAATTCACAGAAGGTCGTTTACAAACTCCCATGTCACGAAGTACACTTGTTTTTTAATTAAAAGATGGACAACAGCCAATAACATTTTTGTTATACGAGAGAACGGTTATCCTTAAGAACAAAATTAAACGCCATGTCACTCTCCTCGTGCAGGGCATAAAAGAATTTTCATGATCACTTGTCAACAAAATAACAGTAGCCTTTCGTTTGCTATGAGACACAAGTTGTATTATGTATTATAATATTGTATTGTAATATTATGTATTATAATATTTGACTTGTATTATGTAGTTATGACAAAGTTAATAAGATATGTTGTTTTCACTAGTTTACAAGTACTGGCCAGAGGGAAGAAGGCAGCTAGTTAGCAGCATCTATCATCTATGGTAATGGATTGACTGTCACTCTTGTAATGTATTCATAGCTTAATTAATGTACGAGGAGTATGCTGTGATATGACATGAATGACAACCCGACTTGACAGCTCCGAAATCTATAAGTTTATCACAGTACCATCAACACGCTTACCATGAGTAATTAACTAAAAGAAAATGACTATCTCAAAGTCACATCCGGCGTGACTTATTGGTTAATTTGCCTGGATGGGGATCGTAAGGTACAAGAGATGATGTCGCTAAACACACTTTAAGCTGTAAAAGTTACAATCAATCAGGCCCAGCATGGCCAGGTAAGTTAAGACGTTCGACTCGTAATCCGAGGGTTGCGGATTCGAATCACGGTCGCACTAAACATGCTCGTCCTTACAGCCGTGGGGACGTTATAATGCGACGGTCAATCTCACTATTTGTTGGTAAAAGAGAACCCAAGAGTTGATGGTGGGTGGTAATGGCTAGCTGTCCTCCCTCTAGTCTTACACTGCTAAATTAAGGACGGCTAACGCAGATGGCCCTCGAGTAGCTTTGCGCGAAATTCAAAACACAAACAAACAATACAACCAATCCCGCTATTTTGTCCAGTGATCCAAACAAAGCCCTTTTGATGACAGGTTCAGCTAACTGCCTTCCACCACCCCGTCAATATCAGTCACTTATACTTAAAGCCAGCGATGTGACTGATTTGGCATTATATTCCACATTCACATAACCTAGCAATTTTAGTTACTCTAAAATCAGAGTATCCCGATGTGGCTTTGCTATAAGAAAACATATATACACTATAACTACTCTAAACAGTGGATATTTTATAATTTTTACTTGTGATTGTTTAATAATTTTGCTAAAGGCTAAATAACAACAACCTAAAACGCTCAATGAACGTTTTCCTTAATTTTTAAGGTTACATTATTCATCATAGAATAAAGACTTCCGCCACATAAATCCCTTTCTCTCTATCTTTCTTTCTTTCGCTTTTGCGACTGAAAGCATAATACAAAGCTTAAAGAACACATGTATTTAGTTCCCGCCGTCATTGGTTTTACATTAACGCTTAAACAAACAGCGTCGTCAAGGAAGCCGCACGACCGTACTGTTGATAACTGTACGGTGCACGTCAGGCTCTCATTTGCATTGATATCAAAAGAACTCATACTAGATAATTCATGTTGTTTGCTAAGCCTTTCCTGTTAATCATAACTCGGAAATGAAAATATCATTTCTAATGTTTGCACAGTTAATCACTCGTTCATGACACAGATCCGCCAGATAATTTGCCGTCAGCTGTCCATCTGTTTCATGTCATGCTTTGTTTCCTTTTCAGATCAAACTACCGTAAAGAAATTAGGCAAAACAATCAAATATACTGGTTATCCATGAATATTTGTCTTACACATTTTTTTATTGTTTATACAGTTAATCAGTCTGCCATAATATAGAACCGCTGGAAAATGTTAGTGAATATACTGGTCTTACACATACTCAATGTTTGCACAATTAATTGGTATTCGTGACACATAACCGCCTGATAATATTTATGAATATATTGGTCTTACACATTTTAAACATTTGCAGAGTTAATAAATCTTTCGTGACATATAACCACCAGATAATATTTATGAATACACTGGTGTTACACATTTTAAACGTTTGCACAGTTAATAAGTCTTTCGTGACATATAACCGACAGATAATATTATGAATATATTTGTGTTACACATTTTAAAGGTTTGTACAGACAATTAGTCTGTCATAACGTAGGGCGTCTAGGTAATATTCACGAATTTATTGGTCTTGCGGATAATAAAAATAACACAAAAATTCATCATTTTCTCCTTCGTGTGGCGCACAAATTATAATTAATTTGAGCACCGAAACAGAAATTCGGTTTCGTCTTTTGCGGTCTTTTAGATGTTAAAATAAATATACAAGCATACGCTACATTTACTTAATTCATGATTTCAATCATTTTTGGAACAAACTTTAGATTGTTTCATTGGGATCTAGGAGAGTCAGGTGTTTCGAAAACCTTTTCTCCGTCCGGCACAACTGTAACACGCACAGTACAGCACTGTGTCTGCTAAACACTCAATGAAAGATACATATGAGAGGTTTGCGCCGTATCAGCACTGTGTCTGCTAAACACTCAATGAAAGATACATATGAGAAGTTTGCACCGTATCAGCACTGTGTCTGCTAAACACTCAATGAAAGATACATATGAGAGGTTTGCACCGTATGTCTGGAGCCACCTTGTGCTGGATTCTCAACAATAAGATTATAGAAAGGTCCGGCATGGCCAGGTGGGTTAAGGTGTTCGACTCGTAATCTGAGGGTCGCGGGTTCGAATCCCGGTCGCACCAAACATGCTCGCCCTTTCAGCCGTGGGGGCGTTATAATGTTACGATAAGTCCCACTATTCATTGGTAAAAAGAGTAGCCCAAGAGTAGGCGGTGGATGGTGATGACTAGCTGCCTTCCCTCCAGTCTTACACTGCCAAATTAGGGACGGCGAGCACAGATAGCCCTCGAGTAATTCCAAAATAAACAAACAAGAATATAGAAACGTTAAGTATTTAACCTTTAAATCTGTAAAAATGTTGTAACATGCATTTTAGACAGAAAATAAGTCTAAAGGAAAAAAGAATGTTTTCGTAAGCTGTACCAATTGGTGTGCTCAAGTTTCATTGTTTTACATACATTTCTTGGGTGTGTGCAAGTATATGGTGATATTGAAAGTAAAAAATACATCTTTGAATACATTTATAACTATATTACATACTCTGCTATTTATAGACAGTCATCTTATCAGTATTGTTATTTATAACGTTTCCAGAATGACAAATAAAATCATAACTTATTCTCCCCAGTCCATATGTTTTTGTTGTTTTTCAGAAAACAAACTTGTGATCTCATGAACATGACGTATTAATGGATTCGTCTATTTATATTAAAAGACAACTCGCAAAGTCTCTTTTATAACGTAGTAAAAAAACCCATAAAAATTACTGTTTTCATGGTTAACTTCAGGTTTAAACTAGTTGTTATGTATAGGTCTGTCAGATACCGTACAACTTTATCGTGTTTACTGTTGAAGAGTTTATAAAACAGACATGCGCAGAATAATTAAAGATAGTAAAAGTGTCACTAACAAAGCAAAATTGTAAAACGTCTTTCAAATAACACCGATAAACAAAATCAGATAAGTGAGTGAAGCAGGTCTTCTTTATTTACAATCACTTGTATATCTCGCAGTGACGGACTTCACGAGCATTGAACACGTGCTTACACATTGTTTTGTTTTTGATAAGGAAAGTTTACGTTTACATTCAACTGTGTACTCTCTTCAAGTCGACTAAAACGTTTGTAGATTTCTTGTTAAGAACAAAGCTACACACAGGCTGTATGTGTTTTACCAACCTTGAGTATCGAAATCCAATCTTTACCGGAGCAGAAATAAAACGAGAATCTCATCAAACTGGTTAAGATGGTAATAAAGTTTAAATGTCGCATTTATAGTAAGGCCACAACTTAAATCTCAGTCACGATTTTTTTAAAGAACTTTTGTAATAAACAAAACATCAGTCCATAAACCGTCGGGATAAAAGTACCTTGTGCTATTTACAAACAGGTAGGAAGTGAATTTTACAAAAATTACATAACTTTAGCCACAGAAAATGAACAAAATTAGTTTCATTGTTAGGCTTAAGTTTATATATAATCTATATCTTTGAAAAAAAAATACGCTGTAAAAATTGATCAGAAACTCAGAACTGTCTACAGTTTTGCTTTTTCGAAATCCACCGTACTATTTTAGCATTCATAGATATCTATTAAATATCTGCAAAATTTCATAGTGACAATATCCTGGACTAATAGCTTGATGCTGTATTAATAGCCATCAACTTTTTTATTATAACGCCAATAAGCGTCATCATAATATTATTTGTAATATAAAAAAATATTTATTTTGATAATTTTTACATGAGTACGCTCAGTGCTTATGTTTAGCGATACTTATATCATTGTTATACAGAGATGAAGCTTAATACCATTGTACAAGTTGGGCATCTCAACTCTTTGTACAACCCTTAGAACAATAAAACACACTAGCAGAGCTAATGTTTACAACAATAACACAAAAAAGTAAGTTAACTTTCAGAACAATAGTACACTATCCACACACACACAAAACAACACAGATAACTTATACTGTGTACGTGCATACATATATATATATATAGGGTATGGTTTGGCATAGCTCAAAAGTTGCGATGGCCGATTGGTATAATGGTCTGATAGTCAAATCTTTATTGAGAGTAACCTGGAGTAACCCTAGAGTTAATTATGGGTGAAGTTGAAGTTGTCTTCCATCTAGCCTATTCGTTTAAAAGTAGGGACAACTAAACCAGCTAAGACCTTGTGTAGGTTTGCAAAAACTTTCAAAACAAACATGGTGTAGACAACAAGCAATCAAAAACTAAAATCAGTATACAGAAAAATAATGCGCTAAAAATAATAAAGCTTCAGATGTGGCAATCGCACAAATTAGTTCATAACGCTAATAGGAAGATTAAAGTAATTGCAAATTTATTTTACAAAAGTAAGAAATGCGAGAAAGGGTTAATCCATTTATACAATATACTATCCACGTATATTAAATATACTTAAATGTAACATACTTTTAAGGCCTGAAATGGCTAGGTGGTCAAGGAACTCAACTCATAATCTGAAGGTCGCAGATTCGAATCCCTGTCACACCAAACATGCTCGCCGTTTCAGCCGTGAGGGCGTTATAATGTGACGGTTAATCCCACTATTCGTTGATAAAAGAGTGGCCCGAAAGTTGGCGGTGGGTAGTGTTGACTAGTTGCCTTCCCTCTAATCTTACACTGCTAAATCAGGAACGGCTAGCGAAGATAGCCTTCATGTAGCTTTGTGCGAAATTCAAAACAATCCAACAAGTTCAATATGTTTGGAAAAAAATCAATTAAATTGAAATATAATTTCAGGTATTATTCTCTTAACTTAATAAATCTTTCACATTTTTAGAAATTCTGTCATTTAAAAATACAATGAGAAAAATGTGTTCATACTTTAGAATAATATAATTTGTATGTCACATGTTGTGTTTTGCCAACAGAGAATAGTTAGCACTCTAGTAAAGGGCAACAGAGAACAGTTTGCACTCTAGTAAATGGCAACAGAGAATAGTTAGCACTTTAGTAAATGGCAACAGAGAATAGTTAGCACTCTAGTAAATGGCAACAGAGAATAATTAGCACTCTAGTAATAACAACAGAGAATAATTAGCACTTTAGTAATAACAACAGAATAGTTAGCACTCTAGTAAGGGCAACAGAGAATAGTTAGCACTCTAGTGCTAATGTTAGCAGCCATTGTAAGTTTGAAATGTGCCTTTTGTCCAGACAGAGGGATTGTTCAAGTGTGTGTGAGTGTTTTCTTTAGCGTGGCTACATCGGGCTAACTGCTGTATCTACCGACGGGAAACCCCCGATTTTAGCAATGTAAATCCCTAGAATTACCTCTATACTAGCGGAGGCTTTGTTCAAGTGGATAAAATATGGTATATGCCGACATAACAGTCGTATCGTTTTCACACAGAAAACAAAAGTACTACAATATAAAAATTTATCAAGATATGAAGCCATATTAGAAAAAGAATTAATGTGTGAAAGAAAAACCGATTTAGTTGGGAATTTATGGATAATTTGAGCATACATTAAGAAAAAAGATAGGTTTAGTTTCCAATGGGTTTCCTGGTACGGGAAGTGTTAATGTACTTCCACTCGTTAAACTTCCCGTTGACTGTTAGTATCACTGATTTACGTGTTCAAGTATTAATTGTGCCACATAGAGTTACATTTCTTAACATTGGTTAGTATAACTGAGAATTGGGTTTTCTGGTATTGATTACACAATAAGAATCAGTTATATATCCCAATATCGGTTAGTACCACCGGGAGTTACAATTCACAGTATCGATCGTTCCAAAAGGAGATAGCTAGTTATATCTATGGTACTACTTAATATCATCTGCATACCGCACGTGCTTGTGCTTCATGAAGATATTCCTGAAGTCACAAGCTATTGGTACCGATTTGTACCGCATGAAGTTGCATCTGCCTGTATCGCTTAGTATAATTTCACCGATCAAATCAGTACCACCAGAAACACAATCATAAATCAACAGTAGTTAGCACCACCATGTGCACCACTGACGATCAATGGCCAAAGGTCACAAATTCTCCTATCAATTAATGACCATGAAGGTCAACATTACTTGCGTCGATTGATTGATACTTTCAAAAGTCAGACCTACAAGCCCGCACTGACAATTTTACATAAAGATAAAATCAATCAAACAAAGACTCAGCGATACCAATATAATAAATTAATTTTTCTTACTTTTTTGTCTGAAAACGCCCTCTACAAACGTCCGAGGACATGAGCGATAACCACTGAGAGCCAGTTAAACTCAACATGACAGAAGAAGATGGATCACACGTGTTTTGTGAGATTTGATACGACAATAGGTTGTCTTTAATATAAACATTAATAAAGAACCTTCCTCTAATCAACGAATCAAACCACGGAGATAGAGGGCGTGCTTGTTTTCTTCTTTTATGTTTCAGGCAGAGGTGTTAAAAATACACGTGATTTACGGACGTTTAATCTATTCGTAGCTACACCAGCAAATACAATTAAAAGCAGAGCGCGTACGCTGTAGCGTCTACACTCTCTCTGCCTGTACTGAGCGTGTTGGCTTTTGTAACGCGTTTGGTTCCAACAAATGACACTTTTTTCTCTTATTTTTTTTTCCGCGTTCAATAACTCTCTTTCAACAGATGCATCGTCAGTCAGTAATGAAATCGTGAAAACGTCATTTTACAGGAGGAAACGCGTCATACAAAAGTGATTTACTATCCAAACAGAACACACCTATGCCTATTTCCAGGTTATGATTAGGAGCGGAGGTTTTGTAAATAATATGAATAAATCAGAATGAATTCTATTGATCTCAACTTAAATGACAAGCTCTCATGCCAACGGAACTAAGGGTGAGGGGTTTCGTGCGCTGCAACTAAAGTGATGTTTACTTTAGAACTTAATGTAAAAACCGATGACTGGTTGAAAAACCTACATATGACGTAGAAACTAGTTATTAGAGCACGTGTGTTCTTACGCGTGGAAAGCACATGCTCTACTTGTGCTTCGGTCTATTTGTCTGCGACCGTTGTATGCGTTCATTCATTTCAATAAGGAAGGCTCGTACAAACGTGCATTTTATCATGCCTTATATAGATGTGTTAATAACTGATCTGAAATTCAAAACGTTATGGTTTTTATTAATGCAACAAATTTCAAATAATTTGTTTTTGCTGAAGTGACTCTTGTTGCTATCAGCTTGTTTTATAAGCATCGTTGTAATATAGTGAGCTCACCAAAGTTGTTTTTTTGTTGTCAATAATACGTTTTAAAATATGTTTCGCTTTAAAAGGAAAATCTGAATTGAACAGTTTTAATTTACTCGATATTAATTGTTTTGTATGGATAGTTTAAAGATAAACCTAAGAATCGTAAGTCTATACAACATATAACACACTGGCATGCTGACCCGAAATTACCGTGTTTCTCCGAAAATAAGACAGGGCTTATATTAATTTTCACTCCAAAATATGACACTAGGGCTTATTTTCGGGGGATGTCTTATTTTGATATATTAAAAAAATGAAGCTACAAAGTAAAAATTATAAAAAACTATTAAACTAACCATTTAAAATAAACTATTATTAAACTAACCGATTAATACTTAAACAAACTAATTAACTAACTATTAAACTAATTAATAAATTAATTTTTTTATTTCTTTCCTCTTCCTGCCACTCTTAACTAGGGCTTATATTAAAACTATCCCCAAAAATCACACTAGGTCTTATTTTACGGGTAGGTCTTATTATCGGAGAAACACGGTACTTACTCTATGAACCCTGAACACTATTCATCACAAATCTCGTGTTTATCAGCAATTGAAAATGCAGACATTTGACACGTAGATCCTTGTTCGATGCCCAAAACGCAACCCAAACAGTATTCCCACTACAATATTTACCAATAAAGAGTCTTGTTAGCACCTAGTAACCCTACTCAGCCATAACTTCAAAGTCTTTCTCATTTTTCAAAATTATCAACCAGGCGTTACAATTGAATCTTTTAATGGATTTTGCTCTATCTTCGTGAATTGATACAAGTTTACGTATCGCAACTTTTTCAGTTAAATCACGAGGGTACGCTGCACCCTTTAAAGTACTCTAAACACGTGATTACTGGAATATGCGAGTGAGAAGCAATTTTTCTCCCCGAAGATTATTTCAATAAGAAATTGACTGTGCAAAGTTTTAATAGCATTTTGCTAAAGTGAATGTTTTTGTTTTTACGTGATGCCCCGTCGAGATTTGTAAATACGTCTAACGAAACGTTTCCAATATTTCACTAAATCATTTGTTACACTTCTTGCGACTCACGTACACTTAATTCATAAAGTTTCGGTTTCGTATATACTCTTATCACTACTAACCTACCGTTCACCGCTTATATGGACTTAAAAAAATGTTAAAATTTGAAGATTGATTCCGCGTGATGGACATAACTGTCGTTTTGTTTTAAAACTATCAAACTAGCTAATCTACCTAACTGCTTCTGTATCCCCCATAATGCATGCCAGGTAGGTTATATCGCATATCAGTGGATGCTTGGCTAGTTCAATGCATGGGATGTGAAAATATGGTGAAAACAAACATCGTTAATTGTAAAAATTATTATTTATCGAATACATGTATATGGATCAAGGAAAACATTTGCAGAAAAAAAAACATCTTAAAAAATTCTAACAACAGTGAATGACATTCTACGAATTATGCCAAATGTGGTTAGGCTTGCTTTACAACTCACAAAACGTGAATAAAACTATTTAATAGGCTTTATCATTATATCTTAGAAAATAAGCATACAGTTTACAGGTTGTAATAACAACAAGTTGGGTTTGTGCTTTACACGAATAAACCTAATCATGAATATTTTTTAAAAATCTTTATTAGATTAGGTCTCAGTTTTTACAAGAACAATCACTCTAATCTGTATTCTTCACTAACTCTGGCTCTTCAAGACGAATGCATCACTCCAGTCTATGTCATTCACTGACTTTGTCTCTTCCAGATGAATGAATCACTCCAATCTGTGTTATGTTGTAACCCTGGCTCTTCCAGATGAATGAATCACTCCAATCTGTGTTATGTTGTAACCCTGGCTCTTCCAGGTGTATGAATCACTCCAATCTGTGTTATGTTGTAACCCTGGCTCTTCCAGGTGTATGAATCACTCCAATCTGTGTAATGTTGTAACCCTGGCTCTTGCAGATGAACATATTAGTCTAATCTGTGTAATGCTCTAACTCTGGCTCTTCTAGACAAATAAATCACTTCAATCAGTATCATACGGTAAGACAGGGTCTTACAGATGTGGATAAATCAGTCCAGTCTGTGCAATTCTTTAATTCTGGTTCTTCCAGACAAATAAATTGCACCAGTCTGCATTATACGCCATGTCAGGCTCTTCAAGATGGAAGTATTATTTCAGTCTGTTATGAGATCAGTTTCCTGGAAAAATAAAATGTATCCGAGTTGCATAAGAGCTAAGCTAGTTTTATAGTCTTGTAAGATACCGAGACATACTAAAAATTATGTTGTGAATTAATACAGAGCGTAAGCATTACCCACAGTATGTTTGCACAACACTCGAAAATCTCGTATACCTCGAGCTTTACAAATAAAGCAAAATATAAAAAAAACTTGAAATAAATTATTGTTGAAAAATGCTAATTCTCTGTTAATGCACAACTGAATCACGTTGTGCACAAAATTCTTTGCAATTCCATTTAGTCTTGAATTATTTTTTCTCGCTTCGACGTTTCAACTTTAAGCCTTTTCAGAGGGCCCGTCCTCACGATGAAAAATGCTCCATATCCTGAGTGACTAAAGAAAACCACGTGTTTAATAGGATTACGTCTTAACATCTACATGACCCAATGAAAACCTTCACTGAAAACACTTTGAGATTTATAAGTTTTCCAGAAATGTTTATATTTGTTACCAGGTGTTTCAAAAACGTATTATAATAAATAGTGTTTCTTTAAAGCTAGCATTTTTTTTATTTCCTTTTTTTCAACAATACGCGATTGGTTGCTTGAGTGAAAGGCGTTGTAGGGCATTCCGAGAACCAAGAAGGACTGTCCAGAAGACATTACTCTTGTTATAGCTTCAAATAGGGATTGCTATACTGATTGATAATAATGGAAAGCATACTGAACACGTTTTCTGACTTTTCAAGAATAAGAAAACAATAAAAACAAATATATGATTATCGAATAAACTTCAAGAGAAAGACTTCGTTGTGAAGCAATATAAGAAATGCGCAAGTAAGTCTACGAAATATCACATTTAAAAAGCATAACATGTGTATTCAGAACAAAGATCATACAAATTGTCATCAATAAGTTTTAAACAATGTACAACAGTATAAATACCAAGGACTAGCCACCCTATGTATTAATTTTTAACCTACATTATTTTTTGCTTTTTAAACACAGAAACTATACATCTCTTGATAGCTTTGATTGTCTTGTGGGCTGTTGTTGTTTTTTCAATTGTTTAGTTAGATTGTCCGTAACACAATGTGTAGAAACATCTGAGAAACAACCTTATTTGTTATACATTTCAAATGACGTAATGAAGTCTGATTATTAATACCACAAGAACTACTTCTTCATTGTTCATATACGTGGCATAAGTTATGCGATTGGAAATATCTGAAAATAGGTATTTTAATAAGTTATTTATACGTTTTCTAAATTGTGTAGTGACCTTCAGTCGATATATGCTTATGTTAAATTACTTCTGGTGTATACGTTCATATCATTCCGGAACGTTTTATAGGTTCATATTTGAATTATTAACGAAAGTCGTCGAGAACAATCCTTGCCCTTCGTGCTAATGTTGTTATTAAACTTTTTTTTACGTTATTTCACTCTAAATGGGTCGTTGTTTAAGCTTACAAGACCGACCACCGGAAAGATCGTTCCAAACTCTTAGTAAACTTCAAAATGGAATAGCATAAGAAACTGTTAAATTATTTTAGTTGTTCACGTATCAGTTAATTATTGCTCACTTGCTTCGAGTTATGGAGAATGTAAGTGTCGTGTCAACCTAAACATTGCCTCTTCGTAACTCATTGGCCACATTCGCTAAGTTATGCAGAACAAACAGCTATCCACTAAACGTGTCCAGAACGAAGTTGGAGAGTTTGTTTTCGTAGCTTTGTCTCTGTCTTACATAAAATTAGTTTATGTAACATTGCGTGACGTTCTATCTTCCTTTTAATACATGTAGCAGACGTCCATCGTAAAGCCAAGACAAAAGCCTTTCTCTGTCTCTCTCATAAACATAGAACAAAACAATTGTGAGGCTTTAAATGATAAAATGATGGCTTGATTAGGCCATCGATTTTTCAATTGAACAGTTTTACATCATTAAGAATTATCTTTATAATGCTAGATTTAAACAGTTTCTAATTACTAATAAAATGCTTTATTGTTGTAATTAAAGCTTCTATTTGAGTATCATTAAATGTAATAGAAAATTAAAAGACCCGTTTCATAGAAGTCTTCACTTATTTCAGTATCCATATGAATGGATATATCCATGAAAGACCGTGCCTTGGTATGTATACGGTTGTTTTTATGTATTTGAAATTTCCAACAAAACATAAAACTGGGAAAACTTACTTCTTCGAATTAATGATATATCTATCCCATAATAATATTTTTTCACACATATTTATAATTTTCAGTTTCATTTTAATTAATTTTACACGTAGAAACTCAAGATAAACTGTCCTTAATATTTTTAAAGGACAATTACTGACAGTTAGGAGGTAGAACAAGGCAAGACCCGTACTACGTAACTTGTGTCTGCTTATAGCGTGACTTCTAGAAAGTTGTAAAATTTATTTGATAAAAGCAAACACATATTTAACTTTCACGATTAGTTCGGGTAACTCTAATAACACACCACTAACATGCCGTATAAAGTTAACTTTTTATAAGTTTTGTATTTTCAACACTACTTAAAACAGTGATGTCAGAAACGTTCGCACATCTTTCTCTTAATAAAGTCCCTACCCCGCTTTATTTGTTAACCCTTAATTTTCAAGCGTTTCGCGAAGTTAAGTGTATCATTAATGTTCCCATACTTGCAGAAACATGAATTAATGGAGTTGTTTTTTAAGCACAGAATTGTTGTTTGCTTTTTTCGAACTGGCGATCGAATGCAAGATTCTACCGTGTTTACGAATATATTAGTTTCTTTTCATAACACACTGTACAGTGTTACGTACTGTGCACCGGTCCCGTATTTATGTGAGCTGAATAGCCATCTGAAAAAAATTACCAACTGAATATTTAATCAAGATATGGATTATGGAATAATAAAAAGTCCTTATGTAACTGCATCATGGTAAAGTAGAGTTAAAACGGAAGAGACTGTAGAACAACTTTATTAAACATTAAACAACAACATGATCTGGATGTATTTGCAATTTACTTACGTCAGACTCGTTTCTACTCTACTCTCTCATGTTAAGATTATCTATTAGACTATTTTCAACGATGTTGTAGAACAGTCTGTCAAATTTTTAATTTTTGTAAAGAAATTCCCATTTGCTTGATGCGACGCACGTTAACACGTGAGTGATTAGTTTCACTGTATACGGGCGGAGCCGTAATCTCTAGTTATCACCTGAAAAACCGCCGAAGGACACTGATGTCATCGATAGTTACACGAGGTCGAACTGAACAACGTTCTCCACAAGCAGTAACAGCAGTTACTTCAAAAACAAAAAAGCACGAGCCACTTGAAACAAGACTAGTATAACGACTGTGTGGACAACGTGTCATGCGAAACCTGCACACACTCCGAAGAAATATTGTAAAATGATAGAAATCCAACGTATAATCACCACACTCTTTCAGTTTCCATCCATTATTATATTCATAAGAATCAGACTAACCGTTGCCATAGAAACGTCTTCTAGGGCAAACAAACAAAAACATTCACTTTCTCAGCCAAATCTCTAAAAAAAACTTCGTGTTTTTAATAGAAACAAACTTTATGCTTGCGAAAAAACATGATTCTTAATACCGTCGATCTATTGATACGTTTTGTCTAAAACGACAGTTCAGCCTTTTCGGTATATATCAAGAACCCACTGAGCGCCATGACTTCAGTGAAGACACAACAAGACAGAACATTATTGTTCCTAATACCAGCGTCGGTGGTTACGACAATGTTCCCTGCTCGCCTCTCCCCCAATGTCACAGTGGTATGTTTACGTACTTACAACGTCAGAAACCTGGTTTCGTTACCCGTGGTTGTCAGAGCATAGATAACCATTGTACTAAGTTTCAACCAACAGACTGACCCACCACCATCAGTCATCGGAAAGTTAGTTACATCTAATCAGTATAGGAGGGAACATCACACCCTTTTTCTTATTGCAAGTAAATACTAATATATTCTAGTGGTCAGAACTCGACTCTCAACATGTGGATCGCGGGTTCGAATCCCTTCTTACCATTTCAACACCGTGAGGCTTCATAAAGTAATGGTCAATTCCAGTATCCGTTGGTAAAATAGTAGCCCAGGGTTTAGCGGTGGGTGGTCTTGGCCAGATGGAATCCCTGCTACATTAAATACAGCTAGCTCAAACCATGCGAAATTCCAAACAAACAACTCTTTTTAACAATTTAACTTGACAAGTAGAAATATTAATCTAAATACAAATTGTTTATAAAACACGTTTTGCGGTTTTTATTTCAGTTATCCCAAACTTCGGACTTCTCACTGAAATAGTTTACTTTACTGTTACTTTTGAATGGAGCTACAAACCTGTAAATCCTACGAAGTCACGTTAATTTGCTTTAAAGTTGAAGGAAAAGCTTTGATCTCTCACAATTATCTGCCTGTTTCATGTAGATGAAGTCATTAAACCAATCATCTGCCTCTAAGCTCCATTAGCAGGCGCTCTGCACGAGATACCAGGCTAGACCGCATTATTTCTGACATAAAAACGCAAAGAAAGAAAGTCACGAAGTTTAACGCCCGTAAAACTGTAATAACGAAAATAGGACTGAAGCCATAGCTCGCTTAACAAGCTCAAAAAGTATATAAAACTATGGCACTCTTGCCTTGTGCAGTAAAACTGTGTTTCAGATGATAATAAAAATTACATGGACAACACTCCAGTTCCCTCTTGTACAATGAATGTACGACCTTTAACTCCCCCCCACCACCACCACCTTGTATCCCTGGTCTATTAGAACCCAGACTTCAAATCATATTATTGCTGGGTAATGGAACATACATATTGAGCGTCATAAAACGCCCCAAGAACAAGATTAAAAAAAAAGTTTTAAAGTTTATTAGAAGAAACATATTCGTTGTAGACATTAGAGAGGAAGGTAATAATAAATTTATATTCAAACAATCTATCTTTCTTTTTTTTAATATCTTCCACTGGTGACCCTACTTTGTTTTCCTTTAAATAATGTGTTTGTGTGGTCAGCTAATTGGGACAAAAATTAAAATATTGAATTTGTTGTTTTCGTAATTGCTAGAAATTCGACGTTCTAGGAACAGTGATTTTTTTCGTATCCCCAGAATCGTAAATGAACTCTGAATAAAATCAGTTTCGAGAGCATTTATCCGCTAAATGACGTCACTTTTGATATTCGGTTGTGTTGTACAACGAGAGGATTTGTTTGTTTGTTTGTTTTGGAATTTTGCACAAAGCCAGCTACTCGAGGGCTATCTGTGGTAGCCGTCCCTAATTTAGTAGTGTAACACTAGAGGGAAGGCAGCTAGTAATGGGCTACTTGGGCTACTCTTTTACCAACGAATAGTGGGATTGATCGTCAGATTTTACACCCTCACGGCTGAAAGGGCGGGCATGTTTGATGTGATGGGAATTCGAAACTGCGAACCTCAGATTATGACTAGAGCGCCTTAACCACCTGGCCATGCTGGGTCCATAACAGAAGGAAAGGAAGGAATCAGTTTCGCAGGGAAACTTGTGTCTTTTACCTGATATACATATATTTTGTTTCCAGCCTCACGCGCCTGGCTATGCCGGGCCTACAACGAGAGGATCTTAATTAACCATAAATAGTGTTTTCTATATAATGCCCACTGAAAACATTTATATTTTCTGTGTAAAGTTAGTTTCTTTCTATGTCTGTTCGTTCAATGTTAACATTCATTTTTAATTTAACTAAAGTTGTTTTACCAAAGCAACTCTGATTACGAACATTTTTATCAGATCCGTATTTTTGAATTGAATACACGTTAAAAGAGGGGTTATTTTTCGGTTTAGAAGTTTCACACAAACTTGCACAAGAATATTTCGAACTGATAAACAAACGAAGTGTTCCAATGGCTTTGTAGTCAGCTTAAATTTTTGTACGTTTTTTATTAAGCACAAAACTAGATAATGATTTGCCCACCAGGGGTATCGAAACCCGGATTCTAGTGGTGGGAGTCCGTAGACATATTGCTGCGCCATTAGGGGGAGGGGTAGGCTTGAAAGCTAATAACGTTTACAAGTTCAGAGGTTCCGCTCCTGTAGCAGATACAGCACAGATAACCAGTAAACAAATAATAGCAATAAAGAGGGTTTTAAGACATTGATTTTTGCTGTTCTTTTCGCTACGGTTATCATAACATATGCGAAAAATAATAAAGTGTATGTATTCCACACTTGAGACAAACATTATCATCTCCCCGATACCCTTCGATCTGCGGTATTGCATTAATCTTCCCGGAGCATACACATCTTTATATTTTTATAAGAACATGCGTTTTTTCTTACTGATTTATCACCAAGCGATAAAAAAGTCGATTGATGACAGAGTCACCGATTAAGAGACTACATTTGTGTTATTCATACAAACATACAAACGCCGTGTTACACACATCCTAACAGTGCTTTGAAACGCTTGTATTGCAGAGATCCTAAGAACGCTTAGAAATGTGTCAATTATTTAGTCAACTTGCATTTTTTATTTATTTATTATGCAGTCTTCCATTTCAAGAATCACAGATTTCTTGGCAGACGATAGAAAATTATACAGCTTTATACGATATACGTAAGACCCTACTAAAACGAAAGTAAAATGAAATATAGAAAATCCGATAGCAAGTGTAGCTGCCAATGTTTTTCCAACTTAGATATTTGAGAAAAGGACGCAAAATCCCGGATGAACTGATATGAGGAACGTTTTACCACAACCTCGATAACTATTTGGCTAACAAAAAAATATAGCGGCCTCTCGTGGGAGGTGTACGAAATATTAAAAACACAATATAAATTACACTTCACGGTATTATCGTAAAATACTTCCTTTTAAAGCAGTTTATAAACGTTAGTTGTTTTCAGATTTATGGTTTCAACTCATCTATTAAACCCGAAACGCAGAAGAATTTCGAGAAGCGAAACGAAGATCATAAACAGTTCTCGATAATAGTAAACGAAAACTATAACATTATTTTTTTGCCATTTCAGCCGCGGAGGCATTATAATGTGACGGTCAATTCCACTATTCGTTGGTAAAAAAGTAGCCCAAGAGCTGGTGGTGGGTGGTGATGACTAGCTGCCTTCCCTTTAGTCTTACACTGCTAAATTAGGGACGGCTAGCGCAGATAGCCCTCGACTAGCTTTGCGCGAAATTCAAAACAAAGTAAACCTAATTAAGTTTCTATCTCTCTACACATATCTGTATACATGTGTATATATCTTACACAAAAAACACTTTAGGTACAGAACTAACTTCTTAAGTGATCAATGTATACATATACCACAATGAACTTGCACGTCAGGTTGGTAGCGATGTTTAGAATATAAACGTTAATTTTCAGTCAACCTAGAAAATAAACAGTGATTCTAACAAGAATGGACATTAATCTTTAAACCTTGTGTATTTTATCATTAATGTGACCCTTGTAGTTAAGGTTCTCCAATCCCAATCCGCGGGTTTGAATCCTGTCATAGAATTTGCTCATTTTTTGAGCCATTCGTAAAAGAGTAACTCAACAGCTGGCGATAGCTTATGTCAACTAGTTGCCTTCCTTCTAGCTTATCACTTTTAACTTTAGGGCAAACAGTCCTCGAGTAGTTTTCCTAAAATTCTGAAATTCCAAAAACAAGCAAACGAATCGTTATTAACGTACATCTGCTTAATTCACTCAGCAACGGATGACAAACTCACTGTGGAAATCCGTTCACTGTTTCAGAAGTAATTGATTGTCCTTTGGTTGAAACTTTCTGACATTCAACCCGGAGACTCATGATGCATACCAAGCCGTTCGTAAGTAGTATGTGGAGTTGTTACATCTATATAGCGCATGCAGAGAAAGCAAGATTAAATGGAAAACAAGTAAATAATGTTCTTTACTGAAAGCAGCTGGTTTGATAAAATGGTCAAGCTTGGGTCAAAAGGATGGATCTTCACGCGCTGGACACGCTTCACAGTGAACAAGGTAAAGCATACCTATTTCTATGCGCTGCTCTTCTATAAAATAAAAAAGGAGGGAAAAAGACAAACCGTTAAGTCTTATAACGTAAATATAGGCGTGTGTGTGTTTTCGAATAACAAAGCCGGATAGGGCTATCTGCTGAAGGTATAGGCTGCCATTTGATTTAATAAATGAAACAAGAGGATTTCAGACTAAAATTAAATGCACTTCATGTTATCAAATGAAAATTTGACACAATCTTTATCGTGTACTATTTTCTACAGTCTAATTTTGCTAATTGTAAACAAAATTTTCACAGCTTACCTGCACCAGTCAGGAATTACTGACGCTACCTTGTAATAATAACAATGTAATATTTGACAATTTCTTTTCCGTGCTTAAATACTTCACTCGTGTGGGTTTTCTTATAAGAAAGCCACACTAGGTTATCTGCTAAGTCCATCGAGAGGAATCGAACCCCTGATTTTAGCGTTGTGGATCCGTAAACTTACTGCTGTACTCGACCCATTTGGATCACATGATGGATCTGACATTGTGTGTGTGTAGATTGGTTGACTTTCTTCTGCTAAGGATCGAATAACAAGCTTGTTTTTGCTTTCGTCAGATATCATCATTGACTTCTGATAAGAGGAAGCTACCTACACAGATTAATTTATTGATCTTATAACGATTAGAATGGTTACATTCACCAGTTGAAAACTCTTACTTGAACGATATTTTCCTCACGAGAGAAAGAATTGCATAGAAAGATTAAACTCTTAAAACATTGTAAGCGACCTTTCTAGTATATAAACAAACGACCATGATGAAAGAAAGAAATAATAGCTATATTATCTGAGAAAAAAAAAAGTCATAAGTCTTGATACACGTAGCTGCCTTCCCTCTAATCTTACACTATTAAATTAGGGACGGCTAGCAAAGATACCCCTCGAGTAGCTTTGCGTGAAATTTAAAACATACCAAACCAAACTTTTTGAACTTGGCAATAGCTGTTTCACTTGGCTTCACTTTTTGAACTTGACAATAATTGAGTGTGTTAAAATTATGCATTAATTTCATTTCTTAAACTTAACAATTCACAGCATCGTATTCATTACGATCACAAACGATACTCTTTAATTAAAACTACTTCACGGTTTCTTTTTTGTTGTTGTTTTAATTTATAATAATTATTTGTTTTTGAATTTCGCGCAAAGCTACACGAGGACTATCTGCGCTAGCCATACATAACTTAGTGGTAAAAGACTATAAGGAAGGCAGCTAGTTATCAGCTAGTTAGCTGGGATTAATCGTCCAATTTTAACGTCCCCACGGCTGAAAGAGCGAGCATGTTTAGCGGAATGATGATTCGATCCTACGACCTTGACATTGTGAGTGCAATGACCTTTAAAAATGTTATAATAAGAGGCAGTACAGCTGTAATTTAGAGCCCGTTAAAAGATTAACATTACGATATTAACATGTTCAGCATCCCTAAATTTATTTCATATCATCTTCTCTTAGTATTGTGATTGTAATTAATCATAATAAATTTGGGTTAAAAGGTTCAATAAATTGGTAGTACCTTCGATAAAATCCATATTATCGTGTATTCTGAAATCTACAACTGTAAATAACTTGTTTTTTGCGATAAACAGTACTGTTGTTTTTGTATAAGCCCTCCTGATTCTAAGCATTTTGTTACTTGTAAGAACCCTCTTGTAGAGTTAGATAAAGTATTTTATTATTTTCACACTTTGGTGGGAACATGAGGTACACAGTTCACAATCTATACTCAAGCATAAAGATACATATACAGAATGGGTTTGAAGCAAACTGCTTCTGACAACTAGCGCCATCTGCTAAGTTGGTTTTAAATTACTTTGAAATTTGTGAAAAGTTGTTGCATAATTCATTAAACTAATTTTATTTTATTCGCATCAACATAATTAGTGTTTAGAATAAACAATTTAAGCTTTAAGAACTTAGGAAATATTGTGCTTTTGGTTATTAAACTTCTCAAAGCACGTTAATTGCAGGTATAAAAAGAAAGTTAGTAAAGAACCTCAGAACTGAATCAATGTACAGAAAATAAAATTTTTGGAGTGACCTCTATGGAAAACAATGATAACTGTCCTAAAAATTATTTATTTTATATATTGCACCAATACAAGACTCTAATTTACCAAATTAAGTTCACTTACTCTATTATGTTTCCTAATTGCAGTTAAACCACTGTTTGAAGCAGGAACTACGACTAACAGTTACTGGTGATGTGGAGAGAGACTAAGAAATCCTACAGCGACTAACAGTTCCTGGAGATGTGGAGAGAGACTAAGAAACTCTACAGCGACTAACGGTTCCTGAAGATGTGGAGATAGAATAAGAAACCCTACAGCGACTAACAGTTCCTGAAGATGTGGAGAGAGACTAAGAAACCCTACAGCGACTAGCGGTTCCTGGAGATGTGGAGAGAGACTAAGAAACCCTACAGCGACTAACAGTTCCTGGAGATGTGGAGAGAGACTAAGAAACTCTAGAGCAAAATAAAAGGAAATTTTTAAATTCTTTATTGTTTCACCGAAATCAGCGACCCTATTTTATGACTTTAATAGCTCATTGATTGATGGTTGACCTTATAAAAAGACTGATACGACAAAACAGTCAAGATAACTTAGGAGTTCAACTTATTACTTCAGAACAATTCATAAAGTTAAAACACACTAACTTATAATTGTAATCAACACACAAGCTAATTATCGATTTTACCCGAATTCCAATCTCTCGTAGTTAAACTAAAGTAGCAATTTTACTAAACTTCTGTTGGCATAGTAAGACATATTCCTATCAAACAACCTGTACTTGAAGTGCGCGTATTCTTATATAATTCTGATAGTAGTCGGAAATTTTACGTAAATCCAATCAAATGTTTATTTCTATTTTTACCAGTGTTTTTCGGTGTAATTAGTATTTACATTAAAAGTAAATAAATACGTGTTTTGTTAATATATGTGTATTGTTTTTTTTAAAGGCTTATTACCTGTAACATTATAACTTATTTTTAAAATTGTTTGCGAAGCTGATATGGAACAAGTGTTTTAACATTCAGTTTCCATGTGAATAGATAGCTCGTTAAGACTAGCTATTTATACAGAGTTTGGTGGTAGTATTCATTATCCAACCAAGATACCCTATGTAGAATATATATAGCATTACGTGTTCCACTTATTTCAGATTGTTCACGCCATGTTAAACAAATGTTTATCCGTGCATAGTTGTCCCCAGTTTTGAACTCATAGACCTGAATGAAGGAAGCAAGTCAACAGCATCTAGACTCATTGGCTTCTTCTCTTAGTTGACCAACTAGGAGTATTGGACGGTCACTCTTATATTGTACCAACGGCTCCAAAGTACGGTTAAACATAACGCCGAATATTAGTCCTAAAATTTATTCATTTTGATAAAAGTAATGAAAAAGAAATAATATATGAAGGAATATAAAGGTTTTGTTTTCTTACCTGTTTATCAAATGTTGTAAATCCCTACAGTATGCACTACACACTTCAAAAGACAACCTAAAATTTCTGTAGTGTGAACACGTTAATCACTGTGCCACGCCTATCTCAAAACAACCATTTTTTTCAGCGACACCTAGTAGTTGTATGGGGCTACAACTATTCATTCTTTAAGGCACCTACACTGCTACAATAACACATTCTTGAACGACACGTTGTGGCCATATATAATTAGAGTTAAGCATCTCCGAGTTTTGTTTTTATTGATAAAAGGCGTAAGAGAAACTATTTTAAAGTTGACCTGAATCATGTTTGTGACGAAATTCTGGATTACTCTTACGTTTTTTGAGTATAAGTCAAGAGACTGTCACAGCTGTGTGCTGACAACCAAGGTACTTTGTGATTTATGAACAGCGCGTTTTATGTTGTTATTTTTACTTCTGAATAGAACCATAACGCCCCCACGTGGCTGAACAAAACTTGTACAGTCAGTAGAGTGATTACTTTTCACTGCTACAAAATTCTATACGTTGAAAAATATTTTGCTTTTGCTTGCAGAAAGACAAGTTCTGATATCGGTGTAACTTTACACTTATTTCTGTTTTCCTTCAATTTTGCATTAATCTTTGCAAAAAAAACCCACAAAAAACACTTTTCTGCTAAGCTTAAATAAAGTTTTCTCTGTAACAGTATTATATATGTAATATTAGGTTCAGGCAACATTTTTCCCCATATAAACTAACAGCGAAGTTGTCCGAGGACCCATAAAGCACGTTGTTCGGATCAGCTTAACTTTCACCTGTTGAACTTATAATAGGCAAAGAAATTAAAATCACTTCAGATTTTTCAAGAACAAGTAAAAAGATGAGTTATTCTAATTTAAAGTTCGATCTTAAACTTAAAGACAGTTTGGTTTGTTTTTTTGAATTTCGCGCATAGCTACACGAGGACTATCTGCGCTAACCGTCCCAAATTTAGCAGTGTACGACCAGAGGGAAGCAGCTAGTCATATTCACCCACCGCCAACTCTTGGGCTGCTTTTTTGTCAACGAATAGTGGGATTGACCGTCACATTATAACACCCCACGGCTGAAAGGGTGAGCAGCATGTTTGGCGCGACGGATGCGAACTCCCGACCCTCACATTACGAGTCTCCACGTTTTAACACGCTTGGCCATGACGGGCCCGCAGACCGGACAGTCCTTGAAGAAATAATCATAAAGCTACTCACAATCAACACATACAAGCACATAACAAAAGCTCGCAAAATTGGGGGGATTACACACAAATATATTCGCGTTTACGAATAGAACTCACACACACACACACACACACAGAATCAAAACATCACTAAAACAGATTTCATAGTTATCATACACTGTTTCATATTTCATCCTTATTTTCGAGCAATATTCACTAATAATTTTTTGTTATACAAGTGAACAATTTTACCATTAACGATGAAGTGAAGGCTCTCAATTACTTGATTTGTTTGTTTTTTAGGGCTTAGCAAAATTAACTACTCGTGTTATGCTATCTGCATGGATCGAACCCTGAATTTTGTCATTTGCCCTCGAGCAACCGAGGTGTGTTAAGTAATTTGATCAAATATTATATTTTTATTTCATGTTAATGTAATATAAATTGGAATATAATTACCGAAATCATCAAGACAAGAACTAACTTTATATTCTAAATTAACAGACTTATTACGTATATTACATCTTTCTCCGATCTTTGATAGCTAAGTCTTGGATATTACGTTGGTTTCTACAATTAGATTCCATTAGATTATTACAGAACTCTCTGTTAATCTCTGTCAAAGTTTCCTATTTCATTCGTATAGAAACCGAGTGGTAAATACATAATTCACGATTTTACTAGATATAATTAACATTTACTTTGGTAACATTAATCAAGAGTTATACGACGTACTTAAGAATCTTCTAAACCTAAACAGTTTGTCTCTGACAAATATTTCAAGCTGTTTGTAGTCAACCGGCAAAATTACTAGATAATCTCATGTGACACGCTTACTTTCTACTACAGGATGTCCAAAAATTCTGGGCCTATAGGGAAATGAGACTCCAGAGAGAATAAATGACATGAAATGGCATATTTCTATAAAGGGCCAGAATTTTGGACACATCCTATTTATACAAACTTCATTGAAACCTAATAAATTTCCGCAGATGACACCGACCGAAAATAAAATGTGGTTCGTTATTTGTTATACAGACGTATCATAAAATGTGGTTCGTGATTTGTTATACAGACGTATCATAAAATGTGGTTCGTGATTTGTTATACAGACGTATCATAAAATGTGGTTCGTTATTCGTTATACAGACGTATCATAAAATGTGGTTCGTGATTTGTTATACAGACGTATCATAAAATGTGGTTCGTGATTTGTTATACAGACGTATCATAAAATGTGGTTCGTGATTTGTTATACAGACGTATCATAAAATGTGGTTCGTTATTTGTTATACAGACGTATCATAAAATGTGGTTCGTGATTTGTTATACAGACGTATCATAAAATGTGGTTCGTGATTTGTTATACAGACGTATCATAAAATGTGGTTCGTTATTTGTTATACAGACGTATCATAAAATGTGGTTCGTTATTTGTTATACAGACGTATCATAAAATGTGGTTCGTGATTTGTTATACAGACGTATCATAGCAAATTTAAGGAGCAACTTCATATATTTTTAAAAATTATCATTTGATGAAAACTTGAAATCTATAACAATCAAGTTCGTGAAAAATGCTGTTCAGAAGTAGATGATTGACTTTATAAAAATGACAATATTTCTGTTTAACTTCCTGAATGAAGTCAGTGAAGAATAGGAAGTTATTTCAAAGTAAACCCGGAAGTAAAAAGAAAAGTGTTTTTTTTTTCATAAAGAGATGAAAATATACCAACCGTCCAAAGAAAGATTTCAGAAAATCTGGCTAAAGTACAACACGAAATGGAAATATTCTGGATGCTTCTATGTCACTTTAAAAATACATTACTCGTAAAAATGATGGCAAGAACTCTTTTTTCCGTTCTTTTTATTTCTCTATTAGCTGAGTAAAGTTTGAACAAAACTACATGATTATTAACGAAGGGAAGATAAAGTGTTTCGTTAAACCAAATGGGAGAAAAAAGAAAACGAATATTTTATCAAGTACGAACACAAAGACGTTTCTGTCCTTTGAAAAGTAAAGCTTCTTGGGGGAGAGGGGAGCAGTATTGATACCGTTTTTATACATTTTAGTTTGTTTAATAATATTTATCATCCAGTTAGAGGCTTTAATCCTCATAAAAGCTTCCTTTTTTCATATTTGGCTAGATGGAGCTTTATGTTCGCCCCATTCACATTTCTTTAGCAATTCTGATGTATTTAGAAACTGATGACTCACTCACCCTTTTCTGGATTAACAAGCGGAAAGACAACAAGGTTGACTTTAATCAAGGCAAGCTTTAAAATAGCTACATTTCTATGTTATAGAACTCCTTGTATCGACAAAAATTTATTCTGAGGAACATTAGAATGTTTTCATTATTGTGTGCTTTGCTTCTTACTGCGTGATGGTACTTTTAAATATGAGCACCATTTTGCCTTTCTGACTCGATTCATTGGAAAAAATCCTGCAGACATCATGAAAATAAAAGTCGTCAGTGAAGATATTATTATAAGAACAAAAAAAAAGTCTATAATTCACTAACTTTAAAAAGATGTTGTTTTTTTTATCTACTATTATAAACCTTGTTAAGAAATAAATAATTATTTGAGCTTTTATCCAGCCTGGCTCTCGGTTCGCATCGCAATCTTTGGGTCGCGCATTCGAGTTTTCATCTCCGAACATTTTACTTCACCAACGAATAGATGGATCGACTGTTCTGTAAAGAGTTTTTGAATCCCTGACCTGCAGATTATAAATCGAATGCTCAAACCATATATTAACTTGCACATTACACCTATTGTTGTATAATATTTATACAAAAGAGTTGCCTTCCAGTGACTTAGCGGCGAGACTGCAAGTTTACTACGCTAGAAATCGGGTTTTGATACCTATAGTGCTCACGGCCCAAATAGCCCATTGTGCTATTTTGTGCTTAATAATAACCATACCACAATAAACTTTAATTTATTTTCCATTATTTTCTTTAACCTGACTATTCAGTTTTTTACAGTTGATAGTTCTGTGCGAGTGTTTGCTTGTTTTTTCATGAACTATAGTGCAAAGTCATACAAAAGGCCATCTAAGTTATTGTAATCACTAATTTTTAAATAGCACATTGAAAGTCAACTACAAAACATCACCAACATGCTCTTGTCTGGCCGAATAGTGGGATTTGACTAATTACATTATAGTGCAATTAGATACCTAAAATGCGGAGTTAAATTTTGAAGTAAAGACTAAGAAACATAAGCCTTGGAACTCACAGTTCGAGACAACTATTCATATGCCTCTCCCGACCCTAAAACAATAGTCACACAGGTACATTCATAATTCGCATTAACTATAATAAACACTTTATCAAACTAGTCTGTGGTGTAAGTTTCTTCTATTACCAAATAAACACGTTAATAAAAAAATGAAATTGTATATGTTATGACAACTCACATTAATGTAAGTAATATTAATAAAAACTTAATATGAATAATCCTTAGTAATTAATATTAAAGTATATAATGTATAATTTCTCTGCTTGGTTTTTTAACAGATACTCATTTAACTTTATTTAATCTATTGACTGCCAAGAATTTCCACTACTACAATACAACTAATGCCTCTTCATTTTGTAACTTTTTTCGTGACGCCATTTTGGATAGAAAGTGAAACAGTTTGTAAATAGGTCAAATGCATGTATGGTGCTGACATCTAGCGTTGGAGTTAGGTATTATTTAGAGCAAATTAACTCGTCCGTGGCACTGTGTTACCGATCAGCTTGGACGAGTTATCTCGTCTACGGCACTGAACAGGTTAAATTTCATAGGAGGGTTATCTGCGCTTGCCATTCCTAATTTAGGATTGCAATACTAGAGAAAAGGGAGCAAATCATCACCACCTACCGCAAAATATTGGGCTACTCTTTTACCAGCGAATAGTGGGATTGACCTCACACCACTGAAGGGGCAACCATGTTTGTTAGGACAGGAGTTCGAACCCGCGATCTTCATGGCCTAGCCATGCCAAGCTTTCCCCTTTACTTACGAATATTATCAAGTTTTAAAACAGATATTTGTGCGCGATAATACATTTAACATACAAGTACGTGATTAAGTCACTGTTGAAAACAAATGCTGTACAGAAATAAATCTGTTATTATACATATAACCGCCTCGAAATTTCATATCAATAATGTACTACGAATTTCAAAAAAATTCATAAAACTAGCATGTTACATATGAATGTCGGTGCATCACAGTATTATAACTTAAATTTAAATATCATGTATGAACATTGTAACGTAACTTCAAGCCTACAACTTTTGAAAGCTGATATGAAATGAGTATTTTCATTACATGATTTATAATGTTATAAACCTCAGTGAAAATAACTGGAATAATTTAATTGTAATAATTTTTAGCTCAGGGGTCCTACTTACAACGAGCACCTTTGAATATTCGTTTAACGTTTCCAGAATTATAGCGCACAATTCTTTAACGTGCAGAAGGTTAAACGAAAATGTTACTCAGTGTATTATACGTAACAAACACTTACAGAAGCTACCAGATTTCAGATGTCTGACTACCTGACTTAATTCTACACAAACAATCTAAGATGATGTGATAACCTATTATTCCACGCCAGTGGTAGATGGATAGTCCGAAAAGTTCCGACACAGATTGAAATCCTACAGGCTACAAGGGACCCCGGCTGTGACTAACGACCTTATGTCACCCTCCAGCGACATATTTCCATCAAAGTAGTTCTGTTCTGTGCACGATAGCCTTCGCTTTCGTTTGGTCTTGTCCAAAGTTTTCGCTCGATCATTTCAGAAGCACCGACTAACATACACAAACAAAATTGAATAAATGAATAAAGCGACCTCTGTTTTTACTAACAAGAATAATAAGAACTGGTTATAAATTAGTAACGCTGCCAACTACGTTTAAGTTGACCACAAAATGAAGTCTGCTTAGCATAATAGAAGCGGATGTGACGTCAACAGTTAGGGAACTTCTCTTATAAAACATCGACAAATTTCATATCCTGATCGAAACATAAGGATTACGTGGGGGCCAGTTCTTATCGGGTATATTTAACGAACAAAAGACAAAGACACCGCCACCATCAGTTCGGGTTTTATCACATGTAAAAGGATTATCAAACGAGCCTTCAAATGCCCATTGATCATCAGTCCCTCTTGTTACATTGATCATCAGTCCCTCTTGTTATTAAGATACGTGTCGCGCAAACTAATTAATTGTCGTAACACTATATTAAATACATGGAATACTAAAACTCACAAACAGATGGGTTGCGAAAACGTGAATGTTTTCAATATACTTAGTGTCTTGTTCATTCAAATGTGTGCGATAAATCAATAAATCCGGGAATCTTTTTATCTGTTACAATTTGAAATAGCCTTAAACTGAGTAAAGTTGCAATTTGGAGTTAGAAGTTAGATAAATGTCGATACGTGTCCAGTTTATGTTATCTGCCAACAAAATTGATATACATAGTTTGCTTTTTGTATAATACAAATGTATTTTAATGTAGAAACAATTATACAATTTACGATAATGGTTATTACAATAATTTTCTGTATACAAACTTATAAACAATGTTATGATTTCTTATTTATTTGTTTGTTTTGAAATTCGCGCAAAGGTACTTGAGGACTATCTGCGCTAGCTGTCCCTAATTTTTCAGTGTAATACTAGAGGGAAGACAGCTAGTCATCCCCACCCACCACCAACTCTTGGGCTACTCGTTTACCAACAAATAATGAGATTGACCGTCACAAATTTAACATTCCCGCGGCTGAAAGAGCGACCATGTTTGGTGTGACGGGGATTCAAACCCGCGACCCTCTCATTACGAGTCGAGTGTCTTAACCACCAAACCATGCCGGACCCATTATGTTTTCTATTTAGTCTGGAACATCTTTGATACCTTATCGAGATTTCACGATGAGCGAGCTAGTTTCGAATTGATGAAGGTACAATTCACTTCACAGGGAGCGAGCGAGCTCTGTATTGGTCTTTCTTCGCCGATCACACATCGAGTTTTCCACCGATGAAATTATGTAGTTTTCGTAAAAATATCAATTTCGATGTGAATCTGCTAAAGTTAAATGGTTTCTGATGTTCGAAATTTATAAACTTTTCTGCTCAAGTACCTGAAGCTACTGATTAATAAGCGTTATTCAGAATTATTGCTTTCGAGGTTTACAATATACCAACTATAGTTAATTAATAATCTATACGGTCTCTTTACTCGTCGCTTTGCTACATTCATAAGTGTGAGGAAAGTTCCCAGAAATTTCAGTCTGCATAACAACACTAACGATCCATTGGTGTTTGCGTACACAGATATACTAGTGATTCTTATACTCGAAAATCTGCAACTTTAGTGAATAGGCAGGGGTTTCGCAAAAGTGCATTTCTAGACATAAATTTAATTTAGACAAATATTATTATTATTAAAATAATTATATTTTAGTAAATTCATCACAATCTGTATTATTCACTTTGAAGAAGTTTCAAGCTTTAATCTTGGTCTACTTATGACCACATACTGTTACATGAAACTGATATGTTCTGACAAGAAATGTGTGACTGACCTAAGGTCAACGCCATCTCGTGTTTATTACAATGATTGCTTTTTCTCTTCTTTCCGTTAAATTAGTTACGTATAAAAATAATTCGGCAATAAATGTTTGTTTGAGGACTTACCCAGTTGTTTGGAGTCTTAATTTATAACATATATCAGTTCACTAAACTTACCAACAACATCACATGTCCCTCTGAATATACAATTTTTTTAGTATTTTATTAATAAAATTCCACTAAGAAACGATGCCTCACCTAAAATGGATTCTAAAAAAAAAACCCATATCTAAATGAATACAATCTTCAAAAAGAAATCTTATACGCCAGGTAAAAAACAAATAATTTTAAGAATTCGTGATAATTAAGATTCTGTCGCTTTGATGTAGATGCACATCTCGAACCGAGCACTTCTCAAGCTGTACAGAAGAAGTTTTGCAGTGAAGTGCACAACTCATTAAAAGTTTGATTACACTTCTAGGGCCAGCAGAAAATACAATCATTAAAATTTCATAATGTCAATAATTTTTCTTTACATCCCCCCCCCTCCCATACTATTTAGTATAAAATTAAATACTCGGGTACGAAAGCCAAAAAAAGAAAAAAAGATTGACTAATGAACTAACTTTACTCATTATTAGATCTTACTTTAATGATCCTGACATATCTTACGAACGTTATAACTTCTTTACTGTCTGCTTATTAAAAAAAAAATTAACTCTTTCACGGCCATGTTGCCGCGAAAACATCTAACCATCAATATCGGATAGTAAGAATGTTTTAAAATAAAATACTTCGTGAACTAATAATGACAATTATTAAACCAAAATAAGAAAAACTCAAACTAAAAATCACAGATAATTGGTATCATTAATGATCTGTATACCTCCTGTTTCATTTCGTTTCCATCTTCACTATAGTGGGCTTAGCAGAGAGCCCGATGTGGCTTTGCTATAAAAAAAACACACATCTTCACTTTAATATCCACATTTATTTATAATTTCGTAAATGTTTATAACTCGCAAATATTCATATATTTTTATTGTATAAATTCCATTTTTCAAAAATTATGTTTTCTTGAAACCTGTTTTGTTAGGTAATAATTTTAAAAGGTAAACAAATTAATTTTTAAGCTTGAAATATTTATCTAAAAATTCGTAGACGGAATTAGAAATGATTTAAATTGCACAAGGAATCGGAGAATAAATGCTTTGAGAAAAGTGTATTTCTGTACGCTACGCCAGAACAGAAAATCTAAATTAGTTCGGTTTCTAACATTGAAACGGAACAGCAAGCGAATATTAAAATACTGTGAAAAAAAACACAGAGAAAAAAGAAAAGATGTATGGATTATACGCGTGCCTTCTTACACCGCCGGAAGTGGCATAGTTTCTTCACGAATCGCGGTACAGCTTAAAACCATGTCACGTGAAACACGTCACCTAAATTTTTTTTTTGGCACTTTGTTGAAACAAAACACGAACTGTTACAAAATTAACATTTCAGCTTATTTATTTTATGGCGATGTTCTTAGATTTGTTCATGTATAGACTGACAGCCTCGCATGAACTTTCAAAGGCACAGGGCGTGTAAACATGGAACTAATTAGACGACTCTCTAAACTGAAGAGAAGTGTTGGGCATATTTTAATGGAAGGTGTTATAGTAAAAGCACATTTTATTTTTAGCCATTTTGATTTTAAAACAATTCCTGATATGTGATTTTAAATAGGTGAATTTAACTTACAATAAAGCACAAAGTTACTTGGAATTCATGTTGAACAGACTGCACTAGCGACATTGTTATTTGAGTATCTGTGGGTATAAAAAAGGTTTTGTTTGTTTGTTTTGAATTTCGCACAAAGCTGCACGAGGGCTATATGCGCTAGCCGTCCTTAATTTAGCAGTGTAAAACACACTTGGCCATGCCGGACCCAAAATCGATTTAATATCTGGAATTAGTTACTGAAGGTGCAAAGATAAAAATTCACTGATAAGTGAGATTCGAATCCCGGTCGCACGAAACATGCTCGCCCTTTTAGCCGTTGAGGCGTTATAATGTGACGGTCAATCCCACTATTCGTTGGTAAGAGAGTAGCCCAAGAGTTTGTGGTGGGTGGTGATGACCAGCTGCCTTCCCACTAGTCTTACACTGCTAAATTAGGGACGGCTAGCGCAGATAGCCCTCGAGTTGCTTTGCGCGAAATTAAAAAAAAAATCGATATTATTATATTCATCTTTCAGTAAACTTTCCTTAAACCTAAAACTTGTAAAGTAACTCAGTTACCCTAGTTACAAAGATTTGTTTTACTTTTCAAAGTTTACTCAAAAGGCTCTCTGCACTTGCCCGTCTTTAATTTTGAAATGATAAAACACAAGCGGAGACAGCTAGTTTAAAAGCACCCAACACTAAATCCAGAGCTACATGTTACCAAATAGGAAAATTTTATCGTCCCTTTATCAGCGCGTCCTCATACTCAACTACGAAGCGCATTTTTGCTGAAAGGGACGCAAACCATGAGCCACTGAATTCACAGTTCAAGCACGCTAAGCATTAAGCTGTATACGGCTGGTAAAGTGCATAGCATGTTTAGAGGAATCGCAGTACAAACTGTACGACTACCGTTAGGGTAATCCTGACCATAAAGAAGCTCTTAAACTGTTATTGCGAAACAACTTCCAGAGCAATCGTGTATTGATTTTGAATTGAAAATGAAATTAACAGCAGTGATGTGAGAGAATGTTTGCCCTGCATGTTCTCTACATAATCTTAAAAAACAAAGAGGGTGAGAGAAATAGACATAGTTATTTTTTTCTTATGAGTTATGTTATTTAGTTTGGTTTAAATTTTGCGCAAAGCTACACGAGAGCTGTATGTGCTAGCGGTCCCTAATTTGGCAGTGCAAGACTAGAGGGAAGGCAGCTAGTCATCACCACCCACCGCCAACTCTTGAGCTATTCTTTTATTAACGAATAATGAGATTGTCCGACACATTATAATGCTCTCAGGGCTGAAAGGGCGAGCATGTTTGACGTGAGGGGGATTCGAACCCGCGACCCTCAGATTACGAGTCGAGTTTTATAACCACCTGGCTATTCCGGGCCTCTCTTTCAAAAAGCACTATTTTTTTTATGAAATATAACAGTTAAATAGAGCTCAAGAGATTACAAACTTTATACGGAACTTGTGCATTGTCCTGAATTCATTATATGATTATACATAGCTTTAAAAAAAGTTTGTTTTTTTAACCGATATTTTCAACCGAGTTTTTTTTAAAATTGTGGTAAAAATCAACTCGTTTACCAAAAGTCATTTCTCACAACGTTCTGCAACCCCTACCAGAGATTAGGGTAACTTAGAATTTTTTGACTATAGTATCTTTTATACTATGTCTATTTTGTACTGTGAAAACTAAGATTTTTTGGAAGTAAGAATTTTTAATATATGTTTGTGAATTCCTACTTTAAAGTGAAGAGCTGGAAAGTCTTTGGATATTTGGTTCAATTCGAGTATTTCAATAAATCTCCATTGTTGTGTGAGAATATAACACGATCACTGAAGTAATTTAGTTAATTTGTTTCAATGTTTCGAATAAAGCTTTTTCGAGGCTATTTGAGATAGTCGTCCTTAATTTTGAACTGACAGGCTAAACAGTAAGCACCCCGTCAAATAGTGGAACTGAAATGTCAATCTTATAACGCATCTAAAGTTTAAAAGTGTAGAAAAAAAATTAACCAACAGGCCATGCCCGCTCTAAATGTTATAAAACTATGTACCCGTATTCCTTATATCAGATCTACGATTGCGCGTTTCGTTCTGTTTTTAAAAAAAACAAATTTGTGTTTCATGTCTGCGATGAAACAAAACAGTTAGAACCAAGTGCTCTTCCGCTTGTAAAATATTACGCAATTACAACGCTACTTTACATTAATAATCAAGTAATGGAAATTTACTATATGTACCATGCTCATCCACGAAGATGTGGAGTCTAGTAAATTAATTAATTGATCGATTACTCACAAAAAATACATATTTTTTTGCACGGTTTGCAACTCTCTAGAAGGTGAATATTTAGTATTAATTCACTCTCCTACTCTTTCTATCTCGTTCTTAAAAGTCCGCATTAGTTTATACAAAACTTCTGTGTCACAACCCAGAAGTAACATCTGCGAGACCCATAACGCATAGTTTTAGCTTTAATTCCTCTTTCTATTTAAGCTCACACGTGCTCTAAGCAAGTATTCTACATGTTTTCAAACAAGCTGTTTCTCATAGCACATTTGTTCGTCACGTGGCTTAAAATTTGTGTGTGTTTATCCTTACTGAGAACGAGTGCCGGTTTAGTGGAAACAAAGGTGCTCTTTAATCTAAGTTTTTAAAACTATATTTTAATTCAACTGATGTGAAAATTGTGGAGCAAAATTAAATAAAGTTCAATACAATGAGAAGAAATTTGTTTTGAATTTCGCGCAAAGCTACACGAGGGCTATCTGCGCTAGCCGTTCCTAGCTTAGCTTCGAGGGAAGGCAACTAGTCATCACCACCCACCACCAACTCTTGGGCTACTCTTTTACCAACGAATAGTGAGATTGACCGTAACATAATTACGCCCCCATGGCTGAAAGGGCGAGCATGTTTGGCGCGACCGGGATTCGAACCCGTGATCCTCGGATTACGAGTCGAACGCCTTAACACACTGGCCATGCCGGGCCAATAAGAATAAATAGAGATGTAAATAATATGTTTGTATAGTGAATTATGTTTTTGCTGTAGGCCTAAACTAGAATATTTGGAAAATAATCGGTACTTTTCCACTATTTCATCTTTGAATCAATAAAACCATTACTGGTTTTTGAAAGATTGTCCTAAGTATTAACCTCCGTAGCTTGTACCATTCTTTATTACTCGTTCAATCTTTTTCATAGTTAGACTGCTATGCCTGTTTGACTGAGCGAGGTGATATTCCTGAGTGTAACGTGGTACGACAGAGCTGTCACAAAATAAGTCCGTCTGTCTTTTTAACCGTCTTTAAATGGTTACATGTCCATGCTCGTTGATTTAGTTTTATTTCGTGTCCGAGTCCCGCCATCTTCGGGTAAAATTCGCTACTTCTCATTCGTTCGTCATATATCGTTATTTTAACCTGTCACTGTTTCTGTATCATGGAACATTCAATCCACCCAACACCACCTTGGGCCTTATTTGTATATGGAGGTGGTTGAGTTGCTAGTTAATTAATTATTTCATAACAAGGCTGTTTGTAAGCGATTATTATTTTACATGTTATACAAATGCGAATCGGCAGTACTAGATGGTGAAAACACAAAGTTGACACAAGTTGTGATGTTTTACCAGTAACATCTTCACGTAAAATGTCACACGTCACATCCATGTCGAGTTTATCTTTATATATATTTTAATTTTTACTGGTACTTCATATCAACCTTAACTGCTTCTTATTTATTTATTTTGAGAAAAGCAACAAGAAGACAACAGCATTTCTTGTTCCAGCCAATAACAAGAGGATAGTGTTAAATTATAGTTTTGTGGTTGTACAACTTACAGGTGCTAGCGTTGACTGTATAATCACACACAGGAAACCAACCATTACGTTTCCTGACCTCGTTGCTAGAATAACTTTATGGCTAGTAAACCTTCCTTAGTCAGTTGTCGAGTCTTCTGGTCATGTTAACTGACACCAGTACACACAATGTTATAAAGCTATTTCTAAAGATCTTTAATGTCTTTCAAAGCGTCTGCACCCCCCCCCCCCTCTCCCAACACACACAATCGTAGCGTCAAAACAGCCCCGTCTGGTACAATAAGCCAACGTTAGACATCTGCCTGTCAGACAGCCTCTCCTCTTCTTCCCTCTCTAATATTCAGCAGGATTTTTAGGGGTCGACACTGGTGAATGGAGAGGCACATTCAGAACGTACACGCTACAACGACTTAAGGAAACTTGATCAGGCGGATTTTCTATGGCACACCACTACAAGCCAGATGGCATAATAATTCATATTTCTTTTCAACAATATCGACATGTGGTTTAGCCTCTAGACTTTTCATATTTATAATCTCTTCTCTTGCTTTTTTTTTTCCTTATATGTGCGTGTGCGCACTCAAAATTATTGTTGGCACCACTCGAAAAAATACTGAGGTTCTAAACTTGAGGAAAATCAATTATTCTTTATCGTGATGGTCTAAGGTCTCTCATATAAAATCTTTCAAACATCTCTCTTCGGGCTAATATCGTCAGATTTTGATCCAAAAAGTAAAAACTTCTTTGACGTGTAGGATGACTTGATAAACGTTTATGCAAATATTTAGGACTGACTTTTCAGTGCAACTTAAGTAGGTTTATTTTGCAAACATTTTCAATTCAAGAATGTATTGTAATTGATCGCAAATACATCAGTATCTAAACTAGCCACAACATACCTACAGTCCAAATGAAACTGTCACGGAACAAGAAAACAAAACTACTATCCGAAGTAAATGGTAATTTTTGACGACTTTATTCAAATATATCAGAAAACCGTACATCACAACCGCATCTGATAAAAACAGACGTAATATACTGATAACATTAAAAAAACTCTAAGAATCAATTTCGTAAACAGAACTGACAACAATGAAAAGTGATGGGGTATTTACATACAATATTGCTTACGAGATGATGTGTTTGGTTATAAGGAAAGTGTAAGGTTAGGTAAACGATAAGTAACTCATTATAAAACTACAATCTTAAGTTGTGAATTCAAATTATCTAATTACAAAAAAAAATAATGGAACAAAGTAGGAAAACACTTTGTAATAACCATTCAAATTAAATAACATCTAATAATTCCATGGACGCCCATAGAAATATTATTCGGGGAGGGGGGGGGAGAAACCGTATGTAGAGGACCAGCTTTCACGGTGTAAGTCAACACACTTAAGGAATTGGTCTTAGTAGAGGACCAGCTTTCACGGTGTAAGTCAACACACTTAAGGAATGGGAGTTAGTAGAGGACCAGCTTTCACGGTGTAAGTCAACACACTTAAGGAATGGGTGTTAGTAGAGGATGAGCTTTCATGGTGTAAGTCAACACACTTAAGAAATGGGTGTTATGTGTGTTAAATGCAAACACAAACTTACAGTTCAAATAAAAATTACTTAAATTATTTAGTTTAACTACGATGTAAAATTTATTTCATAATACTTGCAAGTTTTCGTAAAATCTAAAGGGAACAAAATGCTTCCTCTTACCACCTTCCTGCGAGCGCCCATAAAAGCACTCTTATATGGTTGAGGGCAAAGTCTACGTTACTTAAATCTTATCTAACGTTTTCTCGAAACGCATGGCCAATTCTCAAAAAGTAAATAGTAGCTCCCTGCTTTTATATTTTAATTTCAATGTATGGATTTTAAGTTTATTTATTTGAATTTTGCGCAAAGCCACTCGAGGGCTACCTGTGCTAGTCGTCTCTAATTTAGTAATGTAAGAATAGAGAGAAGGCAGCTAGTCATCACCATCCACCACCACCAACTCTTGGGCTACTCTTTTACTAAAGAATAGAGGGATTGACCGTAACATAATAACGCCCCCACGGCTGAAAAGGCGAGCGTGTTTGGTGCTACGGGAATACGAACCCCCAACTCTCAGATTACGAGGCGCACGCCTTAACCCACCTGGCCATGTCGGGCCTGATATTTATGTCAAAATACTTCAGTTTTATTTAACCAATTGTTATTTATTCGTATCAAAGATCTTTGAACTAATATTAGCATTTGATTTTAAAGCTTTAAAGAATAATGTCGTCTTCAACAGATGGACAACACTTAGAAAAATGATTCTAAACATTATGTGTAATGTTTCAGTTATTTCATTTCCTCTTAGGCTTAAAAATTAATAGTGTGGCTTTGTTAGAGGTTTTTAAACTGATGAACTGAAACCAACAAAAGGAAAATGCGAAAACTATTGTTGTTTTGACTTTCACTAGCCTCTGGTGGCTCAGCGGTACGTCTGCGGACTTACACGCGAAAATCCGGGTTTCGATACCCGTGGTGGGCAGAGCACAAATAGCCCATTGTGTAGCTTTGTGCTTAATTTGAAAACAACATCAACAACGACTTTCACTTTTGTTGTGTACAACCTGATGACGTTACTTACGAGCAACCGAAACAGCAATGAAACAAACGTTTCCACAGGTCACAAGTATGACATTAAATAACCAATCAAGTTTATTTCATAAAAACAAATGGCATTGAATAGTCCAAAGTTTTGTGTGACTTGAAAACTTTTTATCGGAATCATACAAGTAAATAATGAAAAAATTACAACAAACAAACAACACTTTACGTTTCGTAAATGACTGACTTGCTTATATTGAGTTACATTCAAACTGAAGTGTCATAACTTTGAATAATATTAGGCTTTCTGCGAGTTCCCTTTTTATCCGAAACATTTTCATCTTTAACTACCTCTTAACGAGTCTTGTTATCACCTTTAAAATAGTTGTGTTAATATATCACTGAAATGTTTTCTATATACAAATTCAACAGCGTTATTTTCACACTCAAACAAGTTCCTTGCTGTTGATTGGTTAGAATCATGAGCCTTAAATACCTTATATTAGTTTCTCCATCGCCTCGTACAGATCCCGATATAAAAATTTACCCTTTCATCGGACCACATTAAGTTTATATATGCCTCAACTCACCGATACGTTATAAACAGGTATCAAGTTATGTCTATTGCGTTATACCCCCCGTTAGTACAGCGTATGTCTTCGGATTTACAATCAGGGGTTCGATTCCCCGCGGTGGGCTGAGCAGATAGCCCAATGTAGCTTTGCAATAAGAAAACACACAACACTCTATTGTGTCATGATCTGCCGCTCTGTGAAAATTCCTTGTGTCGTACTGTAGTTTCCTAAAATGTATTCATGAGACATGTCGTTGGTATTAAAACTTTAATTAAAATAAAGTACAGAACAACGCTTTGCTCTTCTCAGGTCATCTTTAGGTTAACAATTACAAACTCGAAGTTAACCTGAAGATAACTTAAGAATTGATTTGTGACTTTGAATTTTGTGTATGAGGTGTCCATTTAGGCTCTTCTTCTGACTTCAGACCTCAGCTAATAGTGTGGTTTAGCTTTTGGAGGCTTCTTTCAGGTAAAATCCGAGGAACATCACCAGCAAACATACTTAAAATCTACAAAACGTACGTTAGACCAACAATAGAATATGCATCACCCGCATGGATTAACATAGCACCCACACATGTACAGAAACTTCAACGTATACAAAATTCAGTACTAACTTCAGCTTATAAAGTACCACGTAGCACCTCAACCACATTCATGCACAAGTATGCAAACATAGACACAATATCTGAAAAACTCCTGCATAACACTCTAAAATACTTCAATAAGAATTGGTATAAAAATGAATTAATGTGTGATCTCGACAGATATCACGTACATGATGAAAATAGTCCTAAATACCTCTCCCCTTTTAACATATATTTAAGTAATGTAACTCAAGCTGGCCACTATGCACTAGACTCTTAGTTCTTGATTACTATTTATCATACAATTATTAAATAATAATTATTAATATACTTACTTTTATTTTTGTGTGTGTGCGTGCTACTTCACGTAGTAGTAGTAGCATTCTTTCTTTAAAAAAAACAAAAAACATAAAAATAAACATAAAAAAAACACAAGAGAGAATTAAAAAAAAATTCTTGTTTCGTCATGCATGGTCTGAGCCCTGAAATGGGCCTGAGCATCAAGTTATACTGTTACTCTGGCCCAAAGGTATAAAAACAAATAATAATAATAATAATAATAAATAAATAAATAATAATAATAATAATAATAAAATCAAAAAAAAAATTGTTTTGATGCTATGAATGTTCGGGAAGGAGGAAGAGGTCAAATGTACCTGACCCTCCTGGGTATTTAACAACAATACTCAAATACCGACACATCGGAACGGAACTTAAGAAGGTCTAAAACTTGTTCTGTACTCTAATTAAAGTTTTAATACCTATACCAGCCGTTTCGAGAATACATTTTTACTTCAAGTTGGTTTTCCGTCATCATAGGTTCTTAAAGTGTATCATGAATTTTTCATTGGATCAGAATAAAATATTTATCTGTCCTTTTTTTTAAATAATGGGCAACATTATGTAATTGAAACTAAAGCATGGCTATGTTTGCTCTGAAATATTCACTGTGTTTTTTTTACTGAGGAATTCCACATTTTTTAGTTAATGAATGGATGTAACCTTGAGGCTTGTCAATCGTGTTTTGAAAAAGTATCTGTACAGACTTTTCTCAAATCTAATTGCAGCTAAGCGTAAACACTGCAAGCATAGCTTATGATCTATACTGAATTGTCTAAAGATCTCTACACTGCTACGTAAATTAATATTTTTTTCACTTATTCTTCAAGACCAAATGCAAATGAAATGAAAAATACCACTACTTTAAATTACCAAACAATATAATAAATACTATACTTGAAGATAAGTTTTAAAAAACCACATAAATGGAATATGTAAAGTTAGTAACTGATAAAACCATAGATACTGTTTGCTCAATGGAAATTGAGGCTAGCCTTTCGTATATACAACTGTTGTTTTTTAGTGCAAAGTTACACAATAGACCATCTATTAAGCAGGAGGAATCAAACCATTAATTTTAGCGTTGGAAATCCATAAACTTCCCGCTGACCCAACGAAGAAGTGATATTTTTGTTTTTCTTTATTTTGTTTTCCTCGTAATGGGTATTGCTTTCATACAAATATCTGAAATAAACCACAAGAAAGCACGCGATAAAACACTGTTGTCGAATATCATCTCTCTCTCTATCAGTGTTTTGGTATGATATGTTCATACTCTGGAGGGTCAGATTCTCTTTGACCTCTTCCTCCTCCCCGTACTTATGTGGTCTTGCGGTATTTGATATTAGTAGTTACTTCATTTTTGGGTCAGAGTCAACTGAATATCACTTTGGCCCTTTTCAGGGCAATATTTATGTATTATTTTGCCCTATCAGAAAGGTTTCAACTTTTTTGATTACACTGTTTTACTTACATATACACATTTTTATTATATATTTATTTTTATTTTGTATTAATTTATTTCTTTATTTTTATGTTTAAAATATATAATGTCACCTCTAACAATGGGGTCAGTTTGATTTTGTTTTTTGAATTTCGCGCAAAGCTACTCGAGAGCTATCTGTGCCAACCGTACCGAATTTTGCAGTGTAAAGCTAGAGGAAAGGCAGCTAGTCATCATCACCCACCGCCAACTCTTGGGGTAATCTTTTATCAATGAATAGTGGGATCGACCGTCAAATTATAACGCCCCCACGGTTGAAAGAGAGAGCATGTTTGGTGAGAAGAGGTATCGAGCCCGCAACCCTCACATAACGAGTCGAGCGCCACAAAACTATAAAAAAATAAAAGCTAACAAATGTGTTAACAACATTAAAATTCCAATGAATTGAATGTAATATGCATGAAATAGCATTCTATGAATCGCCTCGAGACAAACGCAATTTCTTTATAAAATTGTTTACACCTTTTATCATAGTGTTAAGAAAATTTGCGAATAAAAAATAATAAAATCGTCACATTTCTATCCGACTTTCGTTGTAAGTAAGCGTTGCGTTTTTATACTGTACAGAAAAAAGTTGACAGGTAATTTAGTAATATGAACTATTCTTCTAAAATAAGAGAACATATTCAGTAATTCTCTAGTTGAGAAAATTGCATTCAAAGTTTTTCAAATACGTTAGAATGTAAAATGCTTAACATATTACGTAGCGCTTGGTGTTGGTCTTTTCGTATTTTATAGTAATATAATTTTCAACTGAAAGTTGAATTTCAAATTATCAGATGAGGATTTCTAGGCTATTTTAAAATAAATATCGTAAATAACTAGTGATAATTTGTGAACTAATGTCGTTAATACTGTTTCACTATTACATTACGATTTAGATAAAATAACTAGAGTTGTCACGTTTTTTTTTTCTTTACGGAAATTGCACGTGTTTGCCATGTGCCTTTCGCACCATTTGTTTAGACTACAGTCAAAATAAACATATAAAGTCATGTATATGCATGTGCTTTCAGTAAGGTACTAAGCTAAGTACTGTAATAGACTTGCTAAGCTTATAAAACAGCGGTTACAATTTTTAGAGCTACAATGTCTGAGCAGACAGAATTTTTTTCCTACACAGACTGGTTGTCCTAAGAGATGCCATAATTTTACATTCTTGTTAATTGCAGAGAAGAAACATTATTTTAAAGATTTCACTGAAAAGAAGTGATAAAATGAATTTTTAGTAATACATTGTAGTAAAAGAGAAGAAGTGAATGTATTTTTTCCTACAGCAAAGCCACAATGGGCTATCTGCTATGTCAACCGAGAGGAACCAAATTCCTCATTTTTGCATTGTAAATCTAAAGACTTACCGCTGTCCCAGCGGGAAACGACAGAAAATGAAAAGAAAAACATACAACATAAAAATTAGTATCATATCAGTGATAATAGGTTACAATCCCTGTCTATTTACCATCAGTATTACCTCACGCTCAGTCTTTAGGCCTCATAATAAAAATTACAAATGACATTTTGTATTCATAAAACTACGAAATTGTGCGGTAAGAATAGACTGAGTGACAAGAATAAGGTAAATATGTTGTCTCTTTTTAAATAGTCGAAGTATTAGGGTTCTCTCTGATCCCAGCGGCCCAGGATGGTCAGGTGATTAGGGCGATCTACTCGTAATCTGAGGGTCGAAGGCTCGGGTCCCCATCCCACCTAACATGTTGGCCGTTTCAGCCGTGAGGATATTATAATGTTACGAACAATCCCACTATTCATTACTGAAAGAGTAGTCCAAGAGTTGGTGGTAGGTAGTGACGACTAGTTGTCTTCCATATGGTTTTACACTGCTAAATTAGAGACGGCTAGCGCAGATAGACTTCGCAGAACTTTGGGCAAAAATTCAAAACAAACAACACAAATGTGTGGCTCTGCAAAATATCAAAATATATGATTATCTGTGTTTTAGCTAAAAAACGATAAGTGCTGAAGTACTTGGCAAGTAATTATATTGAAAAAATTCCTTTGTTTTTTCCTGTTTTGTAACTTTAACTGCACTGCTGATTCAGTTACTTAGTTCCGTTTATAGTATTTTAAATCACATGTTAGGAAATTTTCAAATAAAAAATTCTATGAATCGATTACGACAAAGAATCGTATTTCAGTATATATATAAACATATATAGAAACCATTAGGAGATTAAAGGTGGGAAGTTACTAGTTTACTGGACTTTGAAAGATGTATTTATTTCTTTGTTTCTTGTTAAACGTTTAGTTATAACATGGGCTATCTGTGTCGTGCCCATTACGAGTATTAAAACAGTTTTCTTGGCGGTGCGAGCTTTCAGACTTACTCCAGAGGGAGGTGGATGTGTTCCTCCAGTCTTGTTACTTATAAATAATGTTTATAGTTCATGTCTTACTCATGTAATTTTCAAGTGTGATCCATTCAGTGGGCCTACCTGAAAACACACCTAACAGGCATGTTACAGAGGAAAAATAATTTGTAACATCCGTTTCAATGGTCCCATACTGATATCTTAATCACCTTAAACCAAATGAAATTTTTGCAACAAAGATGAAATAGCTAAGAAAAAATTACTACCTTGAAAACATTAGTCAACTAATGTTTTCAGACTTGCCTATTGATTATATGCTACTTTTGTTTGTAAATAACTGTGCACGCATAAGAAGGTCCCCCATATAACAAGGGATTTTAAGACTTGACAGGTAAGAAAGAGCGGGAAAAGGAGATGTATGATAGCACGTTATTCAAGGAAAATACGGACACGCAAAGCATAAACAAGGATTGTATGGAATAAAAGGAAACCAAAATAACTTATTATCACCTGAAATTAATCAAGTTAAAGGCAAATAAGCTGAATTAAATTAAAAGAATCTAACTGTGAACAGAAGTATTCTTGAAAGTGATATATCAGTTCCCTGGGTGACGAGAAGATAAGTTTACCCCCGAACCAGGTGTTTAGGGCGTTCTATTCGCAGCCTGAGGGCCGTGGAATAAAATTTCCGTCATACCGAACATTTTCGCCCTTTCAACCACGGAGACGTTATATTGTAACAGTCATTTCCACTATTCGTCGGTAATAGATTAGCCCAAGAGGTGGTGGTGGGTAGCGATAACTGACTTCTCTCTGGTCTTACATTGGTAAATTAGAGACGGTTAGCGCAGACAGCCCTCGTGTAGGTTTACGCGAAATTCAAAATCAAACAACCAATCAAAACAAGCTTCCCAAACCATTGTATGTTCTATAAAGACAATAAAAAGGCAAATAAAACCCAAAAAAGGTGAAAACGCCATCCCAAAAAACAGCGTCTCCCTGACAGGTGAGCCAAACCCAATCAGACCTGCCTAACTGTAAACAATTTAGCTCCTACATCTGATGTAACACGAAGTAATACTCAATTAGTCTCGCAATCTGCAAACATTCAAATGAACGTTAATAAATGGTCAAGCGTGGCCTTATTTGTAACGCGCTGAACCGCAAAACCAAGTGACAACAATTCGCTTCACGTTGCCCCTAAAATCACATTATACAAGTCGTGACTATTTTATATGCAAAAACGGCTCGTTTGGGTTCAGAAAATATTTTAAATAGAAGAGCGAACAACGTTTCGGTTCACCAGTGAACCTGACGATGACCGAAGAAGGTCGAAACGTTGTTCGCTCTTCTATTTAAAATATTTTCTGAACCCAAACGAGCCGTTTTTGCATATAAAATTCTCAACAAGTGGGTTTCTCGACATCACTGAAAGTAGTGACTATGGTTGCTTTATTAAAAAAAAATCGAAACTCATTATTCGATTAGAGTAGCCTAAGAGCTGGTGATTAGATCTCTTCTCTCTAGGCTGCCAGTTCATAATTAGGTATAACTAAAGCAGATAGCATTTGTTTAGTTTTGTCGAAATACCCAAAACGTACAAAGAAACAATCTGTAACGCACGTAGCACACTGCCAACTGGCCCGGCGTGCGACTCGTACTCTAAGAGTCGCGAGTTCGCATCCCCGTCGCGCCAAACATGCTCGCCCTTTCAGCCGTGGGGACGTTATAATGTTACCATCAATACCACTATTCGTTACTAAAAGAGTAGCCCAAGAGTTGGTGGTGGGTGGTGATGACTAGCTGCCTTCCCTCTATTCTTACACTGCTAAATTAGGGACGGCTAGCACAGATAGCCCTCGAGTAGCTTTGTGCAAAATTCAAAAAACAAACAAACAAACCGTCTAGAATAGCCACAAGCACACGTTGAAGAAAATATTCCAACTAAGAAAATTGGAACATGGGTCTCTCTGTTGTGGAGTCGTTTGTTTTTTTTCGTAAATTAAATTTCACTGACTTAAAATATCGGTCAAGTAACAATCTGCATACACAAGTTTGCCGCGTTTTATTCTAAATTCGCATATTGCAGAGAAAGTAAGTAATTATTACTATGTTTCTTCAAAACTGTTTGTGTATTCGTGAGTACAATCAATGTATTTCATTCAATCAGCTTTTATTTTCTTTCAATTTTATTGTCTCCCGGTTGGACAAAGGTAAGTTCACTGACTTATAACATTAAAACACGGGGTTCGATTTCCCACAGTGGATACTACCCAGTGGCTTTGCTCTGAAACAAACATAAAAACAAATCAATTTTACTTGGTCGACCAACACTCACGGAAGTTGATTTATCGCTCAATAAACGACAAAACTGTTTTGTGTGTTGTTGTTGTTGTTGTTGTTGTTGTTTTTTTTTTCTGTGAGAATCTAGTTTTGTGGAGTGATAGGTTCGTGTTTTTTTTATATTTTTAAAAACTTATTTTCCTTGCAAAGCATTCATTTTTGTGTTGTTGTTTTCCTTGAGATTCGTTTCAGGTTTTTCATACAAATACCTATAATAATTTATACATAAACAGTATCTTCTGCATGAACTAAAATGCGAAGTCAGATTCAGACATTGTTAATTTTAATTTAGAACTGCTGACCACAGAGGTGACAAGCAGCAATAAACTGCCACCTATATGGCTATCCTGAACTAAATAGCGATTGTAGCGCTCCCACAGTTCAAAGTGCAGAACGCGTTCAAATGCATGTCGCAGCTCGATTATTTCAATCACGCATATTAACAATAAATACATAATAATCAGAAAAACATGTTGAATTAATAACAACTGATTGATGAAATCATTCAAACAGAATTTAACGAACCTAATACGTGGGATCAAGATAAATGTATTGATTAATAGGATTTTCATAGGAACCAATGATGAATGAGGATTTATGAATAGTCGCGAATTACATATAGCTTTATGTCATATGAAAGTACATTAAACCCGCTGAGCTTATTTTCACAAAATCTGATGTAACAGATCTGCATTGGATCCTTATAACAGAAATACGTTTACACAGGACTGAATAAACTATATAATTATTCATAGGATACTACAGTTTTCAAAAAAAAAATACAGTTAGAAGAACAACACCGAATGTCTTTGTTCTATTTAAGACATTTGAGTCTGCAATTGTGTCGAAACTCAAGTTCGTCTGATGATATTGCTACGAATCTAGAATCCAAGAGCAGTTTGTTTTCTTTTAACCCAAAACTACAAAATACAATATTGAACTGTGGATATTCATTCGTTGGATACGTAATTGGATCCAATTTTAACACTTTTACGCGGGTTCAAGGGTTCAGTGCGTGAGGGTATTTGAGAAGAGCTATGTGAAAACTAAGTCATATGCACAACGAACTCCAAATATAACGCCATCTTCATAGTAAAATCTACAGTAATTTTTTTAATAAATGTAAGATTTTTTGTGCGGTAGTTAAGGGTGAAATGCCGTTTCTTAAACAGATTTATTTATTTTTTCACACAGATAGGCTATTGGCAAACTGATTAGCTTAAAACGTGTGAAAATGAATAGTCAAACATACAAAGCAAACTTTATTTCCACTCACTTTAACTCCAACTTAAAGTAATGTTTTGCTGTAAAAGGTACATTTCTATTTAATTATTTAGACAAAATTTCTTACACCAGCACCAGATTTGCATATGAATCCAGAACATCCATTAGAATTTGAACCAGGCTATTGGATTACAATTAACTTTATGATTTTTTCATGTTTCGTGAGGTCGTTAAACACGTGCAGCTGTCTCAGTCAAGGTCAACATTTTAAACACTCCGTGGGAGGTGAAGTTTCCCTGTCGTTAAGGGTTTCACCTTGTTCTGGAACAGTTTAGCTCGTCTCTATTTTCCCTCCTTAAACACATTCTCGAAAATGTTTACATTGAACTTAAATGTCACCGAACCACGTAAGCATACAATTTTAAAAAAAGAAGGAACAGAAAAAGAATAACCTAAACCAACTGTGTAAAATATTTAGTCTAAAAGTTACGTACAGAACATTTAAAATTGCTCACTCATTATGAAGAATAACAAGCCACGTATTATATAAATATATTAACTCCCTAAGCCATTTAAAATAATACTTCAGTTGAAAATACACGCAACATTTCCAACCGGTTTCTTTCTTCAGTCTGAATATCAGTGATTTTGACAGTGACTGACAACCCAAACAACTCCAAAGTAGATCGCTTGTACCAGCAGAGGAATGGTAGAGATAAAAACACTAATTTGTGGGGATCGTCTATTGTAGCTTCCAGCACACTCGGAGGAAACTACCAAGACATTTTTTACAGTAGGAGACAATAAGACCTGTCAGTATTCTCTGGTAGAGCAAATTACTGGTCGTCTTTTATCGGAAGACTATGTGCGTATCGCTTTTTTTTTTTTTTTTGGATGGGAGAAGGACGGACGTGGGTCATAAATTAACACCTTATCATCTGGGATATTATCCAACTTTGAGTTTTCTCTGCTAAAACGGGATATTATTATTACTTCCTTTTTTTTTTTACCAATAATTCAACTTCGACATTTTTTCCTCTTGAGGAGTAAAAAAAATAAGTAAATCTATTCACACCTTAATATAGGTTACAAGATTATACATCACGTGGTATGATGAGGATACTTAACGTATTGTTAAAAGGTTTGCTCTATTTGTGACTATCAAAGTATTAGGTTAAAGTATCCAACAAACTCATTACCGAACTGTTACTAAAGCCGCTTCCTCCCTTCCAAGTGTATATTTACTAGTCAAAGCAAAATGGATTACGTAAGATTTGTTCTGCTTCTTTTTAAATATTATTAATTTATAAATACGTTGTCAAATCCTTCATAGGAGTAAAATTGGAATTTTCATTTTTGATGATAACTTCTGCGTATAAAGGATAATAATTCTGAACTACTGATCTGAGAAAGTCAGCTATCTAGCACCACTCGTGTCGAAATAAATAATTTAGGTTCTTCAAACCGAATTACAGGATTGCCACTTTTACAACGCCTGCAGCTAAAAGTGAGGGGCATCACGTTTCAAACCTTGGGTTCTTCGATTCGTTGTCAAGTTCGTTAACCTATAGGACACATCCGACCCCAGTTCTGTGAGATCCAGAATAGTATATATATTGTATATTTGTATGTTATTCTATTACTTAATGGATGTCAGTAGCTAGCATTATTATAACAGCTATATAACTTGTATTACTTAGAGATGTCACTCTTTTACCCAGTAGTAGTTTAGGCCTTGACGAGATACGTTCTAACTTCATTAATTGCATCATGTTTACAAAACTTTTAATATATTTTCCTTCCAAATAAAACTGCTCAGTGTGGCATGACTTAAAATACGGTTCGACGTCATAAAGATCAGTTACTTACCCGAAACCTACACGAAGATATTTTTTTCATAATTTTATTTATTCGTTTATTTCGATTCCCCAAAGAGCTTTTTTATTTACTTTGTGTCACTGGTTGATAGATAATATTTATATCTGAGATCTCAACAAATAAATTTCAAAACCTTTAAAAATAACGAGGAAACTGATCAGTATACTATTATAATAATAGTGTTTCTTCCATTAAAACTCCTCGGTGGACTCACCAGAGATAGCCCGGCATTAAGGCGTTCGACTCGTAATCCAAGGATCGCGGGTTCGAATCCCAATCGCACCAAACATGCTCGCACTTTCAGCCGTGGGGGTGTTATAATGTCATGGTCAATCCTATTATTCGTTGGTAAAAGAGTAGCCCAAGAGTTTGCGGTGGGTTGTGATGATTTGCTGCCCTCCCTCTAGTCTCACACTGCTAAATTAGGGACAGCTAGCGCAGATAGCCCTCGAGTAGCTTTGCGCGAAATTCAAAAAACAAGCAACTCAGCAGACAGCCCAAATATGGCTTTGCTATAAGAAAACACAATACATGAAAACTTGAAGCAGTAAAATATTTTAATCATAAAGGAATTATAATGTAACGGTCAATCCTACTATTCGCTGGAAAGAATTGCCCAAGAGTTGGCAGTGAGTGGTGTTAATGTGTTGTCTATAACTTGAAAAACAGAGGGTGCTAGCACATGTAGCTCTCGGTAGCTCCGCGCAATATTCGATAAAATAATCAAATTTATATATAAAATCTTCATTATTTTTCAGAGCCACTTTTATTACCGCTGTTTACTATTATTCCCAAAATTGTTTCTGCTTTAAATGATAACCACTGTCGTCCATGGTCATTTGCACAGCATGTGATCTGTGATACATCATTTGGACAGTCTCTGCTTTATACTACCGAGGCTCCAACGTTCAGAGTTGTCAAGGTCGCTCTATAACTTTCCAACTCTTAGAGGCCCGGCACGGCCAGGTGGTAATCTGAGGGTCGTGGGTTCGAATCCCTGTCGCACCAAACATGCTCGCCCTTTCAGCCATGAGGGTGTTGTAATATGTCGATCAATTCCATTATTCGTTAGTAAAAGAGAAGCCTAAGAGTTGACGGTGGGTGGTGATGATTTGTTGCCTTTCCTCTATTCTTACACCGCTAAATTAGGGACGGCTTCGGCAAACAGCCCTCGTGTAACTTTGCGCGAAATCCAAAAACACAGTCTATTTTCCAATGTTTTTCTTACACTGCCTTCTGTAACTACGATTAATGATAGCCATTTTTTATTTTGGACCATCAGTATCGTTAAGAGAGTTACATTTTTGTCTTAAATCCCAAACATTAATCAGGACGATCCTCCTTGTTTATCGTTGTTAATACCACATTAACCAAAATTAATGCCTGTTCCCAACTACAAAGGACAATGCTAATTATAATATTTGTGTAATTACTGATTCTATTTTACACATGTGATTGGTTGGTTTCAATGCTAATAAGTATTCGAATTTTCTTCTATTTTTTTATTCAAAATTACGGTGGTAAAAATGGATTGCATATTGTGTTACTATCACTATCACACAAGGTAAGCTCTATAAAAATTAAAGAGGGAAAGTTAGTCAGGGGTAATACTATATTTTGTAAGGTTTATCTTTATTATCTCAAATATTTTTTAAATATCTTATTTTATATATGTTACTAATTTGTCCGGTTTCTCTTCATCTTATTTTATTCTTTATCTCTAGGTTTTTGCAACTAACAAAATGTATTAAACTTATGAAGATCCCTCTAATAACGTATGCTTTATAAAACTTTGAACCCAAGATCATTAAGAAAACTTACAACAGTACAAGTTGTATCTCTAGACTGCTGGTATTAAAACTTTTATTACAATAAAATAGAGACCTCATTTTTTCCTTCAAGTTAACAAAGAGAGTATTCGTGATCATGAACAGTGTACGTTATTTTTAAATCAAATGTATATAATATTAAAATCAATAGCCTTGACGTATATGATAAAGTCACAATACTTTTTGTTTGTTGCAAAATTCCTCTTTCTTTGTATAACTCGTACTTCTCGTAGATTCTCGTATAACTTGTAGATCTATCTTTCGCTTCCCACTAGTCACTGCCCAGGATGCCTTTCGTTGAATCTAGAGCCCGTCGGTTGGGCTGGATGCTGGGAGACAAAGTTTATATGAAACGTTATTTATATGCGCAATGTAGGGCTCTTAAATATAAGCCAACGGGGGCATTGGAAATCGATAGGCCTAATGTGTAGAAGAAACCACAAACTACAGATAGATTTGAGCTGCTATGTTTACATATATTTGATTTACAATTCGAGTTGGGTAAATTAATGAAACTGTAAAAGAAAGGAAAAAAATATTTAACGTGATTTTTATTAACACATGTTTTTGATTTTACAAATGTCACGTGAGATGGATCCTGCTAGTTAAATGATTTGAATAACTTTCACAAAGGAATAGGATTCATTGTTCAGTTTTTACTTCCTAGACATAATAATTCATGGAGTTACTCACTGCTAACACACATTAAGACACGACAGACTTTTTGTCTGTCGAACGTGCCAAAGTCACGAGCTTAGTAACCCTCGTGAAGAAAACAGATCGTGAATGCAAACAATGTACATGCTTCTCTGCGCGCCGACATCTCTATTAAGTCTTAAGATTGCGGACCCCACGTTTACCCACCCCCAATTGTCAGTCGCACCGACTAGCCCACAGGGGCACGCAAGGTACATGAAGACGGACAGGAAAAGGAATTATGAGGAGGTGGTTAGCATTTGAGAAACGTGAGGAGGTGGGTAGCGTACTAACCTATTATTCGCGAGTTGTTCGCCTAGCGTGTTGGAATTGTGTGGCCCAGCCCCCTTTTCCCTTGAGGTCACATAAAAAAACCACAAAATCTCTGACGAATCGTGGAAAGATGGCGGTAAAATTAACACAAAAGAGACCACAGAGAAGCTGTGATGACTGAACCAGCACGAAACTTCCTGGAACACGAATGTTGTATGGTGTGCATTAGTCAAGATGATCACTTTGAAATGTTCGATAAGTCCGATAGAACAAAAAAGGCGATATAAATTTTTCGCTGCCAAACTTTTATGGTATCGGAACTTTTGGCATTTGCTATAAAGCAGATTATCTAGGTAAACAAGATAAAACAGAAAAGGATTTGGACAACAAACAACGTTTTAATTTCCGTTGGAATGTAAATGTAGAGTGAAAAATGACCCCCTAATTTGTATTCTCAAGACGGCTGGTATGGATATTAAAACCTCGATTAAAATAATTGCAAACTCTCTCTGTTAACCTAAGAATGTCGAAACGTTATTCTGTACTTTATTTTAATTGAAGTTTTAATACACATACCATCCGTCTCGAGAATACATTTTTACTTCAAGTGGGATTCTTATCATCTCGGACCCCTTACTTTGCACACATTGCACTTGGTTTCCAGTTGTGATTATGTTGGTTATTTGCACACGACCAATCTGGCTGCTTACACAAACCTCAACTTAAAAATTAAGATAAATAGCTAAACAAACATTGTTCGCAGACTCACGACATAAAACACTCTAGGTTACGAAAACTATATTTTTTTCCTTCTGTAACTGAAACAAGAAGTTTTAAGTGAAATGCAGTCTAGTTTGTAACATACAATGACGAGAAAACACAGCAAACACATGCAGCGAATCACAATAAAGCCCATTAAGACGTTTGTGCTTACCAAATGGTAAATAACGTAACAAAATGTGATCATTCCAAGTAAAGTTTTCTCTGCGTTCTCTCAGCGTTCAAAACACATCTAATAAAGTCAAAAATAACTCTTTTAATACGAGTCTTTTAACCCTTCTTCTCATTAGATTCAATTTCAAATATGTTCAGCTTGGTAAACGGTAACCATAAAAGTGGAAGAATAGAACGTTAAAAATATTCTCTCCACTGGTATGCATACGAGACAAAACTGATATCATTTAACAACGACACCTTAAGGCACTTTGAAGGACTTAAACCAGAATTTTAGAAGAGCAAACACTGTAAAGACACAATTAGCATCCAGCTATGTGGCTTTTCTGAGACTTTTTAGAGATTAGCCAACCTAATATAACTAAATTTAGAATGTAACGATTCCTAAGACAGAAAATGTTCGGTGGTAAATAGTGCAAAAAATATATCATATTAGTTTAGCTTTGCAACTGTAGGAAAAGTAAAAAAACACCGACATAAACAGCCTACCAAAATCTTTTCTTCACACGTTTGTAGCGATAAAATTCGAAATAATGATTTAACAAAGCTACGCTAACACAAAACTAAAAGTTACATCTTTACTTTACGTTCTGGTTAGAGAATATACTTTCTTGTACTGCGTGGTCCACAGTACTAATCATGACGATCCATGTTTTAAGAAAATATTTGTTTTTAATTTTCCTCTCTTTCATAGTTTTTTTTTATGTGCGATTTTCTTAGATCTTGTTTTTATTACGTTGGAAATAAATATAAAGAGACCATAAGACGTTACGTAGCGTAGACAAGAAGAATACAGTTAATACAATTTTTTTTCATAATGACATATTCTGAAAAGAAATAGATAGCTAGTTTTTTTTCTGTCTTGTTATCGAAAGACGTTCTTCTCTGAATGACTTGTTTTCTTAACTATCAAATAACCCAAAAATCACGTAAAGAGTTCCGAAACACGAAACGATTGGAGGTTTTCACCGTAGATTTGTTATTATTTTAACGATAGGAAATCGTTGAAACTTTAACTTTCAAACACCATAAGTCAGAACTTAGAACTCTGACAGAGCGAAACGTGAGTTTTAAATCTGTAGCAGATAACACGTCGGCCCGGCATGGCCAAGCGTGTTAAGGCGTGCGACTCGAAATCTGTAGGTCGTGGGTTTGAATCTCCATCACATCAAACATGTTTGCCCTTTCAACCTTATGGGCGTTATCATGTGACGATCGGTCAATCACACTGTTCGTTAGTAAAAGAGTAGCCCAAGAGTTGGCGGGTTGGTGGTGAAGACTAGCTGCCTTCCCTTTAGTCTTACACTACTAAATTAGGGACGGTATAGCAGAGATAGCCCTCAAGTAGCTTTGCGCGAAATTCAAAAAACAAACAAACGAACAGATAACATATCAAGAAAACATCTATATTGATCACAGCGAACATTATTGTTACATGTGTAATCTTTAATTAGTCCCAGATCTTCCAATGTTATGTAGCATATAACATATCTATTTTTTTTCTATCCACCAAACATTTTAAGAGTTCAGCACGAAAAATAAAACGAAGTTCAGTTTGTTGTTCTATGTTGATTCACCACTTATCTTTGAACTAGGCAATTTTCGAAGAAGTTAAGAACTCATCCCTGGACGAACACAAATCGAAAGTTAAGACTGACTAGACCTTAAGTGATGGTTTAAGTTACATGTATGTTGCTTATGTTATATTACCCTCACCAGAGTAAAGATATATTTTATGTCCTTAAAGTATACATAGCATTAGTGCTACCGACTTATTTTTCTGCATTATTCATCACACAAGCTTTTCCTTTCCTAACAAGTATTGTTCATCGTAAACAGTTATTAAAGTTTTTTTAAAAAAGGGATTCGATGTCTCTATAAGTCCAACATATTCCTTCCTACCTTGCTGTTCCAGAACAGGATTACACGAGTCTACCCTCTAGTGATTCATAACTCACTGATAACAGAACAGGTTCACTTTGAGCTATACTAGTGATTATTAACTCACTGAAAACAGAACAGGTTTACGTTAAGCTACACTGATAATTCATGTCTCACTTATAACAGAACAGGTTCACACTGAGCTACACTAGTGATTCATAACTTACTGATAACAGAACCTATTTAGATTGAGCTACACTAGTGATTCATAACTCACCGATAACAGAACAGGTTTACATTAAGCTACACTAGTGATTCATAACTCACTGAAAACAGAACAGGTTTACACTGAGCTACACTAGTGATTCATAACTCACTGAAAACAGAACAGGTTTATGTTAAGCTACACTGGTAATTCATAACTCACTGATAACAGAACCTATTTAGATTGAGCTACACTAGTGATTCATAACTCACTGATAATAAAACCTACTTAGATTGAGCTACACTAGTGATTCATAACTCACCGATAACAGAACAGGTTTACACTGAGCTAAACCAGTGATTCATAACTCACTGAAAACAGAACAGGTTTACGTTAAGCTACACTGATAATTCATGACTCACTGATAACAGAACAGGTTCACACTGAGCTACACTAGTGATTCATAACTCACCGATAACAGAACAGGTTTACATTAAGCTACACTAGTGATTCATAACTCACTGAAAACAAAACAGGTTCACACTGAGCTACACTAGTGATTCATAACTCACTGAAAACAAAACAGGTTCACACTGAGCTACACTAGTGATTCATAACTTACTGATAACAGAACCTATTTAGATTGAGCAACACTAGTGATTCATAACTCACCGATAACAGAACAGGTTTACACTGAGCTACACTAGTGATTCATAACTCACTGAAAACAAAACAGGTTTACGTTAAGCTACACTGGTAATTCATAACTCACTGATAACAGAACAAATTCACACTGAGCTACACTAGTGATTCATAACTTACTGATAACAGAACCTATTTAGATTGAGCTACACTAGTGATTCATAACTCACCGATAACAGAACAGGTTTACACTGAGCTAAACCAGTGATTCATAACTCACTGAAAACAGAACAGGTTTACGTTAAGCTACACTGATAATTCATGACTCACTGATAACAGAACAGGTTCACACTGAGCTACACTAGTGATTCATAACTCACCGATAACAGAACAGGTTTACATTAAGCTACACTAGTGATTCATAACTCACTGAAAACAAAACAGGTTCACACTGAGCTACACTAGTGATTCATAACTTACTGATAACAGAACCTATTTAGATTGAGCAACACTAGTGATTCATAACTCACCGATAACAGAACAGGTTTACATTGAGCTACACTAGTGATTCATAACTCACTGAAAACAGAACAGGTTTACGTTAAGCTACACTGGTAATTCATAACTCACTGATAACAGAACAGATTTACACTGAGCTACATTAGTGATTCATAACTCACTGATAACAGAACCTATTTAGATTGAACTACACTAATGATTCATAACTCACTGATAACAGAACCTATTTAGATTGAACTACACTAATGATTCATAACTCACTGATAACAGAACCTATTTAGATTGAGCTACACTAGTGATTCATAACTCACTGATAACAGAACCTATTTAGATTGAGCTACACTAGTGATTCATAACTCACTGAAAACAGAACAGGTTTACACTGAGCTACACTAGTGATTTATAACTCACTGAAAACAGAACAGGTTTACGTTAAGCTACACTGGTAATTCATAACTTACTGATAACAGAACAGGTTTACATTGAGCTACACTAGTGATTCATGACTCACTGATAACAGAACCTATTTAAATTGAGCTACATTAGTGATTCATAAGTCATCGATAACAAAACATGTTCACATTTGTCTAAAACTTTATAAAATTTGAGTTCCAAAAACCCAGAATTCTTGAAAATTAGTAACCTCCAAGTGTCCGTAATTTTACAACTCATAGCTTCTGTTTGAAATGTGTTGTTGATGAACGATGTAGAGTAAACATGCGAATAATAATAATTTCAATGATACATTTAATATCACCTTCTTTAATCTGTTACACTACCGTATTGTTTATATTTAAAGTATGAAAATATATCTCTCTTGAAAACCGTTTTTTTTTATCTAAAAGGTGAAGAAACATATATTGATATCCTTAATATTATAACTAGTGAATTTCGTTAAAACCGAGTGTCTCCCTCTATCGGAAATAAACGTTTTCCCAAGACCATAAGTTATTTAATTTTATTGAACAAGTTTCCATATTAACACACTGTATTTTAATAATATACAATTGTGTGTTGCTTCAGGTTAATTTGTTGAAAACATTAGAGTAACTTAATCTATCCTACACGGTGACTTTCTACAAATACCATCTCACGCTCTTATTTTATAGTCTCATATAGCTCATGGTGTCTACCATACAGAAATGGATGATATTTACATACCAGAGGAAAAAAATATATAAAACTTTCAACCAACGTAACTCTTTGTGAAGAATCAACAACCAAAAATCTTCTGCCAAATAAGAAAACAAAATGTTTTCCTCTTGCCAAACGTTTAGTCAAATACGATCACCATTTTATCAACTGAGTTTCTAATCTAAACCAAAGAAACACTGTTCCTTATATTTAAAATAAAGTGATCTTTAGCTATCTCAATGAAAAATTTATTAAAGATAAACCAATTACCTTTCGTGACGTTTTGGACAAACATAAACAACTTATATTGGTAGTAATTTAACAAACAGTCGTAAGTTGAGATATTTCCAAGTTTATTTATGTTATTTCTCTAAATGATTGAAATTTGTTTCCATCCAGTCCAATCAACAGATAAAAAAAGAATTTTTTTTCTAAATCCAACAATTACTCAGTGAATATTCGTTGTCAATAACTGAAAATTCGCAACTACTGATCATCTCGCGAAATTTTTAAGAAAAATTATAATTAGTTTCCCAATTGTAGGTTAAATACCCTGTAATCATCCAAATAAAGAACCCAATCGAGTGGTCAAATGGCACATTTTTCTCAGAAAAACGTGATTCTACTTTTTACCCTCTGCACTTCGTGCAATATCGTGAGAACCCCGAGGTTTTCCAGCAAGAGCGCTTATAAAACCTGAAACCATATCATGTAACACTTGGTGCCCTGAGACAAAGAAATTAATGTTACGAAGCATTAATTGAGTTCACTGGTTTTCAGATGCTGTAATTGAAGATTTATTATATTATGAAACCTGTTACAACGTTGTCAACAGAGGAAAGACAAAAGTTACATCTTAGCAAGTCCTGTTTCCAAACAAGCCAACGACGTCGTACATACATCTAGAATTACAAATGTGATGCACATCTTCAATTCTGTCTTATTTTTAAGTTTACGTTCACAAGTTGTTTACGCATCGAGTTTATTCTGCAAGTTCAAGATATGATTTTGTTCAGAGCCTTCTGTGTCACATGCGGATCAGACACAAAAGTAAAAGAACAAACTACCATCAACATAACACTTAAGCTCACATTTTTATCCAACGGCTTCATCCTTTCTTCTATTTTCTTTTTTACTGAATATTTTTATGGGCAATAACACAGAATTACTTAACACGACGCAGTATGTGGACCCAACCAAAAGTGACCGGTATAAAACAAATTGATAATTTAAAGAAATTTCCAGAAACCTCAATTACTGTCGTTATTAATTAAAAGGAAACCTTATTAATCTAAATAACTTTTAAAACTCCGTATTAAGAATAAATTGTTATTACATTTGGTCGTCGCTGTGAAGAAGTCTTTTCTAGTTCGTATGGGCATTGTTAATATCGATTTGTGACTTATGACTTTTTCATAAGTCTCAACACATTTAAACATTATATTTCCCCTTTCTCTCAAGTGTCAACACATTTAAACATTATATTTCCCCTTTCTCTCAAGTGTCAACACATTTAAACATTATATTTCCCCTTTTTCTCAAGTGTCAACACATTTAAACATTATATTTCCTCTTTTTTTCAAGTGTCAACACATTTAAACATTATATTTCCCCTTTTTCAAGTGTCAACACATATAAACATTATATTTCTCCTTTTTCTTAAGTGTCAACACATACAAACATTATATTTCCTCTTAATCGTCAAATTTTAAACGACTCCAGCAAAGATAAATTTTCCTCCTTTGTACTACTGTATATGTTTTTCAGTTCCTGCTCAGCGAATTTCGGCAAAAGTTTAGCTGTCACATAATGGAACATGTTTTTTGTTCTTTTAAATGTTACATCTCACATTTTTACTAACCTAAGTAATGGTAAGATTTTTTTACATGGTTACACTTTCATTATGTTCTAAGTAATGGTACCTATTGTTTTATATGATATTTCTACTATACAACGTCTCACATTTTATTCTAACATATGTACAGGTAGGGTTTTTTACAGTGCAGCATCACACGTTTTAATCGTGTTAAATTCCATCTCTCAAGTGTTTTTTTCTTGTTCATTTCAATAAAGGTATTCTGGTTTGGTTTTGTTTTTTGAAATTTCGCACAAAGCTACTCGAGGGCTATCTGTTCTAGCCGTCCCTAATTTAGCAGTGTAAGACCAGAGGGAAGGCAGCTAGTCATGACCACCCACCGCCAACTCTTGGGCTACTCTTTTACCAACGAATAGTGGGATTGACCGTCACATTATACACCCCCACGGCTGGAAGGGCGAGCATGTTTAGCGCGAACTCGCGACCCCCGGATTACGAGTCGCACGCCTCACGCGCTTGGCCATGCCAGGCCTAAAGGCATTCTATGTGCAGTTATCAATAACAATAATTACCTATTAAACTAGGTTAGAAGCCAACTTATATGTCAAATTAAAGATTAAATAACTTCAGGCTAATTCAATATTTTAACACCCATTACACAATCACAATCGTGCATCTAGACATGCCAATCTTATCACATTGCTTGCTAAATACAACAGTAAATACTATGTAAAAAAAGCTAAAACAAATTCGTAGAAATAATTTGTTTACGCTGGCAAATCTAAGATTTGAAGTAACATTTTAATTTTTCTTTTTAACAAAGGTGTTAACTTAGAAACTTTAACATTTCTACATCACTAAAAGGGCAGATTTCACTAACACTTTAAATATCATTATTAGTGAAAAGAAAGTACACAGTAACATCAACATGTAACTATGGTTATTTGAAAATAATAACAAGTTATAAATACCTTACATAACCTTTTCACAGAGCTTAGTGACACGTATGTAAAGGATACCTGCGGCGTTTTAACACATGCATAATATAGCGAAAATTTCAATACACTCCTTGTAACTAATCTTCCCGGTGGCAGGAACATAAATTACCGTTCCACGTGTAACAAATGGAGAAAAGAGAAATGACTAGATGTAAAGCAACAAGACCATTAAATAGCGCATTAGCAAAATGGAAAGAAGCCGAAAACTAAGCTTCCTTCGTTGGGGCAGTGCAGTAAAAAGTAAAACGTGGACATCGAAGTTGAATGTAAAATCAGGTAATATATACCTTGAAGAAAGACCTCGAGGGAATTCCGAATAAATCTTCGTCAGAATCCTCGAATATCGTTATTAATTACCGAGTGTTGACTGTTTAAAATGAGAAAGGCTCCACTGATTACGTTACTCGATGTAACAATCAGATTTAGTGTTATTTAATTATTTTTATTCCACAACGTCCATGGTTCATTCAATGTTTCGTGTTTAGCCGCTCGTATGTCATAGCTATAATTTGTTTAATTATATATAATACTCACCTTGTGGTCAGTTTTTGTCTTACTTTCACAGACGTTCCTGCTTCAATAGTTGTTCCTATTCGTATAGGGCCCGGCATGGCCAAGCACGTAAGGCGTGCGACTCGTAATCCGAGGGTCGCGCGTTCGCGTCTGTGTCGCGCTAAACATGCTCGCCCTCCCAGCCGTGGGGGTGTATAATGTTACGGTCAATCCCACTATTCGTTGGTAAAAGAGTAGCCCAAGAGTTGGCGATAGGTGGTGATGACTAGCTGCCTTCCCTCTAGTCTTACACTGCTAAATTAAGGACGGCTAGCGCAGATAGCCCTCGAGTAGCTTTGTGCGAAGCTTTAAAACAAACAAACAAATCTATTCATATAATGATGTGTACTCAATAATCAATTACAACAAACAAACAGGTACGGGAACAGCTAGTACCACTTGACGGAATGAGATGTGTTTATCGTAACATTTTGTTTAACGTCTATCCATATCGTCACATCATGGAACTCGACAAGATTCGTACAGTTGTATGAACACACATGTCAAAGAGACATTAGCAGGTGGCAATTAGCAATGTGAGCAATCAGTCTCGTACTGGTACGTGGAAATATTCCTGTTTATGCACATGTGATCTCATAACTGTCAAAGTTTGTATTTTTGTTACGTCCTCCAAATAAGAGCAATAGCATAGAAAGGTTCATAGTTGCAGGGTTATATTTAATTATTTCCAATGAAGTCACAACTCACAATCACGTACGTTTTGCTTCACAACACATTTGACACTAAGAGCACTGTTCGAATTAAACGTTACGTTCAGTTCTTTTCAAAAACAAAAATATCGGACACTTCATTAGGTGACCAGAATACGATACGAGTACTGTGAAGCAAACAAAACATGAATCATATCATCCTCTTTCAGGCCCGGTATGACCAAGCGTGTTAAGGCGTTCGACCCCTAATCCGAGGGTCGCGGGTTCGAATCCCGGTCGCACCAAACATGCCCGCCCTTTCAGCCGTGGGGGCGTTAAAAATATGACGGTCAATCCCACTATTCAATGGTAAAAGAGTAACCCGAGAATTGGCGGTAGGTGGTGACTACTAGCTGTCTTCCCTGCAGTCTTACACTGCTAAATTAGGGACAGCTAGCGCAGATAGCTCTCGTGCAGCTTTGCGCGGTATTCCAAAACAAACAAACAAAATAATAAAACCATTGCAGGCCTGTGTAATCAGTACTATAAAGTTCCATGGAAATGCTAAAAAGCACTGTCCACAAATCTATCTGAACAAACACTCAGTTGTCCATTCGTCTTTCAATTTCTATTCTAACAAAGACACACAGACTTATAAAGGCTTTGCATGAGCTTAAGAATGTCACTTTTCTCTCGGTGAAGTAAACAAGATGTTTTAGCAGTATAAGATTAGAGGGAAAGCAGCTAGTAATCACCGTCCACCGCCAATTCTTGGGCTACTCTTTTACTAACGAGTAGAGAGATTGGCCGTAACATTATAACGCCCCGAAGGCTAAAAGGGCGAGCATCTTTGGTGCGACGAGGATTCGATATCGCGACCCTCAGATTACGAGTCGAACGCCTTAACCCACCTGGCCATGTTGAGGCTGATTTATCATTTTGAATTTTTACAGTAATTCCTATTTGCTGAATTCATAAACAATACCCAATTTTCTCCATCATGTATTAGTTTTCACAAAAACCTTACGTATTTTTGTATAAATGAATCGTTTGTATTGAAATCGTGTCACATTTTGTTATGTTTAAAATGTTGACAACCATTTTATAGATTTCTCTAAATCAGTCGCGACGCCGTCTTATCTATAATTCTAAAACCCACAAGAAACACACCAACAGTGTATTAACTGTTAACAGAGCGAATAACGCGTCATTTCTGAGTGGTGTTTGATTGTCAGTGCCTGTTGAATTTATCTACTTTTTTTTCAAGATTATTTAATCATCGCTGTAACAACAAAAAGTCGTATAAATGACCCAACCATATTCTGTTATACATGTCTTCTATTTGATCTAAGTTAGTTTCAGTTTTTTAATACATAAAAAAATTCTTAGGTGATAGAAGTTGTTGTTTTGAATTAAGCACAAAGCTACACAATGGGCTATCTGTGCTCTGCCCACCACGGGTATCTGTGCAAGTCCGCAGACATACCGCTGAGCCACTGGGGTTCTAGGTGATATAAAATAAACTAATATTATTTTTGAAATCTGCTGACATATAGAAAATGCGTAATTAGAACCAAAACAATTTTTATGAGCTTTAAATTCAAAGGCTTGTGTTATTCTTCGTTTCAACTAACCTGTTCCATTATGGGCTTGATGTAAACCTGGTATGAGACCTGGTAATAACTAGCTGAAACTTGCGAATTATGTTTGACAAAACCAAAGTATTTCGGTTAATATATTGTTTCTATTATTTTTTAAACCATATTTTCTTCAAGTAAAAAAATGGACGAATTCTTAACTCATTACTTGCGACTTCAGTTGGATACGATTCTAATCAAAAACACGTTTACCATCCAAAGTCATGTTGTTTTTTTTACAGGTAATTGTTTTAAGATAAGTTCAGCACAGTTTCTTATTTAATCTTTATTGCAAACACCTCTGATATTTAGAATTTAATAGGTCACTTATTTTTAATAAAGCAAGTTTATAAATGGATATGTACAAAGAGAAAACTTAAAACACATTTCATGGGGAAAGTTCACAAACAAAACTGTAATATTTAAATAAAACATAACATTTGCTTTAGTCAAACATGATTTTTAATGTATAGAACTTTACTCAACTTATTGTGTTTACATAAAAAATCACACGTAAGCTAAATTAAAAAGTCTAAAACACATTAACAACATAAGACAGTTTTTAGTTAAATTATTTTCATCTTGAAATGATGTTAAATATAAGGAAACCAAAATGTGTGGAAGTTTCATTTTCCTTGTTAGACAGCAGCTATAAACATATTTTACAACACATTTCATATTTACATTACACAATGTAGGCTTTTGGGTATAAAAAATGTAACAAAAAGTTTGCTGTCGTTGCGCAGAATACAGAGCACAGAAATCATCAAAAAATGATTAACCATTTCCAGTGATATTCCGAATTATGTATACTAGTATTCCGTTTGTAGATAAGTAGAATGGATTATCTGTACTGTGCCAACCACATGTATCGAAACCCAGTTTTTAATGTTATAAGCCTATGGACCGTTACTGTTGAGACACTGGAAGGTGAAGGGGTAGGGTTTTGCTATTGGTTGGAGATGTAACACTACTCTCTCAACACTTTAAACGGGAGGTGGATCAAAAACAAAACAATTGGTTTAGTTTCATCTCTCAAGTGCTCGTGCCATCAAACAAGTTTTAAAGCACAGCGGGTGGAAGTGCTGTGGGGGAGCCGCAGAACGAGCTTGGCAGATCGTTATCTGCAAGGGGGTAAACAAAACAGTGTATCAATTGTGGATGACTGACTTTTGAGTCAAAATCTCGAGCGGCCTCGTAAAATGATGTTTGTGTTATCAGGCCGTGGCGTCAGACATTTTATGAAATGTTTGGAGCTACACATGCACTTATAGACGCAGTGAGGCGTATAAAGATTTTGCTGGACAGTAATTGGGCAGGGAGCCATAGGTGTAAAGCAAGATTATTTTATTTATATAACGCTAACGTTGAACGGTATCACACAATAGTGACTCATTCAGATCTTGGAAATCCATGAAAAGAAACGTGTCCTCATGATACTTATTTAGCGAAATAACACTCAAACAAACCCATCCTATAAAAGTCTAATAGTACGTCAAAACACTAAGTTGTAGTGAAGTTCTATGAGCCATTAATTTACGTTTTCAGATCCCTGTTCACTTAAGAACTGATTTTGAAACGAAAAACTTTAGAAAGTTGATAACATAGCAATGACTCCACCGAACATAGTTAAGGGGAGAGCAACTTTCTGGCCTCTTTACAGAGATCTTCATTGGATCGATCTTGTTTGAGTGGACGGCAGCATTTTGATCTCGGTGAGGCTTTATTTTTAACGTCGTTTATCCTCAAGATCCAGGCAGTTGCAGTCCACATAAAAATCAACGAAAACTAAATCTGATCAGCATAAATAACGTTTAAAATATAGTTGATAACATGTTTTATGACACGTTAAGAATATTCTATTTCGCAGAAAAATAGTATACAAGTATTAAATTTACCCTATCGAATTTCTCACGATCGTTGCTAAAAAAGTCAGGACTTTATTACAACAACGTGAGGAAATTATGTAGTGTGACAGCTGTTGCTTTTTAACCTGTCCCTGACCTCTGACGCTTACGCTAATGCATGGCAGTTCTTATTATATGGTACCAGCAACTAACTTATGATTCACAAGTTATCAAGTTCACATAGCCGAGAAACGTCATTATCAACAAATACATTAACCTGGTTCACCAACACGGCATTGTTAAACGTTCTTTAAACTAGTATCTTATATTTATAAGCTATATTAAATGTCTGTTTCCTGTCGAACACCTGGGATTTCCTTCACGCCTTGAGTGAACTAACACCCTAAGATACAACTTTTTTTCTAAATGAGTCTGAACATCTTTTTAAGAAATAATGAGCTAGTGTCGTCATTCGTTCAGGACGTGCCCCAGTCTTCACATGACAAGTCTGAATGCATTTAATTTGATTACGTAGAACCCTGTGACAAACCTTTTGCAGTTGTCGTGACTGTACAGAAAACGCGAGGACTTAAACAGCTACATTTTAAAACATCGTAATAAAATAAAATGGATCTCTACGTCTCTGTTTGAAATTATAACAACCACGTTTTGATCTCTTTAGGTGTAAGTTCATTCGAACATTGCACATATCGTAATAATTGTGTAAGTATAGCAACTAGGCTGACTTTCTAGTTTTGTTTCAGCTCACTCGCGTAATAATTGTTCGTAAGTATAAGAATCCTTCATTCACTCACTAACACTGTGCGAGTTTACTCAACTATTGCAAAAATTATTTTGATTATTGCTTGTAAGTTTAACAATAACATTCTGACTTTTGTGAACATATTCGTGTAATGCAGATATCACTACAATGATTATTGTTAGTAATGATATATAAACAAAATGTATTGTACAACACTCGACTTTTCAGAGTAACTACATTTACATTCACAAACTCATTGCTTACACAAACGAGGCACAAACCGATCGGTGTGTTTCTGGCAGATTTAGCTAAAATTATTTAAACTTATTTTAATGCGTATGTTATATACAATAATATCAAGGGAGATTTATAACAAGCCTGCAGTTTTTAGTTACTCTATACGTTAGCATTAAGTACAATGAAGAATATATATTCTATTATTCTACGTGACATTTGTCAAAACTGTCAATACAGAAATAACTTGCTCTGTTAGCTCCACGAGTTGCAGTGTAGAATCAATAACAGAATAAAAACAAAACCAACTGAGCTCTCTTGTAAGTTGACAACGTCAAATACTTTGATATAGAGGCTTTAAAACCAACATATCAATTGCTTTTCAAAACGTTAAGCTTAGCACAGTCTTGTTAGGTTCCAAGTACTCCACGTCATTGTTATGTTTACTCTTGTAATAGATCGCTTCAATAAAATTCAAATGACTGTTGTTTAACTATTTATGTTCATAATATCATATGGTGCTAAGCAATATATCATTGGAACATTATTAGAACCTTATTTTACTCAAGTTAATTTTACGGAATTCCCAGAGAATTCCATGTAACAAATTAAAGTGTGCATGTAAGAAAGTAGTCATTACCTTTCGTAGCTGGTGTTGTGAATGTTTACACACGTCAAAGAAACAGGATACTTTAACTGTTGTTTGAAGTTCATCAGGAATCATTATTGGTTTATCGCTTCAATCAGATCAATAAATAGTTTTAAGTCAAAATTTATTTTCGTTTTCGTAGTCCGAACTTTCAATTTAATTTTTTTTTTCCAATTATTGCATTTCTGTGATTATAAACGTAAATTTTAAGGGCAATTCTGGAAAAAAAAATGTTTCAAATCCAGAGTATTGCAGATAAATTACTATTTTTGTTGCTAAAAATTGTTAATGTTTTTACGCTTTTCTTGTTATGTGTTTACTTTTAAATCTATATAACATATTAGTTTATCAGATTAATGTAAAAACAATAAAACAGTTGTTGACCACCTCGGTTCCCATCGTTCATTAAAAGAAAATGATATACATATATGTACGTATGTTACGTTTTTCTTTCTTACCACTGTTTATTTAATCATAAATCTATACCTGACAAGTTTGTTTTCTTAATTATTTTGTTTTTAAACGATGAAAAATGATTTCTTTTAAAGATTTGCCCATTTAAAAAAGTTCTACATACTGGGGGGGGGAGTCTCATTTATATAGCCAGAAAAAACATGCAGGTCTTTCACGCGCATATCAAAGTACCTTTTTTTTTTTTTTTAAGATAGCAAAGAGAATGTTTAAACTTAATCAACCAGTTATGTATCGATCATCATCTGTTTATAAACATCTGCTTACTGGTTAGTGAGCCGGACTCTGACTCCAAGGGTCAACTTTGCCTCAAAAATTATGCACTTTGCTGCCATGGTAACAGTCAAATCCCACTATCTTATAGAGCGGGACGCGAATTGGTGGTGGTAAGTGTTATTGGCTTGATGCTTTCACTCTAAGCTACCAGGTAGGATTACTGATGTCCGATACAGGTAGTTTCTATGTAACTTTCTGCGAATATCCAAAAAAAACACACGCCATTTTTGTTTTGTAACAGACTGTTTGAACTAATAAAAAATACAAACTAAAAGTCCAACAGTTCTCTATAATTGCACTTATATAAACATTTGTAACTTACTCACCAAACTTTAATTATATACTGATTTATCATTATAATAGCCTTTTAAAATGTTAATTAATTTTATTAACGAATTGTAGTTTTAACAAGTTTGTGTTAAAAGGATCCATAGAAATAGACAATGCTTTGCCTATTCTGTTAGCAGGAAAGCTTCTTCAGCTCTTTTCCACGATGTGTGATAATAAACTTCAACCCCCCTTTTGTTAGAAATCGTTTCTTTTGTCAAACGCCTCTGACTACAAACGTTGTAAACCAACTACACTGAACCTCTGTCACAGTGAACATCCTATACGATTTTCTAAACCTAATTATTAGTTTAGTTACTTATTTGGTGTTGTTGTTTTAATACGTGTTAACGCCACAGACTTACCAAATTAGTACCGTGTAGCTTAAAGGTTGAACAAAAACAAATATATTCCTTCTTTTAGGTCGAATTATTATACGTGTTTGTGTGAATATCTCACCTATTAATGTTAACAGCAACAGGTTTATTGGAATGAAGTTGCGAGTCCACACGTTACGTAGTATGTGTAGAATTCATCAACTGTTGCGAACTGTCTCATAATAACGTCTTATCCAACGAAAGTAACTTTCATTTAACCTTTCATATTATTCATTAAGTCGTGTTCGTTATTAACTTTCTATTCTGTACGTGGATACTCTGTTATGACAACTATATTAGACTGTTACTAAAGACACCAATATAATTCAACGAGGAAACATTAACATTTTGAAACTAAGAACATTATATTCTTATGGGTTAAACCACGATTTAAATAAGTTTACTGCTTTAATTTGAGTAATAATTACTGTATTGCTAAGTTTTTTCTTTTTATATAACCTCTTTTTCATAAAAATAAGAAAACTGGCCTCCAAAACCCAGGGTACCTCCTATGATACCACATTATAGTATAGTTTGTACCCTGGGATCCTTTTAATTAGTGCAATATATTTTGTTTAATTTATCTTTGTTTCGGCTTGTTTTCTAAGTTATAACAAACTAATATAATTAGAGGTTTAAACTGCTGTTTTTAACGCAACCCTTCCGTGTGATTTTGTTTGCTTATATTTATCAAAATGTATTAATTTTCACTAATATATATGTATATATCATAAAATAATAAAACATGGGCGTCCGCAGAAGAAGTAATTGACTCCTTACATTCCACATAATATAGTAAGAATTATGACGTAAACATCGTCATAGTTAAAGTTTTAGCAATTTTCATTAAAACAGTGGATTTGTGTTCGAGTTTAAGCACACGTTACGTGTATTTTTTTAGTCTGTTGACTTACGTACATGTTTTGTCTCTCTCCACAAATATTTTTGTGGGCACTCTTGGTATGAATATAATGAGAAGCCTTTGTTCATAAAATATACAAAACTAACTTTTCAGAAAGTTTCACCTCAAACTTACTAAGACTTACCTTCTATCTTGATTAAATGTATCTAATATTGTCACTGTTGTGTCCGAATGAAAATTTCACTTGAAGAAGCGATCAGTAGCATTACAGACGACCACGTAAACTTTCTCTTTCTTGAAATTAGCGGGCTTATACTGCACAGCTTCGAGTTGTTTCTAGTAAGTTTGGCTTGACTTACATGAATTACAAACTCACAAGTTAGTTACTTTAAATTTCTGTTAGTACGCGGCGTTCTTGTCCTGACGGCGTCTCACTTTTATCATGTTTTGTCTTTTCTACACAGTTTGAGGCAAGTCTTAAGTCGGTCCCATGTCTCGTAAAATGCTTTATTAAGAAGCGTGCCACACCTGAGGAGCTCTTCCTATTGGCACACAGCTCTTGTGCTGAATGATACAGCCGAGATACAGTGTCTGTTTCTCCACAGTTGTTGGGCTAGTCTATTTTCTTATATTAGAGGTGATAGGTATTCAAGCTGCGCATTTAGAAGAAGCCGAAAAGCTGCACGCAGGTGAAACAAATAAAAAAAGATTAATTTTCACGCGGGGCGCAAGACTTGTGATGTAGAATGCGCTGAATATAAGCAAGACGTTTTATATATATAGTATTCGAAAGCAGGTAAAAATTATTTATTAGTTTTTCATTTGCTAAACGCCAGTAAAACCCAGGTAAGGTGATATAATACTTGTGAATATAATAGTAGTAATACTCATAAAAGCTATGATTGTATTGTATCCTTAGCGAACATATTAAGTTACCAGATTTCACATGTTAATGCTATAACGAAAGAAATAACGGTGTAAGAAATTATATGTTATTATAAGTATGAGAACAAGGCATTTTCTATGTTGAAGAAAAGAAACAACCAATCAAACGACCATACGTTTCACAACAGTAGTACAGTACCATGTCTACAGTCTTACAACGCTAGAAACCGGGTTTCCGATACTCGTGGTTAGCAAAGCACACACAGTCCATTGTATAGCTTTGTGTTTAACTTCAAAAACAAAACAAGCGGCATTTCGATGGCTAAAAAATTCTTCCACCAGTGCCCGGTGTAAACAGGTGGTTAGGGCGCTCGGTTCGTAATCTGAGGGTCACGGATTCGAATCCCAGTCACATCAAACTTGTTTGTCATTTCAGCCGAGGGGGCGTTATAATGTGACAGTCAGTCCCACTATTCGTGTGTGTGTTTTTTTCTTATAGCAAAGCCACATAGGGCTATCTGCTGAGCCCACCAAGGGGAATCGAACCCTTGATTTTAGCGTTGAAAATCCGTAGACATACCGCTGTACTAGCGGGAAGCTCCGTTAGTAAAAGAGTAGCCCAAGAGTTGGCGGTGGGTGGTAATGACTAGAGGGACGGTCCTCTAGTCTTAGATTGCTAAATTAGGGACAGCTAGCATAGATAGTCTTCGTGTAGCTTTTAACAAAATTCACAAACAAACAATCTTTCACAAAATGTTTTACTTCTTCACTCAGTAAATGTCTTTTTTACTATACAAATATTGTATGTTCATATATTTGTAGCCTCTTCTACCTTCTAAACATCGTCTCTCTGTCCTCAGAATTTTGTAACACTTCATAATAGGCTTACTTATAGCCAAGTTATTTGTTGTGTTCTCAATCAAGACATTCACAATGATGCCTGATCTCAATCGGAACCTTAAATAGTGCTGGGGCGTAATACAGCTGAATGTCTTCTTTTCTTAACGAGGGGGATGAAGTCACAGTCAGAAGACAATGAACATTTGTTATCGACGATTAGTTAATAATAATAACCATAAACATAATTATACAAGTGGGGACTTTTACCTTGCATGCTATTCACTTTGTTTTTGAATTTCGCGCAAAGCTACACGAGGGATATCTGCGCTAGCCGTCCCTAATTTAGCAGTGTAAGACTATAGGGAAAGCAGCTAGTCATCGCTACCCACTGCTAACTCTTGGGCTACTCTTTTACCAATCAATAATGGGGATTTATCGTCAAATTATAAAGCCCCCAAACCTAAAAGGACGAGCTTCTTTGGTGTGACAGGGATTCGAACCTGCTACCTTAACATTACGAATCGAGTGCTTTAACCGTCTGGCCATGCTGTTATTAAGTTTGGGCTCTCACATTAACTTACTTGTTTCCAATACTGACAAACATTTTTGAAGATGTTTAATCAAATGTTTATCAGTGTATAAAAAACACACGCCATGAAGATTTTAAGGGATTAAAACGTCAAAAACATTTTTACCCCTTTTATTTTGTTTATATTTGATACTATGAATATATTTAAATCACCAAAGCTTTTACTTGTTACTAATGATGTTTTTCTATTATTTTTAAGCCATATTTTCTTCAATGAAAAAAATAGATGATTTCTGAACACGTTTCTTGTGACTTCAGCTGGACACAATTCTCTTCAAAAACACTTTTACAATCCAAAGTCATCTTTTTATTCAGGCAGGTGTTTTTAAAATAAGTTCAGCACTGTTTCTTATTCAATCATTATGGCAAACACTCCTGATATTTATAGTTTAATAGGTCACTTATTCTTAAAATTTGTTTGTTTTTGAATTTCGAACAAAGCTACTCGAGGGCTATCTGTGCTAGTCGTCCCTAATTTAGTAGTGTAAGTAGTGTAGAGGGGAAAGCAGCTAGTCATCACCACCCACCGCCAACTCTTGGGCTACTCCTTTACCAACGAATAGTGGGATTGACCGTCACATTATAACGCCCCCACGGCTGAAAGGGCGAACATGTTTGGCGCGACCGGCATGTGAACCCGCGACCCTGAGATTACGAGTCGCACGCCTTAACACCCTTGGCCATGCCGGGCCATATACTTAATAAAGCACACAGAATAGCAAGTTTATAAATGGACATGTACAGATAGAAAACTTAAAACTAATTTCATGGGAAAAGTTCATAAACAAAACTGTAATATTTAAATAAAACGTAACAGTTACTTTACTCAAACATGATTTTTAATGTATAGAACTTTTCTCAACTTATTGTGTTTCCATAAAAAAAATCACAGATAAGCTAAATTAAAAAGTCTAAAACACATTAACAATATAGACAGTTTTCGATTAAATCATTTTCATCTTGAAAGGGCGTTAAATATAAACAAACCAAAAGGTTTGAAAGTTCTACATTGTTTATTATTATAAGCATGTGTTTATAAAGCGGGTAGTTGAAATGTACGCTACTGTGATGGAATTTTTACACAGATGCGAAATGCGACATCACGGGCAACATGTTTAGGTTTCATTTTTGTTTTTGCCATTTTTGCATAACTTACTCAAGGGCTGCCAACGTTAGTGGTCTCTAATTTGGAAATGGTATATGTTCGCGACTGATAGAATGGAAATAAATTTGACTTTACAATGCTACCATGAATACGTGTAGACGTGTAAAATAGAAATCCCAGGGGAAAATGTTCATATAGTGTTGTTGGTTGAAGTTAAGCACAAAGTTACCCAATGGGCTGTCCGTTCTCTGCCCACCAAAAAAACTGTTTTCAGCGTTGTCAGTTCGCAAACATACCCTGTGCCACTGGGTGATGTTGGTTGCACCGAAAAAATAATAATAGCGGAAAAATCAATTGGTAGTAAATATATAAAAGGATTTTTAAATAATAGTTATAAACAAGTTGAAGTTTTGTTTGCATATTTGCAGTTAAACAGAAATCTACACAAAGAACTATCTGTGCTCTGCCAACCACGGATATCGTAACCAGGTTTTTAGCGGTAAAAATCCCCCAAAATAACCACTGTCCCACTGGGTAGGGGATAGCATTTGTATAATGATATTGTTTAATGGGGAAGTGTTAAATGAATCCTTTAAAATTTAAGCACTACCACTCGCACAACGTAGCATCTATAAGTAACGGAACTCTAAGATCACGTTTAAGCAACGCCCATAATGACAGAGAGAAAACTATGATTTCTTAAAATCTTTCAACTCCAAAATTACTACAATGAAGCTGTAGGTTTAACCGGATCATTGCCAAATGATTGAAATAAAGGCTCAACTCGTTTACAAGTTTTCAGTTGTATACTGAATTCAACAACCCGGTTTTATAACAATTATGGCAGAAAGAACAAGAATTACAGAATCTTGTTTAACCGAGCACCTGACAAGTCTTCTAATTGGTCCGTTTGAACATAATCATGTAACACGACGTCCTCGTACAATAAAGCGTCTCTGGGAAGTTTATCAAGATGGGAGTTCTAAAACTAGCATCACTGTCACACGCAGAAGTTTGTTACAATGGAAACCCACTGTCCAGTAATAGTACGTTATTATGGACATCATACTAGGCACAAATGATGACAAATGAAGTTCATCTAAGGACAGCATGGGACCTGGAAACATCATTATTATAAAATGCGATTAACCCTCGTTACCTACAACCTTCTGCTGAACAAGTTTGTTTAAATGTACTTCTTCACGCACAAATTGTAATTAACTCCTTTTTTAATTATCATCAAGAGAATCAAACACAACTTAATCAGCTAAAAGAATAGAGTTTATCTTTTATGTTTAACTAGAAACTTCTATATGATACAATTTTCTCAAGTGCTTGAAAAAGAAAACAGACTGAGCATTTAATTACTACTTTCAGTTCCAGAAATCTAGCTTTTTCTTCAAAATCTAATTTAAAATTCCCTATAGATCTGTTTTGTCGAATGCATGTTAACATTTCACTGTATCACACTTTGTATTTTTAAAGGCAAGTAGTTTTATTTGTTTCTAATTTTAAGATCGTCCGTTTTAGTAATGTTTATTCGTCACAAACCTGAAACATTTGGTACGTTTGATTCCTAAATAAACTTTAATATTTTATTCAGTGACATTTTATAAAGTTTAGTGACTTTATACTATGTCTAAAGTTTACGATAATACTCACAATTCAACGTTATGACACTAGGGTGAATTGTGTCATTCCCTTTTGTCTACTGTCAGAGAAACTTTCTATAACACGATATGTATTTGACACACCATTAACATTTCCACATTCCTTTCTTCAGTTTTTTTAAAATAAAGATATTAAAAGCATTTAGAGTGGCTATTTTTGGCCTCGTACTGCGCTTATAATATCAGTTTTCCTTTGTTATTCCTAACAAAGCTCTTGATAGTTAGGTTTTATTTACTTTTCTTCTTCAGAAAGATCAGTGACTGCAAAGAGCAATTAAAGATTCTTGATGATGAATGGGGTTCAGCATCTTTAAGGCCAAGGTTCTGGTAGAGCCATAGATCAGAGATCCATAGTCGAGTTTCGATCGAATAAAAGCACAATATATCTTTAGCGTAGAACAACGATTCGCTCCCCAAGTGGTGGAAGAAAGGGCATGGACGATGTTCAGTGCTCTTGTACATTTGACCCGAAGTTGCTTGATGTGTGGTATAAAGGTTAGCTTATGGTCAAAGATAAGCCCCAAGAACTTTGTCTCAGTGACCACAGGCAGCACAACTTCACCGATACGGAGTTCAGGATGAGGGTGAATACCCCGTTAGCGGCAAAAGTGCTTGCAAACGGTTTTAGAGAGAGAGAAATTAAAGCTGTTTGCTGTGATCCACTTCAGTAAACAATTGAGAGCTGTCTGTAGCTGCTACTCAAGATACCTCATGTTCGACGACTAATATGAGATGTGAAAGTCGTCGGCATAGAGACCGTTTGCAGCAGTGAGAAGGATTGTTCAGTGACGGCATTAATTGTTATATTAAAAAGTGTTACCCTCAAAACACAGCTCTGAGAAACTCCAAGCTCCTGTGGAAAAGAACTGGAAAGTGTCGAACCCACACGTACCTGGAATCTCCTGTCTATTAATGTTTTTTTTAAAAAAAGGGCAAATGGCCATGTAACCCATATATCGTAAAATGCCATATCTCCATGTTGTATCATAAGCCCTCTTAATTTCAAACAATATTGATACAAGATGTTGTCGTTTGAGAAAGGCTTTTCTGATTGACGTTTCAAGTCGAATAAGGAGGTCCACGGTGGAGCCCTGGCTTCGGAATCCACACTGGGTGGGTGAGAGGAGGTTGTTTGATTGGAGAAACCAAACAAGACGAACATTAATTACCTTCTCTAAGGTCTTACAGACACAGTTCGTCAAAGCAACTGGACAATAGTTTGAAGGAATCTTGGAATCCTTCCTAGGCTTTGAGAAATGCAGGCCAATAGCCTGGCGCCAGCATCAGGAAAAATATTCTCCTGTCAGATATGGTTAAAACAATCAGAATAATAGCAAGAAAAGCAGGAGATAGATAGTGCAGCATTTCATAGTGTGCATCATCAGGTCCAACTGATGTACTGCCAGACTGATGAAGGGCCAGTTTGATTTCCACCAAGGTAAAGGAATAATCATAGTCATAGGAAGAATCAGCTCAAAAGGAAAGAGGTGATGGCTCTGCCCGAGTCTTGATCGCTTTCACCTAGAGTATCGGCGATGCTCCGGGTATCAGTCACTTCCTGGCCATCAGAAAGCAAGATCGAGGAGGGGACAGAATTATATTGCTCACTGACCTTTCGAATTTTGTCACATATAGCTTTGGAACTGGCGATAAAAATATCCTGGTTGCAAACTTAATTCAAGATTCCTTCTGGCTTTGACGTCTTACCAACTGAGCATGTGCACAAGCCTGCTGGAAAGCGATGCGATTCAAGAGGGTGGGACATGTGCAGAAAGTGTTCCAGGCCCTTTTTTGAACCTTCAGTGCTATGCAGTAGGCAGGATTTCACCACGGAGGAGGATATAGTGGAAAACGTATCGAAGTTTTAGAAACACATTGAGCAGCTGTTTGTATAATACATTCAGTCGTCTATTGATGGCTTACAGACGATGGCAGGATCAAGTTCTGAAAGAGGGTCAGCTTGCATGATTCAGCCTCCACCGGGGCACATGGGTCGGGTGGCATCGACCACGGCCACTAGGTTTTAGAAACGTTTCTCATGAGGAAAGACATGCAGAATGGTAGGAAGCAATCAGTGTTTTCATGTCATTCAGATTAAAATGTAAACCTCAACAGATCCATTGTATCAAGGGAGCCATTTTTATTCGTGTGTAAGCGAATTGGTGAGGAGCCCTTCTGTTTACGACCACGTTTTTTTCTTTATTGTCTTTATTCGAGGGAAATCTGTTGATCTCCATGGATCTTGCTCTGGGTCTATTGGGCAAGTCTTTGCTGTTGGGAGAAAATTCCAGTGAATGAGGACGTGAACAAATGATCATTTTGCACCTTGGAGCCAGGAGAAGAAGATATATCCGAGGAAACGCCTGTACCCGGAACCAAAGGAAGTGGATCTTGGTATTTGATGGAATGGATGTAAAGAGCATAGATAGGTGTCAAGTTGATTCATCTACATTTTTAACCAAGGAGGTCAAAACACTTCTTATTTGTTTTGAGAATGATTTTTTTGGAGGGACAGAGAGATCTGTTTGCATTCCCACTGTAGTAGTGGAATGAAGTGTAGCAGCATACGTCCGAGATGAAGTGGTGGAAAGCAACTTTCCAGCCTCAGGATAAGTAATGTTATGATTAGTTTTAAGACGCTGCACCTCTTTTTATTCCAACCATTCAGGACAAGAAAGAAAGTAGGACTTTTGAGAGTCATTGCAATTTACACAATGAGGGTTCGTTTCACAATCATAGACATCATGGTTTTTGCCACCGCAAAGAGCACCCATCAAGGAACCACGACATTACATCTTTGGGTGACCAAAGCGCTGACACTGGAAACATTGGAGATAATTTGGAATGTATGGCCGAATCCTGCAATTTAGATAGCCTGCCTTGATAATGGCAGGTGGACGTAATAATGTAATTATTATGAGAACATTGGTCGGCATCGTAATTCCATCTTTGATAGTGGAAATATGCTTCACTGCAGAAACACCTTGAATGGAGAAACCACTGAGAATCTCTGACTTTGGGATGTTCTTCAAATCCCTCTCAACAATAACTCCTACTGATCAATTCAAAGTAGCATGAGATGTAATCTCAATAAGCATATCCCCAGTTGCCTTTGAATGCATGAGGAGTTTACTGTGTTGAGATGTGGATGTTTCCACCAATATGTCACCAGAGCAAAGCTTCTTTACTGACTTTAGAGAGCTAACACGTCCCTCTAGTCCCTTCTGAAAGAAAAAGGGAGACATTTCCCTAAAGATTTGGCTAAAAGAGAATGCAAAATAAGAAAATGAGGTGGAACAGGTGTTACAGATATTGAAGATTGCTGCTCTGAATCTTCAAGACGTAGTCATTTAACTATGGACTGTTTTTTATTATTTCCTTTAAGCTTTTATTTTAAGGATCAATAATGAAAAAAGGAACATTTCGGGGTTCACTGATCCAACTCATTATGAAGCCCTATGAGGAGACGCACTACAATGTCAAACAAGAACACTTCAGCAACGCCAGGGTTTTATAAGCACTATACCCAAACATCACTATCAGATACAATGTCCAAAACACCTGTTGAGAACATCTAACACTGGTACTTGGTTGAACCTACCACAAGTGGGCTAGCCGATTGACCCAAAGGGGGGCCACCCGTCTACAGGAATTCAACATCAGCCACAATGATCTTCCCCTCCCCTTTACGAGTCGCCACTTACGGCAAACATGAGTGTGGATGTTTAGATCCCAGAGGATGTAAACATAGAATAGAACCTTCCCTGGAAGGTCTCCTCATCAGGAGATGCACAGGAGACGTACAAGAATATGTACCGAGTGGAACACATTTCTTTTCTCTGGTAAAAATACCAAAAACTGTAGATGAATAACAGCTTGACAGAAAGACATATTGTCTCTAGTAGCAATACCAAACTGTTGTAGAAGAACAACTTTTCAGAAAGACATTTTTTTACTAACAATTACAAATACTGTAGATGAACAATAGCTAAATCCAAAGACATTTTATCTCTAGAAACAATATTAAAAAAATGTATATCAACAACAGTTTTAGAATAAGACATTTTTCTTTTGTAACAATACCAAACTGTTGTAGATGAACAAAAGCTTGACAGAAAGACATTTTACTCTACAAACAATACTAAACTGTTAAAAATGAACAACAGCCTGACAATAAGCGTTTTTTCTCTAGTAACAAGAACAAACTGTTGTAAATGAATAACATCTTTTCAGAAAGACATTTTTTTTCACTAGCAATACCAAACTGTTTTACGTAACAATAGTTTGAAAAAAAAATATTTTTTCACATAACAATACCAAATCATTGTAGATGAGCATAGCTTGATAGTAAGACACATTTTTTTTTCTGTAATAACAATACCAAAACTGTTGTGGATTAACAACAGCTTGATAGTAAGACACATTTTTTTTCTGTAGTAACAATACCAAAACTGTTGTAGATGAACAACAGCTTGATAGTAAGACACATTTTTTTTCTAGTAACAATACCAAAACTGTTGTGGATTAACAACAGCTTGATAGTAAGACACATTTTTTTCTGTAGTAACAATACCAGACTGTTATAGATGAACAACAGCTTGATAGTAAGACACATTATTTTTTCTGTAGTAACAATACCAGACTGTTATAGATGAACAACAGCTTGATAGCAAGACACATTTTTTTTCTGTAGTAACAATACCAGACTGTTGTAGATGAGCAACAGCTTGATAGTGAGACACATTTTTTTTCTGTAGTAACAATACCAAAACTGTTGTAGATGAGCAACAGCTTGATAGTAAGACACATTTTTTTTCTGTAGTAACAATATCAGACTGTTATAGATGAACAACAGCTTGATAGTAAGACACATTTTTTTTCTGTAGTAACAATACCAAAACTGTTGTGGATGAACAACAGCTTGATAGTAAGACACATTTTTTTCTGTAGTAACAATACCAGACTGTTATAGATGAACAACAGCTTGATAGTAAGACACATTTTTTTTCTGTAGTAACAATACCAGACTGTTGTAGATGAACAACAGCTTGATAGTAAGACACATATTTTTTCTGTAGTAACAATACCAGACTGTTGTAGATGAACAACAGCTTGATAGTAAGACACATATTTTTTCTGTAGTAACAATACCAGACTGTTGTAGATGAACAACAGCTTGATAGTAAGACACATATTTTTTCTGTAGTAACAATACCAAAACTGTTGTGGATGAACAACAGCTTGATAGTAAGACACATTTTTTTTCTGTAGTAACAATACCAAAACTGTTGTAGATGAACAACAGCTTGATAGTAAGACACATATTTTTTCTAGTAAAAATACCAGACTGTTAATGATGAACAACAGCTTGATAGTAAGACACATATTTTTTCTAGTAAAAATACCAGACTGTTAATGATGAACAACAGCTTGATAGTAAGACACATTTTTTTCTGTAGTAACAATACCAAAACTGTTGTGGATGAACAACAGCTTGATAGTAAGACACATATTTTTTCTAGTAAAAATACCAGACTGTTATAGATGAACAACAGCTTGATAGTAAGACACATTTTTTTTTCTGTAGTAACAATACCAGACTGTTATAGATGAACAACACCTTGATAGTAAGACACATTTTTTTTCTGTAGTAACAATACCAGACTGTTGTAGATGAACAACAGCTTGATAGTAAGACACATATTTTTTCTAGTAAAAATACCAGACTGTTAATGATGAACAACAGCTTGATAGTAAGACACATATTTTTTCTAGTAAAAATACCAGACTGTTAATGATGAACAACAGCTTGATAGTAAGACACATATTTTTTCTGTAGTAACAATACCAAAACTGTTGTGGATGAACAACAGCTTGATAGTAAGACACATTTTTTTTCTGTAGTAACAATACCAGACTGTTATAGATGAACAACAGCTTGATAGTAAGACACATTTTTTTTTCTGTAGTAACAATACCAGACTGTTGTGGATTAACAACAGCTTGATAGTAAGACACATATTTTTTCTAGTAAAAATACCAGACTGTTAATGATGAACAACAGCTTGATAGTAAGACACATATTTTTTCTAGTAAAAATACCAGACTGTTAATGATGAACAACAGCTTGATAGTAAGACACATATTTTTTCTGTAGTAACAATACCAAAACTGTTGTGGATGAACAACAGCTTGATAGTAAGACACATTTTTTTTCTGTAGTAACAATACCAGACTGTTATAGATGAACAACAGCTTGATAGTAAGACACATTTTTTTTTCTGTAGTAACAATACCAGACTGTTGTGGATTAACAACAGCTTGATAGTAAGACACATATTTTTTCTAGTAAAAATACCAGACTGTTAATGATGAACAACAGCTTGATAGTAAGACACATTTTTTTTCTTGTAGCAATACCAAAACTGTTTTGGATAAACAACAGCTTGACAGAGAGACATTTTTCCCTAGCAACAATACCAAACTGTTGTGGATGAATAACAGCTTGACGGAAAGACATTTTGTTCTCTAGTAATTATAGCAAGCTGTTGTTGGTAAACAACAGCTGGACAGGAATACAATTTGTTCTGTAAGAACATTATAAAACTGTAGTAGAAGAAAGAGCGACAGAACAAATCGAGTCGAAAACAGTTGTTCATGTTTCCACTCACTTAGTGCATATACTTTTTGTCTGGTGTTCGCGACAACTTGGTGGTTCTTTAAATAAAAAATAAAAATTACATATTAAAAAAACAAACCCCATCCATACACAGAGTAAAAGATGTCGATCTAATCCTTTTTATATTTATTCAGCATATGAACATACAAAATTTACCAGAAAACAAAATCGATTACGGAGACTTAAATAAAGTTTAAAAACGCAACTTTTCTATAAAATGAATCATCTGAGTTTACTAGTGATTTTATCAATGCTTATCTTACATATTAAGCCCCAATAAGTAGCTGAAACTGAAATAATCAAAAAAAAGAAGAGGAGATTGTTGTTCGGACAGATCACATTTCTGAAACTTTCCAAATTTTACAGCTCTGTATATCAGTGAGCAGTCCTGACCCGTTCTCTAAATCACTGTCAAAATTCTATAATCCTTAAAAGAAACTACTTATTAGAAGTTATAAACTACTTATTATAAGTTATAAAAACAAGCGGCTCAGTTTTATCAGACAAGTTGTTGATGTCCACATCTTCTTTAACTGTCGAACTTTTTATTACGACTATAAACGTAAGTGTTCTTTCATCTTCTTTGAAATCTTGATCAAGAGCTTACCGTAAAGTTTCCATGACTTTTTATTGAGCATAGGTAATATTTAGTTTAAAGTATATCGATTCCACGTCGTTATTTTTTTTGTCTAATTTTAATTATACCTATGAACGATGCACGACTTGTGATCATGAGGGAATGTTTGAGAATTAGTTCGTACTGAATGATGGTGTCACGTTTTGGATGTAGTTACAAATAAGAATAAGTATCACGTATTAATGAACTATCCCGAAATCATGATTTTTATAAAATTATTGTATCGATTGTAGTTATCTTTATAAGCGTAAAGAAATGGACAAGCACGTGTACACGCTTACGTATACGTGGCTTGTTCTTTGGGTTTTGTTTCGTATTTTAGAGCTGTTTTTGTTGGAGAAAGAATGGGATTTGTTATTATATGTCCATGTTCAATATACTGCTTCGTAATATAAAAAAAAAAACGTTTATTTTAGATAAATACATTGTTACTGGCCCAGCATGGTTAGGTGGGTTAAGGCATTCGACTCGTAATCTGAGGGTAGCGGGTTCGAATCCCCATTGCACCAAACATGCTCCCCCTTTCAACCTTGGGAGCTTTGTAATGTGACCGTCAATCCCACTATTCTTTGGTAAAAGAGTATCTCAAGAAATAGCGGTGAGTGGTGATGACTTGCTGGCGTCCCTCTAGTGTTACACTGCTACATTAAAGACGGCTAGCGCAGATAGCCCTCGTGTAGCTTTGCATGAAATTTCAAAAAACGAACAACAACAGTAACATTGAAAGTGGAAAAATTTAATATAATTTTTACGATTTATACATATATTTCACACGTATTATTTTGTTTATTGTGATTTAATTATACGTGTACGCTATATGTATCATGCGTTCGAATTTTATCAAAGACCCAATCTGCTTAACAATTCAAACCTTGCTTAATCATCAACAAACATTATTAGGTCTAACTGTCTGCTAACTACTTATGCCAGATATAAATCTTATTACAAAAAGAGAAGAGTATTAAACCTTTCCATACAGAATGTTTTCCACTGAAGGAAAAAGTATTCACTTTATCAGATGACACTGAAGGTGTGAAAGCAGAAAAACAACGTTCCCACGTCAGCTGGTTCTGGGTTAACCTCAGGAGTTCTATTTTTTTTTTATTGTTTATTTAAATGTCACATAAACTATTTTGTGTCTGCAGTTTACATTTTAAACAGTTTAAATGTTTAAACTGAAGTCGAAGAGATTATACGAATGAGAAAAAAAATACAGAAAGTTTTATAATGTCAAGTGGAAGTTCCGTTGCAAAAAATACATCATTACAATGGAAGTTCCGTTGCAAAAAATACATTACAATCACAGCGAGAACAGTCGGCCGATTCGGAAACGAGGAATAAAAATTTTAAGCCATCAAAAACACAATACTGACATTCCTTTGATATATACGACAGAAATAAATCTTGTGTTTACATGTACTTAAGTTGCTATTTGTTGCATTTTCTGAACGAATCTTATTAACTCTGTGATTACGCTGAGCAGGACGTCCACTGATCCTAAAACCTTAGAATTGAATGCAAAGTACATGATGTGAAATGCCGTACACATTACATCTGCCATATCCAATGTCAACGAAGCTTTCTGCCAAATATTAAGACATATCAGGTCAGATAGGGTAATAGAGATTTATAAGGATATATACGTTATTTATACCACCAGTTTTCATGGACAAATACTATTCCGGTATCAACTAGATCAGTTAAGTGAATTGTACTTGTTACCAATTTTATTTTGGATAAAGGGTAAAAACAGAATATATTTTTTAATTTTCGTTTACTGTTAGCACCAATTATGTGTTTTTTATGATTATTTTATTTGAATTAGCTTTACTGTCATTCAGAAAAATTGGTGATGTTAGCTTTAAACAGTGATCTATGCGCCCTCTAGGCACACTCACAAATTTTAGAATCAATAGCCATGTTTATTTATGTGCTTTGTACAAAACTTCTAAGTTTTAATTACATTAAACTTGACAATTAACAGAAAATCCGATATTCAAGAAGATATATATTGTTTTAATCTGTGACATACACATTTTCTCGGTTTGCCTTCCTGTCCCCCGATAGTAGAGCGTCAACTCTACGGATTTAACACTCTGAAATCAGGCGTTCGATTCCCTGCGGCGGACTCAGCAGACAGCCCAATGTGGCTTTTCTGTAAGAAAACACATACACTCAACAATTATAAAAAAATTTCATGCAAGAACCTACAAAAACTTAGAGAATATCTCTCGCTGTTTGCTTCAAAAAATGTTTGGTCTTAATTTAATAAATACTGTCACCCGCTGTTACAGCAGTAAGTCTATGGATTTACAACGCTAAAATTAGAGATTCGATTTCCCTTGGTGGACTCAGCAGATGGTGCGATGTGGCTTTAATATAAGAAAACATAATTTAATACTCTTTGAGTTTTAGCAATATTAAAGGAAAGTTTAAAATAAATCGGTTTTTGAGTGATGTTATATTCACACGACACCTTCTTCCTTCCTAAATATATCACCAAAAACGTAAGAAAATTTATTTTGTGGAAATACTCTTGAAAAGTGCCTTCTTAAATTATTTAGTAAGCTCGTGCTTATTTCCTTAAATGAAATTATATTGTATGATGACTTGAAATAATGTAATCCATATTTGAGGGAAGTAGGATTGCACAACATGAAATTGAAATTCAAACTGGATTAATGCAAATTATCTGGGACAATAATATCATATATATTGATCCAAAATCATAGTAAAGGTTTGGGATAATTTCATTTAGTATCTTAAACGTGGAAGACAAATGATTTAAAAGATTCTCGAGATGAGGGTGAACTGTAACAAAGGAGCCATTCAGTGGTACAACAAAGGTATAAGTAAAGTCTCAGATTAGCTAAGAACTACAATAGATAAGTTTCATCCTTCCTGATTTATGACTTCATGTTTTTGCTTTTTTTTGCCTTCCCATCAAAAACTGCAGCCTGATGCCGTGACAGACACAGAAGTCAGAGGAACGGCAGTGTGATATCATTTCCAGAAGCACAAATCGAGAGAGGTGGACTTTGACTGATAGCGTTCGAGATTCCTGCCATTTCCATAAGGCACGACTTGTTCATATTTCTTTCGATCTTGGTGTTGTGGTTCACACCATACTCATTTTCTAATAACTTAAACTTTCCTCACATTTTTCCTTTTTTATGCTTATATTAATGCAATGTTTTTCCTTTACTCTATTATATATTTCTTTTCTTACTCCTCCATCGTAATGTTATGTATTTTTTGTATTATTTGCATGTTTCTTCCTTTATTAATACTAACTTTCATTTTCCCTCCGAGGATTTTTTTTTTATTTACCTCCCATTATTACTTCGCGAGGTTTTCTTCCACGTTTTCCAGTTTTCTTATTTGTAGTTTATTTTCATGGGGTCATTTTCTTCAACGTTATATATTGTTTTTCAGTCGTTATTTTTAAATAAGGGAAGAAATCGCTTATAGAAGTACAGCATGCAGTGAATCCTGCTCTGATAACAGTTGAAGAAGCTTGCTGGTTATAGGTTTGGAGTCATTACTTCGAGAGTACTTACTGACTTTCTATTGTAAAAATGTCATATAAGCTAGTCAATGTCTAAAGCTCGCAACTTATATAAACAAATGAAAGTTGAAGGAATACACAAATCTACGAGGGCACTTGTCAGAATTCGTCAGTTCCATTAAGCACTTTTTTGTATTTAATAAACGTATGGTATCTTTTTTCTATATTTCTTCTCTATAAAAAAAATCTAAACTTTTTGCGCTATTTTACGATGTTTATCTCTTCCCCGCGGCACAGCGGTATGCCCGCAAACTCAGAGAGCTATACACCGGGTTTCGATACCCGTGGTGGGCAGAGCACAGTTAGCCCAGTGTGCAGTTTGTGCTTAATTTCAAATTTACACAGATAGTTCATTATGTAGCTTTGCGCGTAACAACAAACCAACATTTTTAAATATTTGTTCGCCACTTTTCTCTTCTCATTCGGAAGTTTATAAAACATGGAACAACTATCAACTTTCCCTTTCATGAGTAGAAATGAACTCATCTGTTTTAAGGTATATTTCATGAGTAGAATTGAACTCATCTGTTTTAAGGTATATTTCATGAGTAGAATTGAACTCATCTGTTTTAAGGTATATTTCATGAGTAGAATTGAACTCATCTGTTTTAAGGTATATTTCATGAGTAGAATTGAACTCATCTGTTTTAAGGTATATTTCATGAGTAGAATTGAACTCATCTGTTTTAAGGTATATTTCATGAGTAGAATTGAACTCATCTGTTTTAAGGTATATTTCATGAGTAGAATTGAACTCATCTGTTTTAAGGTATATTTCATGAGTAGAATTGAACTCATCTGTTTTAAGGTATATTTCATGAGTAGAATTGAACTCATCTGTTTTAAGGTATATTTCATGAGTAGAATTGAACTCATCTGTTTTAAGGTATATTTCATGAGTAGAATTGAACATATCTGTTTTAAGGTATATTTCATGAGTAGAATTGAACTCATCTGTTTTAAGGTATATTCAGGTAATATTTCCACTTTTTTTCCGTCGGTGTTAACTATGTGACTAGTTACATCAGTATAACCGGACGTAGAAAGGTTGCAAACATGTACTCTTTTGATTATGAAAAGGTTATATACCAGTGAATATTTAGCTTGAACTAGTTTGACCTTGTGTCTGTGTCTATCCTCTTGGATGGAGTAAGCATATCTCAGGGAGGGACACGGTTAGTTAATAAGTTAATGAGTTGATGAAGGTTTTTCTTCGATATCTTATTTGGAATAATCATTCACGTAGGTAACTTAAAGAATGTGGGATACCACACAACAAAACGTTTCTAACTTGGTATTTCTTTATTTTTTCTTCTATCCTTACCCTGTATTGACATGCTTGTTCAGTCTTGTCTTATGTGTACTCTTATAAAAGGTCTCATTTTTTCCGCAGTAGTGTATGGAATTATCCAGTTAGTAAAACATAAGATTTAGTATAAGAAAAGATCCTGTTTTAGTTATTTTCTGAGTTGTTCCTTTTTCATTTCAGTAATGTAGATATGTTATTTTTAGTTTATTTTTAATTTCGTGCAAAGCTTCACCAGGGATAATTTCGCTGGCCGTTTTGAATTTAACAATGATAGACTAGAGGGAACGTAGCTAGTCAACATCACCCACCGCCAACCCCTGCTCTACCCTTTTACGAACAATAATGGGATTGATCGTAACATTAATACGCCCCCACGATTGAGCTTTATTTTTATCTACGAATCAGTGCACCTGAACACCACATATTTTCTAATTACTTCTCTATATTTCAAATACACAATTATAAACATCTACGCGCATAATTATAAATATCTCCAACGAAACTTTTAATGAAATCATATTATTAAATCAATTTCTCAACGATGTGTAGACGTCTTTGATAATACCGACCACTTGAAAATTAAACCAAGTGTATTTTGTTTATTATCAATACATTTAGAAATTCCATTTTGTATGCCTGTATTGTACTTAAAGATTATTATTGTATAAACTGTCAAAAATACCAGAAATACTTTGCTTTCTGAAAGTACTCTTCGTGTTCGAGAATCTATATAGATGAAAATTAATTCATAACAACAGTGTGAGATACAGCCTTTCCTGTCTTTATATTCTAACATATACTTGAAGCAACTTCAAGAGAAGAACTGGGAACCTTGACAAGACATATAACATAGTTTTCTCTGACTTTCATCGCGTTATACCTTGTCAAAGTCACTTACTAGAAAGCAGTTATACGAAGGTCATGGTTCAACAAGGATTTCTCTGTCTCTTGCAACTATGTTCTTTCTTTTCTACTTCTAACTTTCTACGTAGAATTTATGAGAACGCGCTCTAAGCTAGTCAGGTCATATATTTTCTCTTATATTCTCTGCCGGCAGTCAGAACAGTTCCACCTGCATCTTAGAATAATAATAATAATAAAAAGAGTTGTTTGTAATAATAATAAAAAGAGTTGTTTGTACAATCAAATCATTGCATTAATCTTAGAACACCTCTTTCTTATTCCCTAGCAAACAAAGCAATAAATTTTAAGGAATTCTAGAACAGATATAAGATGGCTGTTGAAAATAAAAAGGCAAGAAAACCGTTCGTATTTATAACGTTATGAAAATACAATTATTAATCGAAACTTTACATTCTTTGGTTTGAATTTTGCGCAAAGCTACACGAGGACTATCTGCGCTAGCCGTCCCAAATTTAGCAGTATAAAACTAGAGGGAAGGCAGCTAGTCGTCACCACTCACCGCCAACTCGTGGGCTACTTTTTGCCAACAAATAGTGGGATTGACCGTAAATGTATAACGCCCCCACGGCTGAAAGGGCAAACACGTTTGGTGTGATGGGGATTCGAACCCGCGACGCTTGAATTACGAGCTGAGTGTCTTAGCCACCTGGACATATTATCTGTATTATTTGGAATCGAGCACAAAGCTACACAATTTATTACCATCTGTGCTCTGCCCAGTATGAGTAACAAATATAGCGATTTAAAACAACTAAAAATTAGAGAAACTGATTAACAAATTATTTTTTTTAAAATTCGTCTAATAAATTTTGTAGACCACGCATCAAACCTCATAACTTGTTGTAAACACTTGCCTTATTTAATATAGTGCTGTTCATCGTTGTACTTATAAAACTACTTCGAAATGATAGTTCAGGTTAATGGAAAAAATTAATGGTCTAAATTTTATACTATGTTCAAGTATCCTATCAGAAAATTTCTGTTTCAGTCGAATTTTTTATATTTTAAATATAATTATAAATATAACGCGGATTTTTTTTAGAATTCAACTTAACAAACGCACTATGTCAATATTTAGTTTTAAATAACCAAGTCGTAAATAAAACACAACCAATATAGAACTAAAATATAAAATCAGCTTGTAAACTCCACAAAAAGGCCCGGCATTGCCAGGTGGGTTAAGACGTTCAACTCGTTATCTGAGGGTCGCGGTTTCGAATCTCCATCACACCGAACATGCTCGCCCTTTCAACTGTGTGAGCTTTATAATGTGACCGTCAATTCCACTATTCGTTGGTAAAAGAGTAACCCAAGAGTTGGCGGTGGGTGGTAATGACTAGCTGCCTTCCCTCTAGTCTTACACTGCTAAATTATGGAATGCTAGCGCAGATAGCCCTTGTGTAGCTTTGCGCGAAATTAAAAAAAATTAACCTGAATGGTCCAGATGGCTTCCAACGTTACTGGGACAATAAGGATATCCCACCGGAGACATTTTCTACACGACACAGTGATCTGGGGTGCTTTTTACTTCCGTGGAATAATGGAGCTTCATGTTATACAGGGACATCTGGCTACATAGGGCATGTTGGAGAGAGCATCCTTATTGACTGAAGGCCCTCACTTGTGTAGAAATGACTGGATCTTTCAGCAGGACAACGCTGTAATCCATAATATCCACAGGTCAAAGGACTTTTTCATAGCGAATAAGGTGATTTTTTTTTTTACCATCCAGCGTGTTCACCCGAACTGAACCCCATTGAAAATGCTTGGTGATGGATGGCAAGGGAAGTCTATAGAAATAAACGTTAATTCCAAAAAATGCCTTCTGCAAATGTTTATATCGACATATCGACCATGGCAAAGCGAATATTTGAAGTTATTTGCAATGATGGTCGTGCAACTTACTACTGAGACCTCTTGTTGGGCATTTCCTACCCTGTTTAGGATTTCTTTTTGGTATGGTCTGAAACTTTTGACCAACTAGTATTTAGGCTAATTTCATAGTGTTTACATTTTCCCTATTAAATGCTACAAAAGTTTTTTTTATTTTTATATTCCCTCTTTTTATTTTCATATTTCGAAGCTCTACTAAAATAAGTGGTTGATTCTGACAACGCAAAATGTATTTTTTCTTTATGTTCATTGGCCGTAAGATTTTTACCAGCAGTGAACATGCAAATTTATCAATTAATATACATTTACTTTATTCATCTTTACAAGTACATGAGTGACGTTAATTTGATCACAAATGAGCTTCAAATTTGATACTTACGTAAAACACACTGAATATAAAGCATCTACAAATATATTTACTCGAGGAAAAAAAATGATTAGTTGTTAAGTTGTTGTTGTTGTTTTGAATTAAGCACAAAGCTACACAATGGGCTATCTGTGCTCTGCCCAACACGGGTATCAAAACCCGGATTTTAGCGTGTAAGTCCGCAGACATACCGCTGAGCCACTGGGGGGCTAGTTGTTAAGTAAGGATAATTTAGGTGTATTATATATATATCCTAAAATTTATTAAAGTAAATAACTCAAAATATTTTAGAAAGAGATAAGATGGAATTTTATGGGATACTATATATATATATATTTCAATTTATCCCTAGAATGTCAAGGGTAATCAAAATGTTAATACTTTATTTTACCTTAGCGATGGGCCCAGCATGGCCAGGTAGTTAGAGCGCTTAATTCGCAATTTTAAATATCTAGGATATTTAACTTCCATTTTTTAAGAAAAATCCAGAATATAGAAGAAAACTTTCTGAGACGTTTTCCGAGGAAGCTTGTTGTTTTGGTTCTGTTCTTGTGACGTCAGATCTTCTTACTTCATTCACAGAATTTCTTGTTCTTATAGAAGAAAGCCCTGGTTAGATAGGGAATACAATTATTTTGTAGCCTTAAGTCAAAAGGCCTATTGGTCTATTTGTGATAGCTATGAATACGTAAAAGATAATGAAACACAAACTATTTCAAGTACAAAAGAAGGTATTATTGTATAGAAGTCTTCTTGTCTTTAAGTAGAGGTTCCTCATTTCTCCTATTTGAAACTTTATTTATGTTCAACTGATTGAGATGTAAGGTCAGATGGGCTGTTTTCTTACCTTTACACTTGTAGCACTTGTTGCTTTACTATTAATATGTGCACAATCTTCTCATTTTCTTTTCAAGGTTTCTGTCTCTTATTGAAACTAAGTGTCAAAATAATTGAGTAGAATCTGTTAATTCAAGTCTGATCTGAACAAATGGAAGACATGCTGGTCCTGATGGCGTCACTTATTCAATATTTGGTTATGAATTTCCATAAGTACACCAACTTACAAGAGTTCTTTCTAACACCTCCTGGGATACAGACCATAATAATCTTCAGATATCTTGCCTCAAGTTCATACATTCTGAAGCTGAATACGGCTGCTCTTTGGTTTTTCCCCTTCTTCATCCCTTCTAAATAGACTTAGTGTGATACAGAATATTGACTGATGAAGTTACTTAGATGCTTGAAATATACAATATTCTTGATTAGTACTGTTTTAAGTCTTTCATGCTTACAGGAGGTAGTTTTCAATCTTATATTAAGAGTACGGGTTACAAGTGCAAAATCAGTTATTTCTCTACTCGTATCAGTTGCTTGTGTTAAGACAGGTTAACCCATGGTAAATAATCCTATTAACCTCTTCGAGACTTTCTCCCCTTTATGGTACCTTTATGGAATTATTGTTTACCTGTTGCTATTTGACGGTTTCTATGGTATGACTCTTCTACTGCATTGTCTGACTTACATTAGTGAGCTTCCTCATGAATCTATATGGATGGTTTGTGTGATCCAAGAACTAGACGATAAATTACTTGTGTTTTTAATGTTCAGAATACGAAGCTCCTTTATTTCTATGAAAAGTATGGCTACTCAGGAAGTTAAAATGCTAATCCGGTATATATATATATCTTGACTAAAAATTATTGTATCTTTTAATGGTTTCTATTCTACCTTACTCTTTAAATAGTTTGATTAATTTATTGTCCTGTGGAAGAAGTACTGGTATTTAGTATTCACCAAGAACGGATTTCATTTATTACATTTTCATCGAAAATAAAAACATTAAAATTGTCACACCAATTGCGTTAAACTCCTGAAACATTGGAGTACTTAGTAATGAAATAACAATTATGTTGAATTCCAGGAACATTAGATTATTCAGTAATGAGACATCAGTTGGGTCGAATTCTTATTATATTGGGTAGATATTAATCAATTGTATGTTGAATTCTTGGATCATTGGATTACTTAGCAAGGAACTGGGTACAGATATACCCTTCTGTCTCTAATCAATTCTTCTAGGACTACAATGTTAACAATAATGGTTGCTGCTTATTATGGGTGCTGGCCAACAGATAAATTATAACTCATATGAAAAATGACTGATAATAACCAGCACACATATTTCTCAAACTTTGGTAGAGATCTAATTATTTTAAGGTCTATTTTATGCAAAGAAAAACTGATCAGTGTCTGCCAAGGTTTCCTTTATGCAGCTAGTGTTTTACCTGAATAGCACAATTGGTACAGTATTTGCACCATCTCATGATTTTTACATGAAAACAGTCATCGTTTTTGCCCGTTTTCAATAATACATGACATTTCCTGGTATCCTCCCATGTCTGCCTTCTATATAACTAAGAAAATACAGTTCATTGTAATTTACACAGGAATTATACCTTTAATTTCAATAATATAGTTATAATACACTGAAGTATTATTTCAGATTTGCAACAGACTCAACTCTAGGATACAAATGACTAAACCTTTCTTCAGTAAGGGACAGTACAAAGATGGATTTGGAAAACGTGCTTCTCTATTCATATCTAGCTTGTAACTTCTTTCCAGAATGAAGTTTATATTAACTTCCCAAAGAAAGCATTTCATACAAATTGATTGACAAGCAATAAACTCCAGCATGATCTTTGGTGCTTCAGTCTCACTTGGGAACTCAACCTCATATCCACGTATCATTACAGATAACTAAACACTTAGTTATCCAAAAAGTCAGGTACGAAGTCGCTGTTGCATTAACTAAATTTAGATGTTGCCACAATGAATTCAGTCTCCATTATTTCTATCTATTACGATCTACTGCAATCATTGTTCTCCTGCATTTCTTGTAGCATCAGTCTGAAAGAAACCTATGCCTATCTATCCTGATGAATAACAGGATATTGATAATAAGGATACAGTGACCTTTTTGGCCACAATTAAAACAAGGTTTCTAGAACTTCTTCTCTTGCAGACATGGTACCTAAGTCTCGGAAGCCCTATTCTTTTATACAAAACCATGGTAACTACATTATGACATTCATACAGTACTGATGACAATGGATAAATAAGTAGTTGTTGTTTTACATCTTCGTAATAGCTGCTGATCCTTGGGGTTATTTTGAAGCTTAGTCAGCATCTAGTTTGTGATCACCTTCAACAATATTTCCATAGAAACAGCATCAGTCAAAAACATGATGTTCCTGAGACATATTGTATTACTCTTCCTGAAACAAACAGATGTTCTCACCTCTCTCAGGTTAAATATTCTCCTTGATCGTAACCTGGGTTAAGAGTGCATTACTAGCTGCCCCATAATTAGTGTCAGGGTGAGTAGATTGGCCACTACTATTCTGACATGTTCTTAACATCTTAAGAGTTAACAAAGAGAAGTTGAGTTATAGTGCGACCAAAAGTCTAGCTTCATTCCATTTTCTTGTTACCAAAGAATGTAAAGATAGATTTCATTTTGACTAGAAACAACCCTGGTCCAGGAAAGAGTTCGTCAGAGCTCATGATATGCTCTTAAGAAAACCTTCTTATCTCGACTATAAGTCCGGCGGAGTGTTAAGAAAAATAGTTCCATGATTACAATTTGTAATCTTAACATAAAAGGAACAATGAGTTATCCAAACTCTACTTAGACAAGTTCTGGTCTTTATAATTTAATATGTTGTTTTCACATGGAAATTGTACCCAGCAAGCTTCAATACTGGAAATACAAAGTGTATTGGTCGTAGCTGTTAAACAGAAAACAACAGAAATATTTATTCAAAGAAAATATTTCTTCACTGGACAAAATTATGAAACTCGAACGCTTTAGAATTTTGTCCCCAGTTGATTTATGAACTCACGTTTTTCCCTAACAACATGAATAAATACGGAAGGATATCACATTGATGTTGTACCTAATTGTAATCAGACCTGGGAAGCTAACCTCTCTCGGCCCGACAAAGCTAGGTTGTTAAGGCACTTGACTCGTAATCCGAGTGTCGCAGGTTCGAATCTCCATCACACCAAACTTGCTTGCCCTTTCTGCCAAGGGGGGCATTATAATTCAACGATCAGTCCCACTATTCGTTAATAAAAGAGTAGCTCCAGAGTTGGCTGTGGGTGGTGATGACTAGCTGCCTTCCCTCTAATCTCACATTGCTAAATTAGGAACGGATAGCGCGGGTAGTCCTCGTGTAGCTTTGTGCGAAATTAAAACAAACAAACAAATTAACTTCTCTGCTTACACTGGTCCTTACAGACCATTGTCATTTCTCCGCTTGAGTTCGTGCTCTAACCCTGGAAACAGACAATTTCCTGGCAAGATGATTTGAAGATGTTTCGAATGACCACTATAGTATGTAACCATTGTTCGGTGCAATTATTAGAGTGAAAACTTCACTGAGTTGAATGCAGAATATTTGTATGAAACCCTGAAAAATTAATATAATAAATGAAGCTAATTTCTTATTCTAATTATGAAAGAATGAAATTTGGCCTACTTCAATTTAAATAACTCTTTAAAAATATTTGTTAGATTTCAGTCATTCTCTAAGTAGCTGAGCTGTTTATGATTGTTTAGTCTAACAATCTATTTGTATTCATGTAAGCATTTTTCTCTACATTTCTATATTAAAACTTCACGTAAAAAGAACTCCCCGAAAGAAATGAAGCATCAAAATAAACTTGATGTAAGAAGTAATATTAAATAATTTTTGTCCGTTGATGTTGGTATACGGTACGAATTGTTTTGTTTACATCCCTATACTTTGTTTAATTCGTCGTAAAATTTAAAATTTAATCTTTGAGAAATTATTTATTAGAAAAATATTTCTGGAAGGTAAGACTTTTGTTATAAAGGCGATGAATTGTGTTGAAACACAAGGTTTATCCAAGAGAATTTCGCATAAAGCATATTGTTTTCTAAGCCTCTAAGGTTCATAGAAAAAACAGAAATTAAAAAACCCTAAATTATGTCATTCTCCTTTAAATGTGTACATGTTTCAACTCATTTTATTTCTTATCTTGACGATTACATAAATTAGTTTTTAGTAGGTTTTGTAGTCGAGCTTTTATGTTAAGGATGACTGACTGATTTGAACCGAGTTGCTCTTAGTTTCCAAGTGTAATTTGATGTGTTATATTTTTTAAATATAGGAAATATATGTTCGTGAAGTGACGACGGGTGACATTTGCTGGATTTGAAAGACGATAACTTGGAATTTTTAATTTGATGCACACACTCATATATATATATAACTAGAGATTAATTCTTATACATTGAACCAGCTGTCAAAAATGAACGACGACCACATAAGGGCAGATTAAGTGTTTTCAACCTCTCAACCAATTTACAGCTGTTTTATAAAGGCTAGAAATGTTTACGAATCAATGTTGGGTCAGCAATTTCTCTGAAAATTACGAAGAAAAAAAAGATAAATATTAAAGGTGTTATGATAAGGCAAACATACCATAGATAAGTATACAAATATGGCAAATATATCTATATTAATAGACACTGTATTAGCATGTGTGTGAGAATTTGTATTTATAATTATATAATTATATATATACATATTAACAGACACTGTATTAGCATGTGTGTGAGAATTTGTATTTATAATTATATATATACATATTAACAGACACTGTATTAGCATGTGTGTGAGAATTTGTATTTATAATTATATAATTATATATATACATATTAACAGACACTGTATTAGCATGTGTGTGAGAATTTGTATTTATAATTATATAATTATATATTAACAGACACTGTATTAGCATGTGTGTGAGAATTTGTATTTATAATTATATAATTATATATATACATATTAACAGACACTGTATTAGCATGTGTGTGAGAATCTGTATTTATAATTATATATATACATATTAATAGACGCTGTATTAGCATGTGTGTGAGAATTTGTATTTATAATTATATATATACATATTAATAGACACTGTATTAGCATGTGTGTGAGAATCTGTATTTATAATTATATATATACATATTAACAGACACTGTATTAGCATGTGTGTGAGAATCTGTATTTATAATTATATATATACATATTAATAGACGCTGTATTAGCATGTGTGTGAGAATCTGTATTTATAATTATAATTTAATTTAATAGTTTAACAATTAATATCGTTGTTAAAAAACACAATACTGCGCAGAAGGTTATCTGTGATCGGGACCCGGCATGGCCAGGTGGGTTAAGGCGTTCGACTAGTAATCGGGGGATTGCAAGTTATAATGTGACGATGAATCCGACTATTCGTTGGTAAAAGAGTAGCTCAAGAGTTGGCAGGGGGTGGTGGTGATTAGCTGCCTTCCCTCTAGTTTTACCGCTAAATTAAACTACCTGTGCTAGCTCTCGTGTAGCTTTGCGCGAAATTCAAAACAAACCAAAAAAAACTTGTGATAGACACAACCACGTATCTTGAACTCAGACAATTATTTCGAAAAACTCTTATTAGCACTTGACGTTTAAGTAAGATACGCAAGTATTAAGAACTTCTGATTTTAAAGTAGACTGACGATATAAATGGAAACTAAAACAATTTGAAAATGCGATGCTCAGTATTTAAAATACTCATCTGTGGCACACTAATTTTGAAGTACGTATTGCGATAAATCAGTATGCACAAATATACCAGAAAGGACAAACTAAGAGATTACACCGAATCAAGTCTATAATATAATACGCTTGAACATATCCTTGGTTCTCTCATCTAAATACTAATAGTTCATCTTTTATTCTGATGTTGTGGTTTTTGGTATATATAAAGCTCAGTTCTAATGACTCTTCTTTAGCGTTACGACAAACAACTTCATTTATAAAAAAAAAAAGTTTTAACTTGTGAAACGAAATATTAATTACATAATAAGCTATGTGGAATGATATAGTAAACAAAAGGACTTCAGAAGAGGTTAGAAGATATTTAGAAAAAAAAACGATGCTATTTCTTGTAAACAGATAGGTCATATTTTAGAATATTCTGTTGCTCGCTTTTATCTACAGAGTATAAAATTGTATGAAACAGATTCAGCACTGAGTCGTTTTTCTTTTTTGAAACAGACCTTATAGTATGTCGAAATCAAGGCATATTTTTGACAGTTCCAAAATAAAAAGATAAAATGTTAATGCTTGTTCGACCAACACAAATGAAGTCTACAGGAATTTCTCGTATTTCTTACTTCATGACTATCACTCCATGTTTATAATTGACCCAAGTTCCGCTAGGTGCTGTTGAATATCTCTGAATCTATTCTCTTCCTTTTTATTTGCCTTGCACTTTGCATAAAACAAGCTAGTGCCGTTAAGGAAAAACTAATTACTGTAGCCAAAAGTTGATAATTTACTAATGATAAATACTAATGTAATATATATTTACATACTCATATTTAAATGTAATTGCTTCTTCTTTCTCAAATCACATGAACAGTGTCTGCATAATTTAATTTGGGAACACTAAAATCTGGTGATACGGCAGCCATAAGTCGAAATATATATTGTTACTGGTATACATAATGCTTAAACTTTATTCGTTCTTGTAATTCACTTAACTTACAAAAATAATCTAAACATTAGACGTTTCAGTCATTATTTGAACTTAAACACCATAAATTAGATAATGCTCATGGCATTCATTTTCCACATATCTTTCTTCCCTCTTAGGTAGAATTTATAAGAAAGAACAAAACAAACATCAAACATTATATTTAATATTATCATTCTAATCACGGAGTAGTGTAGATGCTCGTCAGCTATCTGCTGTATTCGCTGAAAAATTCCAGACAGTTGTATAACCACTTAGGGGTGGGGTAGTTTTTATCCTATTTTCATATTTATTGCTTCCCATTCCTTTGAATTAGCCCTTAATTAAAATCTAATCACATAAACTCATAATAGAATAAGTAAAACTAAATAACATTTCGTTGTAATATCTGTTTGTATATCAAATATAATAAATGTAACGATCTTTCACTTTGATTAAGTTAATGCCCATTTACGGCGTGTCTGACACAAGGGGGCGTTATTGATTCGACCCACCTTGAACACATAATATGGCGCCATTACAGGGTGGAAATGGTTCAAAGCAACAACGCCTCTCTTTTATCTCTCTAGCTCGTAAACTTTGAAGTGTGTGTTGAGTTCTGTAAAAATAGTTGGTGCCTTGTCTGCAAAATATGACACAAACTTCCTCGACGGAAGTATAATTAACACCGTACTCTTACTAAAGAAATTCAACTGCTGCAAACTTAAGTTGTTGTTGTTTTGAATTGAGCACAAAGCTACACAATGGGCTATCTGTGCTCTGCCCACCACGGGTATCGAAACCCGGATTTCAGCGTGTAAGTCCGCAGGCATACCGCTGAGCCACTGGGGGGCACTGATGTACGTTCACAAGACTTTTATACCCACTAAAACGTATGCAAAATTTTGTTTCGTAAAATGTCACCGAACAGAAGACCCTAGGGCAAGGTTTATCGAAGTTATATATTTTCGTCAACATTTCACTTCGTTAATCTGATTTACCATATACAGAGTTACTACATACAATACTTTAAAGACGTTCTTTTACCTTTGAATGAAGTTTGGGCTTTATTCTTCATCAGTTTACCTCTGTCAGTTATTCCATAAGTATTTAAAACGCTTTAGGTAAATAGGACGAGGATTATCTGTAAGTATAATGTCATAATTTATTTAAAACTTTTCTTGGATTTCATCTTTGAGACAAAACTTGCACGTGGCCTGTCTCTACCGTAGACGTTGATTTGTCTATCCATTATGTAGTGTAGAGTGCCGATAACCAATCTGTCTTTAGCGTACCTCTTGGCAATGAATTGAAATTGTTGACTTTACGAACGCTTCTTAGAGAATACACAATTCCCAATCAATAATTTTCTATTTTAGGGACCTCTGGTGTAATTTCAGTAGACAAGAAAGAAAAGACGAGTAACTTCGACGCTAGTAATAAAGAAGACATCTCGTGCTTTCAATTTGAGTCTTAAACTTCTATAATCATAATGCTGTTTTACTTCCAAATGGTTCAAAGAAAATGTGGTATAACATTTTAATTTCACGCTGCTCCTGTACAAACATTCATACGAAACAGAAGTATGAAATAGTCTATTGTAAGTCTACCTTGCATATATTCAATTCACGAGCTCATTTATTTCGCCAAAAAGTAAATGTATTTTGTTATAAATTAATGGCAAAATTATAAGAGCAGATTGGGTTTTGTTAAAAAAAACAATGAAACGTCACAGATTCCGGTAACATCAGATTTCTTCGTTTATGCTATAGTTTTTCACTTATGTCTACAAAGTTTAAATCTTTTCAGAAGAACCTCACAATTCTGCCGGGGTTTTTTTGTGACTCATAAACACATCAGTAAATCAAACCATATGAATAAGCTAGTATTACAAAGAACAGTTTTTATTTTAAATTTCGGGAATAAAATATTCTATAAATCAGAAATTAAGTCAACTTATTCTGTTTTTGTTTTCTTATAAAATAAATTAAATAAAAACACAAACGCAACCGGTAATTGATTAAAGTAACTTTGCAGCTTGACAGAGAGCTCTGACTTCAGATTCTTAATAAAATCATTGGCAGAAATGGAACTGATAAGCAACTGTTACTCTTATTTTCTTTTTCTTTCCGCTAGAATATTTTTAAGGAACGGAATTTAGGTATCGAAAAGTGTGGCTTCAAGCTGACCAAATGAAGAATATTTGGAGGATAGCACTCGTATATGTGTTTGGATCCCTAGTTTTGAACTAATAGTCTAGTTTGGTTTGTTTCTTTTTGAAATTCCCGCAAAGCTACACGATGGTTATCTGCGCTAGCCGTCCCTAGTTCAGCAGTGTAAGAGTAGAGGGCAGGCAGCTAGTCACCACCACCCACCCTCAACTCTTGGGCTACTCTTTTACCAACGAATAGTGGGATTGACCGTAACATTATAGCGCCCTCATGGCTAAAGAGACGAGCATGTTTGGTGCGACGGGAATTCGAACCCGCGACCCTTAGATTACGAGTCGAATGCCTTAAAAACCTTGTTATGCCGGAGTCATAGTAGTCTAGAGTGCATTTTGTTAACTGCACTCATCGCTTACTGTTGTGCTCCTCTAACCAAATAGTAAGATTTGACGGCCACTTTTATAACCAACCGAAGTGCGGACAGCAATTCACGGACCCTCAGTTCACAAGGCCAAATATTAACCACTAATCTGCTATACCCCTTATGTTTTAATTAATTAGAAAAGAAATTCTACGTATATGTCTCTCTTTTTACTGAAAGCATATACAGTTTCTTAAGTTTTCATTATTTCTCTTCAGCAACCAATGACAGTTCTTCCACTCCGTCGCTTATCTGTAGATTATTTTTTGCACGTCTTTGTCAAACTAGTACATAACAAGATTAATAGTGTATGCGTGCCTTTAGGTGCGATCAATATTGTCAACATTTAGGTGTATCGTTGCTGTGTTGTTTACTGATGGTGTTGCGAAACATGTTTTTTATTGTCAGTGAGTTAGATAACACGAATGAAGACAATTTTTATCAGCGTTCAATTTATAATGTTATGTGTAAACAAACCTCAACATAATTATCAAATAGTAACACATTATAAGCGCAGAAATCGAATAATCTGTGCTCATTTATGAGCAACATTTTTCGACAAATACATTAGCAATACACTTCGTTGTGAATGCTTGGCATGTCAGACAATTAAATTCGTATTATATACATTACAGACACGTGTTACTTTAAAGATCAGCGCCAGTGACAACCATATTTAAATAATTAGTGGTATTTGTTTTTTGAAAAAAGATGAGAAATGCGAAATAAATTACGTAATTTCTACAAAATGCTCAATTTTTTTTAGAATTCATTCGTTAAAATTAAAACAAAAATATATCTCTGCACGTTCCCATGGGAAAATCACCAAAGCAGAAAACACGGAACTCAAAATGGACACAAGATTGATAACGCTAAAATTTATTCTTCGATCCCTGCAGTGAGCAGGACACAGAGCATCTTTGCTTTACGAAAGTACAAATCAAGCAATTAAGAGCTCTTAACTTGTCTTTACTTCAATACTGATGTTGAAATTCTTCCATTGTATAACACACGTTTTATTGAGCATTGCTTAGAAAAGAATAACGAATTGCAAAGCATAGTGGTAATTATGAAATATAATCTGCTTTAGCGGTGTTTTGATTCTGTACATGTGAGTTCTATTCGTAAACAACTAGCATGCACTCTTAAATAATTTTATTGATTTATGATAGGAGAAATAATTTGAACAGTTGAATATTAAGTATTTCGCCAATTAAACGCACACATTCAAGATGATTCTCAGTGGCACAACGTTATGTCTGTGGATCCTCCTATGAAAAACCGACTTTCGATACCTGTGGAGGACAGAGCGCAGATAACCCACTGGGTAACTTGGAGTTTAATTTCTAGCATTCAATCGATATTGAACATAAAAATATTATATTAACTTTAATAAATTCTCTGGATAATTTTTCGTGACCTGAGATAAAAATAAATTGAGTTTTGAGACTGCAAGTCCAACCCCTCCCGGTGGTTTAATTATAAGTCTGAGAGCTTGCGATAAACACACAAACCTAAACATCTGTATCGAACTTATGTTAGTATGCGTAAAATGTTAACAAACCAAGTATATCAAATACGCAGATATATTCAAATCTAGTCCTGTCACCATCGTCTTTAATTGTTATTTTCCAAAGTAAAAACGTCCGCTGTTATTTCTCAAGATACAGTAGCTGTGTTTCACGTAAAAGAGGAATCTAGTCTGCTGACTCAGGAGAAGTTGTACAGTAAACAGCTTCGATACCCAGGAGAAGTTGTACAGTAAACAGCTTCGATACCCCAGGAGAAGTTGTACAGTAAACAGCTTCGATATCCCAGGAGAAGCTGTACAGTAAACAGCTTCGATACCCCAGGAGAAGTTGTACAGTAAACAGCTTCGATACCCCAGGAGAAGTTGTACAGTAAACAGCTTCGATACCCCACAATCGATGCTGACCAGTCACGCTCCACTTGTGTTATTATGTAGCTGTTTTGTCAACATTTATACCGTAAACAGTCCATGTGTTCACGAGTTACGTATCATTAATTATATCGTTTAGAAAACAAAAACAAAACTGCAGTGACTAGATAATCGTATTAGTATTCAATGGTAATTCAGGGAAAAAATATTCCAGTGACTAGATAATCACATTAATATCCTATGGTTTTTCAGAAAAAAACAAATCCAGTGACTAAATGATCGTATGGTGTCTGCGGAGCCCCCCGCTAGTACAGCGGTATGTGTGGCTTTGCTATAAGAAACACACACACACACGTATCTGAGGGAAAAAATCTTCGAAATTAAACATTAATTAAACGTTTACAAAGTAAAAACCTTAAGTTTCAAATGCAGGATCTAGACTGATCGCAATTTATTTTTGCATTGCTATTGTATGTCAGGATTCTGAATATAAACCTTTACAGGTCTGATATCAATACCGTTAGTGTTTTGCTCTTTAACGTACTTCTAAATAATTAGCTTTTGTTATCTTTAGGCCTACTCGTAAATCAGTGGCAATTCCGGGGGCTTATAACGCTGAAAATCAGGTTTCGATAACAGCTGTGTGCAGAGTACGAATAGCCCTTCGTGTAGTTTTGTTTTTGACAAAGACAAATAGTCATTTTCAATAACAGCACGAAGCTATGTTCGTAACAAAGCTGTCATCATGTACCTAGATAAGCTTGAGAGATAAACTGAAAGATACCTATTAATCTAATTCTAGAAACTGAGAAAAGTACAAGACGACAATTCTGATATTTGCATTGGATAAAAAGATTTATCGATCAGTAAGTACAAGAGAAAGGTGACGTACCTTTTACCAGAAAGAATGCTAGAGGGAATAACCTCTGATGTTTTCTTCTGTTTTTAAGAATATCACCAAACTGAGATTTTTTAATGTGCACTTTCGTAATTACAACAAAAACTCATGACAAATCGATCGATGTTTTCATTTTATATATACACTTTAACTTAGTTGAAATACTTAAAGGTTCATACGTAAGGTTTCTACACGTACAGTATTGGAAAAAAAAATGTTATGAATAAATAAATAGAATGAATATCATGTGCAAATATTATGGAATTCCTCCTACTCTGTTATTTAAAAATGGACTTCTCGAGAGTAAAATTTAGTTTTTACAGTTTACGCTGTGAGTGACTACCATGCAACCAATCAGGTAATGCCACACCAGCATAGTGTCTATAAAAGCGTGTGCAATCATACTATTGGAGCAATACACATAAAAAACGCTTACAAACCAAAGGTTTTGACTAGTAGAAGCTACTTTTTATAAAAGATTGAGGGAAAGTTTTTGTTTCATTATTTTATTTCAATATTTGCAGGGAAAATCTGTAAAGAGAAACTAGTATTTTTGACAAAAGGTGGAGATAGAAAGCCCAAATTATTCAAAGTTATGGCAAGTCACTCAGTACGTTCTGTACGACACATAACTTTCCAGAAGAGACACTGCCAATAAAAAAGCTGTAATTACAGTTGTGAACGTTATCTTCGAAACTGTGAGATGCACAATCGCACGAAGAGATATTATAGTGTGTGTGTACGAGCTAAAAAATCAATATTTAGGAGAAACAAACAAACTAAAAGTTTAAAATAGGCACCATATTTAAAACGCTGGAATGAACATAGTAGAAGGAAAATGCTCTTTAAAGAGAAATACAAATTGTTCTACAACAATTAGTAATAATTTGTTCAACGACAAAGAACTAGGTTCATCGTAGAACATTTACTATAAATCATGCTGACGGACCAACCGCAGAACATTTACTATAAATCATGCTGACGGACCAACCGCAGAACATTTACTATAAATCATGCTGACGGACCAACCGCAGAACATTTACTATAAATCACGCTGACGGACCAACCGCAGAACATTTACTATAAATCATGCTGACGGACCAATCGCAGAACATTTACTATAAATCATGCTGACGGACCAACCGTAGAACATTTACTATAAATCATGCTGACGGACCAACCGTAGAACATTTACTATAAATCATGCTGACGGACCAACCGTAGAACATTTACTATAAATCATGTTAACGGACCAACCGTAGAACATTTACTATAAATCATGCTGACAGACCAACCGCAGAACATTTACTATAAATCACTTTAAGGGTCCAATATAAAAGCGTTGTAGATCTACTGAAACTGAACTGTAGATTCGAATCTCCATCACACCAAACATGCTCGTCTTTTCAGCCGTCGGGGCATTATAATATTACAGCCAATTCCACTAGTCGTTGATAAAAAAGTAGTCCACGAGTTGGCAGTGAGTGGTGATGACTAGCTAACTTTTCCCAAATTTTACACTGCTAAATAAGGGACGATTAGCGCAGATAGCCCTAGTGTAGCGTTGCGGGAAATACAAAAAAGAAAACAAATTGTTTAAAGTAAATCATTATCTAACCGACTCGCTTTTCGTTACTTTCTTTTTCGCTTGTAATTAAACACAAAGTTACAGAATGGGTTGTCTTTGCTGTAACCACTGTGAGTATCGAAACCCGGGTAATTTCTGCAATAAAGTTATCGTATTAACAATAAAATGACCATTTGGTTGTAATTACTTAATGTCTGCCACTCCTATGTGCTAATCATTTGTAAATTTTCAGAATTATTTATCATGCTAAAAATATAAATCTCTTGAAGAATAGATAGTGTATTTACACTATTGATTAATATAGAAACTTTAGTCTAACTGGTATTTTATATGTCAGTTTGATGTCAAGACCGGAAACAATGACAACGCTAACAAAACAAACAAATAATGAACTAATACAAACAGTTCGTTATCAGTTTTATATATCGCCTGACTGTTTTATATTATTTAATTTTTGATGATTAAAATAAACCCTAATTTTAACTTTGTTTAAGTAGCTTTTAAAATAATCCGTATATGGACAGATTTATTTCTCTCTCTCTCTCTTTTTATATATATATGTTGTTATATATCATTATGGTTAAACACAGACTTTTTATTTTAATTTATTTGGGCCTTATTGGATAATTAGAGTTGTTTGTTGTTTAAAAGTTATTCATAATTCTAACCATAAGTTTCAAATAGTTTTTACTGAGGTTAATCTGAGAAATTATAATTAACTTTCAATTAAAAAAAAAAGGTAGAATATACTAATCCCATAAATGTCAACAGTTTCCACTGCGAAAGTTTGAAATTGGTTTAAATTTTTAATAAAATGGTCATTAAAACAAATCAACTCAAATGTAATAGTGCCTATAGAAGCTTTATTTTTTATTAAATGATGTAAAACGAGTTTTATTACATATATATATATAAAAATTAATATATAATATGTGATCAATATGCCTAAATTTTACAGTGGGACTTGCCCCCTTAGCTGTCTGCGCTTCAACCGTTAAGGCATTATAAACATTATAGCCAGTCTCAATATTCATTTCAAAGAGTTCTTTGGACGACTGTTCTTGTTGACTAGGTGACTTTTTTATGGTTAGTGGTTTAACATTTAAGACAACAGTGTCTTTTTCCCAGTGGTCTCTGATCTAATCGTCTAGCGAAATGTGCATAAGGTGTCTGAAATTAAAACATCAACAATCATTAATACACAAAAACTGTAGAGTCATCTAATAATTCCTTTACCCAGATACTAAAATTTTGAATTAATCTTAATTATAACATCAGTTTTACTTCAAGTTTGTAGATTTTTGAGCACGAATATTTTCTTTATCAGCAAGGCATCTTAAAAAGCGTTATTTTATTTCATCGTAGATCGTCATTATATATTGTCAAAATCATAATAATAATTAAACAAAAATATGAAGTTGAACAACATGAACCATGCTAAAACCTAAGCTCGTAAGTTTTGAAACATGCTTGCTGTATTAAGTTGACATCAGATTCTCTGTCGATACCCCTTATATTCTTGGTCTTTTATCCTTATTTTGATGTAACGTAAATAATTTCGAAAGAGTCTAGATGGTAATAATATGTGACACATTGTAATGTATTAAATTATACTGAGAGAGAAAGAAAGTTATTGTAAATAGATTGGTGACGAAAGAAATGAAAGATATTCAATCATGAGATAAATTTTGAACCAATACGTTATGATTGCTTTATTTTCGAGCGAACTAACCAGAGTAAATCTGTTTATGAAACTTATAGTAAGTAGGATAAAATCTCATTCGAAATTCTACAACACGATGTATAGTTGCGTGTTTGAGTAACTTCTCTTAAACTGCTTGTCGCCCCAAATTCTAAATGGTGCCAGACCAATCATTTCCGTTTCGAGTTTGCACAAAGGTAAAACTTGTTACCCAACCCTTCAGGGAACTGTAATGTTTCGCTGAAACCCTTTTATGGAGATTCCCTAAAAGTGGAACCAAAACCTAGCATTGATTTACATTAGACCACGAGAATATGATAGTTTAGATATTAAATCTTCATTACAGCAGTTCTACAACTTTGGGGCCACAGGTATACGGATTCGCTAAATGTTACCTTACGAATTGTCTCAGCTCCGAAATTTAAATAGATAAGTGTGTGTGTGTTTTTTTTCTTAGAGTAAAGCCATATTGGGCCATTTTCTGAGTCTACCAAGAGGAATCGAACCCCTGATTTTAGCGTTGTAAATCCGTAAACTTACCGCTGTACTAGCTGGGGCCGTTAAACAGATAAAGCTTTTCACCCTAACCCCTTTGGGAATTTGGATGTCTTGCAAAATCCCATTTACAGGGACTTCCTGAAAATTAACATATTTCCCGAAAAAAAATAGGATTTCCTTATATTTCAAAAGGAAACACCTGAAAGCACTAATAAAATAATGTGTTTTTTTTCTCTGTTGCTTAAAACAAAAACATTAGGCTGACTTATCAGTTCATTAGTACCACTAGTTTATTAATTACCTTGATAATAAATGAAAACTTATTATTCATTAAATATTGGTTTTTATAATCTAAAATTATTTTTTTTCTCTTTACATTCATAATAAATATGTAAAGGACGATACGTTAAGAGTTATATAATCGTTAGTTTTTTACATTACTGGGATCTCATCGTTACCAAAAACCAGTTCGGGTTATAACCAACTAGTAATCGTGTTAACGATTTAACGTAGGCCTAATCAGTGTTTATCGATTTAATACAAATCGAAAGAAAGGGAGACTTTGAAGACACGTTCTACTTCGTTAAATAATTAAAAACGAGTTTTGCTTGACACTAAATAATTGTACGACTAAGTCTAAACAAAACTAAACCAAATAAACGTTAAATAATCCTATGACTGAGTCTAATCAAGATGAGATTTAAGAATCACTAGTTTTATGACTGAGTCTAATCAAGATGAAATTTAATAACATCAGTTTCTAATATTATCAAATTTAACGAAGGTTATTTTTGGGGTGCAGTTTCATTCTCGAGGTTGAGACCGTGCGGATGGCCAGCACCGCTATATACTTTGCTTGTCCTGTTTAAATTCGAGAAGACCGCATTCGTTTAAATGTTGCCCCCCAGTGGCTCAGCGGTATGTCTGCGGACTTACACGTTAAATCCGCGTTTCGATACCCGTGGTGGGCAGAGCACAGATAACCCATTGTGTAGCTTTGTGCTTAATTCTAAACAACAATAACGTTTACACGTTTCTAAATAACGTATCGCCATATGATTCAATAATTATCGTAAAATGGCATGTGGTAGAAGTGAAATTATTTCGTTACCCATTTCCAAAATCTGTGCCCCTAAATAAATGGGTACTCCTCCCCCAAACGCATATGCTACCGTTAGAACTTTCTGCATGTCGTTTTGAAACTTTTAATAATGAATCCAAAAAAAGTCATAGTTTAAATTCCGCGTAGACCTGCACGGTAGCCATCTGCGCTAGCAGTCCCTAATTTAGCATTGTAAGACTAGAGGGAAGGCAGTTTGTCATCACCACCCACTGCCAACTCTTTAACTACTCTTTTACCAATGAATGGTGGGATTAATCAAACTTAATAACGACCCCTATCAAGCGCCCTGACCACCTGGCCATGCCGGGCCTACGAGTTATACAGGCAGTAAGTTTGGAAAGGCACACTTCTAACATTTGAGGTTCATTGGTTAAATGTGTTTAGTTTAGAGTGTAGGTCTACTTTTTTATCATATGACCATTCAGAGGAATAGATCATCCATGGAAATTTACTTTTACAATGTTTAATAATACATCAATCCTAGAGTGATTTATTTTCATGAAACTACCATCAGTGAAGTCCTTTTCTAAGAATAATAATAAAAATAAACTAATTAATAAAAATAAAAATAACATAATATAAAACTATCTTCTTTAAATAGTTTTATTAAGTGGACATTATCGAACTTAGTTACTATAAAGTGTTTCGGTTATTCAAGATACCGACTTTTTTTTCTTTTTAATTACATGATCTGGAAAACGCAAAGAGCACAAGTAGGCAGAAAATAACTACGCTACCAACTTATCCACGTCATTTGGTTTTAGTAAGTCACAACTGGTACACAGAACCTTCCGTACATACACCGTATTTCACCAAACAAACCAGTACTGACACACATGTGCGTTATTTTGTTGTTATTGATTTTTATATGAAATAAAACTTTCACGTTATGTGCTTATAGGATAATTTAACTTCATTACGAGGACAAGAGAAGGTGAGTGTTTTATTAAAAAAAATTAATTAATTGGGAGCTTAAAAATACATCTAATTAATGAATTATAAAAACAGGAATTCGAAGCAGTTTTTTTTTTTTTACTTCGTTTGACGTGTGTCGAATTGTACTTTATTTAGGAATAGCGTAATCGGGATAAAACAGATATTTTCGAAAAAAACACACACTCTATCGACTATGAAATAAACAATATACTGGGTGTAACATTTGTTTGTTCCAATATAACAAACGGAAACGAGAATTTGACAAATGACACTTGAATAACTTAGTAACAATAGTCTTATTGGTATATTTACCTACTTCTTTATTGTGAAGTTTAGTCTCACAGTGGATCATTTGTACGTTTACGGTTTGGTTTATTCGTAGCCCGGCATGGCCAAGTGCGTTAAGGCGTGCGACTCGTAATCTGAGGGTCGCGGGTTCGCATCCCGGTCGCACCAAACATGCTCGCCCTTTCAGCCGTGGGGGCGTTATAATGTAACCGTCAATCCCACTATTCGTTTGTAAAAGAGTCGCCCAAGAGTTGGCGGTGGGTGGTGATGACTAGCTGCCTTCCCTCTAGTCTTACACTGCTAAATTAGGGACGGCTAGCACAGATAGCCCTCGAGTAGCTTTGTGCGAAATTCCAAAACAAACAAACAAATGGTTTATTCGTTGATAAAAGATTATACCAACAGTTGGCTGTGAGTTGCGATGACGAGCTGACTTCCTTCTAGTGTTACACTACCAGATTAGAAACGGCTATCGCACATCGCCCTCATGTAGCTTTGCACGAAATTCAAAACAAAGTAAACACTAAAATCAAGGATTTTGTGCTCTCTTATGGACAGAACGCAGATATCCTACTGTAACTTGGCGTTAAAAGAGAAGGTTGATAACATATGTTTAATTACTTCCAGTTGTTTTTTTAGAATATGTTTTGCAAGGTTTTGCATTTTGACAAAAAGTTTCTATTAGTTCGTTCTCTCGTAACATAGGGATTAAGTCTTTAGTGACCTCGGAAGGTCAAGTATTAGTTTGACCTTTTCCTTCCTCCTGAACTGTTGTTATTTTTTTTAGTTATTAGTTAAGCTATTTGGATTTATTTTGTTTAACTGTTTTACTTTGCTTCTCAGGGCCTCATCCGTTTATCATTTCTGAATAAGTATTGGTTAGTATTGTTATTGTAACTGTGTAGTTGTGGTCTGAGATATTTGCGTTTGTGAATTTATAACTAGTTGCATTAAAAGAGAAAATAAGGGTCTTGAGTGTTGAACACCGATTGTTTTGAGTAATGTGATACAGTCGTCTTCTTGATTTTGGTGGTTTCGTTATTTTTCTTATAAATTTGTAAAGCATGTTTTGGTTGCTTCTGCTAGTCTAGTTACTGTTTCCTGTTGGCCCCCCAGTGGCTCAGCGGTATGTCTGTAGACTTACACGCTACAATCCGGGTTTCGATACCCGTGGTGGGCAGAACACAGATAGCCCATTGTGTAGCTTTGTGCTTAATTCAAAAGAACAAAGAAAATAATTTCCTGTTGTTGCGTTATGTGCTCTTCACTTGTTTATGTATTGTCATTGTCCAATCTTTGTTAAATTTCGGGCGAAGCTTCTCGAGAATTATTTGCACTCGTTGTCTTTAAGCCTAAAGTAATATATTAGCTAGCTTACTCTTAAGCTATTCTTGTTAGACCGAACTGTGGAATTGACTGTCATTCTAATGGCCTCAAAGTTGGGAGAGAGATATTTGCTTTATTTGATAGTAATAGGATACGAAGCAGGAACCTCGGATATAGAATCACAGACTAACCACTAAACCTTCTCGGATCATTTCTATAATGTTCACTGCTGACTAACCAAATCAGAACAAAGATTTCATTAGAATGTAAGATAAAACGGCGATTATTCGTTAACATATTATAAACCGAAATGTAAAGTAATGTTTTAGAAAACATCAGATTAACTGGTCGGTCGCTGACTCTTTGAGACCTTGGTTTAAAGTTGTAAAAAACGTGCACAAATAACACAGTAATATCACATTCTATATCTTTACATTTTAATTACCCTCATAAAGTGTATAACTGCGTCTACGATTCTGTTTGGCAATTTGTAAACAATATTTTGGGAATAGTCATCTCTGTTCATTGGTAGTCTAGGGTGTCTCTCTCTTCTCACCAATTTTTGGGCTTTACTAGCAACTAGCTGATGGGAAAATGAATTCTTACAAACTAAATTTCATTACTTATGGTTGTTGGTGGGCTATCTAGAATGACTCTGCCCTTCAAATAGTGTAGGTTTTTGAAATAATTTCAGTTCGTGACGTTAAAAGCCTTAGGGAGGCTTAGATGCTATTAATTACATTGTGTGGAATTTTTGTGTTTATCACGTTATATTAATTTGTCCAATCGCCAAACTTTCCAAACGTTTTAGCTCTGCGCTCATTTTTGTACGTGTTTTCTTGTATCCGATATTTAATCTCCCTATAAATGTGTTCGTTTGAATGGACAAGAATAGTTATTTTTAATCAAACAATTAGCGGAGTGCCTCTTCTCAAAACCACAAGTGACCATGAAAAGTTTTATCTACTAAATCCTCGAATTTTCTATTATAACGTAAATAGTTTACATCTTTCTACCTAGTAGTACACACAAGGCTACCTGTATTCTGCTTACCACAGGTATCAAAACCTGGTTTCTAGCCTTATAAATTTACAGACATACCACTGTGCCACTGGGAGACCAGAACCAAAATATCAATGTTGCTGTCACTGATAGCTGTTTCTTTTTTAAGTTATTTAAAAGTATGCAAATCATCCATTGTATATTGGATATTTCATTATATTCTGGGAGATACCAGCATTTAGTTTTGAGCACAGTGAACATAACTGCATTTTAAACAGTTCATACACGTTACCGAACCTACAAAACAAAACTTTTAGCTAATTGAATTCAAAATAAACATTCTTTTATTCTATAATAAATAAAAAATACTACCAAAACAGAGATCAATCATTTATTGAAATACCTCTGATTCGGTTTGTTTTCTTTTAAAGTGATTATTGAATTTATAAATTTAATAAACCAATATTGTGGAGTTTGTTTTGAATTTCGCGCAAAGCTACATGACGGCTATTTTGCGCTAGCCGTCCCTAATTTAGTAGTGTAAGACTAGAGGGAAGGCAGCTAGTCATCACCACCCACCCCCAACTCTTGGGCTATTCTTTTATCAACGAATAGTGGGATTGACCGTAATAACTGTAATGTGCTACAATACAAAAAACTGACACCACAAATGTTACTCAATCTAACAGGTACCAATCTAATTAACAAAACTGCTGTGGTGTTTTGGGTAAATAAAGACGTCCATGAGTTACTTTATTGTTGTTCTTAGTAAAGTTTTTTTTATAACCACGTTTAGTGATCCAACATTATTATTCAGTGGAAAATTTAAATTAATTTTATGGTTCAGGAAAAAAATCCGAAAAAATACAATTATTTTAAACACAAGCACGTGCTGAATCCGAAGCAATAATGTATAATATTTGTTCAGGATATGTAAGTTTTATATGATGATATGCTCGTATTTTCAAAAGTGACTGAGGTCTAATTATTTGCCCAATTTTTATTAAAACAAAGTAAAAATAGAATACATTGGACTTTCACATTACAACGTACACTTACGCTAAGCCTTATTAAAAAGGCCCGGCATGGCCAAGTGGTTAAAGCACTTGACTCGTAATCCGATGGTTACGGGTTCGAATCCCCGTCTCACTAAACATGTTTGCCATTTTAGCCTTGGGAGCGTTATAATGTTACGGTCAATTTCATTTTTCATTGGTGGTGGGTGGTGATGACTAGCAGACTTACCTCTAGTCTTACACTACTAAATTAGAGGCGGATAGTGTAGATAGCCCTCGCGTAGCATTGCACGAAAATCAAATCAAACCTGATTACAACTTACACTAGCCTATTGTAACACATCATTTCAAAACCTTGTCACGACGTTCAATGTACCACATAAATATACTATGTCTTCTTACATCTTATACGAACACATTTTTTCTGAGGCTTGAAACATACAACGAGTTATCCCAGGACATTCTTGCTAGACATTATGATAACACAGTAACGCTAGGCAGCCGTTTTGCTTCCCTGTGCTAACTCTTCCTTCGACGAAGTTTCCGTTAATCATCTGTAGGCACCATCGTTGTTACGTTCTATCTGTAGGCTTTATCGATTTTCCTCACGATTGGTGGCCTAAAACAGTTTGTGATATTCATTTTTGTCGGCCCCAAGAACCTGCCGCATTTTTCAAATGTGCGAACTGCAGTTCCCCCTCGGTCACATCTATCTAAATCTTATCACAACATTCGACGACCCACAATAAGATATTCGCTCTACGCCTTATCACAATAAACTAAGTAAAATTGCTCATTTCCTACGTAATATGCACTAAAAATCTCAGCAGTATTTATTGGAATTCATTGAAATACTGATACTATTTTTCTCGTGGTACATATTTTTCAGCTTTTTTTTATTATCACATAAAAATCGATCCAAACTCCACCTGGCGAAAGGAAACCTGTTTTATTTCTTCTACGACAAAACGATCTTTCATCTCATCTGAGGCACAAACTCAAAATCGGCTGACTTATTTGCTCCTAAACTCAGTTATTCATGGATAACAGAATAAATAAATAGCTCAATGACTAACTTATAGCGTCTCGCTGGTATGTATATATTATCACAATATGCTGATCAAGCCTCTAGAAAATTCGAGTTACCATATCAAATGAATGCATCCAGACAATTCCTGGACGCCACACAACATCGCTACGTCATGTCCAACCTCCTAGCAGAAAATATAAAACGTCCAAATAAAATTATCAAACATAGTTCACGACTCAACCCCATTCTCTGAATAACAAAGCCCCATGAATAATTCTAATACCCAAATTAAACAACAGAATATTTAAAGTTCTATAATTAGCAATAACACCACTCTTTACAATAAACAGTATTAATTTTCATATACCTAACACTACAAGTACAGATTCAATACGGAAATATACAAGACATAAAAACAATATTTCTTGTGACCAATAAAGTAATATTTATTTCTTTACTAATTTACCGTGTTCAAGTTTTCCTGTTATTAAATTTTCTCGATTACTTCCTATTCTGTGAATATTGTACGGAAATGGAATGATCACTTCATTGTACCTTACTGTCTTGTTACCTGGTAACTTCTCTCTGAGTAGATGGTCGATCGAATCCACCAGTTGTTGTATCCATGTTGATATTCTGGACACTTGACAAGAATCTTGGGCTCTCTAGCAAATCGATTTACTTTTATTTAAGTCTTCACTGAAGTTAAATAATTGGTTGTCTTTCTTTCGAAGTCATAAATGACCCTTGGTTTGTACCATTTATTCTTTTGGATTCCACTCCATAGCATTTCAGGTCCTCCTTGTTACTTCAAGTCCAGTGGTTTGATGGTCAAATAATGAGTAAGGAGTTCCTTTTTTATAATCTGTTAAGCTGTATGAAGATAGTGTAACCTTACATCCACGTTGTCATGTTCCTAATATGCACTTTCTATCGATAAAAGTTACCTACACATTATGTTGTGTAGAGAGTGGCTTCCGACTTTCTTCTTGTTGTAGCTTTATATCCACTTGTTTGCATCCATTCATCTTCAGAGACAATTTCCCATCTTGTCGAACAACTGCAAATACAGAACAAGTGTTGATCTACATACTACAAGACTTCCCAAATAGACTCGTTGACTATTGATTTCTATAGATAGTGCATTATTTATTTGTAATTGGGTAGATGAAGTATCATCATACCCAAAATATCCTCCCTTTAGTTTAATAACAACGAATTTTTCATTACAGTTTCTTATTTAATGTCCACGTTTTCCCTTTATAATAGTCATTCGAAAACAGTTTCTTGCAATATGTCCCTTCAATTTACAGTTGAAATATCTTTGTATCCTTTCAAGCTACAGTTGAAATATCTTTATGTCCCTTCAATTTAGAGTTGAAACACCTTTATATCCTTTCAATTTACAGTTGAAATACCTTTATGTTCTTTTAATTTACAGTTGAAACACCTTTATCGGGACTTACTTTCTCCGTCCGTATTAAACTGTTGTTTAAAATAAATGTTTTATTCCGAATTTACACGCAAGGTTAAAGATTCTAAGTTAACAGTTGTCTACTGAATCGCTTTAGAGAATTGACGTGGCAATACTGCTTGATCTGATAAGTTTATAATTTCTGGATTTTGAATTCAACTGTTTATTTGACACTTTAACTAAACCAAGAGTCATAGAAAATTGTACAACTTCCATTGCTATGTACACCTTCTTTCCTATGGACTAATTTGTTTGCAGTCATCCGTTATAACAATTATAAATGTATCACATGCCAATTGAACCATCATTTTATGCAGAACATTCTAGTTAAACAAGAAAATAGGTCCATTACCATCATTTTATGCAGAACATTTTAGTTATACAAAAGAATAGGTCCATTACCATCATTTTATACAGAACATTCTAGTTAAACAAGAGAATAGGTCCATTACCATCATTTTATGCAGAACATTCTAGTTAAACAAAAGAGTAGGTCCATTACATCTTCTGCAAGCTTAGCTGATGCCTCTTATTCCACTACTCCTAAACTTTGCTTTGGACACATTCTTTGTATATGACACTCCAAGTTTGCTTGTAAAGACTACAACCAATGCCTTAAAGCTATTGGTCTTCTCATTTGGAAGGTTGCTTAATATTGTTAATGTTATTCCTTTTAAATGGAAAGCAAGAACAAATGCTTGTTGCTCACTACATCATCTGTTCACTTCATAAATTGTTTCTTGAGGTATTTGTTTCGTAATCATCTGTTAGTTTCTTAACTGAGCAATGATGTTGAACTAATAATCTAAATTCTGCAATTTGGTGAGGTTGAGTTACAACCGGATCAACCCAGGAAAGTTCCGTGGACATAAATGCCCTAGTAGCACGAGTAACTGGTTTAAAACAAATACATTCTCTTATTCTATGACTCACAGTTAAGGGGATTTATAACAGAATTCCTGGGGGAGTGTAAAGAGGAGTATGGCTTGCTTTACCTTTTCATTCATTTTCAAAATGATTTATTATCTTACTGATGTTCTTTTCTACCTCACTAATTTGACTATTATAAACCTTATCTACCTTGTTGATGTGTTTTCATTTACTTCAACTTTCCTGTTATGACTCTCCTGCACCTTTCCACTACTTACTTCGATTTTTCCTTCGATGAAATTTATTTTTGTTCTTAGTTTTTCCTTAAGTTTCATATAATTCCTCTCTTACACTTCTGTCTCTTCTCCTTGTTTTTCCTCTAGTTTCTTCCAGATTTTATTTCAATGTTCTGTCTCACCCTTCACTATTTCATGCTTGCTAACAAACTTTAAATCTCACTTCGAGCACTTGTCGTTACCTTGAAATTATCTTTTGATTCTATTTCATTTTTACCAAAACAATCCACCACATGACGCCAGAGTTGTAACGGTTTCTATCTTTGTGTTGGTTCTTTTTTTTAATATTCGTTAAAGCTAGTACAAAAGAATACAATTTTGTTTCTTCTGCAACCAGTTAGTTGTGCAAGCTAATTAAGTACCAGTACTAAGTAATTACCAGTGACATTAAACAGTTACTTATGTGTTACACTTCCCTCGTATCTAGGCTACAATTTCAAAACTTGCTAACTAATATACACACTATCTCAGTAATCGACAAGCAACACAGTAACAGATATATTAACACGCTGCCTAATCAGCTCACGGACTTACAAGTATCTTATACTTTGTTATTTCTGTTTTCCAAGTTATATAGAGAACTTTTAACATCACGTCATATGCGTTCTCTCTGTTGTAAAGCAGAAAGCTATACAACGAATTACCTGCACTGTGACCACCACTTTTATCGAAACCCAATTTTTAGCATTATGAGCCCATTAATTTATCGTTAAGCCTCCAGAAGGCCAGGTCAATTCCAGACACTCAGCAAACTTATGGACATCACACATTTTCTCTCCGCCACACCTAGACGCCACAGCAAATAATGCAAAACGACAATACAAAACAAAGGTATTTTCATTTACATTTTCTGAATGACTCGAATTGTATAAGGAGCATACTATAACTAAGAAACTTTTGAACTTATAAGCAATTTCATGCAGAGCGAATTTCGAAAACTGTTTTAAAAGCCAATGCAAGGATTCACACTTTATGAGTCCAACATTAGAGAATTCTATTCAACTAGGGTAATAAAACTTTGAAAATAAATTTTTAGCCTAGTTTCTAATAAATGGAAAGAAATACTAGATAACATGCCTTTGTTAAAAGTTCTTTTGTTTCTGAAACCAAGCCAACCTAAGTGTAATAAACGGAGGAGACTGTAGGTTTCAAAGTATTATTTTAGATAATACAACAAATCTTAATTTGCAGGATAGTATACTTTACAGTAAATATCTATACAGACAAACTACAGTCAATGATTTTAAATTGAGGGAATGTTATAAAAAAAAACAAATGATCCAAAGGGCAGCACGTGCCTTCTGTTTCTTTGTTTTTGAATTTCGAGCAAAGCTACACGAGGGCTACTTGCGCTATCCGTCTGTAATTTAGTAGTGTAAGACTAGAGGGAAAGCAGATAGTCATCACTACCCATCGCCAACTCTTGGGTTATTATTTTACCAAGGAATAGTGAGATTGCCCGGCACATTATAACGCCTCCACGGCTAAAAAAGCGAGCATGTTTGGTGCGACGGAGATTCGAACCCGCGACCCTCAGATTACGAGTCGCACGCCTTAACCCACCTGGCCATGCCGGGTCCCGTACATGCCTTCTACCCCAGCTTTTTTCTTGGTCCTTGCAACTAACAAGCGTGAAGTTTCTCTCTACTCCAGAATTTTCATGTTTCATACCACCCTCAATATTCGTGAAGTCTCCCTCTGTACAGAATCGTTCCATTTCATTTTCTTTTTTAACTAAAAAAAAACAAACTAACTTATTACGCATTCTCTTTAATTCCATTGTATGAAATATTAAAGTATTATTCCTATCAATATCATGGTATATATCACGAATGAATTGGAGTACGAATTGTACTCCTACCAGTGAATTCATTATTTTTTGTATTCAGTAATAGATATATTAAACTATTACTAATCCTTCAAGTAATCGCTTTTTTTTGTCAAAATACTACTGCTAAAAGCCATTTTCAATACAATTAAAACATTATTTCTCCAAAACTCTAATCAGTCCTAAAGAAACTATATATAAGTAGTATTGTAGCTGACAAACGTTAATCTAGTGCAAATAGTAAAGATGAAATTATATCCAATACAAAAACTCAAAGAAAATAAAACGATAGGAAAATAAATTGAATCTTGGTTGGTTCCTGCATATAGTTTGTCCTTTTCTCAGACAAAACGAAGAGTAAAAGCAGGAGAGATAAAAATTAATGGGTCTACACTAGAAAGGCGGACCGAGAAAACCTTGATTCAATTACTAGTTTTAAATTTTACTTCTCTTCTTTTTCCTTAAATAATTTATCTGGCTCTCTTTTCATCTGGCCATGATGAAGTGAAACTGTTCGTTTTCTTCAAGGAAATCAGTATTAAGGTTTTTTACAAATCATTCAACGTTATAAGTTTTACATAAATGTCTACGAATAAACCATTAACTCGATATGTCCCCCAGTGGGACAACGGTAAGTTTATGGGCTTACAACGTTAAAATCTGAAGTTTGATTCTTCGTGGTGGACACAGCAGATACCCTAATGTAGTTTGGCCCTAAAGCCAAGACAAAACGCCGTGATAGGCTGTTCAACAATAAGGTTTAAATAAGTCTTTCCTTGATGGCATGTATAGGTTTCACATGAACCTATAAATGTGTGCATAATTATTAGAAAGTTTTGAGAAACGATCATCTGAATTAATTAACACAAAGTTCAACAAAGCAGTTATTTAGTAAGGTACAGATATCATAACAAATTTCACTTCAAATTTTAGCAAAATGAATTTTTCCTCCTTTTATTCAGGTTCTTTACTTCTCTTGCTAAAATTACTTGAAACTTTTGTGAAGTGATTCAGTTTTACTTAGCGCAAAATTTGAATATTAAAGAAGTGTTTTAGCATTCAATTCATTAAATGTGCGTTGCATAAAACCTTTTAAAGATACATGCATTATTAATAAGTAACATTTTACACGTTTCGTTAGACTTAGTTAACACCTGTAGCACTAAGTATCCGGTTTAGGTTTCTTTTTTTTTCGCTAAAGGCGGACGCATCATACATATCTGACACCTATAATCAATGATAACTCAAAGGGGCTTTTTCTCAAATTATCCACTAGCCTTTGTGATTATCATTGTTAACTGCTTGCCTTCTATAATCTCACTTTCAGATGTCGGCCAAATCAGACCAATGATTTATGGAGATATTATTCAAGGTGTTTCTGCTATACGTAGCAATTGGGCCATAACTATAGCTAAATTTTCAGTTTTTATTTCTATATAGTCATTACGGAAATTCGGTTTTCTTTTAAAATCTTATGTGTTATAGAAATTATTAATTTCTTATTAGCAATAGCTAATCTCTTTCTTACGCATGTTGTGAGGGTTTAACCCCATTTCCATGGATCTCGATTGTTAACTTAACTGTTATAATGACGTGATCCTCATTTTTCCCTACATATAAAATAAATATCATTTAATTAATGAATATCATACGTTTTTAGTTTATTTTTAAAGAATACTCAAATCGTACAGATTAAATTAGATATTCTTGGAAACATATCTGTTTCAATAAAATGTGTTTTTCTTACAGTAAAGCCACATTGAGCTATCTACTGAGTCCACCAAGAACAATCGAATTCCTGGTTTTAGTGCGGACTTATACGCTAAAATCCGGGTTTCGATACCCGTGATGGGCAGAGCACAGATATCCCATTGTGTAGCTTTGTGCTTAATTCAAAACTACAACAACAAAAATCCTGGTTTTAGCGTTGTAAATCCGTAGACTTACCGCTGTACCAGTGGGAAAACTTCATGAAAGAGACTCGAAATTGCACCTTTCTCTTACATTTTAAATTCGCATTAGAAAATATGTGCTTAGCAGCTTCATGATAAGTAACAACGATTTGGTATTTCATCAAATCTACTTGACCGAGTCGATTTTCCACAAAATACGAAACATTCTAAACAAGTGAAAATAATAACCCTCGGTATACGAGCAGACGACTTTGTTAATTTGGCAAATATCCAACAGAAACCTAAGTTTTTGAGCTTGGCGCCATGACAGGGCATTCCTCATTTCATTCCTTTCTTATGAATTTCAATGAAAGTAATCTATAACTCCCAACCAATTATTATAACTTAAACACTTTGCACCTCTATTGTAATTGGTCGTATTTTTACACGTTGGCTTCCATACAACCCACTGGTGGGTCGTGATAGTCTTTCAGTAAGACCCACTAGTACCCACCGGTGAGTCGTGCTCTATTTTCTTTTTAAAGAGCAACTTATTGGTTGGGACACAATGACTAAACATGCACTCTTCCCCAGGAAAAAAGTAATTGTAAAATGACTAGTTGGGCCTCAGAAAGTATTGTACGTGTTAAGGACAAAGAGAAAAATGTTATGTTAAAGATTTGATCAGTTTTTATCCCAACAAGGCAATTAAATAGGGGCAAAAATCATTTTAGCCAAATCTGAACTTAACACTTTAGTTAGTCAAAATATTGTTGTTGTTGTTTAGAACTAAGCACAAAGCTACACAATGGGCTATCTGTGCTCTGCCCACCACGGGTATCGAAACCCGGATTTTAGCGTGTAAGTCCGCAGACATACCGCTGAGCCACTGGGGGCCTAGTCAAAATATCAACCCAACAAGTAGTGTGGCCCGGCATGGCCAAGCGTGTTAAGGCGTTCGACTCGTAATCCGAGGGTCGCGGGTTCGAATCCCCCATCGCACCAAACATGCTTACCCTTTCAGTCGTGGGGACGTTTAATGGTCAATCCCACTATTCGTTGGTAAAAAAGTAGTCCAAAAGTTGGCGGTGGGTGGTGATGACTAGCTGCCTTCCCTCTAGCCTTACATCTTTTGCCAACGAATAGTGGGATTGATAGTAACATTATAACGCGCCCACAGCTGAAAGGGCGAGAATATTTGGTGTGAAGGGGATTCGAACTGAAAGAGATTACGCCGTTAATCATCAAAGTATCGCCACTCGGTCCACGTAAGCTGTTAGATTTAGTATCGCATTTTAGTAATTATAAAATTTATCTTTTTGTTAAAAGTAAACTTTTTAAATTTCATCATAGTTTATAATTTCTAAACTTTCATCTCAATGCGAAACATTTGTCTAAATCTTTCTATATTCAGTCTCCGATAAGTTTAACACTCTGTATATTGTTGTTTGGAACTAAGCACAAATCTACACAAAGGACCATCCATATTCTGTCCACCACGGGTATCGAAACTAGGTTTCTAGCGGTATAAGTCCGCAGACATACCACTGTGACGGTCTGCTATGTATATTATATATATATATGTATATATATACTTGCAACATTTAATGTAATAATAATGATCAGATATAATTTTGCTAAACTTGAGCACGTTTATTATTTCGTAAATCCACAGCAACACATTTCTTAAAGTAAATATTCAAGAGTTTCAAGTCTTTCCTCTACTGGATTGCCATAGACGTTGCTTTTCTATTGAAAAAATGAACTGATTTAAAGTTCATTCTTCCATCATTTGCCAAAGAGAAGAGATGTTGCCACGAATGGTTATAGGTGTGTTTGATTCGCAAGGGTCTAATTAGCTGAAAGAAGGGAAGTTATTTCCAACCCTATAATTTCTTCTGTTCTGTGTAGAGGGCGGGATGTCTAGTGCTTACACGTATCATAATGTGACGCTAGGTGGCGATAAAGTCGTTTTAATTTTATCAATTTTCTTTTTCCAGTTTTGTTTCTTTACTGTCTGGTTTACTCAACTCCAGAGTGTTGAAAATATTACTTTACACTCCATAGAATTAATTTTTATTTCTCTTAAAGTTTTGCAGAAAAATTCTAGCATTTCAAATGATATATCTTAATAATATAGTTGTTAAAAATCATAATATATAGTATACCAAAATCAAACCTCCACATAAAAATATAAAGTTTATCATGAAGAGTGGTTTTTTGTTTTAGAATATAGTTACATTAAAATATGTATTGTGTTCAATGCAGTAGATCGAGCCCTGGGGAACTAAACATGGGTAATAAGTAATTTTTTAAATTGCAACTAGATATTGGAGCTTCAGTTGAGATAATTTTAGTAGTTTCTTTTCTGTTTATTGATTCATGAAAATTTTAGGTTGTATGTAAATGGAAAAATTAAAGAAAGTATTTTCCAGTGCCAGTTAAAAAGTCGTAAAGAAAACTTCTCTTGAAATTATCTGACGCATTTTTGAAGGAAATAATTCCACACTAGCAATCATTCATATCTGAAACTGTGTCTGTCAAAGCACCACAATGAAGTCCTGGTGAAAAATCAAATAAAATAATTTATTTGTTATTTTGAATTAAGCACAAAGCTACACAATGGGCTATCTGTGCTCTGCCCACCACGGGTATCGAAACCCGGATTTTAGCGTGTAAGTCCGCAGACATACCGCTGAGCCACTGGGAGGCTAAAATAATTTAATTATCAACTTATAACCATTTTAGTTAACAAGGTTTTTTATTTCATTTACTTTACAGATAAGTGTGCATTTATTTAGTTTCTCAGTGAAGACGATTTTTGTAAATAAAAGCACTTGTTGCATTTGCCAAGCACTTTAAATAAACGCTACTCTAATCTATGTTTATTCAATAGAAACACATGTTAATTAAGGTTATTGGAGTTATTTCCTGAAGACAAAATGAAAATGACAAAAGAAAAAACATTTTGATTGTACGGTGCTTATGGGGATAAAAATCTTCAGTTTGATTTTTGTCATTGCTGTTTACCAGAAACATGGATGATGAAAGTAGAAAACTAAGATGTTCACAACCAATCAGTCCTCTCTTTTCATCTTTTCTTCTGTGGTCCATTCTTCCAGAAACTCCTGATATTACTGAGACGTGATTTTTATGTATGTCCAAGGGAAAGGGTGACAGACGTTATGAGAAAGCATGTTTCTCTAATGACACAAAAATATAAAAGAAAAACAAAGTTAACCAATGTTATAGGTGGTAGAAGGATGCATTAGAGATGCTCATTTAAAACCAATAACTTTTATTAGTAGTCGACATGAATTAGCAATAATGTCTAAAATAATTAATGTGTGATAGAGTGTTAAATTTAAAATTAATCAAAATTAATGCTTCAAGATATCGAATGATATTTACAATTCTACTTTATATTTGTGTATGTGTGTTCAAAGACAAATCTACACGTAGAATTTTAAAATTATTTGTGGAATTAGCCAAGAGAATCATTGTCGTTAGAGCATCTGAGAGTTTATGAAATCAACTAACCAACTGTGTATATTCTACAATCAACTGTTACATGTTTCTAAAAGATAGTGAACAATAGATTTGTTTGTATTGAGTGTTATTATGAAAACATAATCTAAATATAATAATCTACACAATACTAAATAAACATCCCTCAAAAGAGTTCAGTGTAAAATAGCAGGAATATATAATTAAAAAAAGAAAGAAGTTTGATTAGAAAAATGTCCATGTATTATTTTCGAAGCTAGATATCTAAGGAAAACTGCTGTATGTATCATTCTCAGATGGTCACTGTTTCTTACTGTTTTTCCTGATGTTCGTCCTTTGGCACAAATTACTGACAGGATTACTTACAATGAACAACACTATAACAGAAAACCAGTTCTGGGGTTTCTTCTTTAGTTAGTTGCTTTAATCATAAATTTGCATAATATTCTACCTGTATTACATCCACCACAGGGATGGATCCCCAAATTTGATCGTTATACTCTCTCGAGCTTGCCATTGAGCCACCAGAGGGAGTATTTAACTAAACATGTCTAAAAGATTTTCATACGTCAGCACAGGATGAAACAAAATTAGTTCACGTGTACCAATTAGAAATATGACGTGCCATGCAAGATATCTTTCTATAAATGCGAAAACTACAGCACACCTGTAGCCGGATAAAGTCTGTTCATGTGTCTGTGTACCCATAGCAAACAGTAAATACTAAATCACGAAATAAGTTAACAAAGAACAGTAAGATGTAGATGGCTCGTGCTTTCTCTCTCATTAAACCACACTATTATACTGAGTAATATCTTTAACTTTTATTATAATACATCAAATTCTATATAATATTATATTATGCGACAGTCGTCTGTGAAATAAAACACGTCACGAGGCTATCATGTGTCATTGTAACATAATTTCTGAAGTCACAGCCATTTTATATTCCATTATTTTACAGTTTTCCAAGCCACGTTATTATTGAGTTATCATCTAGAGAAAGTAAATAAAACAAACATATTCTACCAGACAGAAAAATTATAAAACATGATACTAGCCAGACCAACGCCGATATCACTTCCAAATTAAATGTACTTCCACGTGGTCCCCGAAAGCGTTCTCTTTCAAGAGCATATAAAACTAGAATTAAGATTAATAACTATTTTTATATCTTAATTTTGAAGTTTATATTTCATGCTGTACTATAGCCTAAAGACTGCATAATTTTCACGTGCTTCATGGCATGTGCATGATCTACTGACGTTACGAAGTAAAGACTGCAATGTTAAGTGTCTAATAGGACGTCGTTTTATTGTTTACTGACTGACTGATAGACAACACACCACCTTACTGTGATGCCAGTGATTAAAACAGATGGTCTCCTTCCAAGCGGCTTTCGAACCCCTCTCCAGGAAATAAACTAAGAAATGACTGTATTACTTTAATTAGTATTAGGGAAAATTCAACTAAGTGAATTTATTAGAGGCATCCCTTCTTACATCCAGTGCCCATCCAAATCCGACCAGCCGAACAGTGGTATGTCTAATAACTTACAAATGCTAAAAGTGGGCTCTCCATACACTGTAATGGACAGGTCACAAATAGCCCATTGTATAGCTTTGTGTTTAATCGCAAACAAACAAGCTTAATTAAAAGGTAGAGGCTTCTCTATCATGTCATTTATTTGTTTCGAATTTTGCGCAAAACTACACAAGGGCTATCTACACTCGCCGTCCCTATTTAGAAATGTAAAACTACAGGGAAGGCAGCTAGTTATCACCATTCTTGGGCTATTTTTTACCAACGAATAATGGGATCGACCATATTATTATAATGCCCCCACGGCTGAAAGGGCGAGCATGTTTGGTGCGACGGGGATTCTAACCCGCGATCCTTAGATTACGAGTAGAGTGCCTTAACACCTGGCTATGCCGGGCCCTATCTCGTGATTTGATAAAAATATATTTAAGGCAACTCGATTTCAAATAGCTGAAATTTGTGGTTTTACAGTATTTAAATTAAAAAAAAAGACGAAACATCAACTCAATACAAATAAATATATGTACATTGTTAATAGGAGTTGCATATAAGAGTTTCGATTTAAAAATTGGAATTTGAGGTAGAAATTTTTATTAAGTTTTACATAAAATTATTTCAATCAGCTAAGACTTGCAGAACTATAAATTCATGAAGCTGGGATGTATTTCCTTCATGATTTATAAAGACGTAATCTCGTCTGTAAACTTCATTAAAATATATGTTTGAATGATATCAGTTTTTAAACCTTTCCTAGGATTTCTCTTTTTTATGTGAAGTCGAGATTTGATTTAAGTTGATAAAATTTCTGTTTACCATTAGTGAAAATTGAATTTATAAAATAACATACCAAAAAATGAAAAAAGAAACATAAAAAGAAAAAATTAAGAAATGTTATTTACGATTGAGGCTAATAACAAAGTTATGCATGTTTAACACACACACAGAACTACAATCTTTAGAATTTAAAGTGTGATTCATCAGTCGCTTGTTTTCAGAAACAAACGTATTTTCTTTTTAGCGTTGTGAATGGTATTTTTATAGTAATTAATTATCAGAGTTCATTTTATTTAGTCCATCGAACAAAGTATTCCGTATCCGTAATATATCTCACAACCTCAATGACCTGTAAGTTTGTTGTTCCTCCTTGTTTCTTGGCCTGGCATGGCCGAGCGCGTTAGGGCGTGCATTCGTAATCCGAGGGTCGCGGGTTCGCGCCCGAGTCGCGCTAAACATGCTCGCCCTCCCAGCCGTGGGGGTGTATAATGTGACGGTCAATCCCACTATTCGTTGGTAAAAGAGTAGCCCAAGAGTTGGCGGTGGGTGGTGATGACTAGCTGCCTTCCCTCTAGTCTTACATTGCAAAATTAGGGACGGCTAGCACAGATAGCCCTCGAGTAGCTTTGTGCGAAATTCCAAAACCAACAAAATCCTTGTTTCTTTCAAATATGCAAACCATAAAAATCTGAGATTCATAGTTCGTGCACTAAGCCACGCCCACGAGAAAAACATGATCAACAACATGCAATGTAACGTTTGTTCGAAATTAAGCACAAAGCTCTACAGCCTGATATCTGTGCCATGCCCGATCACGGGTATCGAAACCCGATTTTTAGTATTATAAGTTCATAGAATTATCGCTGGAAAACTGGAGAGGGTACAAGATGAGCAAGGTGACTGACTGTAACTCTTGTAACTCTGATTGATTTGCAGGAGTCAGAACGTCGAGCACTTTTAGCATAATAAAACAAACACGTGTCATATAAAGCTTGAAAGTTTTATTTGTTTGCGATGAACATGTATCTATAACTAACAGCTCATTCATCTGACCCTCTCTCTCAGCTAAACACTTACTCAGTTATCATCTGAACATACTCAAGCTGAGGAATGTGTGTTACCTGACTCTTCTCTCAGCTGAACACTTACTCAGTTATCATCTGAACATACTCAAGCTGAGGAATGTGTGTTACCTGACTCTTCTCTCAGCTGAATACTTACTCAGTTATCATCTGAACATACTCAAGCAGAGGAATTTGTGTTACAAACTGACACTCTGTAGGAAACAATATTTTTTATACGTATGTTCTGTGCTCATCGCTGGGATCTAGCCTGAATTTTAGTGCTATTAGTCCTCTAACCTATTGAGACACCAAAATCTAAAGAACTCTAATTAAACAAAATTATTCTGTGCCACTAAAGAAACCAATCTGACTTCAATTAGTTACTACGAAGTTTAAATATTGTGGATTTTAGTTATAAAATTTAAATATATATATATATATCCGTAAACGGTTTCGACTCGTAATCTGAGGGTCGCGGGTTCGAATCCCCGACGCACTAAACATGCTCGCCCTTTCAGCCGTGGGGGCGTTATAATGTACGATCAATCCCACTAGCCTAAGAGTTGGCGGTGAGTAGTAATCACTAGCTGCCTTTCCTCTAATCTTGCGCTACGTAATTTGTTGTTGTTGTTGTTGTTTAGAATTAAGCACAAAGCAACACAAAGGGCTATCTGTGCTCTGCCCACCACGGGTATCGAAACCCGGATTTTAGCGTGTAAGTCCGCAGACATACCACTGAGCCACTGGGGGGCTGCGCTACGTAATTAAGGACGGCTAGCGCAGATAACCCTTGTGTAGCTTTGCACGAAATTCCAAAACAAACCGTAAACGGCACCTCCAACTTGAAGTAAGAGGACTAATGTACCTGACCCCCCTGGGTCAATACACCAACACAGAGAAGTCCAACATGTGCAGTCTTCAGACCTTTACATTTTCACTCAGAGTTGTTTGTTTGTAAAAACTTTGTAAACTTTACGTATTTCATTTTAATGAAATAAAAATTCTGCTTTGTGAAAAATAAACTGAAAATAGAATAATTTTTACCGTGAGTACTTCAGCGATAGCAACTCCTACAGGAATATTCTGAAAATACATAGAAATAAACTTTCGAAGTTCTGCTCTCTTCTATTCAATTGCGAAACACTTGAAAAAATAAAACAACAACATGATGAACATGGATGAACAAGTAATAAAGTAGACTTGAACATAAATGTTATTTATGTGGTCATTTGAGTTCCTTTTACAAAAAGAAAATGATAACAATATAAGGTAGTTTAGAACACGAGAATAAGGTAATAGAGTTTTGATTTATATTACGACAGCTTAACAGGTAGATTCTGCTTAAAATAAAATAAAAACATTTATTTTTATTTTAATACTTTTAGGATATACATTAGGTTATTATGCTAGCTTTGTGCTCTTTCTTTGCTTATCTCGAAGACATTAAATACACCCGTCGGAATGTCGTAATTGTCACCCTTTCTGCTTAAGTTCGTGTCGTACTTAAGGCACCGAGATAAAATAACAACTCAGGAACTCTCATTTTCGCCCTTAACGACAGTACGTCTTTAAACGCACATGAAATATAAACCATATTTCTTGTAAAGCTTCAACTCCCATAAAATCGTTATATAATCTGGTTTCTTTCCGCCTTCCATTCCGAACAAACTCTAGTTATTATTTTAAACTTTATATATATTTATATATATATATATCTGAATATACAGCATAATCTTGCAAAAAATGTTATCCGACTCTGCGTTATCTAATCATTAAAAAGATAGAGATCTAATATGAAACAACAAACAAGACAATAATACCAGGTTCGTTGGTTGCATAGAGTACTTTGTCGTAAGTTTTGAAACAAACCCAAGAAAAGAAAGAACTGTACAATTTGCTATTTAGATAAGTTATGGAACATTGGGTAAAGTGGAGTATGCGTTGAAGCTGACGAAACGTGCACGAGTGATGAAACGTCATTGTGAGAAGAATGAGTTTACATTGTTTCTTCTTAACACTTCTTTTTCGGTAAAAAAAACTACATTTTTTTGAACGGCTTCATAATCAAAGTATAATTATTATATTATTTTATTACACTTTTTACTTTAAAAAAAACATGTGGCCGTTAGGCTCTTAAATAATAATAATTTTAGTGATTATGAGTAATTTATCCGTACTTTATATATTAAATAATTTACTGGAATTCGAAAAGGCTACTTTTGTGGCCATCAGAAACTTTAGTTTTAATAATACAGGATACTAACTCCTCCAACTAAGCAAGTGAACGTAATGTGTACTTACATGTACGGTAGATTATCATACAACACTCAAGTAATTGTTCATCCATAACACTATGTAACACAAATTTTGTCGTACACAGTATGTGTTAATTGTTAATTGCTTATGTTGTAAAAGTACAGAAAATGGTCATTATTCCCTTCAAACTTTGCTTTTGTGACCCGGATAATGAAATTTAGAAATTAACCTATTTTCTATGTAAAAACGAGCAAATTTGCGTATTTTCATTTACATAAGGTCTGAATTAAACAACATATAAATCAGGATTTACATGTATTTATACTAAAGTTATACAAATATGTTTAGGAGTGAGTAGTTTTTCGAGGTTTACGACTGTAATGTAAATCACTTTCACGTATCAGCCCCTAAGTATAGTCTCCCATCATGTTTTCGTTATACGCTCCCAAGTCACAAAAGCAAAGTTCGAAGAAAAAAATAGGTCTTTTCCATTTACTTTAGGCATAAGTAATTGATAAATAACACTTTCTGACCAGGAACAAGAAAAAGTAAAAATTTTGTTACACAGTGTAATGCCTCAAGCTCTGTTATTAATAAATGAGCTGGAACCTCGAAAATTTAAGATGCAAACATTTATTAATCTAAATACAATAAAAATTCCAATACAAAGTCTGGAGCAGCTCCAAGAGCTTAACCGTATTCAAAATGAATTAAATGTAATGGGAACTTGTTATTGAACGTTAGTATTCAGAGAGACATTTATCTCAATATTAGTGAAACCTCACATCAGTCTGACCTTAAAACTGATTCGTGCTCCCTTTTTGTTGTTTTGAATAATTTAGATCTGCCTGCGTAAAATGGTTGCTCGCTAGTCTTACTGTCCGTAAGAGACAGCTCGACGTGTATTGTACTAAATAACACATTTGGCTTAAAACTTAAAAGCAACACAGCTGTTTTGAGGTTAGACTCAACCACGAAAGAATTTCTCGAGAAGACGAAAATGAGTTCTTTAACTGTTATCATGTGCATACAGTATACGTGATGAAAACACTGAAAAATGATTTGTAAATGTTGACGTAGTTGTTAACGTACAGAGTTTTTATTTTTAAAGGTAGAGATATTCAGTGATGGATGGTAACAGTATCTCTCTGTATATCTATAGACAAAGCAAGGAAGTATTTGTTCAAAGGTAAAATAGTCAATGAAAAAATGGGAGAACCCACATACTGATAGGAAATCAGTGTAGCTAAACGCTATACACCACGTGCATACAAAACTTCACATTTCGTACGCGCTAACGCAACAACAGGCAGAATAAACACTAATTGTGTGTGTCAAATACGCAAGTAAAACAGGAAACATTTGTAAAACTATTCGAGAAAGATACCGAAACCTACATATCAGTCTTTACTAACCAACCGTACTTAACTGCTTATAAACAAACCCACAGACAATATATTTGATGTATATATATATACTGCTGGTTAACACAAAAGTGTTATTTATACATTTTAACGTAAAATAATTTGTCAATGTTATTAAAAGCATTAACATAAGAGATCGTATCATTTTATCATAGCTACAGTGTTTGTCTGTCTGTTTTTGAATTTCACGCAAAGCTACTCGAGGATTATCTGCGCTAGCCGTCCCTAATTTAGCAGTGTAAGACTAAAGGGAATGCAGATAGTCTCACCACCCACCTGCCGACTCTTGGGTTACTTTTTTACCAAAGAATGGTGAGATTGACTGTTACATCATAATGCCCCCACGGCTGAAAGAGCGAAAATGTATGGTGTGACGGGGATTCGAACTCGCAATCCTCAGATTATGAGTTGAACACCTTAACGGTCATGCCGGGCCGTTATAGCTACACAGAACACTATATCTTTTCGCTACACAGAAGCCTATATCTCTATCTTAATGTTTATGTTATCTGATAATCCCTTCATACCATGTTGTTTTATAAAAAAATAAGTGTTTTTGCACTAAAATATTTTATAACGATTTTAAACTATATATAAACATTCATCTAAACAATACGAGTAGCGCCATCGCAGTATTAATAATCAAGATGTCTCATCGTTTGATGAATTAGGGGAAATTCGTTATATCCTCAAAAACGTTAGTTGATTAATTTGTTTGTTTATGTTTTAAGCAAAAAGCAACATAAAAAACTAATTCATTCTGCCCAGCGCAGGTATCGGAACTTGATATTCAGTGTTATAAACCGTCCATAATTAGCGCTGAGATGCCTCTTCAATGAAATATTTCGAAAATTATTTTAAAAGTTTAAAAAAGAATACGTTAACACCTGTGACTACTACGCAATAAACCTAAAAACCTTAATTTTTATTATTTGTACGTAACAATGTATCAGATGTTTTTTACTTATTTCCACCTGAATTCGACGTTACTGATGAACTAATATGAAGATATTCAACGATATCTACAATAACTACAATGTAATAACAAATAAAAACCGAACCTTGATCAAATTAATCTATTTTCATATCAGTTTTAACTGGTGATATGTTTTCATACAGTTATTAGTATTTTCCCTAATTTTGATATTTAAGTACGGAACCTAATTCAAGCTTTAAATACTTGAGTTTTCATCGTATTCTGAGGTTAGGCCTTTAAAGAGGGCAACAGAGAAACGTTTTGAGATAAAGTCATGATTTTGATTGGCTTGTCACACAGTCATCCTCATATTATATTTAGTTCCCGCAGGATGCTCATACACCTATCTATCTTTTAGATGTAAGCGAGTTGTGGGAAATATATAGCGGAAGTCAGGTTCCTGGCGAAGTAAGTATCCCATTAAACTTGAAAATAACTGGGCCTCTTCCATAACAAACACGCATGCTCAAACATATAGATGTCGCCTCGACTTGAGACCTCCCAACTAAACCGAACTTCAGAGGTTACTTGCCACAAGCAAAATCTGGAGTCAGCGGTTTTCTTTTCCATTAAGAAATGTGGCGGAAGGATTATGAAATAGTAAGGTTTATGGATAGATGAGACTAAAACCACTGCTTTTGTGTTGATTCAGATGTCGTGAAATTCAAACAAACTGTGATTCGCTTTCTGCACCGCCAAAGGAAATTAGAACAGGATACGTTTTCCTTCACAGGGCATGTTTTCAGGGAGTTGGTCAGTTCATACCACACATACACATTCAAAACTTTCAGCTTTAATACACATCAGAAATACACAGCATGAGAATGTGAATCAATCAGTAAATTTCAAATTCCTATACTGAGAACAACTATATTTGAATTTTTATCAACACTTTTCTGTAGTTTATACTTTATTTTTGTATTGTTTTTATAATAGATGGAAATATTTGTGACAGAAATGTCTTTATGTATATATATATATATATAGTATATATTGCAATCATCTGTAGTTTTGAAGTGGAAAACATTTTGAACTCTATAATAAGGTATTCACCATAAGCGCTGTCATAACTCTTATACATAGTATCTTTATCCTACAATTCCTCATTCTATCATACCTTATGAATAATTATTAATAAGTAGAAGGAGAGAGATAATCCCTTTTGCCAGTACTAGAAAAATAAAATGTTATTAAGTTTCTTAAAAATCTAGCTTTTACCTTATAACTCCAACTTAGTATGATCTTCAGAGATGCATTCACATGACAGCCTTTTCTCACTGATTTATTAACTCACCAGCACTAGTGGCGTATATGTCATCTTGAAGATGTTCCAAATGATTTAACAAGGAAAACTGATTTACGTTTTTAGTGAAACATTAGGACTAAATGAGCGTCTGACAGAAGCAGGATAGTCAACTATTTGAAAACGTTCGAATTCTGAGCCTGTTTCTTATAACTTCATTAATACCCCCACATTACTTTTTAAAGTGTAACATTTAATTCTGTATAAAAATAATACTACTTTGATCAACATTTGTGTCTACGCAAGAACCACATTTTAAAAGAATATAAATCGATCATAATATACGAAAATGTTTACACTGTAGCAATTAGCCAGTTAGCCAGAAGTATAATTTTGTTGGTAGCTTACCTGAGGTACAACATGAAAAAAAGAAAATACAGACTAAAACAAGGTTGCATTCCAAGTCTAACTCTAGCTATGAACTAACCCTAGGATTAAATTTTATCAGAGCAAATAAAAGCAACATAAATTCTAAACGTAAAATCTGATAATAAAGACAGCTCTCATAAAAAGTGTTCATACACTGTTAGATTAATGAGAATGCATTAAACATGTAGACTTGTCTCTTTAGGAACTTATACAATAGAAGATTTATCCTGATAGTTAGAAACATTACACAAATAAAATATGTTGTTGTTTGTAATCTTAAGGAGTCACAAATTTTTATTCGCCTTCTTTCTGAAAATAGAACATGGGGTTTTAGTTGCATCTGACACTTTGTTTGTTTCTTTGTTGTTTTTCTTGTTGTTTTCATGGATAAGTGAAATAAACTGTGATAATAATATGTGTAAGGCAACAAAACTCATGTGATGACCATCTAAGAATTGTAGTTTTGGGCAAAGTTATCTTTCATTTTACAATTTATAGCTTACAATTTGTGGTTCGATGATCGCGACTAATACAGCACGCATAGTTCAGCGTTTAGCCTTGGGTTAAAAACACAGTTAAACTCTTCGGCTTCAGCATTGGCGGAAATTGCAATTGTCGTCTAGTCGTGACGTGAGTTTGTTATCTTACATGAGCTTATGTTTTTGGATTTCAAGAGAAGAGGCTTTATGATATAAATTCACGGAGTAATTTACACAGATATATTTAATAAAAGAATAATTTATAATTAATTGACTGTAAACTTAATAAATGTATACAGTCACCTTTACTGATAATCGAAACCAGAACTGTCTCTAGTTTATCTTCGTTGAGAGGGGAAAGTGGAGCTTTGTGGGAAGGGGGTACTACACAACGATATTGATTTACAAAAAGGATAATATACCAAACATGTTTATTTCGCCCAAGTTGACTCTGAGATATTTTTAAACCACTATGAAGAATAACTTGAGCGGGCCAGAGTGAACTATGGGAGTTGACGCCCACCCTCACCCCTTAGCGCCGACCCGGTTCGAGACTCTGGTTTACCTTAAATTTGTAAAATATTTCTTTGTTACTTTCATTTAACATTTGAAATAAATTGTAATAAATCTACGAAGTTCGCTGTAGTATCTGGTATATAACTCTTTCAGGAATTAAAGTTGAAAAACATTTACTGAAAAAGGTAATTTTCACAGTGATAGCACATGGGAAAAAAAGACGTTAATTTTCGTATTTTTATACATGGAAAATAGCCATTAGTTTTTACAATTTTGGTACATAGAAAACTGTTAATTTCTCAATCTAGATTCAGGAAAAAAATTCTTTACATAATAATCAAAGAAAACATTAAAGTTCGTGACCGCGGATAACATAAAACTTTATTTTTCATAATCATGACTCACATAAATGTTTTGTTTTTCAGGGTCATATCAATGTTCAAAACTTGAGGAAGAGCTCTAGGGGGTTTGTAAAAATTCAGTCGCAACATTTTCTGCTGTGTTAAGCAAGCATGCCATTGAAGTCAGCAAAGCCTCAAGACTGGATTAGGGAACTTAGATTTATTGATAATTCTATATGAGTCAGCAACACATTTTTCATTGCAAGCACCGCTACGGTACTTCTTTCTTTTAAATCTTTCTGTCACCAGTGTACGTATAACACTGAGTAAGCCCCCAAAAGGTGTCGCTCTACACGACCAATTAGAAATGACTTTTAAGGTTTGTTGTTGCACTCGAGTGATTTCAATTTGGTTTGTTTTGAATTCTGCGCAAAGCTACAAGAGTGCTATCTGCACTAGCCCTCCCTAGTTTAGCAGTGTAAGATGGAAGGCAGCTAGTCATCACCAGCCGACGCCAACTCTTGGGCTACTCTTTTACAACGAATAGTGGGATTGATCATCACTTTATAACGCCTCCACGGAAGAAAGAGCGAGCATGCTTGGTATGATGTGGCTTCGAACCAGAGACCCTCAGATTACGAATCGAGTGCCTTAACTATTTGGCCATGCTAGGCCGAGTGATTTAAGACAAAAAATCAAAGGCCTGCCCCTTCCTTACTGATATAGCGTAACAACATAACATTGCTTATATAATCATTTCAGAGATTTTTTTAATGTTTTAGAAATGTATTAATTAATTTCTAATCCAAAACACCAAACGTTTTTAAATTTTCAAATATTGTAAACCTACCAGGAACTACGAAATCGTTTTTCGATAGATAAATAGATAACAAGTAATTTTAAATCACTCCAGATGTTTTTCTTTTGTTACTGTCCGGTATTTCACCAGCTTTTTCACTAGAAACAAATTTTATACACAACAATATACATATCTTACTCAAGTTATATTTTAAACGCCGAAAGCTAGCAAAGCATTATATACCACTAGTCACAAGATCTGTGATAAAACTCACGTAAACTGATAATGTTCCTTTCCACTTTCATCTCATTTTTTTTTCAGTTCGGATCCATCTTTGGTCTCCCACGAGTCACTCACTGCCTTTGGTAAAATACTATGACTCGTAAGTTGGGCCGAATGACGAAACACGAAAATCTCTTTTATATGTACAGATGAACACTTTTAACCCTTAAATGGCGGTCATCATCAGTTCGTGCTGCTCCCTACAGCATTCCTGCTGTGCAAGGATTAAAACTGTGGTTTAAAAAATGATCTGAAATGTAATTGCTTTGCATATCACAATTTTTAGTCTTATTAAGTCAAGGTCCCGGCATGACCAGGTGGTTAACACATTCGACTCTTAATCCGAGGGTCGCTGGTTCGAATCCCAATCACACCAAACATATTCAACCTTTCAGCCGTGGGGGCGTTATGATGTTAAGGTCAATCCCCCTATTCGTTGTAAAAAAAGTAGCCTAAGAGTTGGTGTTGGTTGGTGATGACTACCTTTTTTTCCCTCTCGTCTTACACTGCGAAATTAGGGGTGGCTAGCGCAGATATCTCTCGTATAGCTTTGTGCGAAATTCAGAAGAAACCATAAAGTCTAGTCTGGATAAAAGTTTGAATATAAATGCCACGTGAATTGAATATTGTTGATCGATAACTATCACATAAAAATGAAAATGTAACATTCCTGTGCCTCAACATGCTAAAAAGCACATAAGTTGTAAATTTTTTCCCTAATATTTCACTTAAATACTCCCCTTCTCCTGAAACTCAGCAGTAAGTCTGCACTATTACGACCCGGAAAAACTTGTTTTGATTCCCGTGGTTGGTAGAGCATAGATAGTGCATTATGTAGTTTTATAATTAACAATAAACTTACCGACCCTCTTAATTTGTTCAAATCATAACTGTGTAAATCTGTACTTTTGGTTATGATAAATAGGTATACAGGTGGTATTTTGTTTAGAACCAGAACCCATCAAAAGAATCTGTGAGAATATAGTCTCATTCGTTTATGTTGGGGCTGTAGGTTTCCATCTCTTGTTTTTTAAGGTTTACAAGTAACAGATAAAGAAATATGAATACGAAAAATATACTATTACATCCATAAACCTGCATATTACACATTGAGACATTTGACATCAATTTTGTAATAAAGCAGATGTTAATAAAAACTACATTAAAATGGTTTTGAAGCCTCACTACGTCGTTACCGTTCAATGTTTGGGTCAAGTCGTTCAGTGTTTAGCGATATTATATTTTGAGAATAGCTCTTCAGTGTAGTTTTCGTAGCAAAAGAAAGACTATCTTATCCAAAGTACTCATCACTGCAAGCCTTCCACAATCCGTCTAGTGTACAACAGTTTTACAGCGCCATTTTCAGCAGTTTAATTCCAAAGAATTCCATAGACGCAGCGTTCGGCGACTTTACCGCTACGTCTTTAAGTATAAATTCTTGTTTTATTCTTCAGAAGACATGACTAGAAACGTTATTTTGACGGACCCATAAAATTTTGGCCTCATTTCTATACAAAGCTGATTTTACCGTGTGAACTATAGGGTCTAAATTATTGTTATGATAATAAGTAAAGTTCACTTTAGCCTTTGCATTCATTCTCCCGGTCCTCAGTTGCTTCTGGTATAGCAATCATCAGTGATTATGAATCCCTCTGTAAATGATTCATAAAATGCGCTGCAGTATCTTTTTATTCTTTACCCGAAAGAAAATGGCGTTAAACTTGCTGTAAGTACACATGCGCTTTTTGGCCTGGCATGGCCTTGCGCGGTAAGGGGTGCGCTTCGTAATCTGAGGGTCGCGGGTTCGCGCCAGACATGCTCGCCCTCCCAGCCGTGGGGGCATTATAATGTGACGGTTAATCCACTATTCGTTGGTAAAAGAATAGCCCAAGAGTTGGCGGTGGGTGGTGATGACTAGCTGCTTTCCATCTAGTCTTACACTGCTAAATTAGGGACGGCTAGCACAGATAGCCCTCGAGTAGCTTTTTTCGAAATTCCAAAACAAACAAACATATGCGCTTCCTTATGAAGTACTCTGGAGTTGATCTTTCTTACCAGGATATGTTGTGGAAGCAGTTTTTGTACACTTGACTTGTGCCGCTTTTTCAATTTTTGACCAGTCTTGCAAGAAATATAGTTCGTAAGACTTTACTTCAGGAACGAGAACGTATAACGTAATACTTATTCACAAATACTTGTACTCTATAACTGGATCAAAATGCAACCAAGACAAATGTAATATTTGATATTTTCGACATAAACAGCAATTTAGGCAATATATGAACTAAACGACAATGTAAGAGAACTCCAAGGTTCATATGTAGCCATCCATGATGTTGGGCCACTAATCAAAGGTAACCCCCCCAGTAAAATAGTGGTATGTCTGCATGCTCAAACTGCTCAGGTTAATGGGTTCTGATCATCTTTACATACAATAATGTGTGCTGATTAGTTAGTCTAATCATATTTACATATAATAAAGGCGTGCTGATTGGAGACTAATCTATTTACGTACAATAAATATGTACTGATTAGTGAGTCTAGTCATATCTGCATACAATAAAGATGTACTGATTGGTGAGACTAACCATATTTGTGTAATATAAAAGTGTACTGATTAGTGAGACTAATCAATAATCAAAGTGAGATTTTCAATAATATAAAGGTGCACTGATTAATTAGTCTAATCATATTTACACACAATAAAAGTGTACTGATATGTGAGACTAATCATATTTGTATAAAAAAGGTGTCCTTATTTGTGAGACTAATCGTATCTGTATAATATAAGAATTTACTGAATAGTGAGACTAATCATATTTGTATAATGTAAAGGTGTACTGATTAGCGAGTCTAATCATATCTGTCTAGTCGTATTTACAAAGAAGATATATGTACCAATCGAAGCAACGCATAGAACTTGGAACAACAGAAGAAACTAGTAATTTGATCGGCTTCGTTTGAAATTTTATATTAAAATTAATTAATACTTGTTTCGTTTTCGTTAAATACTATTTTTAACACACTCTTAAAATAACAAAACTTTTGTCTGTTTATTCTATAAAAAATTAAATTTAACTATTTTGACTTTAGAATTTTTAATTCTTTTTTTTCTATGTTCAGAATCAAATTTTCAGCAAAGCATCAGATAATAGTAGAAAATAAACAAATGATAAATTAAAACGAATAACTGATAAAAACTTCATTTAGATAATGCCCCCCAGTGGCTCAGCGGTATGTCTGCAGACTTACACGCTAAAATCCGGGTTTCGATACCCGTGGTGGGCAGAGCACAGATAGCCCAGTGTGTAGCTTTGTGCTTAATTCAGAACATCATTTAGATAAAGGCCCAGGATGTCCAAGTGGGTTATGGCATTCGACTCGTAATCTGAGGGTCGCACCAAACATGCTCGCCCTTTCAGCCGTGAGAGCGTTATAAAGTTACTATCAATCCCACTATTCATTGGTAAAAGAGTAACCCAAGAATTGGCGGTGGGTGGTGATGACTAGAAGACTTCCCTCTAGTCTTACACTGTCAAATTAGGGACAGCTAGCGCAGATAGCCCTCTAGTAACTTTGCGCGAAATTCAACAAACGAACCTTATATAAATAAGAGTAGCGGGAAAAATATCTTCACATATTCGTGTCCGCTGATTTATTCCATTGATAATTAAAATACATATTTATTAATGTTCACCTTTCATGTTTCTGCACAATTGTTTATGATTTTATAATCTAAATTCCAAACGTGAAAGACCCAGGTAATAAAATAAAATTGAAAAATACATTTTCTAAACTCAGAAAATAATTTACGTCTTCTGCTATTCAAGAACCGGAATGATTTGTTTGTTTGTTTCTTTATGAATTTCGCGCAAAGCTATGTTATGATTTTGAATTTCGCACAAATTAGCACCTGGCCACCGGAAGGAGTATGGAGACAGAAAATATAAAAGTTGGTCGACAGAAGAAATCATGTAATATTTAATGTGAATATAAAAAGAACAACTTTCTATACCTATATACGAACTATTAAGTTGGATTAATAAATTAATCTTAATTAAATTAGAGCAAAGCCACACCGGGCTGTGTGCTGAATCCACCTAGGGAAATCGAGCCCCTGATTTTAGCGTTGTAAATTCGTAAACTTAATGTTGTACCAGCGAGTGGCTAATTATACAATAATTAGAATAATAATTTAATGCTTTCCATTGTTTATTTTTTTTTAAATAAAGTCCAATTATTATAACATATCATAACATAAAATTTACAGTGTTGTGCTAAAGTGTTAAAACAAAGTAAATAAATTTATATTTCAGGCTACTTTCAAAGAGCAATGGAACGTAAATCACATGTAAAACATCAAAATACTATTAATATTCGTATTAGGTGCTTCAGAAACCCAGTGGAAGAGGATGAGCTCAGCAAACAGTTAATACTTTGTCTGTATTTATTCAAAATGTATTGTGGAATTTCACTCCAAGTGTTTTTAGCACACTTTCATAAAGTTTATTTGGAAATAACTTTTGATTTGACAGGTCTTTGATCTATTAACTCCAAAATCTGCTCTATTGGACTGAGATCAGAGCTCTTTGGAGACCATTGCATCATTTGAATGACTCCAATAGCTTCTTTCTTAGGTAGCTAATCTCCACATAAGCTGTATGAATATTTTGGGTCACTATTTTCTTGGTAGGTACAATGCATTAAGGTAAGTATCTTTCATCTTTCTACGCTTTGGACCGAATATTTCTAACATAAACTTATCCGTCCATAACACCATTTTTGAAACATCATCAGTCTAGTTTCTGTACTTTCTAACAAAGTTCCATCTCTTGATAATATTAGAAGATCGAGGTAAAAAATTTTTAGCTAGCGCACGACCAAATATTCTATTCTCTTTAAGTATAGAAGAGAATACTTAATTTTGATACAACAGATCTGGATACTTCTCTGTCATTTCGCACATGATCGTTTATCTCATATTTGAGATCAGTATCTCTTTTCTCTGTCCTGAAGGCTGCATATACGAAGATACTTGGTGTCATTGATACAAGATGGTTTGCCCTTTCGTTTTTTGTTTTTTTTAATTTACCTGTCTCATTCTCACCATCTTGGATATACTTGACAGCGAGGGGGAGGCATTTCAAGTTTCTAACGATTTGTCCATAAAGCATCACGTGAAGCTTTTATATGAACTCTCTGCTCTATTAACAATTCTTTATACTTTGGGGACCATGCCATGAAAACAAAAGCTAATATATAGTGTTAAACAGTGCTTTTATTAAGGTTTATTTGTGGAGTGTTATTAACATGATTTCTTCTAGCATATACCACTACCATATGCTAGCTTCTTCTCATATAGTTAAGACACTATATGGGATACCATGACAGCTTTTCAGACCTTAAATTTGTTCAGTATGTTCATTCAAGTGGAACTCTTCTAACATGTCTTTGGTACACGTATGTGGGCATTCTAAACAATTAGAAGTATTCTCACCCTGGCTCAACTACTTGTCGACAGGGATCAGTGAAGCATTACTATAGTGTTGAAATTTAAATTCTGTAAAGGTATAAAAGAACTAGCCCCATAAAATGGAAATAATAACAAGATATTAACTTCTCCTAGCACTTTGCACACCATTGTATAGGTAAAATATTATTTGGTTATTCCAATAACAATCTAGCTTTTCTCGTTTGCAAACTACACTGACAACGTCTTTCACAATTACTGTAATTTACAGATAAAAGCGAGGAAACTCACACATGAACAGACAAGAATTCTTGACAAGAATTTTTCCTCGTATGTTTGGTAACTGAAAATAATTTGTTCATCTGACAAAACACACACAAAAAATGTGTCCATACTTTAAAAATGTGAAAAACTTTAATTATCCTGAACAACTTTTAACAATTTTGATTTTCTTTTACGTTTCATCATCAAAATTATTAAATTTTCATCTGTAGTCGTCCCCTGAAGAAAAGGGATAACTTTACGGGCTTACAACGCTAATATCTGGGATTCGAGTGAGTCTGTTTGCTTATAGCAAAGCCACAACGGGCTATCTACTGAGCCCATCGAGGGGAACTGAACCCCTACTTTAAGCGTTGTAAGTCCGGAGACTTACCGCTGTATTAACGAGGGGCCTGGGATTCGAGTGTCTGTCGGTGGACGCAACACATAACTCAACGTGGCTTTACTCCAAAGCAAACAAATATATTTTTTTATTCTTTATTTCTTTCACATTTTTTTTATTTCTCCATCTTCCTCCGTATGCTCTTGTTTTCGTCTTCCATCATGTCTCCAAGTTTTCTGAGAACTTCAACGCATTTTTGTACATCATTCAGTTTATGTTTCTATGCAAAATGATTTTACCCTACGACATCTCGCACGGTTTTTCCAGCCTTACGGCCGTGAAGACATATTAGTATCATGGTAAGTTTGCGAAATCATGAATAAAGGGGATCGTATTTCTAAAGTTCAGAAAAGAATGTCTTTATCATATATAATTTATTTGTCGTTTTATTCCAAAGAATCAATCATGAGTCCATCGAAAATGACAATTTAAATTGGATACAGCACAACTATTAAAAAAAAAACAAAGACTAAGGAAAAAACGGTTGAAAAGTGATGTACGCTCATATAGCCCTTGTGTAGCTCATACCTGTTACAAATGTGACTCATATTATTAATGGCACATGAGAAACTATAGTGGTTACGCTGTTACATGTGCAAAATAAGTGACTAATAAGAGAATACAATGACTACCATATTAGACTTGGTAGTTTAATGACAGACAATACATTATAGTAATTAGAAAGTTACGCGTGCTAAATAAACAACTACCTACAACAGGTAGGTATGGTAACTTAATGACTCATCCAAGATTGCAGAAGCAACACAGTTTCGTATGGTAACTTAACTATTCATCCAAAACAACACATGAAGCATAGCTTCATGTGGTAACTTAACGAATAGGTCTGACATGGCTAGGTGAGTTTAGGCGTTCGACTCGTAATCCGAGGGTCGCGGATTTGAATCCCCGTCGCACCAAACACGCTCGTTCGTTCGGCCATGGGTTTGTTATAATATTACAGTCAATTCCATTATTCGTTAGTAAAATAGTAGCTCAAGAGTTGACGGTGGGTGGTGATGATGCCTTCCCTCTAGTCTTGCACTACTAATTTAAGGACGGCTAGCGCAGATAGCCCTCGTGTAACTCTGCGCGAAATTCAAAAAACAAACAGTTTTAAAATAAATTTAATGCTTTTTACTTACACTTAAATTACCCGAAGTACTTTATTTGCTTTGTTGTAAGAAGTTCAGAGAGAAATAAGAGAATAAAAGAAAAGTTCTTTCAAAGTCGTGTAAGTAAACATTTGGCATGTTTTCGTTCTATCTTTTGTCATTAATTTATTGGGAGCTCGTTTTTATTGTTTTCAGTATACAGTATTAAGATAAAAACAACTGATTACACTATTTATACTAATCAAAAGTCTAGGCGTTTTTAGTAAACAAATGACTAGTGTTAGTTCTATAAGCTTGTACCGGAGTTGTCGTTACTCAAGGTTACAGGATATTTCCTAAAGGTGGAGTTGTTGTTACTCAAGGTTACAGAATATTCCCTAAAGGTGGAATTGTTGTTACTCAAAGTTTTAGGATATTCCCTAAATATAGAGTTGTTGTTACTCAAGGTTACAGGATATTCCCTAAATATAGAGTTGTTGTTACTCAAGATTACTGGATATTCCCTAAAGGTGGAGTTGTTGTTACTCAAGGTTACAGAATATTCCCTGAAGGTGGAGTTGTTGTTACTCAAAGTTTTAGGATATTCCCTAAAGGTAGAGTTGTTGTTACTCAAGATTACTGTATATTCCCTAAAGGTCTAAAAAATGAACACAGCAGCATTTTTCCGTCTCGAATGCCACGTTCCAGTCTTCGGTCAACTTATTAAACAAGATTCTGTTCCTCGCTCCTTCAGACTGAGTTATGACCGTCGCCACAGTACGTTACAGAGGCGTATAATCCTAAGAAAAAAACGTTGTGGCCCTATAGCGAGCTGCCGTTTGTTGTCACCTAAATCCATCATTTGCCGACACAGGGTGCGTCTTGCCATTAGCATCGTTTGTCTACGGTGGTCCCATTAAAAAGTTCACCACGTACAAATCCTACTGCGATACAAATGACCTCAAAATTCTGATTTTCATAGATAATGATGCGAGCAGTGACGTCTTTTATCCCTTCTTTTTTTCTTTTTTTTATCTGCCGAATCAAATTTCACAAACAGGAATTAGGATCATTTGATCGTATGTTATAGGTGGACTTTTACGAGGTCAGAATTTTCTCTATTTGTAAAGAGATAACAGTGGCATCAAGGAATAAATAAGCAGGTGATGGTTGGCTAGACATCCGATATACATCTTGTTGCACATTTAAGTATAAATTTCACCCAAGCCTGCATTTTACACTGCATAATGACTTGGTAAGTGAATAATAATTAACAGTAAATTGTTGTTTTTAACCACTACCGCGCAGCTGCAGTGTGATTGATGTTCCATGTAGTTTTCTCCCTCCCCCTGTATGTTGGTACATTCATTAACTTGACTTTAAACCCACAGTCCTAAGCGTCCGACATTCCTTCCTTCTAACTGTACAGGAATTTGATGCTTTTGAGAAGAAAAAAGTAATAAAGAAAAATAAACTAGATGGCACTCGATTCCTTTTTTAAACGGTGAATATATTAATTTTTATTCCATATCTAATAAAAGCGAAAATAATTAAATTCATTATACCTTTTAAGGTTTTAACAACCATTCCTTTTTTTTCGTTGTTTTATTACACAAATAAATTGTTTTGTGTAATACTATTTGGATAAGATTCTTTCAACTTCTGTCTTATCTTCAATTATCAAATTTTTATGTGTAGTTTGATCTTAAATTTCAAAGTTCCTATATGTATGTTTAAATAAATCGGAATGTCAGAACTTCAGTTAGTGAAACCACACAAGAACACGTGTTTCATTATGCGTCAGTACCCCCTTTGCCAGTGTTGGACATGTGAGGCTCTCAGGGTCGTGTTTTTTTATATTCCTTTTTTTTAACAAAGTAAGGAGGGTGTAGTTTACCAGAACATTGTTGGGATTACCAAATGTCCCAGTGAAACTACAATCGTTTAAGGTGTTAGCCTGTTTTTTGTCTTGATGGGTAACAGTAAAGGTTTTAAAATTTTCAATTTTCTTTGTCCCTCAGTGGGAGTCCGTTATGCAGAGTTTATCATTAAACACGTTTATTTTCAATTGTACTTGGAAAATCCTCTGATAAAGACACGTTACAGCATATAGTATTTACTCTGTCTCTACTGCAGTTTCTTAATATAACCTAATCTGTTATTGGGCAGCTGTAGGAATTGAAATACAAAGACACGTTCAGACTCAAAGAAAAAAGACGAACACTCAACATTTTAATTTTGAGTAGTTTCTAAACAACTAACGTGCGTTTTTAGTTTATTTATTATTTTGTAACTATGTAATACTGTAACAAGTTCTGTTTTTCTGTAAATTTAAAACACTGAGAAATAAACGTTAGATTATTTAACAAATTGATAAAAAAAATTGTTGTAATTGAAGCTCTTTCACGGCTGTTACAGTATCATTCCGAACGGGAAAAAAGTTCCCTGTTTTTTGCTCTATAAAACTAGTAACGCTACACATTATACTATTTTATTCTAAACTCAACTGACTACAACCATTTATTGCGTTAGTATCTGACGTACACGTTGGACACAATTGCAAGACATGGAGTACTCCGAAGTAACACCGAGAGGTCCGCTCCTAACTCCGATCCACTATATCCATCTCAACTGTATGTGCCGTATTTATAACCAATCTAGTGGTTCGTCATTTATAAGCGGACACAATTATAAGGTTAAGTTTAAAAAATGATCTTCTATGTCACTCTCCGCAGGGTCCCCAAGATCCATGCTGCATCTGGTGACAGTCCGTCCAGAACTCACCAGTTATAAGTTGAATACACACGAACTTTTGTCAAATACCATTTCATTCTATCATGAGGTTTATAAAGTTATGCCAACAACCCACGCTTGATTTTCCCAACTTACAATTTTCTTGTCTTATTTAGAAGGCTAAGCATAACCTGGTGGTTAGACACTCGACGCTTAATCTACCTTTCGTGGGTTCAAAATCCCAAACCGATCATGGTCGCCCTTTCAGATGTGGAGTTATTATAATGTGATGGTCACTCCCAGTATTCGTTATTGAAAGAGTATCCCGAAAATTGGGGGTGGGTGATGTTGACTAGCTACCTTCCCTCTAGTCTATCACTGTTAAATTAAAGATAGCTAGCGCGAATAACCCTCTTATAGCTTTGGGCAAAATTCAATACAAACTAAAAATAAAATATCTACATCATTGAAATGAAAAAAGAACAACTCAGAAAACAACTAAGTGACACATTTTCTTACATTAATGTTAATAGTTTTACTAACTGGCTGTTTTCTTACGCTTTTGTGGTAAAATGGAGGCTATCCATAGAAATTCAAACCAAACCAATCTTATTTACAAAACTTACTGTCAGTTCTTCGTATAGCTTAAACCTAAGAGCTTTAGCGCTAGAAATTTGAGCCCAATAACATATCAGACACAGCAGAAATTTTATAAATTTATGCTATGATTAAATAAATAAATAAAACTGTCCTAACCAGAAGTCTCCAACTGACTGATGCAAATAATGAAAAAATTATGGGTTAAGCCCTTATCTTAAAATCTATAATCTACACAAACAAGTGCACAACCAAAGTTGTAAATACAAGATGTGTGATTATAATTCAGGGTTAGTAACGTTGATCTTCTCAAATAAGTCATTCAAAAAGCCTCAGAATGTTTTTTTAAGTACATTTATATTTAATTTTCGATCTTTATTTCAAATATAAAAATATTGACGTCAATTGCCACAAAACAATAGTTTCCTTTTTAGCTCATAAGAAAATTAAAAGCCTAATCTTTCGTCAAATTCGTTCTTTAGATGCATCTTAAAACGTGTTTTCAGTTTATATACGTGTAAAGAAATTCAATTAAGCCAGGTTTATTTGCTGATATGCGTTCCTTCACTTCTTGCAAGAGAAAGTTACTAAAATTGCGAAAATTAAATTCCACTGACTTCGGAATTCGATGGAGAACTCGTTAGTGAAAGCTCATTATTATATTTAACTTGCAGAATTTTTCTAATAAACAGAAGATTTTATTAATATTCAAAAGAAATTCAAGGGGTTGATAAACACCAAGAATTATATAAACTTTTATGTAAAATTCTATATTGCGCCGATAATGTTTAATATTAAACTATGTTTGTTAATATTATTATTTAGATTTTTGTTTGCTGAAGAGAGCGGTTATGATGACGCAATATCTAGAAATTTTATGAGCTTTGAGGCTTTTTCAAAATCATAAAATTTTATGTAACATGTTAAAATACGAGTACGGTATAAATACACATCGCAATAAGTCTATAAATTGCTAAACTGTTAAGTTATTATATTCAATAGCAATTAAAAAGGTATTTGTCATCAATCGAATAGTTAAGAAATTCATTAAGTAAGTTTATAAATTAGGTTTATTTCAATATGTGATTGACTGCTGCTCTTATTACACACCTACAGCTTGAAATCCGAGGACTATTTCGTAGTATTGTACAACTTAGAACTCGGTATACCGCTACAAAATCCAGACTTTTATCATTGGAGCAACCCCGCGCACAGGTGAAATAGTGTACAAAAAGTGCACTGTTCTAGCATAGGCAACTCTTTTGTTTTTTTTATGTTTGTAGCCAATGTCCTTTGATTACTCAAACGTAATGTCGTAGCGAACACTACGTGGAGCGTTTCTGGTAATCCTTACAAAGTTTGTAAATTATTGTGTCGTAGCACGAACGAAGGAAATGTAACAATCAATACTTTCTTATGAGCAAGTTACCTGAACAGATCAGAACTCGAAATTAACCTCGTTAATAGTGTAACTGATTTAATATACTGGTGTAAGCAGAGGTATGAAATGTCATAAAACAAAAATTTATATGGATTAGATAGCTTCGATTCATGCGTTAGTATCTTCGCTGTTATGAAAATGCATTTAATACTTTAATCCAACGTATATTGTGGCCTTTAAATGTAACCCTTGGTGTTTCATAAAAGGATATTTAATGTTTGTTTTCTGAGATACGTTGCAAAATATCTTGTTAGTAAATAGGAACAAAAAAAAAATAGTACCTATCTTCCATGCTTTCCAATGTAGTGAAACAAACGCGGAATTTTGTTCGTTTCTTTCCTTCTTCTTCAACACAATGGGCGGGCTATCTATGCTGTGCCAACCACGAGTATCGAAACCCGTTTTTTTGTGTGTTATAAGTCCGTGGATTTTGCACTCAGCTATAAGACCAAATTCGTAGGTTCTTTTAAATGAATCGCATATCTCATTTATTTTGATATCTTCCGGATGGAAAACAAAGATTATTTGAACGATTCAACCAACAGGAATCCAGCCAGCCTTTTTCCGGTGAGGAATCTCATGTTAGTTCGACAAAAAAATTGAGCACGCTGTACGTTACATCTTGTAGGCACAGATATTGGCGCATTTGAAATATACGCTTGGCATGGCCAGGTGGTTAGTAACTTCGACTCTTAATCTAAGGTCGCGGGTTCGAATCCCCCTCACATCAAGCATATTCGCCTGTTCAGTTATAAGAGTGTGCACCAACTTTAACAATCAGTATTTTTCGTTGTGTGCAGGGGCTACAGAGGAGGTTAAGGTCTCACTTTGGAGTAACTTCAGGCTTAACAAGCTCGCGGTTGTCATCACCTCGTCAACAAACTATATTAAACTTCACATTAACTGATCTTTAAACGACTTGGAAGCTCATTTGTTTATGTTTTTTATTTCCAAAATTTAAAACTTTTGAAGGAAATATTTGGTAACATCGAATCAAACTTCATTCTTCCTAAGCTAACAGTTAAAATCTGAAAAAAAAAAAAATACTTTATTGGTATAAAAATGAGCCTAAAGTGCTTGTTAAGTGTTTAGCTGATTAATAAAAACAAAAATTACAAAAGAAGACAATCTAGAAGCATTATTATCACTTTGCCACTCAACGTGTAAAAAGCGTAGTGAATCATTTTCATCTCATTTTCATTGCTCGAGGAAAACAAAACTGAAACTAACATTAAAATCTTTGTTTTTATTCTTTTTTTCTGTTCTCTACTTAAAAGTCACTGTCGTATTCTTGGAGTTCTGTATACAACAATTCTTTAGTCCAAGTTTATATAGCCTTGAGGAAATACCTGGAATGTTTCAGTGAGCCACTATTATGGCCTTTTTTAACAAGTCTTTGTAATATTTCAAATTTTTTAAATGGCCCTTTCCTTTAAACATAAATTGTTCTTAAATAAACACGTTTCTTCAGGAACTTTTTCGTTTTTCTTAAAGCTCTGATTTCTTGAACGTACAAGATGTTTAAAAAACTAGTTGGTCTCTGAAGAAGGTGAAAGCTATTAAAGTCAAATGAACAACTAGAAAAGCATGTAAATCCAGTAGTCTCCTTCAAATGTTACACAGCAGAAGATTCTATTTTGTCTTGGTGATTTGCATACATAAATATAACAATCTTAATTGGTTGCTTGAATAAACGTCCCAATAATGATTGTTTTTCGTAAACGTTTATTACTCAAAAATTAATAATAACAAATTTACATTGTGAAAAAGTTTGTTTTTCTTTCTTTCTATTTTCTTTTCTAAGCCTTCAATAAATTACTGCTCAATAATGTTACAGATAACAATAGTTAGGTTAAAATCCATGCCAGAATATAAACAGGTTCAGTTCATTGCAGATGGATTCTTCTGTCAGCAATAGTTCAATACTTGAGTCCGTTGAAAGTCCTTTAATATTTCAAGCGCACCAAGAAGTAACTCTCTGGGGAATCAATGCTGAGAAAGCTTTCATTTTCGTTGAGAGGACATTAATGTAAAAGAAACCAGATTCGAACCCTAAGGGATCACAGGCATGTACTGTTGCACTATACAAGTAGAGGTTAAATCAGCCTAGATTCAAATAACGTTGTTATATGAAAAAAGGACGAACCTAATAATGTCGAAGTCTATGGTAGCTTCCCCTGCCACATCATAGATGCATTTTTAAACAACAGTAAATATTTCGAGAACTTCTAGTTATTTGAATTTAACCTGGAAGGTAACTTTTTCAATAAAAACATTTTTTTAACATTACTTGGGCTCAAAATTTACGTTATAGGTACATAAAAGTTTCGAAATCTGAAAACAGAGAATGAAAAATTAAACATAAGAATTCCATAATGTTGCTCAAAGCATATTCTTTATTCAAACAGAACTTAGATTATTTCCCTAAGGAAATCTAGATACCATCAAATAATACATTCACTATTATAATACGATTTTTAGTTTTTAGATTTTCGTTTTCCTGTTGAAATTTCAAGAAAGAAAATGCTACTGTCGCCCAAATTAAAAAAAAGTAACCTAAAGCTATCTGATGTATTTCGTAAACACTTTTAATTAAAAATACCAAAATAAATCGCTTATATATTGTAAAAACTAAGCACCAGGCAATTCCACACAACGACTTTTTTTATTAAGCTATAGAGAAGATTCAAGTTATTATAAATTCAAAAGAATGAATTATAATTTACAGCTTACAGATATTAACTTCAAAGATGAACAATCTTCCATTATGACGTAGATAACGATGACAACGTGTCTGTAAGTTTTTGTTTCCGTTTTTTAATTGTCTTGTTACTACTTGCTATATCAAACAACGGTTAGATGGAAAAGAAATGTGAAATTACTTTTGGAACTCTTACAATATGAAAATAATGATAATGACTTATAAGTCACACCAATGCTTTTAGCCCCTTCTTAGAAATATGCGTAATGTAAATAGTTGTTACTAGTAACATTTTTTATATAATATCAGATAAAAAGTATATTATAAGTGTTTTTTATACCTTTTGTAGAAAAGAGTGTGTTACGTATTACAATTTGAAACAGCCTGAAACTGAGTTAAATAGTAATCTATATTTATAAGTTAAATGTCAATATGCATTCAGTTTATGATATTTGTTAATAAGATTGGTACACACAGTTTTCTTTCTTAATACAAATGTATTGTAATGTACAAACAGTAATACATTTAATAATAACGGTTATTATGACTAATAATTTATATATAAAAGTTTTACAAACTCTTAAACAGTATTGAGTCTTCTATCTGGTATAGAACTGAATATTTTATCGAGGGTTCACGATGAGCGAATTAATTTTGAGTTGATATAGGTACATCTCACTAAATAGGGGGCTAACTAGCTCCCAGTAAAGTTTTCCACCCATGAAGTTATGTAATGATTTCGTATAAACACTCATGTTCAAGTATCTGAAGTTCCCTATTAATAAGCGTCACTCACAAGGTTAATATTGCTTCAATGGCTTGCAATATACCAACTATAGTAAATAAATAATATATACTGTCTTTTGGTGCGTCGCGTTCAATACATTTATGGGCGTGAGGAGAGTTTCTAGAAAGTTCAGCCTACGCAACAATACTGACGATACACTATTGTTTACGTACACACGTATATTTTTGATTCTTACACTCAAGAAACTTCTGCAACTTTAGCAAATAGGCAGGAGTTTCACAACACAGATTTAAAACTATAAGTTTCGTACATTTCTAAACATTAATTTAACTTAAACTCACATCAGTATTAGGATAGATATATCTTAGTAAATTCCACCTACAACATTGGTTACTGAAGTAAACGCCATATTCGTTTCAAATACTGCAATGTCGTTTTCTGACAATATTTTGAATTGAAATATGAATATTCTACACACGTTCTTGCTTGATAGCATCATGATAGGTTTAGAAGATATTTTTACAACAATGTTTTGCATCATTATATAAAATATGTAAAAAAAATATTTGCTGATGTTATTGTTACAACATGTCTTTTAAATTGAGAAACATTTCATGCAGTAACTGTTATATTATAATATGGTGTGTCCAGATAGAGGAACGTTTTTAAACAATAACGATTACATTGCGATATAGTACGGTTATATCGGAACATTTTACTTAAAGCAACGTTTATATTATACTATAGTACGTCGATATTTGAAAACATTTTAAGATGTAACAATAATATTAAAATATTATATGGCTAAATTTGGGAAAGTGTCTTGGTGTAACTATAATATTTCAGTATGGTATATTCAGATTTGAAGTTGTTTGTGGTAACGTTTGTTTGTTTTCTTGTTATCGCTGTGGGACACATTGTAGGTTTGCAGTTATTGTCTGAAAATGTAACGCGTCATTTGTAACGTTTGTGCTTGTGCAATATTTCATTTCAGAGACGTTTTCCTTGATGTAATCCATTAAGAAGGAATATCTTAATCACTAATATATTTTATCGTTTTAGTCTAGTGTAAACATATAACCTGTGTTACTGATTAGCATATTTTAGTATTTTAGTCTAGTGTAAACATTTATCTTGTGTTACTGGTTAACATATTTTAGTCCAGTGTAAACATTCCACTACATTACCTGGATTAATAAGGTTTACTTATTTTCATATTGCTATAAGTACTATCTTCTCTTGCTTTGTATGTTAGTAAAAAGTATTAAATTCTATTTGAAAAATCCTTTTCTTCTTTTATGCCTTTAGAGAATTCCTGTAAAAATTTCACGTGCGCTACTGCTTAACAAAATCTATGTAAATATAGTTAGTTGTAAACGATTTAATTTGCGTTAGAAGTCAAGGAAATTTTATTGCGTTTGCAAACAGTTTTGTCATAAAATAATTGTATAAACAAGCTGGTTAGTAAGATTCGAATAACTTTGGTCAATCGTAAACCTTTATGTATAATTGAGTGGCGAAATGTTTTCAAGATTCTATCTGTGTCTATTTGATTGCACTAAATCCGTTGTAAAAAAAGATATTGAATTTGTGTTGTTAGAGAGCATGGTTTTCTAAGGTACGTAACACTCTGAGGACTTTCTGTTAATTACCGTATGAAGATATTTAATTATCGTATTCATCCAATAACCATTCCATGTATCGCTGAATACTTTACATTTTTTTGTTTACATTTCCTGATCGCAACTTGTTATTAAGATTTCGTTGCATTCAGTTTGCTATAAACATTTCATTTGTGCTAACTAGCAATAACACTTTAATGTGTTCAGTCCGCTGTAAACGTCCATTGAGCTGGATGTTCGTCAGCTGAACACGTATCAGTCAGTCCAGAAGCAGTTTGTCCGACATCACTTGAAGCCTGTCAACTGTCAATGCGAACGTAGACGAAGAAACAGCCAGAAAGGCGTAAGTGATCTCAAAGTAAACTAAAACTGGAACAGTGTGTTGACATTTAATGTGATAAAACGTTTCTTATTGTGTTTTTTTACGTTGCGTGTTTACCTATCATACTTTGAAACTTTATCCACTGTTAAAGCTCCAAAAAAAGAAAACAAAACTTCCTGTACTTATGTTTTATCTCACCAATAGTCTGCAAATAATATTTTATATATTAAGAAAATAAAGTGCTTTATCCACTTGCTCAGGGATCTTCAAAGGAATTGTGACCAAATATAATTTGGCTGTAAGTGTATTTATACTATATATGAGTGTAATAATGTAACTATAAGTGTATTCATACTATATATGTCTGTAATAATGTAACTGTAAGTGTATTCACACTATATGTGTACATGTGTGTAATAATGTAACTGTAAGTGTATTCACACTATATGTGTACATGTGTGTAAGAATGTAACTGTAAGTGTATTCACACTATATGTGTACATGTGTGTAATAATGTAACTGCAAGTGTATTCATACTATATGTGTGTAATAATGTAACTGTAAGTGTATTCACACTATATGTGCATATTTGTATAACGCTGTGACTGTAACTATATTCATAGCATGCGTGTGTGCAATAACGTTACTTTAAATATATTCATATTATAAGTGTATGTATGTGTATAATGATGTGACTATAAGAATATTCATATTATATGCTTGTGTAACAATGTGACTATAAAAGTATTTTCATACTATATGGATAAGTGTGTGTATGCAATAATATAACTTATATTCGTACTATAGGGGTATGTGTGTGTAATAATATGACTATAAGTATGTTCATACTATTTAGCTATATGCATATAGTATATGTTTCTTATCCATCAGGTCAACAGAAAATGTCTTTTTTTCGAGAATATAAATACTATTTGTATTTGAAGCTAGTAGTTTCGTTCTTATATCACGAGAATATATTATATTGTATACCTTTTTTTACGAACCTTTGAATGACACTTTTTAACCAAACAGTCCAAGTAAAGTGCTTACAACGAACAGTGCTTATGTCATAAGAACGTTTTGGTGACTCCAAGGGAAGCAGGTTTCTTTAACTAACACTTCAAAGTTTGATCACATTGTTTTCTTCACAGCAATTTTAACTTTTGTTTTGTTTAAATGATATGAGCTCTCAGCCGCTCTTGTTCCTTAGTTATGTAATAGTTTTGCTTGGACTTGTGCACTAAATCAACGATTTACAAACAGTGGGAAGAAAATTACATAAATAAATATTAATTAAAAAAAAACATCACATCTGGAGGGCTAATGAAACTAGTTACAAAAATAACGAAAATGTGCGACTGAGGTCTGATAATATCTGAGAATAAAATTTATTTTTTATTTGCTTTGAATTTTGCTTAAAGCTACACGAGGGAAAGTGACTAGTCATTACCACCCACCGTCAAATATTGGGCTACTCTTTTCTCAAAGAATAGTGGGATTGACCGTAACAATATAATGTTCCCTCGGTTGAAAGAGCGAACATATTTGGTGTAACGAAGATTCAAACCCCTGACCTTCACATTACGAGTCGAGCGCCCTAACTACCAGGCCAAGCCGGGGCCGAAATAGAATGAAATAGTTAAAATAGTTATAAAAATGTAACCAAAACTTCGATACTTCAAACATAAATAGTCTATTTTCTTCACTGTAATTAAAGCTCGGCATGGTCAGACGGGTAAGACACTCGACTTGTAATCTGAGAATCGTGGGTGTGAATCCCCGTCACACCAAACATGTTCGCCTTTTGAACCTTGGAAGCGTTATAATGTGACGTTCAATCCCACTTTTCGTTGGTAAAAGAGTAGCCCAAGAGTTAGTGGTAAGTAATGATGAATAGCTGCTTTTCCTCTAACTTTATATTGCTAAATCAGGGACGGGTAGCCTAGATAGTTCTCGTGTAGCTTTGCGCGAATTTCAAAACAAACCGTGGCCTGGCATGGCCAAAGACGTAAGGCGTGTGACTCGTAATCCGAGGGTCGCGGGTTTGCGCCCGCGTCGCGCTAAACATGCTCGCCCTCCCAGCCGTGGGGGTGTATAATGTGACGGTCAATCCCACTTTTCGTTGGTAAAAGAGTAGCCCAAAAGTTGGCGGTGGATGGTGATGACTAGCTGCCTTCCCTCTAGTCTTACACTGCTAAATTAGGGACGGCTAGCACAGATAGCCCTCGAGTAGCTTTGTGCGAAATTCCAAACAAAACAAACCAAACTTTTACGGTAATTGAGAGTAGAGCGTGGCGCAGTGGTTAACGTGCCAGACTGTGGATCTGACGTTATTTGATTCGTGACGTTGATGTGTTGTAAGAGTGACAGTCAAATCCCATTAGTTTATTAGAATAACTCTAGAGCTGGCAGTTGCTGTTGTTTATTAGCTGCTTTCTCTTTAACATATCGGTTCGAAATTAAGGACAAATAGCGGACAAGTAGCTTTGCGTTGAATTCAACCAAATTACTGTAGTCGTATAACGGGCCAACAACAGATTATTACAAAATAAAAGTTCGTTGTGACGATTGCGTGTGCTAACTGGTCAATATGATTCAAATAACTTTAGTTAGCTGTGTTCACACCTCGTTTACTTTAAACTCAGACTGCTACCAACTTTTTATCTCTCTATTGGTTACGTTGTTTGTTTATTGTTAAAGGTAAAGGTGCACAATAGGTGCTCTGCCCATCGCATGTGTTAAATGTGATGGTTTATGGTTATGAGCTCTCATTATGGATGTTGTTAATTTTCTATTGAGCACAAAGCTGTGTAACCAGTTATTGCTCCGTGCCTATTTCAACGATCGAACCTCAGGTTTTTGCATTAAGTGCACCACTGAACTGTCAGGGAGTATATATTAAGAAATCCTACAGTTCCTTTCATATTTTTTACTGAGAAAAGAACTTGTTTGTTTTACTGTAGTTTAGCACAAAGCTACATAGTGGGCTATTTGTGCTCTGCCCACCACAAATATTGAAACTCGGTTTTTAGTGCTGTAAACTCGTGGACAAACCATTGTGCCACTGGGGACCACTGAATAAAGCTGAAACTGTCCTTTCAGCTCGCGTAATTCAATCATCTTCTAGGACAAAATTGCCTCAGTTCAATATAACAGAGCTTTTATAAAGTCTCTTGTCTTTATAAACTATTTCGTTTTTTATATATTACAAATTAATTATTAATACTTGATCTTCTAAATTTAAATTTCATTTTGATGTATCCTGAATATTGAAAACACTGACAAGTTATATTTTCAAATAACGCCTTAGGCAATAAGTTTGATATTTTTTACTCTTTTTCAAAAGGAGACAAATCGTATGATAATAAAAACTGATATAAAATGTCGCACTGTTTGTTTTTCTAATGATGTAGAACTTCTTTCAATAGTTTTTCTTCATCCCACCTAATTTTTCTTTAATGTTATTTTAACTACTGCTCAACAACTCGGTAAGCGCGAAACCCACACGTGTACAACTATGTTAACTGTGTAATGCAGTTATTTTGATGTTTTATCTTATGATTTTCAACATTTAATACAAATTTTCGCAGCTTCTACGGTACAAAGTTATATTTTTTTCTTTGTCATTCATCAAGCAAAACAAACAAAGACAAAGGAGCAAACTGTCTATCAAAGTAGTAGCAAAGAAACCATGATAAAAGACGTCGTCAATAAACTGTTCAGTGAACATTTCCGGCAACTGTTCATTCCAATCAGTTCTTCATAAATCATGAATACATCACAATGTTTATCATAAAAACCACACAGTCTATGTTCTTCCTCGTTGCTTCTGTAAATGTGCATTAAGCTACGATCAGCGAATCTACGACATTCTTCAAACGTAGTAAAGCAGTTTTGTTAACAATATAATATATTGTTTATTGTTGTTGTCATTTTTGTTCCTACAAGTGGCACTGGTGGGTATGGAGTTACACATGAAAGCTAACACTGGTGGGTGTGGTGTTACACATGAAAGCTAACACTGGTGGGTGTGGTGTTACACATGAAAGCTAACACTGGTGGGTGTGGTGTTACACATGAAAGCTAACACTGGTGGGTGTGGTGTTACACATGAAAGCTAACACTGGTGGGTATGGAGTTACACATGAAAGCTAACACTGGTGGGTATGGTGTTACACATTAAAGTTATAGCCTTACTTCTTCACATGCATAAATGTTGTTTGGTAAGTACAATTTTGACAAACTTAAACCTAGCTTATTGCTCAGACAATAACAATATTACTGTTGTTTAGCAAACAAATATTTTAAATAGCACAGAACAGAAAGGTATGGTTTGGTTTGAATTTCGAACAAAGCTGCGCGAGAGCTGTCTGCGCTATCCCTCCCTAATTTAGCAGCGTAAGACTAGTGAGAAAACAGCTAGTCATCACCACTCACCGCTAATTCTTGGGATACTTTATTATCAACGGATAGTGGGATTGACCGTCGCTTATAACGCCCCTACAACTGAAAGAGCGAGCATGTTTTGATGACGGGAATTCGAACCTGCTACCCTCAGATTACGAGTCGAGTGCCTTATCCACCTGGCCATGCCGGGCCAAAGATACAGAAAAGGTACAAGAAACGCTGTCAAATATATCACCGACGTTTTATCTTCATTACACAAGTATACAGGTTATATGTAACATATCCGCTTGTAAACTTCATGGTATTTGTTATAAAAGATATTTTACCTACTTCTGACTGACATTTTGATGTTTGTCCTGGTCAGATAGACTTAGATCTAAAATGAAAAAACGAAAGGACACGAAGATACAAGTTTAAACTGACCTATAACGTCCGATTTCTTTCATGCAGTGCTGGGTGTGAAATCACACGTTTCCATCTGCTAAAGATCTTCCATGCGGTGCTGGGTGTAAAATCACACGTTTCCATCTGCTAAAGATCTTCCATACGGTGCTGGGTGTAAAATCACACGTTTCCATCTGCTAAAGATCTTCCATGCAGTGCTGGGTGTAAAATCACACGTTTCCATCTGCTAAAGATCTTCCATGCGGTGCTGGGTGTGAAATCACGCGTTTCCATCTGCTAAAGATCTTCCATGCGGTGCTGGGTGTGAAATCACGCGTTTCCATCTGCTAAAGATCTTCCATGCAGTGCTGGGTGTAAAATCACACGTTTCCATCTGCTAAAGATCTTCCATGCGGTGCTGGGTGTGAAATCACGCGTTTCCATCTGCTAAAGATCTTCCATGCGGTGCTGGGTGTGAAATCACACGTTTCCATCTGCTAAAGACATTATTTCAAATTAATTTCACTTCTACCTTTTTCCACATCCACGCAGATAAACTTCTAGTTAGTAATGTCCGTAATAAATCAACCACAACTCAAGAGCGAATCATGTCGCAGCGCTTGGACCCCTCTCTGAGTCCAACATATCTATCTTTATTAAACATAGAATCAAACAACTCCCTTCAGTGATCAGTTACCAACAATAACTGAAGGTGTGGAGATACAGCGGTACGGTACTTATATCATGAAGTCGTGATGGATACATAATCCGATATGATACGATTTATGTATCTTTATAAAATTTGGTAAGCTTTCAGTAAACGTTGTACGTATTTTGTTATTTTGAACAAAACAAAACCAAAACTCAATAAAGAAACATGAGTATTGAGTACTGCATGTTGTCTTGATTTCTTTTATCAAGTATATTACATGCAAAGTAACATAACAAATTAACATTAATAAAACACAGACATTAACTTTATGTTTTACTTCTCTTGTCAGCTGCCATCTACTTGACAAAATCTGAGAAACTGAAAAAAGTACTTTAAAGTTTGTATGTTTGTTTCGAACTTAAGCACAGAGCTACACAAAGTACCATTTGTGCTCTGCCCACCATAAGAATTGAAGCCCGGTTTCTAGCTTTGTAAGTCCGCAGTCATACCGCTATGGCATTAAGGAGATAAGACAATGTTATTAACATGGATAGTAAATTGTAGCTAAGACTGTCGTCCGTTGGTAAAACTTTTGTATATAGATACGTACCATAACGACCACTACGATGAGGGACACACCCCCACTAATGACATCAGCTTAGACAGTTGTTAACATCCAGGCAATAACTCTTAACGAGAAAGATGTTAAGATTAATGTTGGCTTTCATAATAAAAGTCTCCATTATCCGTAAGGAAAAAAAAAGTAACTCACATACTTGAATCACTCGCTGTACTCCCATTTTTTCAACCAAAAATACAGTTTAAAAACTGATATGTTTTTGAATTTCACCAAAGCAACACAAAGGCTATCTGCGCTAGCCGTCCTCAATTTAGCAGCGTAAGACTAGTGAAAAGGCAGCTACTAGTCATCACCACCCACCGCCAACTCTTGGACTACTCTTTTATCAACGAATAGTGGGATTGACCGTCACATTATAACACCCCCATGGCTGAAAGGCGAGGATATTTGGTGCGACGGAGATTCGAACCCGCGACCCTCAGATGACGAGTCGAGCGTGTTAACCAACCTGGCCATGTCAAGCCATGTTTAAAAACAGATACACAGGTTACAGAAATCTCAGTACTGTTTAATATGTATTCTGCAAAACCAAATTTAATCAACACATTTTTAAGTACTCAACACAATCAAATCCTAAACTTATCTCCACCTTTTGTCTCTGTATACCCTAAGAACGAAAGTTTTATCAAAAATATTTTTTAAACACTTTTATAATTTAGTGAGGTAAAGTCTTGTTAGCCAGGAGTTCATACGTGCACAAGACAAGAAATATGATACCAGTTCCACATCTTCTTTTATATACAAAATCTCTGTGATAAAATACTGTTTGCACACGTATAGATAACTTTCCAACATGAGCAGCTTTATAAAATGTATCCAAAGACAGCTGGTACAAGTATTAAAATGAAGTACAGAACGAGGTCTTGACCGTCGTAAGTTATCTTTAGGTTAACAAAAAGAGTTTGTGAGTGAAATTATCAGTGTGTTTTTGTTAACTTTACTCAAGTCATTTTTATCTTTCAATTTAGAAGATTTCTGGCGTCATCAAATACGCTTATAAATTATCAAAAACATTTGAAAAATATGTGACATAAAGTCCGATGCGCAGAGGAATTCACAGCTATTTTCCGAACTTAATTTATCGTTTTATTTGTTTCAAATTTCACGCAAAGCTACACGAGGGCTCTATCTCTACGCTAGCCGTCCCTAATTCAACAATTTAAGACTAGAAGGAAGGCATCTAGTCATCACTAACCACCTCCAACTCTTGGGCTACGCTTTTACCAACGAATAGTGGGATTGACCACAACACTATGAGTTAATTTATGGAAACTAGATTTCCATCAGCGTTTGTTTGTTATTGTTTCGTGTTTATGCGATTTTTTTACACTTATGACTCGGATGAGAATTTTTTGTCTTGCGTTTATCTAAATGTTGGGAAATTTAATTATAACTTTCATCTCATTATAAGGTTTTCTGATATTCTGAACCTTAAATTGACAGAGTGTCTCATATCTGATGTTTTCTCTCTTAATTTAGGTCTTCTGGTTTTCTTTCTGGTTTCTGTGTCTATAAATTACTATGTGAACGTTTTTAGACTTCCACCGATATCGTCTCTCGCTGGTATACCGGTAAGTATCCGGATTTACAACGTTAAAGTCAGCAGTTCGATTCCCCTCAGTTGACTCAGCAGAGAGCCCGATGTGGCTTTGCTATACGAAAAACACAAGCACACTACACCAATATCCTTAACTAGGATAGCGATGATTTATTCCAAAGTTCTATTTACTCACACTAGACGGTTCGTTTAACAAACTGATAGTAACGAAGAATGTCTCTACATGTCTTATTCAACTTTTAAAACTCGATCATTTTTGCAAATTCTCCATGTGTATTGACCAACATCAAAATAAAAATACTGATAAACATCAAACAGCTTACACTTAGGCAAACTCCTTAAAAACAGTTTAACTTCCTCTGTGACCATAGTTGTCTAACAGCTATAAGAAAGCACACATGTGGTTATCCCCTCCTCCAAGTTCTAAGTACAAATAACTCTATAGTAGTATTATAACTTACATAAGGTTTAATACCATCACCATTCTTTTACGTGCTTTCTCAAGATGATATAAAACTTAACTTTTTGACTCGAGTTGTCTAGCAGCTGTTTGTGAGATCTGTTGACAAACGTTTTTTTCTCTTGTCTGTCTATTCAAAATGAGGAAAGGCTAGCGCAGATAGCCAGCCCTTTTGTAGATTTGTGCCGCTTCCGGAAAATAACAAGCAAACTGAATAACATCATAGACAGATAAACATTAGTGATGTGTAATGTAGAACTGCATGTGAGACGTTTCCAAAACACTCTTATACGTAATAATAGTAGTTTTGGATCAAAGCAAGCCGCTTACGAGCTTAAAGCGAAACCGAAAATCAACTCTGTAATATGTAAAGCTATGCTCCTCATGCTCTTACTTGTAAATTGATAATGCATCGCTTGCTCAGTTGAGTACCTGTTATTGATATTTAGTTTCAATTACACTGACTTATCCAGTCCCATAAAATGAGTTGTAATGTAAAAATGATAAACCAAAGTTCATACGAAGAAAGTGGAAATGCTATTATCGTTAACAACAACTTGAAAAAATAACAAACTAAAAATTGTTGTATTATATCCAATACTGTAATCTTATTTAAACCAGCCTCACATTCTCAAAGTTCTAAGTACAAATAACAGTATTACAATTTACATATGGTTTAATACCATCCTTATTCTTTTAAACTGTTTCTTTAATGTGCCTTCTCAAGACAATATAAGATTTAACGTTAATCCAAATAATACTGCTTTTTACCAGTTACTGAGAATTCTTTGTATCATTCTCTTTGACTCACCAAATCAACGACACTCTATAGCAAATATGGAGCTGTTTTGTTGTTGTTATTATTATTGTAAACCCAAAACTTCCCCATTAAATTTAAAAAAAAAAAATTTTTTTTGGCAGTTTGGTTTGGTTTGGTTTGAATTTCGTGCGAAGCTAAACAAGGGCTATCTGCGCTAACCGTCTCTAATTCAAAAATGTAAAACTAGAGGGAAAGCAGCTGGTCATCACCACCAAGAGCCAACTCATGGGCTATTCTTTAAGTAACGAATAGTGGGATTGGCCGAGACATTATAACGTCCCCATGGCTGAAAGGGTGAGCATGTTTATTGTGACGGGATTTTTTGATAGAGAATCTGAGAACATTTCACTGTCATTATACAGATACTTATTCTCATTGTCTCCTAACTGTGAATAACAACTGTTAATTGCAATATAAACCAGAATACGGTGGGTAAGTGGTAATTTTGCAGATTTGCAACGATAAAATCCGTGGCTTGATTCACCGCGGTTGAAAGGGTGCAAATTGCCAATTGCGTAGCTTTGCGCAACAATAACAATAGCCCAAAAATCAGTTACTTGATTTAAATTAACATTTTATCACATTCCTGTTCCTTGACAAACTTTATTTTCATACTATAGTCATATTTTGTATCATTCAATGTGAACTTCCGACGTTCAACACATGGCAAACTAATCTCACCATTGGCTAAGAAAACTGATGACGTTATGTGATTTTCAATTTTATTGGATTGCTGTGAACCACTAAACGATAGTTCAATTTCAATTAAATAATTTAATTAAATTAATTATATTAATAACTGAATGCTGTTTTTCTTCATATTAGTTTAAGCGTGGACTTGTGGGTAATGTACTGGGACTGTGAATCCAAGGTTTCGTGGTCTGCAGCCCGTTTCCGCAAAAACGCACACAGAAGTTTGGGGTCATGAGTGCAAATGTTTTTAAATAGTTTTTGTGTAACAGCGCTAAACAACAACAACAACATCAAAAGATTTCACAGTGTGATCTCTTTATGTACATATCTCGTGATAACGAGAAACCCACTTGAAGTAAAAATGTATCTTCAAAATGGCTGGTATAAGTATTAGCACTTTAATTAAAATAAAGTACAGAACAACGTTTCGACTTTCTCGGGTCATCTTCAGATTAGCAAAGAGAAAATTTGTAACTGACCGTCACAGGAAACATCTCTTAGGGACGAAAGTCTAAACTGGATAAGTAGGGCTTCCTTGATTTTGTATTTGTTTATATTTCTTTCCCTACTTAGTATTTGGGTGTGTTCTGTTGAAATGTTGTGTTAATTTAATATGCAGTGTTTAAAAACGTGTGAAGGTGTTTTTTGTGTTCTTTGAATACAGTTTCCATTTTTCTGTTTGTTTCTCCAATATAGAAGTTGTGGTGGTTGTTACATTGTATTTTGTAAATTATGTTGGTGTTGTGTTTGTCAGTATAGTTTTTACATTGTATGGAATTTAGTTTTGCATCTGATTATCAAATAAATTTGGTGTTTACTGGAATGTTGTGTTTTGTTACAAGTTTTTTTTCAAAATGTTGGTTATTTTTACGCTGATGTTGGGAACATACGGTATACATCAGTATAAAGTTTTGTAGTTTTTTGTATCTTGGGATTTATTGTTGTTTGTTTGTTTGTTGTTGGTATAGGTGTGTGTGCATATAATTTTTTCCACGGTTTTTTGAGGAAATTGTTTGATGTTGATGACGTGTTTTTATATTGTTAATTTTGTCGGGTGAACATAGTTTAGTGGCTATGTTTATTTGGTTTCTTAAAATATTAAATTTATGTTTTGTTTAATTTACTGAGTCCCAGGGAATGTATAATCCAATATGAGTGATTTTTCCGTGGATTTGTTTTGAATTGTGTGTCATTTCTAGTGATCTTGTGGTTAATAAATGCGATTTAATTAGATTTTTTCCTGTTCACGGAATAAGTTGAAGTGTATCGAGTTAACGTTATTGAAGAAGTTACTGTGTGCTTTGTAGATATGAATCCAGCAATTGTATCATCAACATACCTGCACCAGTATAGTGGTTGCTGTAAGGCTGAATTAATCGCTTGAGGTTCCGTCTGTCATAAAAATGTTGGCTGGAACTAGTGACACGGGATGGTCCCTTGTTCCATTGTATTGGTTTGTTTCTTTTTGTTTTTGAATTAAGCTCAAAGCTATCTGTGCTCTGCCCACCACGGGTATCGAAACCCGGGTTTTAGTGTGTAAGTCCGCAGACATACCACTGTGCCACTAGGGGGTTCATTGTATTGAAGAAAGAAACATAAAATATAGAAACCAGATTCAAAGAACACAAAAAACAACAACTTCACACATTTTGGAACAATGCAAACAAAATAAACACAGCATAACCGCAGAAAACACTCAGATGCTAATTATGGAAAATAATATAAGCAAACGCAAAATCAAAGAAGTCCTATTTGTACAACAACAACACAAAAAACAAAATTAAATCGATATAGAGGGACACCTTTATACCAATACTAGTTAATAGCATAACATCTAACTGCAACGCCCCCTACAATCTAGTGCCCGTTTATACTCTCGTTTTTAAGACATATGCCCAGCAATGATCAGTTGCAAACTCTCTCGTTGTTAACCTGAAGATGATTTAAGAAGATTGAAACGTTGTTTTATACTTTAATTTAATTAACATGTTAATACCCATATCAGCCATCTCGAGAATATACAGGTACCGACCTCTGTTATGGGATAAGAGCATTCAGTTCTGATTGATTTCCCTTTTCTGTTAGTTAAAATACTGTCTGGGAATCCCAGTATTTGTTTTCAATTATATTTATTAATTATATTCTAGGGTTTTATACAGGTCTCATGATCTTGACAATAGCATTAAGGTTAAAAATTTCAACAGTTATTTAAGAAAGTCTCTGCATTTTACTCTAGTGAACAATTAACAACTGTTAACAATGTTTTCTTTTATTTCATGAATGTGACAACTGTAACAGTAATGTAAAAAAAAACGTTTGTAATGAAAACAAACTTTCTTTTAGATATTAAAGTGACCTTGGGATCCACAAAGTCTTTTATCATTAAATACAAAAACAGTTAGTCTTCTAAAGCTTTCACAGTGCCTAAAATCAAGACCCACTGTAACAGTAGGCAACGTTTCAAAGTGATCAGCTTCTCCAGGATATAAAGCATAGTTAATCTCGGATGGAACCAAATAAATCATTATTTTTATTGGTGATAAACCAACAGGCTTTACATGAGGCTATAATGGACGAGATTTAAGCCTATTCTTGTCTGTTCTTCAGCACACAAAATGGTTTTAAAATGTATATATATAAACAAAGCACAATTAAGGACCATGTTTCTTCAAGTACTATTATTATGGTTCCACACTTTCAGAATTTGTATTTGTAGTTTGAAGCTTCCAGTGTTGTGGCAACTATTTGAATCGCAAAAACTTAAGCAAACATAATGAATAAAAATGTAGCCACCAAGACCACACGAGAGTTATCTGCGCTAGCCGTCCCTAATTTTGCAGTGCAAAACTAGAGGAAAGGCAGCTAGTCATCACTGCCAACTCTTGGTCTACTCTTTTACCAACGAATAGTGGGATTGACACATAACTTTATAACGCCCCCAGGACTGAAAGGGCGAGCATGTTTGTTGCGACCTGGATTCGAACCCGCGATAATCATATTACGAGTTGAACGCCTTAACCCAACTGTCCATGCTGGGCCTTCAAGTGTGTAAGAACGAAACGTGGTGCCTATTTTTAGAATATTCTTCCTTACTGTAAAAGCTGTAAAATGTAATAAAATAATACTTATAATCAGAGAGTAAACTCAAAACGAAACGATTAATGTTATTCCTTATTTGCACAAAAATGGAATAAAACGACTGACGTTATGTTTTAATATTGAAATATTATAGACATTTGGAATATATTTTACTTATTCTGAGCAATGACGTACAACACATGCAAAAAAAGGATTCTCTTATAAATGGAAACCAAAAACATTTAATCTAAATTTTGTTTTGAATAAATTAAAGTTAAGGTGTATGTTCACAACTCATTCATATGTTATTAAATTTGGACTTTACTCAAAAAAATAACGTGCGCGTTTTTTTTTCATAGACGCTTGTATTTAGAGGAGTTCATTTGAATCCCCTATTCTTTGTGATGCAAGAAAGTACTGCCTCTAAGTTCATATGAACGTGCAGCATCTGTTCTCAACCAGTTGTAGGTGCACACGAATTGAAGAAAGAATGAGTGCTCTAGTTTTAATACATAGTCATTATGACACTGTTATCAACACTAACACTCTGTGTAAGTTAGTTATCGAAAAGCAGCCAAAATAACGTAATATGCTAGCATGTTATTTCAGTAGTGCACACATGCACAGATAATTTAGTCAATGTTTGAAGTAGCCAGTACACTATTGTTGTATAGAGCTGATTGAATTTGTAATATAGCTTAACAATTAACAACTGCTATCCATGTAGATAGCAGAGTATTTCAGAATAATGAAACATCTAGATCTATGCTAATTAAGTATAACTTCTCATACAGTGTTATTTGTTTGTTTTTGTTTTTGAATTTCGCACAAAGCTACTTGAGGGCTATCTGTGCTAGCCGTCCCCAATTTTGCAGTGTAAGACTAGAGGGAAGGCAGCTAGTCATCACCACCCACCGCCAACATTTGGGCTACTCTTTTATCAACGAATAGTGGGATTGACCGTAACATTATAAAACCACTACGGCTGAAAGAGGGAGCATGTTTGGCGCGACAGGGATGCGAACCCGCGACCCTGAGATTACGTGTTTCACGCCTCAACGTGCTTGGCCATGCCGGGCCCAGTATTATAAGAGAATGATGATTTGTCGAATTTCTATTGCATGTTTGTGGACTTTATGTAGACAACCATGCAATTGTTTAAGCTATATTTTATATATAAAAAAAAACACTTCAAGATCTAATATCTTAACACCTATTTTTGCAACTTTCTGGTGGCATCCACCCCACCAAACCTACCCACTTAGCATTAGCATGCTGATTGTGTTTCGCACAGTGTGTGTTCGCTTTTGATCTCACAAATTATAACTCCCCATTTTAAACATTCTGCATACGGACCCAGAATCCTTTCCTTCAAACAATTACATTCTTTATTTACTTAAGATAAATACATGATTGAATATTCACGTAAAAAAAAAGTGTTGTTTACTTTTAACACATCAAGAATATTTACAGAACACCTGCTGTAATTAACACGTTAATTTTACAAATTAAAAAAAACCCATAAAGAATAATGTTCATAATTATATCACGCAAATGATTTTTATTTCGAAACCCTTGTTAGTGTATTTTTATGCATAATGTTTTCATTATACACGTTAATTTCCTAACTTAAGTGGAAATGTAAGCTCAAATAAGCTGAACAACGTGATTAAGGGTAAGATGGAAATCACGGTGTTAATCTAAAGCCGTCTTGGTGTTTCTTTGACCAATTTTTATTTTATTTTTTCTTATGCTCGGAGAGGCTTTCGAACAATCTTTATCATGAGTGAGTTGAATGCGTCTCCGTTATTGAAGAGCTTCGTTAGCGACTCAGCTTCTAGGCAAAGATTACACTTCAACCAATCTTCTTGTTAGAAAACTTATACTAGTAACAAACACTATCCTACCCAAGGTCCCAAACATCAAGATAATGAGGTCTAATTATAAGAGAAAGAAAGAATCAATAAACCATCTCATCTCAGCTTCATTAAAATGACTTAGTATATTTCTCAATAAGTTCATCAACAGAATGAAAAAATCAATTTTTGATATAGATCGTGACGCACACATACAAAAACTGAGAAATGCAAAATGTTAGGCCTTTTTTTTTTCATTTAGAGGTTAGGCTTAACAAATGCTTCCTTTCTCGAGTGGTTTGTCAATCACTTACCAAATAATCGGGAAGTGCCACTTATCAGCTGAAAGTAATAAAAGCATATGGTAAAATGAGCAGCGACAAGCTACGACAAGAAGTGAATCTTTGCGGTAAATAAATATAAGCAAACGTAATAAGAAGAGAACGCCTCAATCACGACGTAAAATGAAGCTCGCTATCTATGGCCGATTACTCTAGATGTTTGTTATCTCCAGTTCACAAGTTTTGTAGTTGTTGTTTTACTTTTCATTCCCTGTTTACTGGTCTTACTTTAACATAAAAATTCCAAGTTAATAATACACACACCTCTGATTTATTTCTCATTGATTGGTCAGCGACAAGTTTACTGATTAACAAAGTTAAAAATCAGTGTTTGATTCGCTGTAGTATAAAGAACACAGTAACAATAATTTATTGGCCTGGAATGGCAAAGTGGACCTTGGACGCTCGACTTGCAATCTACGTGTCGTGGATTCGGGTGTCCTTTCATTAAACACGCTCATCCTTTCAGCTTTTTTTTTTTTTTTTACTTTGATTGGGTTTCTCGTCTTCAAGCCAGCTTTCTGTAATTAAAGTTTAAATATGATTTATAAAAATGAAAAAATTACGAACGGTTCTGGTTAAGTTAATCTAAGAGATTCCAAATGGGTTGATTTGTTTCTTTGCAATTAACCGCAAAGCTACACATTGTGCTATCTGTGCTCTGACCAACTCTGGTATCGAATATGATAGCAAGTCAACCACAGTGACCACACCATATCTCTCATGTTCAATGTCGACGAGGCCTTTTGCCTATTACTAAGGCGCACCAGACAGACTGAGATATGACCATTTGTAATCCAGGACAATAAAAATCATATAGGTATATTCATTGTTCATGAATTGGTAGAAAATTCTAGACCTTTTCTTTATGAGACATTACTTTTCAAGAATAAATAACTGCAACTGTACATTATAAGAACGTCTCAGCCTTTGGGACTGATCTTTGACCTTTGTCTTCAACTGTACGAAAATAAATAAAACGTTTCACTCTAATTAAATTTGTATTTGATGATAATTTTAGTAATATTTCGAACGTTAAAGTTTAATTGAAATTTGATCACATGTCAACAACTTTAACCACTTTTATCTCTTATTTGAAAAACAAATATAGTTTACTTCCTTAATCAATCACATTTGAGTGCAGTAACTTCATATCGTGTAACAGTAGGGCACCGCTTATAAGATATTAAATTACCCTTGAAGACTTTGAATGAGCAAGTGAGCAGACAGACCTCAGGAGCCAATGGATGATGAGTCGCCATCTAGTGACAAACGCAATAATTCCTTCTAAATGACATAAACTTCTGAAGCATAATTTAAAATTCCACAATAAAAACGGAAATGTTTTCAATACTTTTGTAGAATTCAAATTGTTAACAGCTTTGAAATAAAAACATTTATTTTTAAATTGAATAAATATACGTGTACAATTAACTCACTTCCATAAAAGGTTCTACTGTCGTATGCACAAAAAACTCATTTTTAAAACAGCTATGGCTCTCAGCTAAGTAATTTTCATTAATTTATTACATGAGATCATTTCCATTATTTAGTCGTTCATGTATGTACAGCCTTGTGCAAATTAATTGAAACACGACGGAAAATTACGATTTTTTTTCAATTTTTTGCGTTTTATTTCTGAGGATCAAAAACATTACTAACAAATTAATACTTGATATGGCCGCCTTTATTTTTCAGAAGATCATTGATCCGCTTTGACATCGAGTCCACAAGTTGACTGCAATCTTTACTAATTTTTGGATCGCGATACCACACTTCAATTATGGCTTTAATTAGTTTATCTTTCGTAGTACATTCTTTTCCCCGAAGTCTTTCTTCACAAATTTCCCAAAGATTTTCAATAGGATTTAAGTCCGGAGAGTTTCCAGGCCAGTCCAGCACCTTTATTCGCGTTGTAGTCATAAAATTCTTCACAAGTTTCGATGTGTGGCACGAAGCCAGATCTTGCTGAAAATTGTCAGTTCCATCTGGAAATCTCTTTTTCAATTCTGGAATGACTTTTCTCTCCAAAACTTCGATGTACTGTGGTCCTTCCATCATACCTTCTACGATATGTAAGCTTCCGACGCCATAGTAACTAAAAAAGTCACAAACCATCTTCTTCAAGGGATGTTTTACGAACTGACTGATGTGAGATTTTCGAAGTTTCTCACCTGGTGATCTGCGAACATACAGACTTCTTTGACCCTGCACAAAGAAATGAGTCTCTTCACTGAATAACACCTTCCTCCATTGTTCTTGCGTCCAGTCTTTGTATTTCAGACCCTATTGATACAGTTTCTTCTTTATTGAGCTGGTAAGAAGTTATTTTTTGACTGGTCTCCTTGCCCTTCTAACGCAATTTCGAATGACGTAATATTTCTCAAAATTTCATCATATATCCCCAATATAGATCAGCCGTACTGCAAAACACAGCTAATGACGCCGTGTGTGTGAAAAAATGACTATTAAGTGTCAATATTACCCACTGACAACTATTTGACTGTGACAACAGATCGCAAATCAGGAATTCTCGGACTTACAATTCGAGCATGTTAATTACTAGGCCACACACATTAACGAGCTACAAGCTCGAATAATTCCGTTCTGACCTTCTCTGTGGTTTTATTTTCTTCAAATGACACTATTTTTAGCCTTACTGCCCAAAATAAAACAGTACTAAACTGTGTAAACATGAGGCCATCTTCTATTGGTCTAAATATTTCAAGATAAAAAGTAAAAAGCACTCAAATGCATGACAAAAATAAATTCTTTGACTGCAAATGACATTATATCCTTCTTCAAATGAAATTCTGACTATCTACAGGGATTTAGTGCTTGAAAGACGCAACATATATTTCAATTCAACAGCGACTGGTTCAGGACCCAGAAAGTTTCAGAAAGTATATCACAAACATGAATCGAGTATGCAAAACCTGAGTTTGTTGAGATTGTGAGTCTGAAGTAAATAATTCTTATTGCAACACATCATTGGTTCATAATTACTGTCAGCTCACCCACAGTTGCCCCCCAGTGGCTCAGCGGTATGTCTGCGGACTTCCACGCTAAAATCCGGGTTTCGATACCCGTGGTGGGCAGAGCACAGATAGCCCATTGTGTAGCTTTGTGCTTAATTCTAAACAACCAACCAACCACCCACAGTTTGGATCCGGCATGGCCAGGTAGTTAAGGCAGTCGACTCGTAATCCTAGGATCGCAGGTTCAAATCTCCGTCACACAACAAATGGTCACCTTTTTAGCTGTGGGGGCGTTATAACGTGACAGTCAATCGCACTATCCGCTACTAAGAGTGTAGCCCAAGAGTTGGCAGCGGGTGGTGATGACTATCTGCTTTCCCTCTAGTCTTACACTGCTAAATTAAGGACGGATAGCGCAAATAACCCTCGTGTAGCTTTGCGCGAAACTCAAAAACAAACAAATAAACAGAAGGCACGTGCTGCCCCTTGGATAATTTATTACGCGAACTTCCAAAAAAACCAAGCCACCCCAAAGTTTGTTGGAATTGCTAGAGATAGTAACTGTTCACATCTGTATATCCGTAAAAAGATATGTGGTTTTACACATCTCAAATAATATATATAGGACTTTTATATCATTTGTTTGAGTTTCACTGTGGGAAAATGAATATATATTTTTTAATTAATGCAATGTCTAGATAACCATATCAGCTGATGACATGCGATACCATAAGAGTTAAAAAGGGACTACTGATCAAATTAACAGTTTCAGAGTTATGTTTAACTCCTTAAGGACAGGTTTAACTTTCAAATACGGTATAAATATGGCTTCCTGGCCTTTATTAAAACAAATATTGTCGTATCAATATTCTGCGAAAATGGTTTCATTCTATGACGAAGACATATTCTTTGATTGTGGATAACTGGGTGAAAGACATAGCAATTGATTCTATCTGTTTGAAGGTGTAAACGTGTAGGTGGGCTTTGTATTTCTTGTTCTTAAAATGTTAAAACGGATAATGTTACACCAATAACTGTTAATTATACCGTTCGGAAGTTATTGTAAATTATTAGCTAAGTTGCTGATAACGTATTTAATGGCTGCGATATTAATTCTTCTCTTTTGAAGTAGGAGTGCACTGTAGACTTACGTTTACACAGTTGGCGCTTCTCAACGACCGAGCCACGCACATTACATTATCCACTGTAAAAGCTGATACAGGTTTCCAGATGACGGTTATAGGTGTGGTGTTTTCAACATGGTCTGTGATTGAGATATCTCAAAGTTTCCCCCGCACGCACGCAGAAGGGTCAAGCCCAAGAAACCCTATAATTATAGATGTTATTTAGGGTCACTACCCTGGGCATGGCACGTAATGAATGTAAAGATTTAAGCTAATCACGAAAACTTGCACTCATCGGCAAGCATGTCTACAACTTGCACGTTCTTGAACTGTAGGAAGCTCGTAAAAATGGGAGGGGGTCTCCCCCAGGAAGAGAAATCTTGTTTGTAATGTCTCCTATGATTAACTTGTCAAGATGGTTCTAGTAATGAACGCCTTGCTGGAAGGCTTCTGAAGTATATATATATATATATATATTTTGGAACTGGCTGATCTAATATTCATATATTTCTTTCTCAAATGTGGGTAGGGAATATAAACTCTCCACCTTATTTTGCTTTTCTAGGCGTTCAAACTCACAAAGAGAAGATTTCAGATTTCGGTAATTCGATGCTTAACTTAATTTTTTTTTTGCATCATGATTTAGAAAGTTCACATGCAGGCTATATACGTGTACATATTAAGTACTTAAAATAATCACATTTTAAGACTGTAAAACCTTTGTCTGTACGCATGAGTTGGGTTAACGTCCCAGTTTGCTCAGTGCATCCATCCCAAATTAAGCTTAGACTTTTAATATTTAACACCCAATGGCTCAGTGGTATATCTGCGGACTTATGCAACGCTACAACTCGGGTTTCGATACCCGCGGTGAGTACAACACAGATATCTCATTGTGAAGTTTGGGGCTTAACTACAAACAAACAAACACTCAATGAAACACTGTACAACAAACACCTAGTCAGTCATCCAATACTGTTTGTTGTTTATATGTTCAAGAAAACGTTAGAGTAAGCCATGTTTTGTTCGGCGAATGTAACTCGCACAGTCATAAATTTTTATCACAGACTGGTATCGTTCAACTAACTTTAGCATTGAGTGAGCTCTCGATAACAATTCTGTAAAATGTCACCAAATGCAAGACAAAACGTCGTTAGTTTCGAACCATCTTTCTGCGTATAACACTAAACATGATCGTTTCAAACAGCCTTGTAACATTTTACTACATATTTAATTAAAAGATATTGTTCAAAACATAGTGCTGCCATCTATTCGACAATATTTCTAGTAACCTTGGTATTGAATGAAGACAGGGTGTGAATGTATTTTTATGACAAAGCCACACTGGACTATTTGCTGAGTCCATCTATGGGAATCGAAACCCTGAGTGTAGCGTTGTAAATTCGTAGACTTACCGCTGTGCTAGCGAGAGACTGAATGAAGTTAGATTTTAGCAAGTATAGTAATGACTCCTAATGCATTCCCAAGATCTAGTTGCCCTGTATAATACCGTATTCATTTATTTATTGTGTGTTTCGACAGAAACAATAAAGAGGAAAATTTTACCTTTTTTGACTGAGTTTCCCTCACCCATAACGGATAGAAAATCAGTTCTATATCTGTGATGTTAACATGTTTAAATCTGTTTATAAACATAAGAAGTACGACAGCGATTCACTTACAAGAGCTGTATCAATACCTCAAATTTGGTCACAAGTTTAGTCAAAGCCTTTTTTTCACTTTGCTAAAGCGCTGACGTGACTCTAAATTCCAAATAACACAGAATAGATAATTTATTCGGTTACGAGTCAGATATTGTACAAAAATCTCATGTAAAATCAAAATACCATTACAAATCACATGTGCTATGTTTACGTCACATCACAAAATGTATAAATTGGAAGTGATATTCCTGAAAATTTGTTTTGTTAAGACTGATTAAGAACGAAATGAAATTCGTATTTAGTTCCTGTTAGAGTTACAACAAGGAAATGAGAACGAACTTTAAACCTTTCGTTTTTCTTACACCCAAAACTCGAATAGTCACTTTCTTAATAAAGCCTTAAAAAATGTCAATTTTTAAAGTAACCAAATCAACCAGGTTAGTTAAATAATCTTTAAGTTTACTGTTTGTTTTGGTTTCATTTTTTTTAATTTCGCGCAAAGCTACATGAGGGCTATCTGTGTTAGCCGTCCCTAATTTAGTAGTGTAAGACAAGAGGGAAGGCAGCTACTCATCACCACCAACCGCCAACTCTTGGGCTACTCTTTTACCAATGAATAGTGGGATTGACCGTCACATTATAACGCCCCCAAGGCTAAAAGGATGAGGATGTTTGGATTCGAACCCGCAACTCTCGAATTACGAGTGGAGTACCCTAACCACCTGGTAGGTCGCTCATCAAATTGGATAAATATATATTATAACGTGCATATTGAAAATAGTAAATTTCAAGTCACATAAATTAATAGTATTATAGAACAGAAACAAAAGGTCAGAAGTGAATTCTACTTTAATCGTGATGATCTGCCGAAAAATCTGAGATAAGAGCAAAACTAAAACATCAAGCTAATAAAAATGAAGCGGTAGGTTATCTGTATACAGTTCCTCACTGGTACAGCGGTAAATCTACAGAGTTAAAACACTAAAATCCAGGGTTCGATTCCCCTTGGTAAACTCAACAGATACCTCGATGTGACTTTGATATAAGGAAAAACACACACAGCTATAGATAACCATAAAATTAAAGTTATAGGAAACAGTGACAGCAAGTCTGAACTTAAATTGGAAACTAGTCCTAGAGCTATCGATAAGTTTTGGCCTGGCATGGCCTACTACGTTAAGGCGTGCGCTTCGTAATCTGAGGGTCGCGGGTTCGCGCTCGAGTCGCGCCAAACATGCTCGCCCTCCCAGCCGTGGAGGCTTTATAATGTGACGGTCAATCCCACTTTTTGTTGGTAAAAGAGTAGCCTAAGAGTTAGCGGTGGGTGGTGATGACTAGCTGCCTTCCCTCTAGTCTTACACTGCTAAATTAGGGACGGCTAGCACAGATAGCTCTCGAGTAACTTTGTGCGAAATTCCAAAACAAACAAACAAACAAGTCGATAAGTTTAGGTATTATAATCAAAACATTAATTTATCATAATACGTTTATATTTTTGAGTTGAGTCCATAATTTCTTTAAATTTATAGTTTTGTGTTTGTGCCAAAGTTTATAAGCATCCTCTAAATTGAGGTTAACTCTCAGACTTATGAATCCGTTAAAATCACCTCCAACACGCCAAAGGTGAGTTTATGGATTTATTACGCTAAAATTCGGGGTTTGATTTCTTTAGTCGAAAGATCATAGAAAGGTCATTATGTAGCTATATGCAGAAAAAAGAAAACCGTTAAAATCGCATTCTCTCTATTACAATGATGTATGTGTTATTGAAAGAATCTAACTCGGGATTTATCCATCAACTAATTTGGGTAAAATTCGAAACATACTCGAAATGTAGCATATGATGAGACATTACGATTACAACTTGCAGTTTCTAAACAGGATATAAATTGCCCAAGTTATAGCAGATCACAACGGTTCCAGAAACTCCATAATTAATGACAGTATTTATTGTTGTAGACCCGACTGGTCAGCTAACTACTTTAGCACTCTTTTTTTTTCCTGTCGTTGCATATGTTTCTCTGACCAGAGTCCAACAACCTTCACCAGATAGCCAGCTTCAAGCATCGCTGACCGTGACTGGAACTTTGCTGCTACTTGGCATAGCATCATCAATCACCATTATTCCCTGGATTACATACATGTGCTAGATTCTGAAATGTTTGACTTGCAACTTGTACAGCCACTGTGGATGGAACGGCAACAGACTTTTTCACATTTATTACTGAGACAAACCCGTCTGAAGATACTGCGGTAACATTCAAAAAGTAAGATTGGGTCTGACAAAGACGGTGGGGACAATAGTAATGACTTCCCGCAAGATTAGAGAATCTAAAACATGTTCTCCAACCTCAAACAGACAATGAAGAAAGGTCGCATAATTTGATTAGAAAATCAAAAACGTATAATTATACCGTTCCTAGTAAGGTGATGGAATCACATCGAAACCATACTTTCCTGTGGTTGTTCATAAAATGCGTTATCAGTTACATCGAAACCCTGCTTTCCTTTGGTTATTCATGAAATGCGTTGTCACTTACATCGAAATCCTGCTTTCCTCTGGTTGTTCATAAAATGCGTTATGAGTTACATTAAAACCCTGTTTTCCTTTAGTTGTTCAAATATGGTATATAAACTGAATTTTTGGATACATTAGATTCCCAAGATTTCAACTGTTTCTTTCTTTGTTTGAATATAACCACAAAACTACATAATGGAACCAACTATCTGTGCTCTGCCCATCACGTGTATCAAAATCCAGTTTTTAGCATTCTAAATCGCAGACATGTCGCTGTGCCACTGAAGAGTATTTACAATTGTAGAAGTTATTTCTTAATCTGTAATCCAAAATTTTATTTAATAAAATGGTGTAAACCTTTTACATGAAAAGATACAAGTATATGGTTTTCTTAAATATATCACCCATTAGCACAACGTGTCGTCTCCGGGCTTACAATTTTAAATTCCAGTATTTGGTTCCACTTGTTGGACACAGCAGTTAGCCCGATGTATATTTATTGTAAAAACAAATGAATATACTCTTGTACATCATTTTTATATAAAATTAAATTGTTGTCATGTGTAAAAATACAAGGAAAATAAAACGTATTCAGGAACAAACCAGTGATATTAACAAGAGTTTTGCCTAATCTTATTTTGATCTACTTTAATTGATCCGGCATGGCCAAGCGTGATAAGGTGTTCGACTCGTAATCCGAGGGTCGCGGGTTCGAATCCCGGTGGCACTAAACATGCTCGCCCTTTCAGCCGTGGCGGCATTATAATGTCACAGTCAATCCAACTATTCGTTGGTAAAAGAGTAGCCCAAGAGTTGGCGGTGGGTGGTAATGACTAGCTGCCTTCCCTGTAGCCTTACACTGCTAAATTAGGTATGGCTAGCGCAGCTGAAGTTCAAAAGAACAAAACAAACTTTATTTGTTAAATTATCCCTCAAGTTTTCGTAAATACTATAATTTTTTTTTCGCCTTCTCGACCGCTTTGCCCCCACTAGTACAGCGGTACGTCACCGGACTTACAACGCTAAAATCAGGGGATCGATACCCCTCGGTGGGCTGAGCAGATAGCCCGATGTGGCTTTGCTATAAGAAAAACACACACTCGAGCGCTTTATTTTTATTCACTGTATTCTGTTCACATATATCTGTAAGTTTACGGACGTACTACACAAATACTCAGGGTTCGATTCCTCAGAGAGTCCATTGTGTACATTCGCACTAATAATGAAAAAAAAACGACATATATTCCTTCCAGAATCAATTGTTCAGAACCATTGTTCATAATATACTGTTACCAATAGCTTTCATATTTTTGTATACAGCTTGTATACTAGAACGGCCTGGCATGGCCGAGCGCGTTAAGGCGTGCACTCGTAATCCGAGAGTCGCGGGTTCGCAACCGCGTCGCGCTAAACATGCTCGCCCTCCTAGCCGTGGGGGTGTATAATGTGACGGTCAATCCCACTATTCGTTGGTAAAAGAGTAGCTCAAGAGTTGGCGGTGGGTGGTGATGACTAGCTGCCTTCCCTCTAGTCTTACACTGCTAAATTAGGGACGGCTAGCACCGATAGCCCTCGAGTAGCTTTGTGCGAATTTCCAAAACAAACAAAAAACTTGTATACTAGATTACTTTATAAACGTTTTATTTTAATAATATGGAGAAAAAGATTCTTACGCAACCGATCGCCAATAGCACAATAGCTCATTAATATACATCGAATAAGGGTCGATTACGTGCCTGGCAGGGCTATGTTGTTAAGGCGCTTGAATCATAATCTGAGGGGCGCAAGTTCGATTCCGCATCACTCTAAACATGGTTGTCCTTTCGTCGGTAGGGACGATATAATGTAAAGGGTAATTTCGCTATTCGTTGATATAAGAGTAGCTTAAGAGTTGGCGGTGGGCCGTGGCAACTACCTGTCTTTCCTCTAATCTTACACTGCTAAATTATGGACGGCTAGCACAGATAGCCCTTGAGTAGCTTTGCTCGAAATTCAGAAAACGAACTCGATTAATAACTGAAAAGAATTTCGAAAACGATCTAGATGTTGTTGTTGTTTTGAATTAAGCCCAAAGCTACACAATGGACTATCTGTGCTCTGCCCACCACGGGTATCGAAACCCGGATTTTAGCGCTGAGCCACTGGGGGGCGAACGATCTAGAATTAAATTACATTTTGAAGTATAACAATTAGAAACGAAAATATTAATTTATGTCAGTATAATAGGAATTAGGAATTTCCATCACTTATGGAAACCTGTCTTCATAAAACTTTTAATTTTAAGGGGGCTGTAAGTTTTTAAAGAGTAAAGAAAAATCGGGAATTTGTTCGAATTTCGGGCAAAACTACACGATGGCTATCTGCAATAGCCGTTCCTAATTTAGCACCCACTCTCAACTCTTGAGCTACTATTTTACCAACGAATAGTGGAATTGACCGTCATATTATAACAACCCCACGGCTGAAAGGACGAGCATGTTAGGTGTGACAGGGATTTGAACCCGCGACCCTCAGATTATGAGTCACATGCTTTGCCTCACCTGACCATGCCGGACCATTATTGATCCTCAGGCAGCTTCGAACCTGGGAACTGGAGGTGCCTAGTAAAAAAAGAAAAAGTAAAATACGGTCGCAAACAGTATCAAGCCATTCTATAAAATTTAAGAGACAGGCTTAAAAAATTTTCGTCTACGTCCTCGCCAAGTATGTGGCACAAAAACGCCACTATTATTAGAGACGATAAAGATCTGGCGTGACATAGTAGTTGTGTTGGTCTGCGGGTCGCAAGGTCCAAGGTTCTGACGCGTCTGAACGCACTTCACATTTTCAGCTGTCAGTGCGTTATGATAATGGTTGTTTACCTCATTATTCGGTTCAAGGAGCTGAATAAACTCCTTTCTGCTGTGAACACAGCTGACTAATTGACTTCCCTATGATCAGTAGTAGAAAGTTAGAAATAGCTATGAATAAACTCCAGGTGGTTGGATCTGATCTTGTTGTTTAGCCCATGATACCCTATCACCCACATATAATAAGCGAATTAATGTTTCACATTTATAAGCCCACATGGATATACGTGCACACAAATCGAATTTATCTCGTAACTCTGTTCGTGTCCAAGTTAGGCAGGCAATCATGAGTCGTAGTCACCAAACGTACTCTTTCGGCTTCGTCCAACCGTCAAGTGGACAAACTCCAAATTAACGAACAAAGATAACCATGAACAAACTGAGACAGACTTTGTTAGGATTGGACGCAATTAACACAAAGGAAATCATAGGATTTGAGACAAAATCATACCATTTCTCGAAGGAAATGTTAAAACCACGAGAAAAAGAAAAAACAAACAAACAGCGATACGCCTCTGAAGTGGAAATGACGGCTACTAACACCGTGTCGTCAACTCATATAAGGCAAACTTCATCAGTTCAATTAATCCCTAATTTGCAATTATTATGGGATATAAAGTCTTATAAACTGAGACTCATTTCATACGCATAGGATCTCTTGAGAAGAAATATTAAAGTAAAAATACTTTCGTTAAGAGTATTAAAACCCAAATTAAAATCCCGACCTTCCTACGCGCGAATAGTTTCACAACTTAATCTTTATTAGTCGACTACCTCTTCTTTTTTCTTACTGTTTAGTTTGTGTGATATTACACTTAAGTTAATAAACTGAAGCATTAATTTAAATCTAACGAAGGGTTCTAAGAAGAAAACAGAATATATCGCTAGACTTCCCTGTGTTAATGGGATTGTCTTATGAGATAACAATTTTCGTATCAGTAAATTTTTTCCTCATATTCTTCATTAATGATCTAGGCATGAATTTCAGCATAAACATTATGAAATCTGGACAGTGTAAGAGCTGGAAATTATGATGTTAAAACGCGGGTAACGTTCTATTCTTTAACTTAATAAAAGTTGACAATTTTAACAGATTACAAAAATCAAGAAATGTTCTTCATTATCATTAGCATACGGGGTTCGTTTCTTTGCTTCAAATTTTCGCGTAAAACTGACATAAACAAGAACTGTTTACCTGTAATCTTCACTCATTCTGAAAAAAAATAAATTTGAAATATTTAAATTGACGGTGTTATTTGGATTTGTTTCGTTGCTTTCAAGTGCAAAGTTACACGTTAAATCATCTGTGCTCTACCCATCGCATTTATATAAATCCGATTTCTAACATTACAACCCATGATACCTATCCTAAGCCACTGGGGGCACGAACAAATGGAAGGCAAATGATCAACAGCATACAGCGACACCTTCTGGGTTATTATTGGCTGATCGTATAATGAAACTTTACCTTTAATGTTATAGAACGACTGTGGCCCTAAAATGAGGAACACATTTTTTTCGGAATTATAAACCATGAATCCTCTTGTTTACTGCCCTGGTTCACTAACCACCAGACCACACCACACCCGGATACTCAACTTTCGTCGTTTCAAAACTTTTATTTGACAGTACACTATTAATCCATCTATTTCTTGCAAGTTGTCGAATCTTATTTTTACACCAGTTTTAACAAAGCTTTTCTTCAAAACTAGATACTCGGCTTTCATTTTTACATAGGAGTCATGCCCTAATTTTTATGGAATAGTGTATTTTAATTTAGCTACGAGCTTCTACTACGAAAAAAAAAAATTTCACTTCTTAAAAGAAAAGGCTTTTAAACCTCATATGTTACAGCTTTACAGGAAAAGTCTGATCTTTAAAACATCGTATCTCATTGTAAAAGTTTTACAGCTTTACAGGAAAGTCTGATCTTTAAAACATCGTATCTCATTGTAAAAATGTTACAGCTTTACAGGAAAAGTCTGATCTTTAAAACATCGTATCTCATTGTAAAAATGTTACAGCTTTACAGGAAAAGTCTGATCTTTAAAACCTCATATCTCATTGTAAAAGTTTTACAGCTTTACAGGAAAGTCTGATCTTTAAAACATCGTATCTCATTGTAAAAATGTTACAGCTTTACAGGAAAAGTCTGATCTTTAAAACATCGTATCTCATTGTAAAAGTTTTACAGCTTTACAGGAAAGTCTGATCTTTAAAACATCGTATCTCATTGTAAAAATGTTACAGCTTTACAGGAAAAGTCTGATCTTTAAAACCTCATATCTTATTGTAAAAGTTTTACAGCTTTACAGGAAAGTCTGATCTTTAAAACATTGTATCTTATTGTAAAAGTGTTACACATTTACAGAAAAAGTTTGATTACTTCCATATTTGCCTGCTTGTTCCTATGCCTCAAGAGACTCAAGACCTAATGAACGCTTAGAAAAGGAAGTTAACAAGCAAGCCATGATAATAAATACTGACAGAACTGAGACAGGAGAGAACAAGCCGTGTCAAGATAAACGGTTTTATTAACGCACGGATGCACTTATGCAACTCTTGCTGGAGCACTTTAAACCTTTTGTCTCTGATCTATGTGTCGGAAGAGGCGACTCCAAACATGCAACCTCTTAAGTTATTGCATATTTATAGAAGTGGTGGAATTTTATAAGTAGCCTACACAAGAAGGCTTATTCTAAGACTTCAGTTGTCAGTTTTTTATCACCCACTTCCTAATCTTACTACAGCATTGCGATATATGTTGAATAGCGTAACCTTTTTTTAAAATTATCTTCACAGTTTTTACTTTCAACGTTTCTCTATGAATTATAATAGGTTAATTATCCATTTCTTTTTAAAAGTTATATGTAAAAACTATACTCAGTATAATCTTTAATATCAATGCTAGACTACAATGTGCTAATTTGTTACTCAAACGTGCAAACCAAGAGCAACTGATTTTTTATGAAGTAAAAAGAAAAGAAAATCAATGAGTCGTTCAGATCAGTTCTCCTTCAAACTAACGTTATTTAAGCTGAGTCGTTGTAAAAGCAATCGTTGTAGAGTTGTAGATTTTTCAGAAATATCCTACGTATTCTTGTTTTGCGAGCAGTATATGGCCCACAAAATTTGAAGTAGGGCGAATAATGGTTGTTGACAAGAACGGTAAAACATTTCAACATAGAAACAATCTCCCAGAGATTTGGTCGAGAGTTAGAAATATGCTACCCCAGCTCTTCGTCCACCTCCAGAGAAACCTTGTCTTAGATTCCATTCTCTTGGGATAACTTTCCTCAGATACAGATCTCGCTTTTCGCTCTGTTGGGTCCCTCGTGCCTGACCATCGAGCACCAGAGCATTACAGTATTCTTTCAGGACGGATTACACCCTCCACCAAGCCGGGCATCCTCGGAGAAGAAAAACGATTTTATTGTCATTTCTTTCTCGGCTACTGAAAACACTTTAGAAAATAGGGAGAGCACTGAAAACAAACTAAAACTTATATATATATATATAAAACCTCGTGTGCGATTGTTGATTCGTTTTTATTTTTTGCATTCAATGCTCCAATCATACATCGACGTTTGCGACAAACGTTTGAAACAGCAGAAATATTCGCCAAACACATAACCTTAATCGAAGAGAATAATAATTTGCAGTTCTTGTTAGTGTTGATAAGTTGTAAATAACACATGATTGACGTAAGGAGAATTAACACTCTGTTAGCTATCAATTCATAAGCCACAAAATTTCACCCCAAACTTAAATAATAATACAATATAAAACGAGAACGTTTGTCTGTTCATTGGCCCAGACTTGAACAAATGGCTCTCCCCTCCACAGTGATCCAACTATGAATTTTGGCATCATAATTCCTCAGTCTTACAACTCTGTTGAATTGAAGAAAGAGTAGTCACTCAAGTCCTCATATTAAATCCAATATAGTATTAAGCTCGTCACAACTAAACCAGTACCCGGGTAGATACCTTTAAATTTTGTTTAAATAAGCTGTAAATAATTCCAAATTGAGAGATTAATCTAAAGTTATATAAATATGTAGCAGAAAACGTTTAGTTAACGCTTCACAGTGTTTTATTTATGTGTTTTCCTATGGCAAAGCCACATTGGACTATCTGCTGAGTCCACCGAGGCTAATCGAACCCAAGATTTTGGCGTCGTAAATCCGAAGACTTTCCTCTGTACTAGCGGGGGACTTCACAATGTTATCTTGGCATCAAAACACATGTTAACCTACTGTGAACTTACAAATATGTAGCAAAAAACGTTTAGTTAACGCTTCACAGTGTTTTATTTATGTGTTTTCCTATGGCAAAGCCACATTGGACTATCTGCTGAGTCCACCGAAGCTAATCGAACCCAAGATTTTGGCGTCGTAAATCCGAAGACTTTCCTCTGTACTAGCGGGGGACTTCACAATGTTATCTTGGCATTAAGAACACATGTTAACCTATTGTGAACTTACAAATATGTAGCAAAAAACGTTTAGTTAACGCTTCACTATGTTATCCTGACAGTGAGAACACGTGTTAACCTGTTGTTAACCTCTTCTACCCCTCCAACGACTCAGTGCTATGTCTGAAAGCTTATAACGTTAAAACCGAATTTCGATACCCGTGGTGGACGCAGTAAACGAGGCCCATTGAGTGGCTTTGTGATTAAGAACAAATAAACAAATAAGCTCTTCATGGCGCAGGTGTTGATGGGTGTTTAAGTTGACTGTTGTGCATTTGATTCATTAAACAACAACATACACTCGTCTGATTTTCACCTTACAAAAACATACTTCTTAAATCGAGTTAAGGCCTGGCATGGCCTAGCGCGTTAAAGCGTGTACTTCGTAATCTGAGGGTCGCGGGTTCGCGCCCAAGTCGCGCTAAACATGCTCGCCCTCCCAGCCGTGGGGGCGTTATAATGTCACGGTCAATCCCACTATTCGTTGGTAAAAGAGTAGCCCAAGAGTTGGCGTTGGGTGGTGATGACTAGCTGCCTTCCCTCTAGTCTTACACTGCTAAATTAGGGACGGATAGCACAGATAGCCCTCGAGTGGCTTTGTGCGAAATTCCAAAACAAACAATAATCGAGTTAAAGGATCGCTTTATAGCGTGTCTTATTAAGCCTTAAATGCACAATACTTTTCCCAGTCTTGCGCCCTTGGCAATGACTTAATCAAATATTATTGTATTTATGTGTGTATATAGTTGTAAACTTAAACAAATATATATACTGAAGCTAATCTCGTACTCGCCGTTCTGAATTTCAACCACACATACTTTAGTAAACACGAAAGGTTTATAAAACACCTTCAAATCGAATACGTGTCTGATATATATTACAACGTACAATAGTAGTAATATAATACAGGAAATGGCCGAGGTGAAAAAACATAAAAGACAGTTCATAGATAAGCATTAAAAGCAACCAATAGAATATAACACATGTTAAATCTCTTTGCAACAAAATCAGTTTTCACGATTTTACTTTTTTACGATATCGCTTGCTAAGACACGAGTGATGTGTCGTGCTCTCCAAACAACCTGAAGGACTCATTACAAGTACGTAGATAATTCTGTTGTACATCGTATTACTTCGGTCTCTGTAAGGTAACTGAGTCATTACAGGAATTATTAACACGAGTGTCTGTTTTTTTTTAAATTTTGAGCAAAGCTACCCGAGAGCTATCTGTAAGACTAGAGGGAAGGTAGTTAGTTATCACCACCCACTGCCAACTCTTGGGCTACTCTTTTACCAACGAATAGTGGGATTGACTGTAATATAATAACGCTCCCAAGGCTGAGAGGACGAGCATGTTTGGTGTGACTGGGATTCGAATCTGCAACCCAAGTCTACGCAGATAGAGAGGACATTCAATTAAATAAACAAATCAGTGTTATAGCATGTGAGTGCTCAATACATTAATATAATATATATATAATGTATTTCATACTTAATAATAAAGTTTCTTTACGATAGTAATATGTCTGAAAAAAAACTCCTTCCCACCAGTAAAATGACTGTTCTACTTTCTTAAATTCGAGACGGACCGCCGTGAGAAATTATTGTTTTGTACAGTTCTTTTCAAATATTTCTTTTCATTATTTTATATGGCTCATATAACGATGTAATTAAGATTTAAATATGTTGGTACTTTAATTAAATATTAAAGTCACTGTAAAGCAACCGTAAACCATCCTGATTTTTATAATATTTTGTTTAAGCCTCGAAAGATGAAATGAAATTTATCGTTTTTGTCTCTAGTAAACATTGTAGAAGATCTCAAATATGTTTGTTTTGGAATTTCGCACAAAGCTACTCAAGGGCTATCTGCGCTAGCCGTCCCTAATTTAGCAGTGTAAGACTAGAGGGAAGGCAACTAGTCATCACCACCAACCGCCAACTCTTGGTCTACTCTTTTACCAACGAATAGTGGGATTGACTGTCACATTATAACGCCTCACAGCTGAAAGGGCGAGCATGTTTGGCACGACTGGGATGGGAACCCGCGACCCTCAGATTACGAGTCGCACGCCTTAACACGCTTGACCATGCCGGGCCTAGAAGGTCTCAAATAAATCCTAAAACTCGATCCGTCCAGACATTATTATTTAAAGAAAATAAATGCTCACCTATCCATCATAGCAGTCATCCTTTGCTATGTTTTCCTGAAACTGAAGTCGATTCAACAGTTTCGGAGACACAAAAAAAACGTCTCCAAGTTGTATAATTAAGTCAGGAAACATACTGTTTAAGCAAGCACAATATAAGTTATCCAATAATACTATAACCTTATGGGTCTTTACTGTAGTGTTACCACCTTATACCTATGTATATGTATATATACATATGTATGTATAATGTCAGATAAACAGTTTTAATGTCACCCAAACTATGAATTTTCTTCCTTTTTTTTATAACCCATACTGAATTGGTGACAGGTATATAGCTCCACAACGTTGAAATCAGCGGCCAGATTTCTCGCATTAGACAGATTGTCTGTTTATTGTAAATCATAAACCTACACAATGGGTAATTTGAAGTATCCTCCCTTTCTGACTTACTGTTGAGGCGATGAGAAAAACGCAGATTACTTATTATGTGTCTGTGACTGAAGCGAATCAGTAACCCTTTACTTCATACGATCCTTTCTGTGTTTTTTCTTTTTTTGTCAGAACACAGACACATGAAATGTATTTTTATATGTTCAGTAAAACTATTTGTTTTGTGTACAACTTTGACACAAATGGAGTAGGGACCATCTGTAAAAACAACATTACCGATGCATACACATCAGACAGTTTTATACCTTGTTTTCTTTGTTTATTTATCATAGACAGCTCCTAACGCGTGACTTGGAGATGCGCATTTGTTACGTAGCTGCTACTTCACTGTGTATTATGCAGACATAACATACGTTTTCTTCCTGTTTTAGTGATGCAGAACTTTAAAATTTTTCGTTTATTTCAGCATAAATGCATAGTTCAGGAATTCGATGAGATTGCCTTGTTCTTGTTGCTTTGTTTCTTTGTTCTCTGTAGAATTTAATGCCCGAAAAGATGCTGCAGTAACATAAAGCATCCATGTTGAAAGGATTGGCACTGTAATATTCTTTGTTAGTCAAGTTAACATTGACTTAGTATAACAACCGATCAAGTCTGTGAAAGAACAAAGGTCATGAACGCACATTGCCAACTATGCAAAGAAATGTAACTTACTTGTTTAATTTAGGCACTCATTCTTGGTTAATTTTCACTAGATGTCAAGTGAAAATTTACCTAAAAATCAACGTGTTTATTTCAAAGATCAGTTTAGAAAAAAAAGACATCTGTGGAACTAAGTAAAGTCTACTATAGTCAAATGTGTGAAACTAAGTAAAGTCTACTATAGTCAAATGTGTGAAACTAAGTAAAGTCTACTATAGTCAAATGTGTGAAACTAAGTAAAGTCTACTATAGTCAAATGTGTGAAACTAAGTAAAGTCTACTATAGTCAAATGTGTGAAACTAAGTAAAGTCTACTATAGTCAAATGTGTGAAACTAAGTAAAGTCTACTATAGTCAAATGTGTGAAACTAAGTAAAGTCTACTATAGTCAAATGTGTGAAACTAAGTAAAGTCTACTATAGTCAAATGTGTGACTTTGCCAAATAAAAAATATTTTCGTTTTCATCAACTTTATTGACTCTCACTATTTTAAAGACACAAAGTAGAAATACTTAGCTAAATTATCTCATCCTAATCAATCTTCTGATTTAACGAACGAATCTGTAGTTATTAGCAGGTCCATCTATCTGATATTTCTCAGAAAATCAGTTGCTCTTATTTGAAAATACCATAAATAGATATTTGATTGTTGATGCTATGTCATCAAAATTTATAGCAAGATTTCTGAATCAAAAGCATGTGCTTTAAGCTTTCGTTTGATCTCTTGATTTAAGGATATCACCTTTTTGAATTACGAATATTTACAACCAACAGAGAGAGTTTTCCAGCAGAGGTAGTTGTATAGGAGTGATATCGGCCCTTGGAAATGTCCTCTCCTGGACGAAGGAATTTCACAAATGCTGTGAAAGTGTATTGCATTCCACAGCCTGCAACTGCTAATTCGGGAATATTTCCTCGTGTCTGATGCAACTTGATGACATGAACAGATAGTACCACTAAAATTCAATTTCAACATTAATAACTAAGAGTTGCCAGAATGGATTGGTTTCTAACGGAGTTGACAGTGCATGGGGAAGTTTTATCAATTCCTTACACTGTAGTTAATCAATGCACAGCAGCTCCATCTCTGGTCTAGACCATCAACAACTAACGCGCAGATCCTGTACATACCACTTGTGTATGGGTAACCCTGATCAGCGTTGTAACTTCACAGATAATGCTATAGACAGCCATGGATGAAATCCATGAACCTGTAGGGTAAAGTACCTCTCAGGGCTGAAAGATTCCCTCTGATCTTGACGGCAGTTCTTAACATTCAGTCATGCAAGGCAAAACGACGAGCCACTTGGAGCAGATCGTCATTCTATATCTCTGGATCAGGGATGGATCAGGGACAGATCACTCAAGTCTAGTGTCTTCAAACCAGAAGGATATTCTGGTCTGGATGCCCCTGTGAGCCATGCCAAGCAAATCATGACTAAAAGTTCAAAGAAACTGTAGAAGAGGATTTAAACCAGTTTTTTTTAGATGTTCGTGAAGGTTTCTGCCTTATCCTGAGCTTAGATGATCTGGAACTCAATGTAACCAAACATCTGAATGAGAAGCAGCAGGAAACAGTTGTGTAGAAGCTTTGTCCCCAGTTTAACCAAGGTAGCAGTTCTAAATGTTATCGATAATTGCCGACTTAGGCCAAGTGTGTCGCTGTTGTTTGTTTTGTAGCGATTACTTGGGTTGTCTTATTATAACAAATATTTGTGCACGGCAGACTACTGATGAACATTTGTATGTAATGTAAACCTAACTTGTTAATCATGCTACTGAGTCTGTTTACATCACATAAACATTCTGTGTTATATTATCTTAGAAGAAGCATTATTCAGTTCTAATGAAACTGCTTTGTTGCTGCTCGTCTTTTGTTACATTACACCCATGCTTCTCAACTAACTGAACAATTCGCCCGAGGGTTAATAATATTATTGTCAGGAGAAACGGCATTGTTCGTGAATATTATTAATTATGCAACAAATTTAAGAGAAAAAAAACATATTGTTATTATTTATTTAGTCGTACTTTGATAAATACAATTATTTTTGTTGTATTTATTTTAACTGTAATTTGATAAATATAATTACTTTTGTTGTATTCATTTTTACTGTCGTTTGATAAATACAATTATTTTTCTTGTATTTATTTTAACCGTAGTTTGATAAATACAATTATTTTTGTTGTATTTATTTTAACTGTAGTTTGATAAATACAATTATTTTTCGTTTTTTATGCTCTGTTTATTGTCGGCGTAGTTTAATATATATTTAAGTCATAATAATTAATTTTACATTTGATATATTATGTTTTGTCTTTTATTTCGAACGGGAGTGAATGAACTATTGTGAAAAACTTATTTGAGTAATTATATTGGAAATGCTTGAGAAGCACTGCATTATATTGTAACACTATTAATGCCAGACATTAAATTTGTGGTTGTACAATATTTACCTTCAAGAATGCCCTTGAAGAGCAAACTTATATTTTGTTTGTTGTAGTTGCCCATAAGCACATGTGTTTATGCTTCATAACACAATTGTTATTTACAGCTAACTGTAATGAATGATTTGAAGAAAATGAACAATGCAGCACACAGTAAACTGTTGAAAAAACATGTAACATTCAACTAACAAATATGTACGTATATAACTTAAGTTTTATTATCCATAAGTGGACAGAAAATATAATGTAAGAAAGGAAACTAATAAAAATTGCTAATTTAAAAAGAGAGAGCAGGAATCGTCAAAAATTACGAAAACGAGTCGAATCAAAATGCGAGTATTGTATTTTCAAGCCTCCAACCAGAAACTCTAAAAAAAGATAAACAAAGAAGGCTAGAAATGTCTACATTATTTTCTCAAGCTACAAGGCCCTATTTTTATTTTATTAAAATTGATAAGTGGCCCGGTATGGCCGAGCGTGTTAAAGCGTGCGACGCGTAATCCGAGGGACGCGGCTTCGCATCCCAGTCGCGCTAAACATGCTCGCCCTTTTAGCCGTGGAGGCGTTATAATGTTACGGTCAATCCCACTATTCGGTGGTAAAAGAGTAGCCCAAGAGTTGGCGGTGGGTGGTGATGACTAGCTGTCTTCCCTCTAGTCTTACACTGTAAAATTAGGAACGGCTAAGGTTTCTCCTCCTGGTTGGGGGTTATGCTGTTGGCCAACAATCTACTCACTTAAAAAACCAGTCTGTTAATGAATCCGCAAGCGATTGTAACCCTATGTTCCTTCATGGACACGAGAGGCATAATAATAATAGATATAATAATAAAATTGATAAGTACTGTTAAATATGAAAGTCACTATTTTACTCTATTAAAATTAATACATACCGTTAAAATGATGTCAAAATAAGGATTTTTTCTTTACCTTTATAGGTATATGGCTCAGCGGTATGTCTGCGGACTTAACGATAAAATCCGGGTTTCGATACCCGTGGTGGGCAGAGCACAGATAGCCCATTGTGCAGCTTTGTGCTTAATTCTAAACAACAATCTATATATATCAGAGGTATCGGAACCGAAATGCTGGGGATCTTCATGTTAGATATTAACAATTTTTTTATTTGAAGTTTAATGTGTGTTAAGTCTGGTTAAGTTTAGAAGTAAAACATTTATCACACTTATTTACGTAACTATGCGTGAATTATAATTTAACTGTTATAATTTGGCATTCGTTGTATTGTTGAGTCATGTTGTAAGAATCTTCTAAGTTTTCTCATTGTTTTAACCGAGTACTATTGCATCATAATGTCTCGTAGTGTGCGTGGAACGTTGTTTCTGTCAGAATATAAATACGCGTACAGAATGCACTGAGAATTAACTAGTTAGATAGATTTGGACTGTATGATTGTAAACTGTATTGCAATAACACGGTAGAGAAGAATAATTTGTATTCTCAATTATGTTCTAAAGTAACTGAATCAGACTGCGTGGACTTTGACGAAAATCAGACAATTAAATAAATCTCTGGATACAACAGTCATAATAGTATTTAAATATGACTTCTTTTAATATATTTTAAAATAAGTGAACAGCATGGTAATTGTTTATTGTTTAAATTTGTCATTATCAAGTCACAGACACCCAATATAAATAAGACGACCCGTACTAAAAGTCTGGGACTGCAATATCCTTACTTTTACGTATTTGACTTAAATAGCTATTGTAACTTTCTTGAGAGCATGCTCACTGATCTCTCTCGATTAATCTACATTTGATAGCACGGAAACTGCTTTTAGTAGCAACTTATACTTCCAGTCTCTCATTGGAAAATCTGCATGTTTTGCCAACCTTTTCAGCTTCTTCATACACCGCTGTATGCACGTGCACGTCCCTCAGTGGCACAGCAGTATATCCAGAAACTTACAAAGCTAAAAACCAGGTTTTGATACCCGTAGCTGACAGATTGCGTAGGATTTGTGCTTAACTTCACACTGTGAGGGACAATGTCCTCCTTCTTTCACGTATATGAACACGTGTGTAAAAAAGCAGTGATTTAGAAGGTTTCTTTTTTTTGTAGGATGTCATTTTCATTTTTAAATTAGATTTATTTTAAAGTTCATGTGCTGCTTCAGCTCGTCCACATGAACAAGATGCAATTAGCTTTAGTAATATTGTTTTGATATGTTCGTAATTCTAGTACGTATTTTCTAACTCAAAGGGTTATTTTTTGTTTATTTTTTTTATGAATTTCGCTCAAAGCCACACAAGGGCTATTTGCGCTATCCGTCCCAAATTTAGCAGAGTAAGACTACAGGAAAAGCAACCAGTCATCACCACTCACCGCCAACTCTTGGGCTACTCTTTAACCAACGAATAATTGGATTGATCGTCACATTATAACGTCCCCACGGCTGAAAGGGTTAGCATGTTTGGTGTGACGGGCCCGATTTCTGTTTAAAGTTCAAGGTTTTTTTTTGTTTTAAATGTAGTAATCCTTGCTATTGATGCCCGGCATGGCCAGGTGATTCTGACACTCGAATTGTAACCCAAGGATCGAGAGTTTGAATCCCTTTCACATCCAACATGCTCGCCCTTAAAGCCGTGTTGGCGTTATAATGTGACAACCAATCCCACTATTTGTTGGTAAAAGAGTAGCCCAAGAGTTGGCAGTGGGTGGTGATGACTAGCTGCCTTCCCTCCAATTTTGCGTTGCGTAATTACGGACGGCTAGCGCAGATATTATTCGTGTACCTTTGCGCGAAAATCGAAACAAACCAACTTTGTTCTCGATTGTTTTACATAATAACATAATTTTGTCTTTTATTTTTAATTTTTATTGTTGACAAATTTATATCCATTACAAGGAAAATATATTTGCCGTTGAAGGGGTGTTGCTTTAGTATTTATCACATTACATTAAGAAAGTAGTTTTTTTATATAATACAAAGCTCTAAGTACGTGTTAAAGTGAAAATTAATACGTGATCTATGTTAAAGAGTCTTGGTTTTTATTGATATCTGTCTCATTTTATTTTCATGATTCGTTTATTTTAATGTGTGTACTGTACTGTTTACCTCAGAGTTTTTAATTAAATATTTTTCTTCTTTCATTATATTTTTTTGTAATTACGAGTACGTACTTGCAGGTTGATTTATCTACGTTAGAGGGCGCTTCAGGTTTTTCACAATAAAATGCCTTTTTGCAGGGCCTGGCATGGCCAGGTGGGTTAAGGCGTTCGACTCGTAATTTGAGGGTGGTGGGTTCGAATCCCAATCGCACCAAACAGCCGTGAGGGCGTTTAATGGACAATCCCACTATTCGTTGGTAAAAGAATAGCCCAAAAGTTGGCGGTGGGTGATGATGACTAGCTGCCTCCCTCTAGTCTTACACTGCTAAATTAGAGACGGCTTACGCAGATAGCCCTTGTATAGCTTTGCGCGAAATTCAAAAGCAAGTAAACAAACAAACCTTTTTATATTGCATCATATATTGCATTTTAAAATAAAGTTTAACGTTTGCTGTTATGAAGACTTTTCTTGCATTACTAAAATAATAATTAAAGGGTTAGTGTTGAAAGGATTGAATAATTTTAAAATATTTCACTATCTTATATCATGTATTATTTCATCGTAAATCGTTGTCAAACAAGTTCGTATTGTACTGTAACTATTATAATCCACTATTAAAAGGTTTGTTATATTCGTATAGTACATACGTGCTCTTAGGAACAAGGTAAAGTTAACTTACTCTTCAGAGCACTGAAGAGTATTGATTTTAAAGTTAAGTTTAATTGTCGAATTGAGGACAAATAAGAAACGGAAAAGGAAGATAAAGTCGAAGGTCACAACAAGAATTTATGAACAGATTTGAAAAGGTATTTTGCTGCATTATTATAGTTTCTGGTGTGTGGAATTTCCGTTTGCTTTTATATATATATGTATACAGTTCAGTCTCCAGTTTAATAGTTGTAAACCGAATTTCATCACCTGCTCAGCTGGAAAATCCAAGCTGACAGGAGAGCGTGACAGGTATCAGTCCACATCAACCAGCCGTCTGTGATAAAGACTTTGTGATTCCATACGCGTCATCTAGTCATTGGAGTGGTAAGTCGAGACAACTGCTGCATCAGGAGAAATTTTGAAGAGCTGGAAAAACGTACGAAGTCGCATTCTTTATCATGAAACTTGATGATTTTCACGAATTAGATTACGCGTATGACGAAATATGAGAATTTTGGAGGTAGGTTGAATATTCATAATCAAGTTATTTTTGATTACTTAGAATGACATAATTCGTTAAACCTGCACACGTCAAAACTATTTCACTGAACTTCTTAATAAAACTAGCATTCAAAATATATTCAGTCATTTTGATAAACTCATACGATTGCAACTTAAAACGTTTTATAGACGTTCAAATAGTAATAGATTGCACGAAAGAGTCGATTTAAATAACGCCCTTCTGTAAATGTTCGGTACAAAAGACAGCATTCTTAAAATCTATCTGTGTATCTTAGCCTGAGATGTTTAATCCCACCGTAAAATGATATATTCTTGAATGTCGTAATAACTGTAAACAAAGTAGTGCACTAATAATATTAGATGTGTGTGTGTTTTTGTATAACAAAGCCACAAAGGGCTGTCTACTTAGCCCACCGAGGGGAATCGAAACCGCGATTTTAGGGTTGTAAATCCAGAGACATACCGTTGTACTAGCGGGAGGCATATAAAAAAACTACTTAGCTTAATAGCTTGTTTACTGCACATAAATGTATTCTATTCATTTTTCTATGAACTTTATTCAATATCACAAAAGTGATCAAATTTGTTCTTTTTTAGTATTCTGTTTCTTTTTTGATAAGTAATACTTGAGCATACCAAGAGTTATTACGTCTAAATATTAAAATGGAAAATATACAAAAGAATGAAAAAAACTAAAAATTCAATTCTGAAAAAGTAGGCCACAAATTAATGACAAACTAATAATTACAAATAATTTTCGACCAAATTTGTTTAGCAAATATTAATTTTAACGTATTTATTAATCTTTTTGTTTTTACGTTTCATTTACTGTTCCCATTAATTTCGAACTATTTGATATAAAAACTTTCACTTTACTCAAAAAATAGTAAATAGAAAGAGAAAACAACAGAAATGGGTTTCGTACATCAAAACACATCAAGCTAGCATTACTTAGCTTTAAACCTCATTTTCAGTTCCTGCTTGGCTGTTAAACAAAACGTATACACAGCAACTAATCTCTTCGGTGAAGTCAATATTCCCGAAGTGATAGTCAACGCAAAACTTCAGGTATCTTAAGCCAACCAGAGTTTCGGTTAGTGCCACTTTGCCTCCAAAGAAACAGAAATTCGGTAACTCTGTCTACGGAAATAATACTATATATTGTTCCCATCTTTTTATTTTTTACCATAGGGAAAGTCGTAAAGTTCTGCTGTAGGTGAAGTTACCTGAACTTCGTGGGCAATACGACGGTAATATAAGTTTGATGAAGTTGTCTTTTATGTCCTCGTCTACGAGAAAACTCGATAAACTACAAGTATGGTGTGATGTTATTTTGTTTTGTTTTCGCAATTTACCAAACAAATAACAATTACAAGTGCATCTGTATACGTGTGATTAACGCTCTTTTTCCAAGACTTAAAATCAAGCTAACTTTTAAAATATTAAATTTTATGACACACAGATTTCGATAAAGGTGATAGTCACATAAATTGACAATGAACACGGAGCCCTTCTATCTAAATACTAGTCCGATCAAGCATTAGTAGATGGCAGCACAATCTATAGTTTCATGTCTGTTTTTGTAATATGTGTGTGCAGCTGTTACTGTTCGAAAGCTCATTTCAACAATGATTATGTATTTAAGCTTTTAAACACGCACTATATACCAAGATTAATATTAATAGTTTATTTTTAAGTTTTAAAACAACTTTTCAAAGACAAAATTTTGTATTTCTCTTTTCCATTATTACCTATATTTTAAAAATACGAAACTTTCACTTTTAATTAAACTTGCATTAATTTGTTCGTTTGAGGATAAGCACAGAGCAACGCAATAGGCTATCTGTCCTCCGTCCGCCGCGGGTGTTAAAACACAGATTCTAGCCTTGCAAGTCAATAAACATACCACTGTGCCACTGGAGAGCAACTTACGTTGAACTCTAATTATATGAATTACTACTAGATAGGAAAACAATACAAATCTTACACTGTGTGTTTTGTATTTAAAATATCTTTATCGAGGTTCAGATCTTCCCACAAAGCTTCTCAAGGACAGTCTGCAATAGCTGTTCCTAATTTTAAACTGGTAGACTAGAAGGAAGGCAACTAATCAACATCACACACTGCCAACTTTTTGGCTATTGCTGTATCGCTGAAGAGTGGGATTTGACTATCACCTTTAAAACGCATTTTTAGTCCAGACTTTTTTCTGTGTTTCTTTTGGCTTTAACATGAAACAAACGCAATGATTGATTCCTCAAATCTACAATCGAGTTCACTAACAACTGGGCCACACTTGTACCATAATTCAAATAATTACAGCGCTACTTTTAATCTTAAACACAGATGTCCTGGCTTAATGATAAATGTATAAATTACAAAAAACTGTTGGTCAAATTTATGCAAGAAGCTACTCGAGGGCTGACTCTGAAAGCCGTCCGTAATTTTGAAGTGATAAATTAGAGGGAAAACAGCTAGTCAAACATCAACCACCATCAACTCTTGAGATATTCTTTACCAACAAATAACTAAATTGGCAATCACTTTACAAAATCTCTATGGCTGAAAGGGTAAGCATATTTAGTGACAAATTTTGTTCTCACGATCCGGAAATTGCGAATACTACGTCATAACCACAAAAATAATCCAAACTGTTGATGTAGTAACAGAAAAAATATATATTAAAATATGTATTTCAAAAAATTAAAAGTGCCTTCCAACTAAAGTTTTTTAGATATTTAGTTTTAGTTTCTATATGTAAAAGGATTTAATTGTTTGAGCCATTCCTCAAATTCAACAAAAATAATCAAAATTATCTTTATCGTTATAATGTTTTGTGGTTGTTAAACCGAATTAAACGGTTATAATAAATATGAATTGTTTTTAATGGAAGTTGCATTGTATCTTCATAATACTTTGAATCCTGATTTTAAGACAAAGGAAATTAAACTCAAAAGAGATAAACGTTGACTAGAAGTGAATAACTTATCAATCAACGTGTAGAGTTTTCAAGCTAGAAGTAAAATATTTTATGCTTTTTACTTTAATTATAAATAGCTTATCAACAAAGTAAGGTACCTGAACAGATGAGAACTAAAACAAAAAAAATGCGTGTTTCTTATAGCAAAGCCATAAAGGACTATCTCCTGAGCCACCGAGGGGAATCGAACAATACAAAAATAAGAGTAATCTTACTAAATAATTTAATTAATACCATGTTTTATACCCGTTAAACTAACTAGGTCTTAGTTAGTATATGATCATGTAACAAAATAAATGAGAAAGAAACTATAACAATTAGATTACATTAATTTATCATTCGAGTGCTAATAAGATATTTATCCAGGATATATTATGTTAATACTTATGTGTAAACACCCACAGATAAAGCTTTCAATCTGAATTCTATTACTTACAAACATATGGAATGGTCAAGAAACTTTTATTTTTCTGTTGATACGATTCATCTGTAACCAATGATAGGTATTTGATTGAAATGTTGACGACTTAATTTTTTACACTTTTTATAGTTTGATTTTCATGCTTTTAATCTTTTTTAAGAATTGTACAATCTACTAAAAAAATCGACTTCATCCTTGTAATTTAAATTTTTGAGATTATAATAAACGATCCCTTTCTTTAAGCAACGTAGCACGTGAACTAGTATCAATAAACAAAGCTAGCAGATAATCATAGATGTAGTATATTTCTAGATACTTTTAATTGAAGAAGCTGGTTAAACTATTAATTAATCGCAAGGGAAAGTTTAATTTTCTACAATCTATCATCACGTAAGTTGCTTGAATATTTGAGTTGGAAAAAGGAAGAAGAGTTATCTGTTTGTGTAAGAAAGGCATAAACTGATATTGTGATAAAGGTATTTTAAATTTAATAAAATAAAATATTTATTTGCGATTAGAATGTAACACTGACTCTGAGTTGTTATTTTTAAGTTTATTGCTCTAATGTTTTCTTCCTTTTTTAAATGACAGTTATAATTAAAATGTTTTTTTATTGTCGTAATATTACCACTAGGTACGGTACTTGGCAGTAATTTAGTTCTAAATATGTTAGTTTTATGAAATTTAGCACTGCTAACGTTTTGTTTTCAAGTATCGACTCTGCTGGCAAATAATCATCCATAAATATCATCGACATCGTACATAACACACAATCCAGGGGCCCCCCACAATTACAGTGGTAAGTCTATGGATTTACAGTGCTAAAATCAGGGGTTTGATTCCTCTCGGTGGGCCCAGCAGATAGCCCGATGTTGCTTTGTTATAAGAAAACGCATACAAATACAATTCAGGGGAGAAATGTTTAATCAATCTTGTTAATTTCCTTTCTACAAGGATCTAATTGCCCTAATTCTTGTGTTCAGGTGCAGTGTAGGAAACTTGCCCAAAAGTTAGACTAACACTTCAATGTCAAAAACTGTAGTCATATTCTTCCTTCTCACTTGATGAAATTGCTTTGACTCGGTTATCTCCAACATGTGATCATCTTCAAGTTCAATCATTTCCTCCATCTAGATTTAATAATAGCTGTCATCTTTAACCTCATGCACACCCTTGAATTACTGCAGATTAATTATTTTCATCATTGGACTTCTCTTCATACTGACAGATTGAATGTGTAGTTCATATCAAAGGAACATTGTATATAACACAAGACATTTCATAAACTGATCAAATGGGATACATTCTGAATGACAAATATTGTTCTAAAGTTCCACAGAATAAATTAATACAAATAACTTATCAGTACTACTAACAATACAGCCTATAGTATAGGCACTTTTAATTAAGTATAATTACAGCTCAATGTGTGTGAATGTCATTCGTACAGTACTTAACATATCATGTAGTGAAAACTTGATGTTTCTGAGAGTTTAACAGGATAGATTGATAGAAAATTCAATTTCTCTTTGAGGGCTGACCATTAAATACTACTCTGCTATTGTCACTATTACTTGTTAGTCAGCCAATCTTTTCATAAGTAACTTTAGCCCCTCATTATTTACTGTTTTTAATATTAATATAATGCTGTAACTTTCTAGTATAGTAAGTTAACTTTGACTTGTGTTACTAGCTCCTAATTATATTTTTAGTTCAACTTACAAGTTATACTTGAGTTCTGTACTGTAGTTTTTACAAATATTAACGAAAGCTATATAAACTGTGTAAGTAATTTTAATTTTGGTAAGTTATTGTAAACTAAATAAGTATGTAAGTCAGTACAACGCATTTGGTACTAATGCATAGACATAATAATTTAATACATTAAGGTCAGACTTAAAAGCTACAGCAAAATGATAGGTAGGGGTTTTTAACTGTACTTCTCCCATTTATCATTTAAAACTGATATAATTCAGTAACAAGTGGTAAATCAAATGATATACTGGGGTCTGTGTTTATTTCTTAGCATTCTAAACAGCACATATGCTAATTAATTTAGAAGCTTAATTTGTAGCTTTGGTGTTAGGTATTGTATAAATCACATCTCATCCATGCTGTGAACCACACTGTCTCCCCTTTGAAAAGTTGTGCACGAAGCCAAAGCTCAGCATTCGTTTTTGAAATGATGGGAGAAGAGGTAAAAATAATGTTAATAATAATCACACTATCATTCACAATCCAAAATGTGAGTTGTAACTCAGAGAGTAAAAATGTAGATTTATCTTACATTATTATTGAGTGGCTATTAGTACGATTGAAATGTTCAACAGTTACTTTTTGTAGCAGATAGTATAATTATTCAGAGCTTTGTCTCCAGGTGCAGTCAGGATTACAACACAATTAACCTTTTTAAAGTCCATGAAGTAATTTATATTGATAGATTATCTTGAACTCTTCCCATGACTCTGGACGGGTGCTTTTGCTTGTTTAATTGCAAGTTCACCATGGTGAGTAAATGAAAAATAAAACAATACATATTATACAGTACACCACTGTAAGAAGTCTCGTCTTGTTTTGTAGATGAAGAGTGAAATTCCTAAAATCTGGCATAAATGACAGTTGGTGGATCAAATATTAGATTTTTTTTTAGTACATGATACTACATTATGCTTTCTTAATTTGTTTCTTTTATAGTAAGAATAAACTGATCAGTGTGGGGCCCTGAAGCTGTATCAAAAGAAGTTTATGTTCAAGTGAAAAAAAATTAATAAAACAAAGTAATCAGAAATAAATGTTTTATTATATATTATTTAAATAAAAACAAATTATTATTATAAATATATATATGTATAACTTCTTTACTAATAAAAGATATATAGGTATAAGGCAGAAACTATATTTGTAGAAAGTTCCAGTGAGAATAATTGTCTATAAACAAGCACACCATGATGTTGCGACTTTGTAGGAAAACCTTGCATTCAGTAATTGTAAACACATCAGTGACTGTAGACATAGAACTGGGCCTGGCATGGCTAAGTGTTTTAAGGCATTTGACTCATAGTCCAAGGGTCACGGGTTTGAATCCCAGTCACACCAAACATGCTCGCCCTTTCAGCTGTGGGGGCATTATAATGTGACAGTCAATTCCACTATTCATTGGTAAAAGAGTTGGTGGTGGGTGGTGATGACCAGCCAACTCACATCTAGTCTAACACTACTAAATTAGAGATGGCTAGCACAGATAGCCCTCGAGTAGCTTTATGCAAAATTCAAAACAAACAAAGAACCATCTGATTTATACTCAGTGATGCTTTAATTGTATGCACAGATTGCTATCAAAATCAAAATATCAAATATTGACAAACCTAACCATCATACTGGACAAGTTATATTACAAAGTTCCTGTGTTTTAAAGAATGGATAGAGAGGTGACACATACTACTAGTCTGATTTAGGATTTATAACATTTATTGTTATATAATTGAGAAACCTAGTGTATACATTTGGAGAGACACAATGAAGACATATAAATCACTGGAAGCATACATCATACTTTTATGTATATATTACTTACTTGTATTGAAATTAATATGTAAAGATTATTTCTTGTAGAAGATACACTGAACTACCATAGAATACATTTATGCAGTTTTAGCTAGTGCTGTATAATTAATCTATTTGGTGCATATGGAAGCATATGAAAAATGTGTGTTGGTTTATCAAATAACAAGTGTTAAAATTCAGTTCATTATTTTCTCTATGTAAGTCTAATCTTTTATTTTGAAGCCTCAGAAGTTTTAAGGACAAGATTCTGTGATTAATGATGAAGATAAAACCAACTTGTAGAGAATTATATATGTAAAAATGGCTGGTTTGCGTTGAGAAAATTTTTCTGTAGAGGAGCGAACAACATTTCGACCTTCTTTGGTCATTGTCGGGTTCACCTGTTTTTCACTTAAATGAAACATATATAGCATTTCAATTTATATTTATAGAATCTGTCTCACATTATGTTAAATATGGGCTGCTGTACCAAGAATATAAATTTTTCATGAGCACTGTAGTCTATTATAGGTTATTTTATATGCAACATTATAACCTGGGAGACTAGTGGCAGTTTAATACCACCAGCATTTAACTGTTTGGTTTTTGAGTTGGTGATGATTTTCAGTACGTTATTAACATTAGGGCCTAACTTTTTGTAATTTTACATATTATTATTGAAAGACATGTCTGCAAAATAAATCTGAAGTAAAACTTATCACTTCAGGTCTCATAGCATATAAAAAAGAAAACTATGGTAAACTTTCCAAATATTGTTATAACTTATGATAAGCTTGACTATGTATTCTCTTGAATAAAACAATTTTAGTAAGAAAAAGGTTTAAAATTTGTGACTAGTTTTATGTTGATGGAATACCTTTAATATTTAGCATTTGGTAAAATTTGTATTCTCCTTTCTTAGTGAATGTTGGTATACAAGTGTTTGTGTCATTTTACTGTTTTATATTGCAGAATAGCATACAGTAATTTGTTTGTGTTATACAATTAATATATAGCTAATGTTGTTATAAACTGTTTTTGTTTTCTGATGTTATTAAATCTATGTGACGATATTTTGTTCAGGGGTGCAGTGTGACAGTTTTTTTGTTTCTTAACTGCTATAAAATGCCAAACACAGACTTCATCACCTGTTTTTTTAATTGCCAATCTTGCCTGCTCATTTCTCTGATCTATTTTCTTTCACCAGTGTCTCATTCTGACGAAAATCTATGAAAAGAAACTTCATCTCCCTGTTCTACACCTGTTTTAGCACCACACAGCAACACAAGGTTGCAACATTGTTCAGCAACTTGAGAGAAAAAACTGAAACAAAGATGCAGTCTTAACCTTTTAGTTACCCAACACTGTGATGTTGCAGCAATTACTGCTGTAGTTTGTGGTTTTAAAGTTTATATTTGCATTGGTTAAACTGTCCAACTCAATTCTAGAGAGCTAAGTATTCCAGTTTTGATAGGGTTAAGTTTTATTCATTGTATCATATTTTACCTTTTATTGTGTTTGTAATTTGAACTCGTACTTAAATTATAATTTTCTGATATTTTTAGTGTCACAATGCAAGCAAACAGTGAATCAAGAGGGTCTTGTAGTCTTGGACCTTGTTTGTCTCCAGTTGTACGGCTCTATGTTTATGGAATCCATGGATATTTTACAGAAGTAATGTTTACAGCAGCCTGGGAGTTTATAGTTAATGCTAACTGGAAGTTTCCAGGTTGTACTAGTGTGTGGTCACTTTTTATTTATTCTTTTTGTGGGTATGCCATTGAACAAATGTATCTACGTCTTAAAGATCGTGTTCCCATCTTACTTCGAGGACTAATCTACCTCATATTCACATATTCATGGGAGTTCAGCACTGGATACATTTTACGATACTTTAATGCATGTCCTTGGGACTATACTCCATTTGATTTTGATGTAGTGGGACTGATAACACTGGAGTATGCACCATTGTGGTATGTAGCAACCCTGATTCAGGAACAGTTACTGACAAAGAACATTCTACTGCTTCAATGGAAAGTGTGCTCTGCTCCATTTCATGACAAGTGTAATTGCTGTCATTGTCGTGGTGATCTTGCAGGCTGTGGTGTCGGGAGTGGGAGCACAGTGACAAATGGGTTAAGAATAAAATCTGAGTAGCATTAACTTTTATATGATTACTGTTACAAATTTTTAAATAACATATATTGTAAATCATATTTTCTGTTTAAAAATGGTTATCCCTTGCTAGAATGAAATTATACCTTTAGCACTTGAATGCCCCATATAAGTCACGAAATAGAATCCTTCTCCTATCCCAGAAAAAAAATTCTGGAAGAAAATCCCAGTAGATCAATATTTCTATAAATAACAAATTTTATAGGATAATCATTGAATATTTAATAAGAAAGTTTAAATAAATACCATGTGTTACAATCAGATATTTGTACCTTAGAAACATGCTTCTGGTATTCATTATATGTTTTGCAATAACATTTTTGTTTTTGCAGCAAATGAAATACAGATTGGAAGAATTTTAGTTTTATAGGATATCCATAAGCTGTTACACTCTGCAGCTAAGTAAATAACTTTTAGTTTTATTAAGTACTTATTTATTTGTACATATAAATATTTGAAGCAGTGAAATATGTCAGAAGTACAAAGCTCACAACAACAGAAAAATCTGTGCAAGTTCATTGCTATATAGAAATATTTAAATACAGAAAGCTAACTATTATAATGATGGTAATGGTCAGACGTTTTTCTTGATGGTGAGAAACCCACTTGAAATGAAAATGTGTCTCAGAACAGCTGGTATGGTGTTATCACTTTTGCTGATAAGCAGAGAACAATGTTGATCAAGTTGGAAGTGTCGTTCTCTGCTTGTCAACAAAAGAAGTTAGTTTAAATTATACAAGAAGATACACTATTTTTTGTGTACAAAAGAGGAATAGGAAAGTGTACATGTATTGCAATGGTATTTGTTCACAAATTCATTCAGAAGCTGTTAAAAGTAAACTAATTGTGACATTTTTTCTCATGAATGTTTATACATGTAGATGTATAATTATTATGAGACTGTTTAACAGTTTACCTTTTGTGTACAGGTAGACAAAACTATTTTGTGCAGATGTGATATATATGTCATACTTGAAACATGAACCTGATCTCAGCTGTACAAAGAAAAGTCTTTCTCACAAATTAGTTGTTGTTATTACTTTTTATTGAATTGTATGAAATATCACAGTGTAAGTTCTGAGAATAACTCATTGCATATCAAAATGTATTTTAACTGTATTCAGAACGATTATGTTCTCAATAATTAAATTGATTTTCTAAATTTAAAATAAGTTTAAAGTAAATTGTTAGACATAAATATATAATGCATTTTTTTTACTAGAACTGGTTCCGTCACTCATAGATTTTTAACTGTTATTTTATTTCTTGATGGTGTTAATGTGTGTGTGTGTATAATACACACACACATACACCTATCCATTCCACTCAGTTGAAAAATTGAAGGTATTTTTGTAACTTTGATTTGTCATTATTGTAGTAGTGTGTTAATAATAATAAATCACAAGTTAATTGTGGTTTAACTTATTTAAACACATATTTGAAACCTAAGCTAAATATGTAAGATTTTTGTAAACAGTACTTTATTTTATAGATGGCTTTTAAAATTTTAGTTTTGTAAATGTTGTGATGTTTTAAGTAATATTCCAAGTACACTTCCAAACTTTTTGTTCATGTTATTTTCAATTGATATATCCTATTTTTACTTGTATGAAAACCCCTAGTTTTGCATCCAAAATCTCTTGTTAACCATAATAATAATTTCCTGACAGTGATTTGGTTAACATCTAATTTAATCTTAGTTGCAGTGAAATTCTGTGTTTTTAATTTCAGTATTTGTTAGCTACAATATTTATGTACATAAACAAGCACAAACTGCATAAACTTCAAACTCTGTCTAGGCCTAATTTTCACTCAAAAATGCAATTTATCAAGTTCTTGACTTATCTGCTCCTTAATATAATGAGAAAAAGTGTAACAAGTTTAATAATTTTAACTTTTACTTCATTTGAATTCTACATTTGTTCAACAAAGAAATGTTGTGTTGATATACTTTTGAAGAAATATACAGTATGGTTTTAAAATTGTTAAAATGTCCTTTGCTTTTGTCTCTCCTCTTCTAATATATTGTATGTGTTCTTTAACAATGTTAGGTTCTCCTTTTCTCTCCCTCTCTCTCTCTTTCTCTGATCCAACCATGTTAAAATATGTGTGATATATGTACTTCTTAGGAGTACTGTTAAAACTGCTTCCTTTTGTTTATCCTAACAGATTTGCATGGTAAATTTAGTAAGAAGTCTGAGTACTCTCTATTTGGATATTGCTTATCATAACAGCTTACATATTTTTCACAAAATTAGTTCATGGCTGGTGTGTCTTTTTGTTTTCAGAAGGGTCTCCTTTAGCTAGATTTTTAAGATGAGAAGTTTATATTAAGCATTCAGTCATTTAGGTTCAGTTGCGATTTCTTGAATTAAATACATATGGTTGTATGTATTTGATATACTTGCTGGAAAGTGAAGTCTGATAAGGAATATTAGAGCCACGGCAATAGTCATAAGCATTTTTAATGAATGTTTCAGAACTACATATATATCTTTAGGCTTACTGAAGATGGAATACTTGTAATGCTGTGGCTCTAATATTCATTACTTAGATGTATGATATTAAACAATTTCACACAAAACTAGTATTAACAGTCTGTTTTAGTGGTTATCTTTTCTGTAATGAAAATTGTAAAGTGTTATTACATGCCTGGCAGCTATGTTGTGTCCTGTGTTTGTTAACATAATGTTCTCAGAAGTAATTTGTCTTAAAAAACCAAGATAAAGAAAAAATTACTTATTTTTTCTTTGAATAATGTTTTTTGTTAATGTACAGTGCACTTACATGCATTTCATTTCCTTGGGTTAAAGTTGTATTAATTTTGTTATTCTAATATCACATCCACTTATTCAGTAATTCTCAATAATAAAACTTAGTTTCATGATGTGACTTTAGTTTAAGAAACATACTAAAGCTAGTCGTTGTAAGCTCATATAGCCTATTTTAGTGATTACAAGAAATGAACTTCAAAGAACATGTATTTTCCACATGGGACTTTATTTAGTCTCACATAATTAGTTTCTGTGATACATACTTCTATCAATATATCCACCTGGAGATAGTATCATTTGTTGTCTTATAGATCAGTTGTATTTCATATTTTCATTACATGTTGTCTGAGCTGGATAACCAGGTTGTTATATGATGAACAGTTTTGTACAGATGTAAGGAACTGTGGTACCTAAAGTTTCTCTTTATTTCATGTTGGAAAACCTACCAACATTTGAGACCTCCATGCAGAGAAGGTGTTGGTGTTTGTCTAAGATAGGCATCTGTGGTTAAATTTGCAGGTATTACTATCTAGTGGAACTTGTACGTGTGCATATAGGATTTTAAGCAATGAATTTTACTAGTTTTGACAACAATGAAAAATTCTTATGCGAAAATTAACAACTGATAATGTTCTTTTTATTCTGGGTCAGCTGTTCAGGTGTAGGGTATCTTCTTTCTGTTCAGGTGTAGGGTATCTTCTTTCAAAGGAAGTTATTCCTTTTTTCACTTTATTTTACTGCTCTTACATACAGATTTTATTTCTTTTTGTCCCAACACAGTTTTTGTCCTCTTACAAATAGTTAGCATATTTCAAAATAATACAAGGCAACAGAGATGGCTGTTCATTTGAACTTACCAGTGGATCTTATAGAGAAATAGAACTTGAAAGGCAACTTTTTATGGAAAATGTAGAAATATGAGTTTTCAAAGAAAAATATGATCAACTGTTAGATAAAGTAGTTATCTTTAAAAAAAAAATTAGCATTAGGGCTGTTCATAATTTTAAGAAGATGAATAACGGATGACAGTGAAAATAAATGTAGATTTAGCATAGATTTCATTTCTCTGCACTGTTGGAATAACTTTGTTTGGAACAGAGTTTGTCAACACCATCCTGTATTTGCATATGCAAAGAAGACTTAATATATGGTTGAGCCTGTTCTGTGTTGCTATTGTTGTGAAGAATGGTCACTTTTCTGTAACATAGAAAAGTTGTTAGTTATGTAGTAGGCCTGACATGGGAATGTTCTCAACTCGTAATATGAGAGTAGTGTGTTCAAATCCCCATCACACAAAGCATGCTCATCCTTTCAGCCGCTGAGTCAAATAATGGTCAATCCCACTATTTGTTGGTAAATGAGTAGCTCAAGAGTTGGCTGTGGATTGTCTTACACTGCAAAATTAGAGACAGCTATTGCAGATAGCCCTCATGTAGCTTTGCACAAAACTCAAGGCAAACAGTTGCATACTATGTATCTATAATAATCAAGGTGTCAAGATAAGGAGCCAATAGAGATATAGTATACTTTCTTACACCATTTTCTTCTTTAAAATCTAAAAGTTTATCTACAAAGATTTTCCTATTTCAGTTTTCCTGTATGTAGATCATAAAATGTAACCCTAATGGATATTTTATTCTTTTATATCTTTCCTTCAAGTATTGTGTATAATAAATCACAGATTAGTCCAATCTTCTAATGTCTTCTCTCTACATTCATAAAGTTGTCCAAAATATATATTTTAGTGTTAAGAACTTCTTCCTTACTAGCGTTTGTAAACTTATAATTGCTATCATACTCTTTAACAAAAGTACTTCCAATGGTTATTAGTGTACTATCACAATATATGTCTCTTGGGAGCTAACTAATTTCACTATAAACATTTTCGTATATTACTCTATTCTGTGGATGGACTTAGAACCATAACATAGCCATTGCTAGACAATTTTTACAACCTGTAAGCTAAAATCTTTCATGAAATCAGATACAAAACGATAAAACTACTATCATGACAGTTATATACTGTTATATCTATACATCTTCCTAAAGTTAAACATGTATTATATAATTTGAAGCTACTATTCTATGCTATTATTCCTCTTTACCAGATTCTGTGTTATTGGTTTTGTCACGATTTTGCTTAGTCAGATATACACTCTTCTTCTGAGTCAAAGATAACATTGTTTTTGTCATGTATATGACAGTGTGCATTTTTTAAATCAGAGTTATAAGCTTTTTCACGTTTCAATTTACAGACTTTTCTTTTTCCGTGTAGGTATTTATAGCTTTGATACTTATTTCTCACTTATGACATTTTTTCGAACGTGTTAAATACAATAATGACACATTGGTTAGTACATTTGAAAGTACAATACCATCTTATCCACATATAATTGTTTATGTTCCTTAGTTATTTTCATTTATTTGTGCCATTTCCCAGAAGATATTTAATGAACTTGAAGCATCTGTGATAATCATATCATGCTCATTGGTATAATAAACTTGAGTACAGTAACATAGGAGTTTTGAAATGTTTTAGCTCAAGACCTTCCCCAATACGCTTCAGCAAAGTGACTTAATGAAATTTTACAAAGAGCCAATCATGAATACCTTCCTGTCACTGTAACTTGTTCATTGGAAGAAACAAAATCTCAAAGAAAAACAATACTATGTGGAGATATTTACTGTAGTAAATAAATTATCACTGAAAAATATTACTTCTTCCAATGTTGGGGAAGTTTTAAGCAGAACATCTTTAGCACAAATAAGTTACCGCAAAGACAGCCTGATGAACAACTGTTTTGGAACTACTGGAATAATTCAATTTGTCACTCAATTACAAACTGTGTGAAAAAGACCAAAGAGTAAGGTTACCAGTATTATTACTATATGCACAATGCAAGTTTAGTTAACAACTTGGGTTTTCTGAAACCAAGTTTTTAAAAGCTCAATTGTTGTGTTCCTTCATTAGGGAAAATTATTTTTCCGAACTGAATATATATTTAAACTTTATGTTACAGATATGTCTGTGTTGTTTTTATTCTGTCTGTTCATTAGCAATGAAAGTTTTTCCTAGCTGAAAGAAAATTCTAAACACTTGTGTGATTTCATGTAAATATATTAACATGGACGAAATACTATAAATTTTTATTTCCTTTTTTTCATTACTGTGTTATTTGCTGTGGTATACTTATAAATGCAATTGTACATTTTTTTAATGAATATACGATGGGTTGTCTAAATAAAAATTAATACCAACTTCTGAAAATAAATAATTTTTCAGAATTTTTTTCCTGGATTGAAAACAATCGTAATTTTTTATAAATATTAAAATAATTTAATCAGACTGAAGAGTATCTTTCAATACCACACTTTATTTGTGTGCGTATGTGAATAAATATTTCATTATTAAGATAAATTTTGCTTCCAGTCAGTTGAAAAGTAATATTATACCAATATTGTACTGTAGTTGACTAACATGTAATACATTTAGATATTCATGTAGTAGTACAAAAATGGTTAGAGGTGAAAACATGCACGTGTATTCGAAGTTTGTACATGAACAGCAGTTCTAACTTTTGTTGACACTTATCATGCATTTCATGTTTTTATATAACAGTTATATTTGCTATTTTCTATTTTGTGTTTTTTTTAACTGTTTCATGTGTTTAAAACATACTGTTTAGGTCTAGTGTAATAACTGCACTGACTATTGTATTCTGAAAATCCATATTCCTCATAAGAATCTCCATGGATGTGTTTAAGATCTTTGGTTTTGCTTTTAAAGAACCTATAACTAAGTTGACAGAATTGCAGGGACTGAAAATTGTTTTATGTGTCAGAAAGTTCTTTTGTTTTCTCAATATAAATGAGAGCAAGTTTGACTAGAAGGTTGGCTGGTACCTTGAATGAACTAATTTGTCAAAAAAGAATTTAAGTGACACTTTTCTTAACATGAAAAAATAGATTGTGTGATGAAATGTAACTGGCAAAAACATCTTTAACAAGGTAAAATATATCTTGAATTTTTAAAGGATAAGAAACATGTTCTGCTTTACTTATATTTCAATAAAGCATGTCTAACACAGAAAATTACCTTTTTACCAAGATATCCTGATGATATATACTGAAATATGTTTAGACATTGTGACAAGGAAATTACGTAAACAAGTTTTCATTAAGAAAATGTTTTAAAAATATTTAGAAATTCATATTTTCTATTAAAATGTGCATTTGATAGTGTGTTACAAATATGAACATGTGAAACTGTATTATGATTACACTTTTGATATTCCAAGTATATGTATGTGTACAGTATGTGTAGTTGAAATGTATTAGTTTCATTAATATAAATGTCAGTTAAATATTGCAGAGTATTAGCAAACATGAAATAAGAAAACTATATCATGTTTACATGTATTAGCTGATGCTGTGAATCATTTTCGTGTCTTAGCTATAATGTTTCTTCAATCTCTTTTGTAGCATTCTCTGAATTTTTCAGAACATTTCTTTACATTCCTGTAACTAGCTAAAGGTCAGTTTCTTTAATAGATCAAACAAAATAAGTTTTTGTGATGACAGATTCTAATATTGGTACTCAGTTGTTTTTGTCAGACATAATCTTGATTAATAACAGCATAAACAATGAGAACATATAAATATGTGAATATCTCGCATCTTAATTTGTGAGTACTGTATCATTGTGTTCTAAATAACAATGTATGTTTGATAACCTATCTCAGTGAAGTATATACACCCCATTGTAATTGATTACTCTTCTAATATGCGTTAGCTTCTTGGGACTAGTGCAAGGTTAAACAATTTTTTTTATTTAGGGAATTATGAAAATTTCATGAGAATGCCCCCTTGTAATTCAGCTCATCTTTTTGAGTTTGGTAATCATTACATAAGCAAGCTGGAGAATAAGGGGAAGATGAAATATCTCTTAACTGTTCAATCATTTACCCACAGCCTTGCAACTGCCCCTTTAAATTGGTTGGATGTTAGAAACATGGATTTAATCATTTCTTATTTTTGCATTAAATAATTGTAATTTTTCCAAAGTAAGTGTTTTATTGTTTGACTTCTTCAAGCAGTGAATTAATTATGAGTTGTAATGTGTACTTACTGTATATATGTGTGTGTGTGTGTGTGTGTGTACTTTTTTGTCATTTTCATTAACTACCTTCCAAAATTGTTGCGTTTTTGAATCATGATGGTGTCTCATCTGTTCATAGCCTTAGGGTTTTTTCATAAATTAAAATCTGAATATTTGGAGAACTTTATGAGAAAAAGAAGCTTAAATATTTAACGTGAAGAAACACAATTCTGATAAAAAGAAAAAATCCTGTGCCATATTCTGTTGGAAAAAAAAAATCGATATGTGGACAGAGGAATGTAATCGCTGAAGTGGTAAATTCCGATATAAATTGTGTTATAAAAGCCACTGTAAAACTAAAAGTATATTAACATTGGTTTGTTGTAGAAAGAATAAAATAATTTCAACAAATGGTATCTGTGGTTACTCAATGGCACAAAAAGAAAAATTTCCTGGATTTGTTCTTTAAAAAAATAATAACAAATACAACAATTATGTATATATATATATATCCATTAAGAAAGAAAAATATTGTAACTTCACACTACAGTAAGAAAGGTAACAATTTTTATCATATCATGTATTTTGCAGTCCGTTAGAGGTCTCTTTGATAAAAGAGGATTATGAATTGCCAGTTAAGGCACCATACACCATAAGGTATAAGAACGTATTATAATCAAATATTAATTCTTATGTAGTTGTTGAAGTGCTTAAGTGATTTATAATTGCAGAGGAAAATTTCTGTCTTACTCTTTTGAAAAATATGTAGAAAAAAATGGATTTATATCATAATAATTGATCAGTGATATGCATTCCTACAATGGTACATATAAATTCAGTATTCTAATAAAGGTTTTTGTTTTTCTATCCACTTGAAAAAAACTCACTTTTTAATTGGTTTGTATAGTAGGGAATTCCTGGTGAAACCTATTTTTATAATATTGGTGATTTAGATATGATCTTGGGTCTGTTTCATTGGTGTGCACACTCTTCACTGGAGTTACCTTTAGTAAGACATAAAAATGCTAACATATCTAAATGCTTTTAAGAAGGGTGTCTACGTTTTGCTGATCTCTAGATTGATTATGTTATATTGTAGTTGAATATACTTCTGTCATTCAGTCACACTGATCCACCATTTTTACCAGTATGGTATTCTAGCTGCTCTTGTTAGATAAGGTAAATACCGTTTTGAAAAGTATAATTTTCTTATATTGAAAATGTGTTTTCGATGGCTACTTACCTCCTTTCACACTTCCCACCTTCTCTTCCCATGAAGCCCGGCATGGCCAGGTGGGATAAGGCGTTTAACTTGTAATCTAAGGATCGCGGGTTTGAATCATATTCACACCAAACATACAGCCTTGTGCAAATTAATTGAAACAAGACGGAAAATTACGTTTTTTTTTCAATTTTTTGTTTTATTTCTGAGAATCCAAAAGTTACAAATTAATACATGATATGACCATCTTTATTTTTCAGAAGATCATTAATTCGCTTTGGCATCGAGTCCATGAGTTGACTGCAATCTTTACTAATGTTTTGGCTTTAATTAGCTTATCTTTCGTAGTACAGTCTTATCCCCGAAGTCTTTCTTTACAAATTGCCCAAAGATTTTCAATAGAATTTAAGTCCAGAGAGTTTCCAGGCCAGTCCAGTACCTTTATTTGCATTGTAGTAATAAAATTCTGCACAAGTTCTGACGTGTGGCACGGAGCCAGACCTTGCTGAAAAATGTCAGATCCATCTGGAATTTTTTTTTCAATTCTAAAAGGACTCTTCTCTGCAAAACTTTGATGTACTGTGGCCTCGCATCATACTATCTATGATATATAAGCCTCCAGTGCCATTAGAAGCTGAAAAAGCCTCAAAACTTCTTCTTCAAGGGATGTTTTACGAACTGATTGATGTGAGATTCTCGAAGTTTCTCACCTGGAGATCTGCAAACATGCAGACTTCTTTGGCCCTGCACGAAGAAATGAATATCACCTTCCTCTATTGTTCTTTCATCCAGTTCTTGTATTTCAGACCTCATTGATACAGATTCTTCTTCATTGAGTTGGTAAGAAGTTGTTTTTGATTGGCCTTCTTGCACTTCTAACGCAATTTCGAATGACATAATATTCCTCAAAATTTCGTTATACATCCCAAAAAATAGATCGACCGTGCTGCAAAACTCAGTTAATGACGCCGTCTGTGTGAAAAAAATGATTATTTATAAGGAAATCAGCGGGTTCAGCGAGCCTATACCAGCCAGCATGCTGAAAATATTGTAAAATGACCATTTGTTTCAATTAATTTGCACATAGGTGTACTCGCCCTTTCAGCCATGGGGGTGTTATAATGTTACACTCAATCCCATTATTCGTTAGTAAAAGAGTAGCCCAAGAGTTAACGATGGGTGATGATGACTAGCTGCCCTCCCTCTACTCTTGCACTACTTAATTTGGGACGACTAGCGCAGATAGCCCTCGTGTAGCTTTGCGTGAAATTAAAAAAAAATTCCATGTCTCTGGTGCTGCCATCATCTACCAAACTTTGAAATGATAGTTTAGTATAGCGTGTCAGTTGCACGCGCCATGTGATGAGGTGACGCATGATGATTTGTGTGAAAGACGTTAGAAGGATTTGTTTTGTTTTTTGGAATTTCGCACAAAGCTACTCGAGGGCTATCTGTGCTAGCCGTCCCTAATTTTGCAGTGTAAGACTAGAGGGAAGGCAGCTAGTCATCACCACCCACCGCCAACTCTTGGGCTACTCTTTTACAAACGAATAGTGGGATTGACCGTCACATTATACACCCCCACGGCTGGGAGGGCGAGCATATTTAGCGCGACGCGGGCGCGAACCCGCGACCCTCGGATTACGAGTGCACGCCTTAACGCGCTCGGCCATGCCAGGCCAACGTTAGAAGGATAAAAAGGTTTGTAATATGCGTAAAGAAAAAGTTCACCTATAGAGGGCAACACTGCATGAAAATAGCTAGTTTTGAGAAAGTAAGTACCTTTCGGAAATACATTTTCAATATAGGAAAATTATAACGTTGAACATTTACTTTAGGTAGAAGACACTATGCCGACATTATGACGTGTGTTTTAGTAGGACAAACAGCTCTGAATTTAAGACGAATGAGAAGTGGTTGTCTGGAAAACTTGTGCCAAGAGTTAAGGACTGGACAAGATATTTTCTTTAGAGGCGGAAGCAATAGTATTTATGACAAAGGTACTACTCAGATGATTGTTAAAAAGTGAAGAAGGGGTGTTTTTGACTCGCATGTCTAAGTTTCCTTTACCTCTGTAGATCCTCATCTATTGAACTTGTCTGAATGGTTTGGACGGCGGCTGTGGAAATCTAGTTGAAGTTTGGGATGGTCTCGTTTGCACTGACTTTGTTGGTTTTCTAGGTTTATTTACTCATATCATAATATCTTGTGAGCTGAAATTGAAGGCACGCTTGGTTTTTGGCTCGTGGCAGCTGTGGAATCATCAACTGGGGTATCCACCATAAGCAACTGCATTCAGTTAGTAATGCTGGTCTCCAAATATTATACAGTTTGGCGTAGTAGTACACGACTCATGTTTGATCAGACTTCTATAAATTGAAACAATTTATCAGGATAACAGTTTTCTTACTTCACCAGTGTAATTGATGAACCACCGTAAAATTCCATTTTTTTTAATAAACAGACCTACTTGTTTTGGATCGCAAAAGGAAAATAAGTAAAGGGCTTGAAAAGAATTATATAACCATTTTGTTAGGTGGAAGTCATTTGTGAATGTTATTGATGAAAATAAACTATATGACTTCTTTAATACCTGGCTATTTATAGGAGATTGGGATACCTTTAACTTTTATGTTTGGTGTGGTTTGAGTGGATGGTCGTTGCTGCCTAGGTAATGGTAGGCTGGCTGTTGATGGTAGCAGTCTTCAGATGTTAGGTTCTAGCAGTGTTGTTGGGACTAAATCGTACTAGATTTATGACTTTTTTGTACTTCTTCACGTCAGAGCTAGGTTATTTTGCCATGGATATTACTGGTGAGTATGATGAATATCTTATCTCAAAGCTGCAACAGGAATAGTTATGATCATTAGAGGTTACTGTAACAATAACCAAAAATGGTGAGTTGGTCCAAGGGTGAACGTGGCGTGATTGTTGATCTTGTGCTGACATGAGAAGGGATCAGGGATCGTAAACTGTATTTTTCACTTTATGATGAGTTAAACATAATCAAAACTTGTAGGAGTTTTTAAAAACGAGTGTTGATTATTCCGAAAGGTATCTTAAAATATCTCTTATCTTTCCTACCAGGCCAAACTGTGGTCATACCTAATTGATATACTGTAAGTACACAAAATCGGATATCTGGCAAAACTACATGTCTAGTTCAACCAAAGTTATGCATACAGTTATGTGGGAGCACAGATAGCCCATTATGTAGCTTTGTGCTTAATTCAAAACAACAACAACAACAGTTGTGTGGGTTCTTTATTTCTTATTGAATAGGTTAGTTGATTTGTTTCTTAATCCGTATATAAATACATAAATGATAGTTTGAAGCTTATGTACTTTTACTCAGAGAACTCAGAACTGCTAAGTACGAGGTCTGTTCAAAAAATACGCAGACTGTTTGAATTGTACGGCTCCAGTTGGTTTCAGGGGAATCCGATTGGTGTCGCAAGGCTCGCACAGATCAGCTGATTACGACGCCATTTCCCGATTGCGGATATCTTCGTTTGTGTATTAGCTACGCGATTTTAAGTGAAGTGCGAATTTTTCGTTTGGCGAATTTCAGAATGAATGACCTGAAGGAACAACGACTTGCTGTGAAATTTCGTGTTAAACTTGGAAAATCTGTGACTGAAACTTTTGCTATGCTTAACACGGCTTATGGTGATGTTGCTATGAAGCGTACGGCATGTTTCAAGTGGCATGAACGTTTTAAGGATAGTCGACAGTCCATTGAAGATGATGAGCGTCCTGGACGTTCTTCCACGTCAACTGACGACCCACACGTCGACAAAATTAACACCCTGGTGAGGGTAAATCGTCGTCTGACTGTCAGGGAGCTTGCTGAAGAGTATGGGATATCAGTTGGATCTTGTTACGAGATTTTGACCGAAAAATTGAAGATGCACCGCGTTGCTGCGAAATTTGTGCCTCAGAACTCGTGAGTTTTTGGCCAAACACTCGATCATTGTTCTTCCCCACCTCCTACTCACCTGACCTTCTTCCTTGCGATTTTTTCTTGTTCCCCAAACTCAAAAGACCACTGGGGGGCGGACGTTGACAGGACTTGATACTAATTATAGTGAAAATTAAAATATCAATTATTTCATGTAGTACACTCGAGGAAAGAACCAGAAGAAGAAAGAAACTAATCCAAAAAATGTATATGTCAAATGACCTTTCTATATTAATAACGATATCGAGTGATAAACAGCAATAATTCATCAATTATCTCTTAACTCAGCTTATGATGGAGTATTTATTCGCTACTTAGGTCACGAGAGTAATCATAAAATTTACATAGTCTTTTGCTACAAAAATAACACTTGAATGTCACTGCTAAGAAATCTGGTGTCAATTTCATATTTACTCAGTAAATACAATTAACAAAAAGGTAAATTAGCGTTTTTTTTTCTGTTTTGAATTTCGCGTAAAGCTACACGAGAGCTGTCTGCGCTAGCCGTCTCTAATTTAAAAGTGTAAGACCAGAGGGAAGGCAGCTAGTTATCACCACCCACCGCCAACTCGTGCGCTACTCTTTTACCAATGAATAGTGGGATTGATTGTAACATTCTAACGCCCCCATGGCTGAAAGAGCGTGCATGTTTGGTGCGACGGGCACAAAAGTTTTAGAATGTAGCTTTTACCTTGGTAAAAGAATTAGTACAATAACGACCTCGAGGCATCTAGTCAAGAAATATATGATTAACTGCATGTGCAGAAAGTAATGGAAGCTAAAACAAAAGTTACATTTATATAACTAAAATAAAAATACAGTCTATGCTAGTTTTTTATTTGTTTCTTGAATTTCATTCAGAGCAATCTGCATTTACCATTTGTAATATAGAAGTGATAGGCTATATGGAATAGAGCTGGTCAACATCACCCACTACTGTAATCAAATGGTTGTAACAGCTGAATAGACAAGATGATCAGTATTTGGACGTAAATCCATGACCCTCAAATTTCAAGTTGAACGGTCTGACCGCCAGATATTTGCATAAGTTATGAAATCATGAAATCCATTACACTTATGCCTAGCGATATAAACTGTAAAAAATTAAAAAAGTAAATCATTTATTTCCTGTGGCATTCACATTATTAACTTGAAGAATACATTTGTAAGTCGGACATTAAGAATCGTGATTTGATTTGTCCAGCAACTAAAGTCGTATGAGAAAATATTCTTGATATAATGTTGGGATTTTACTCTGTCATTCACAGATAAGTGTTTTAAAGACACAAGGAAAGAAATTTATGAATCTCTTATCTTTAATGCGTGTGTTTTCTTGTAACAAAGCTACATTGGTCTATCTGCTGAGCCCACCGAGAAGAATCGAATCCATGATTTGAGCGTTGTAAATTTGTAGACTTACCACTGTATTAGCGGGGGATGTCTGTAATGCATTTTATCACTAACGTTTTTGTTTTTGTCTTGAGTTGAACTACAATATATTTACGTGTTTTGTGATATAAGAAAATATAATTTTATGTTATTCTGTTATTTAATCCAAATATACACGCATCATTTTTACTGGAGGGTAAACATTCTATTTTTTTAAAGAACTATGCAAAACATTTGTTACTAAGAAAAGTGAGCAAAAAAGGGATACTTAAGAAATTATAACTGTGATAACCATTGAAAAGTTTCATTTACTTATTCGTAAATTAAATATATATATATATGTGTGTGGGTGTGGGTGTATAAAGAAATATTATATGTAATTTCAGTAAACTGTATATGCTACAAAGTGTCAGGTTTTGTTTTACCTATGCCGGAAGAATTAGGGTTAGTTTTAACTGTTTAATCTACTAGTTGTGTCTTTTTTTTATTATTATTGGGAAATTACGTGTGGTTAGAAGTGAGTTGCAACTGTTGTATTTTAGTATATCATTATTTAGGTTATTTTTTCGATCCTGTTCAAAAAGCTTAGATTAATCCCATGATGGCAACTTTTTTCGGAGAAGTTTTACCAGTTTTTTCTCGAGCAGTAGTTGATGATGAAGACGAAGATGTTCCAGTCCCAGAAGTTTTTATTGTCAGAGAAACCGCAGAAGAAACCACACATGACCATCCTAATTTTGACTGTCAGTTGCTCGTTGTTGCTGTAGGACCATCAGCATCTACATTTGTTGAAGCTTATATTCTTTCACGACCATTATTGCCTGTTGCGTCAGTTCAGGTACGTGGATCAGACAAAGATGATACTGATGATCAACTATCCGGGTTAAAATTTAGAAAGCAACCGACTACTTTGGGACATTTTTATCATACTCACTTACTTGATAAAGTGTTGTGCTGTGTTGTCCCAGAGAAACTCCTACCAGAACAGTCTACTACTCTGGGAGAGAAAATATTTTCATGTGTAAATAGAACATGCTTCACTAAGCCAGTAGTTATTATATTGACATCTTTACACATGTGTGAATACAAGACTCAGAAGAATTTTGATGAACATCAAAGTATTGTACTTCGAGCATTGCATTCTTCAACATACACGACAGGTAGACTTAATCAGCCATATTTAGAACAACCCAACACGCTCTCTGGTTTAGCAGCTGCTGTTTTATCAGAATGTGAAGTCAGAGAAATTCCTGGTGTTTTGTTTATTTGTTATACTGACATGTTAGATTCTGATCCTTCTCATGTTCAAGCTTTTGTCCCTTTATTAGAGCAGCATCCATTTAAGTCTTTCGTTATACCAAATGAAGAAGCTGAGGCAAATCTTAAAAACCTTCTGATGCAGCGGACAAGAGATTGGGGAAACCTCTACATGTAGGGTTGGCTATTGGATGAAGTTTTGATTGTTACAATAATAACCTTAATAATTATGATGATAAATAATAATTACAATAACCTTGTGAGTGGTTATTGGTAAATTTGAATTCAGAGTAATAGTTTGATTTCCAGATTGTGGATTTTGCTTTATCGTAAATTTTTTTTGCCCAACTTTCTCTATTAAACTTTTTAACAGACTCTTTTGAGCTTTACTGAAACCATAATAAAATTGTTAAAAGAAATAACTTCGCTTTGGCATCCAATTTGATGAATATCATAACTTATTTCACCAAAAATATTATGTGTAAGTAGATGTACGATGAAATATGGTGTGTTAAGCTTTCAAGAAAGATTTGTGCTGAGCTGAGTTAATAAAGAATGCTTTAATCATCTTATTTGTTTGTGAAAAACTTCAAGTATTAACACGTAAGATTTCACATAAGTGTAAGTTTGCTTTATACCTCATTTTGTAGAGTTTTCAATCATTAAGATTTAATATGTATAAAGAAAATAATTTCCATGTTTTCTGTGCAAAATATTTGAAAATGAAAATCGGTTTTCTGTGTGTGGTGTTTGAAATATCTTTCTCTCACTCCAAGTAACATATATTTTTAAAAATGTTAATAAATAATGGTATAACATATATATATCAATTTAATTTCCAGATTCTAGACAGTTAACTCGCTTTGCTACACATTTGGTTTGATCATTTATTAGCACTTATTTGGCAGCTTAATAATTGAAATTTTTCTTTCATTATTGAGAACATTATAACCTGAAAACTATTATGACTACTAGAAAGCAATAAATAAACTAAGTAATTGACAGAAAATCAGTTAGTTTAAGAATTTTATTGATGTAGCATTGTCAATACCACTCAGATGTGATGTGTTTACTGAAAATTACAAAATTTGTTAAACAGACCCAGTAACATACATATTTTATGCTTTTGATGTTTTCCAAAGGATATGATCCCACTTTCTTATGTCAAGCAAAAAAGCTGTATTAAGATTTAAATAATTTTGAAACATTAAGTGAACATTACAGATTTTTAATTAACAAGCATAAACTTTATCAATCAGTTTGAATCTAATTTAACCAGTTATTAACAATCCTGTTGTTGTTTTTAATGTACTTACTAAAAACTTTAATATAAATAACAGTTTATTTTTAATACACATTGACATATATTAGTTGTCAAAAAAATTAGTTTGTTGGCATGTAAAAACAGTATATACTGTGCATTTTGTGATAGCAATTGATTTATCCTTGGAATATAAATGTTGCCATTTTCTGAAAACAGGCATTCACTTTTCACGATGTTTAAATAATAGCATACGTGTGTCTTGTTTAGTTTATGGTGTTCTACTACTTGACAGTTTGGATTGTCTTTTTAAAAGATAGTTGTATATAAATTTATTTTTTTGATAACAGTGAGTTCTTTCTTTTTTGTCATGTATAATTAATACCACTGGGTGCTACAGATATTTCACTATAATGACATCAAAATTATTTATGTTTCTTCTGGTATAAATGTTGAAATGGATGTGGTATTGCTAATGGTGAGGAACCATCTCTGTCACTTCCACTATGTTTGTCTGCAGTTGCATTTCATTGTGAAGTTGGAAGTGTCAGTACTTTCTCCATTGAAGTCTGTGCTACTGTTTTGATTACCCTTCAAAGTACCAGTAAAAATTTGAAAAAGCAGTTTGAAAAAAAATATATATAAATATTTTTTTTATTTCAGTAAACCATCTTCATGCCTTTATATCACAATTGCCTTCATTATACTTGATTTAAAGTGAAGTGTATTATCCTTTGACAAATGGTTATAATTAGTTACATGTAAAATAATTTCTGAAGTTATTATATTTGTGTAGCCATTAGTTTTAGTAATTTCTTCCTGTGGTAGCAGCAATGTTAAATATGTCTTTGATAGGAAACACTGATCGTTGTTGGCATTGGGGATGGTGTCAGCACACAGAAGGAGTATGTTTTCTTTTGTTCCAGTGTCTTTTCAATGAGACAGTTCATTGAATTCCAGCTTTTGTGTACATCTGGTACAAGTTTCATTTGAGGCACATTTATATCATTCTGGATAGCTATTAAGTTTGAACATGTTAGAGTTGAATAATTAAAACATATGAATACTTCTAATGACTTGTATTATATGATAATGTGTGGAGACGGAACATGATTCACCTGACAATCCAGGATTATTTAAACTTTTCATAACATAATTGTCTTTTATTAGGATGGGAATGTTTCTCCTTTTTGAATTTCAATATATTAATCAAGGACTCCAAACTTTTCTGTATGGCATTACCAGTTTCATTTCAAGGAAAATACTGTACATCAAAACTAGCATTTTTTTAATTCATATACTTTGATCTAGTGAAACTAAAAACTGTTGTTTGGTTCTGTTATGCATCATTAGATATTTGATGTTAGAAAAAATAGCAGCAAATGCAGTATGCTTCTTTCATGGATATGTCTGAAACAGTTTTGAGATAAAGAAATTTTGCTTGAAAATCCATATTGTGGTTATGTACTTTTCATAAAACAAACAAATCCCTCATTAGAAACAATTGAATACAGCTGATTATGCAATACGATCAGTTTGTCAATTTACATGAGTAACTCCCAGTACAATAAACATTAATTTCCCATAGTTTCTTTGCTTAGTGACACTCCTGAATGTTTTGTTTGTTTGTTAAACACCCCACAAGTTAAGACCACCTTCATTACTAGCTTCTGTACACTAAAGTTTGTTTTTTAATAATAGGATCTGAATCGTTTGATGAATTGACCAAATAACTGGCTAATGGCTTGCAATTTTAATAAATGTGAGCTAATACATGTGGGGTATAACTTGGATGGGAATCACTTTAACATTGTTATGAAAGAAAACAGTCTTGGTGTTTTGGTTGATGAACAGGCTAATTCTCATCCAAAATGTTCACAGACTGTTTCCTACAATATTGAATTTTAAAGTATTTTTAAGATACATTGTAAAACAATACACTAAAGTAGCTGTATTTTCAAATATGCATTTTTACTCAACTGGTGGACTGACATCTGTTCGTGAATTGGCTGTAGAGAACCACTGTCTTGAACCATCCTACTGCTGTGCAGTGATATTAGTATGTAAAATAAAAGTTTAGGTTACTGACAGAAGTATTGAATGTAAGTCTAAAAAAGGTCTATCATTTCATTTTTAGGTCACTTGTTAGGTCTTATTTCATATATTGTGTTTAGTGCTGGGCTCCTTAAGAAGAACATTAAACTGTTGGAAAGGACTCAAAAAAGTGCTACAGTAATGATGCCTGGGGAAGAGGGGTTATTATATAATATCTCTGAAATTGCTTTCTCTTTTGGGGGACAACAATAAAATATAAAGGGGATTTTATTGCAATGTTAAAGAGGAATTATTAATGATAATTCTCAGTATCAATGTGTTATGTATTTCTTTTCTACATTAAGATGAAACTAATATAGACTTTATCAGGATAGGGCTCATCGTAATATTAGAAAGTTTCACTCTTTTAACAAAGGGGCCAGTCTTTAGAATGGTTTGTTTTCAAATGTGGAAAGTGCAATAACTTAAAAGAAGTTTAATAGAAGGCTTGATAAATTCTTAACTAATCAGGATTGAATTTGATTTGTTGTTTTTTGTTTGTTTTCTAAATTTTAAGGAGCAGTTTTCAGGTGAACCAACAGACCCCTTCTTGTCCCAGTAGATGTTGTGTCAGGTGAACCAACATACCCCTTGTTGTCCCAGTAGATGTTGTGTCAGGTGAACCAACAGACCCCTTGTTGTCCCAGTAGATGTTGTGTCAGGTGAACCAACAGACCCCTTGTTGTCCCAGTAGATGTTGTGTCAGGTGAACCAACACCCCTTGTTGTCCCAGTAGATGTTGTGTTAAATTGAAGTTTTCCCAAAAAATACTTTTCAACAACAGTATTTTTCAAGCATCAAATACCACTTACGTGTTTAAAAAAATTGTTAAATTTTGATAATCAAGATAAGGAAAGAGATGACATTGAATAACAAAACATTTGACTATTACTTGCAAAAAGTGTTGAAATCTTAGTGTATTTTAATGTTGTATTACAGTAACAGTACTTATTTAGGTGGTTAAAGTGAACGTTTCCAAGAAGAATAGAGATGATTAATTGTAACAATTAATCTCATTTCTATAGTGTTTGTGCCTATATTAAATTTCATTATGATAGTGGGTTGTTTGGTAAGGTGAGTAGTTTAGAGATATTTTCAGATGTATACTCTTGGAGATCTTATAGACTTTTACATTTCAGAAATTCTTTTTACGTGCTAGTAACACATGGTCAAAGTATGTATTCTAATTGGGTATTTTTAGATATTTTTAACAAATGATATTGGTATAGATTTGTTTAAGATTCTTCTAGCTACTTCCTCAGGTAATACCACTGTGTTAAGTTTAGAAATGCCTAGAAGTTAAATATTTGAACTTTCACTTTGAACAACCAATAAGATAGATAGCCAGGTAGCCCCTGCACTCTGAGAGGGTTGACAGTATTGTGTACATATAAATAATGTTCTACTCTATGATTATGGAACACAGATCACAGTAATAGATGTAAAAACTCTTGTTATCTAGCTAGAAGCTTCATCTAATAGTGCTATGAGCAATCATCACTTTTGACTTGTTGTAATCAGTTATCTAAAGAATAAATCAGTGAACCCAAGCATGCCACAGTTAGTTTGCAACTGTGTGTGAGTTGTTTATATGTTGTTTTGTTTTCATTTCTGCATTTAAAGCCATTATTAAATGCAATTCATTTAAGGTGTTTTTGTTTTAATACCATAAAGATTGATCCCCAAACAAAAGTGTTTTGTAAAATTTTCTTTTTCAATTGTTAATAGAGACTTGAACACTTTGCAATATCTAGAATTGACTTTACCACCTACATGACCAAATTCACTCGGGTTTCTGGTATGGGTGAAACCCATACCTCAATCCAAAACTGAATATGAAATATGGTAGTGACTGCACATGTTGTGCGATACTATAGTTGGTTCCTCTGCTCTGTAAAGCACATCTCTTCATGGTTTTCATCAGTTCTGTCAATAAAGTGACCAAGAAAGGTTCAGTGAAGCTTATTTGCCTTTGTATGGTAGCTAAGTGTGGTACATGTCTAAACATGAATACTTCTATTATTTCATGTAAATGAAAGTCTGTAGAGTTTCTAAATCCACATCTTTATGGCCAAGCATTGTTTAGGGGTAACTTCTTTTGGTAGTAAAATGTTTTTTTTGGTTAACAGACTTAGCTATTACTTGGAGCACATTTGTTTTGGTTCTAACTTAATAGTGAAGTATGACATCCCTCTGTTACTCAGTTACCTGAACTTAGTTCCCTGAGTTGCAGACAGGATGTTAAAGCCATTCAAATTCAGCATGAATATTGTTTGGTTTGTAAGTTTTATTCTTATTAAAATAACAAATTTGATAGTTTTTAGGCATGATTGGATAGAATGTGTTACTTAAAACATAAGGGTCAGAGATATCAAAATCCTGGTTAATACATAAGAGGATTTTGAAAAGTTATTTTTTAACTACGTTAATGTAGTTTGTAGTTTCTGTTAAAGGTCAAAATATTAAACTAAATAATACTTTGAAGTAAATGCTTTGGATAAATCATAATTGGAATAGTAAATATGAATACACATAATAAAATGAAACTTGTAATGTTTAAAAAAATGCATCCAAATAAATTTGAAAATGAGTTCCTTCTGTGGTCAGTGTATGAATTATTTAGAATTTTATCATTAAATATTATTTCTTATAATCAGATAACATTTGGTGACATTTTGCATTTATTTAGTGATAACACAGTGTTATTCTCACCATAATCAATTTGATAAATGTGGTTGGAAATAATCTTTTCAAATTTTAGTCTCATTTTAAAATACAGAACTGTGGAAGTCAAGAAAAAAAAGGCTTATTGAATGTAGTTTTTATTTTGTTAGGAATTTTAACTTCTTCCATAACAGAAAAGGATATTCTTTTGTTTCTTTGTAATAAACAATCAGTTTACCTGTTATAACATGACTTCATTCTTTACTGGATTGCTATTAGGTTAGGAAAAATGTGAAAATGAATAAAAGCTGCTGTTAAGATAAATGGTTATGATATATCCTGTTATACCTGTCAACATTATATTGAAAAATAATGACAAATCTTAAAAAATACTTTGTTCTCTTGTGAACTGATACAGTCATTAATTGTTAAAATAACCATTAATAGCAACTGAATGATTGAATTAACAGGAAAATCGAAAAGTCTTAAACCCATCACCAGAATTTGTGTCAAGAAAAAAAGATAACAATATATAGAGTACTTATTTATATGTATCCATTACAGTTACAGTTTAAGCCAAACTGTAAAACAGAATAGTTTTTGTAATTAGCTGGATTGACATGATTGGTTTTTTAATTTCTTCACTGTTGCAGCATTCTTTATTTTTTGAGTGAATTTATGTTTTGTGTATGTTTGTTGCGTTGTTGAGGTTTTTGTTGTATAATGTCAAAGCCACTAAAAATAGATTTTTTATGATGGAATCCTTTGTTTTATAATGGCATATTCATTCAATTTTTGGTATTTATTCACACTATACCTGCAAGGACATTTTTGGCCTGCTGCTTTCCGTTACATTCATGAAACATACACTTTACAGGCATCCAGAATTCAAAAATAATTTGACATAAATCTCAAGAGTTTTGACGTTAACTGCTTTAATTCTCTTCAGATATTAAGGGAAGAAAATTTTGTTGAAGTGGAAGTACTGGTATCTTTTTTTATCTCATTTTATCATAGCTAAAGCAATAAACAACTAAGTGAATGTCAGAGAAGCCTCAGAATTTATCTAAAGACTTCTGTAAAATCATGTTATCCTGCTGGATACATGGTAGTTACATACCAAAGGTGGATAGTTTTTTTTAACATGTATAACCAAAAGAAAATTTGAGGATTCCCATGGGATGCATTATATGTTTAACCTAAGCAACTAGATATACATAGGTATAAAAAAAGAAATACAATAGATGATATAGTTTCTATAACGTAATACACACATGAAAACATATATCATACTCTACACCCAGGGTCACCAGATATCCCACTTTTGCTGGAGCAGTCCAGTTTTTGGTAAATTGTCTAGATGTCCTGATAAAAAGTTCTCAAGATGCACAAAACATCCAAATTTTATGATAAAGACATTAAACTGTCAGTCACATCAAAACACTAATGTAATAGGCCTACTTAATTTGCTTATTACTGTAGTACATACTTTCATAAAAGTTCTGTGTAGGATAAGAAACTCAAGTCTAAATATGATGATATTTAAGGCAGTGTTCATCATAAAAACACCAAACAGTGATTTACTGAATTTTATAACAACATAATAAAAATAGCAAAATTTCTGTTCCATTCATTCTTCATAGAAATGCGTCTGAGATGTTCAAGGTAATGCCGAAACCTAAAAGTAGTATGTTTGAAAATATAATAGATTTTTAAATAAATCTAGGTATTAAGAAGCCTATTTTAAAATTAATTTTGCTTGTTTATATCTTTCGCCATAAAAATTGGTGAAGTTATTTCAAAAACTATGCTAATGTTAATGTACTGTGGAATAAGTTCAATAAATTTAAAGTGAATTAAATAAAGGTTAAATTATTTTCAATTTAAAATGATTATTTTGAATGGGCTGGGCTGTCTCAGTTTGGAAATGTGGTCACTTGTATATTATACTATACAATGAAGCAAAAGGAATAGTAATATATCAAAGTGGTTATATATACTGTTCCAAAGTAATAAATATTTTCATGTGTGTTTATAAGCTGTAGAAAGACATTCTTTACATGAAGGTTTGTAAAGTTGTTGATATTTTTACATAAGGTCATAAAATTGTTTATATGCAAATCAGTTAATGAACTCAATTTATTTCACGTAGATTTGTAAAGTTGTTTAACATTTTTTCTTTTTGTATTCAAATTTTCTTCAGTAATTATTATGCATTGTTTTTTTTTTTAGTCTCTACAGCTGTAACTTACTGATACACCTTCTTATTTAGTGAAATATCACTTTTCATACAAATTCATCAAACTGCAGTAGTTTTTGAGACTTTATATCACAATTACTTTACTTAAATGTTTGTATAGATGCACCCAAATGTTCAGAATTTCAGATTGATATTCATAGCTTATAAGGATTTTTTGAAATATTTTAATTATAAGGTTGTAAAGATTATAATAAACACATTGTGCTCATACAGTAGATTTGCATTGGTAATTGTCATTCTTAACACAGTTTTCTGAAGTTGATCAGAATTCTTTAACTGATTTAAATATAATTAGAATATAAATATTACCCCAGCAGTTTTAATGAAATTTAACCAAGTTTCAGTAATGCTTTGAGCACGTGAATTTGCAATAAACTATTTAACTAAGATGGAACTGATAAAGGCCAGGAGCGTCAAGGCCCAACACAGACTATGGGATAAACATTCTCTCTGCATTCCTTTTCTTTCCTTTCAACACTTTTAAGAACTTGTTAAAAAGAGGATCCTAAATTAAGATAGCAATGAATTCACAAAAAAGTCAAAACAAAAGAAGCAGCTGTTATTAGCTCACAATATGTGCTTTATTTGTATAACCAGATTTCATTTGACCAGGACCATGGGAAGTTGCCCCCATCCCATCAGCACTGGGCAAAAAAAATTCTTCAGAATATTTTACAAGTGTACCTATGTTTGAACTTTTTTTTCTCTCTCTCAGTTTTTTTTTTTTTTTGGTGTGATTGCAAAATGTTATTAATGTTCACACTGATATGTTATTTATTAGTGTTATCACTAATGAATCTTGTTATTGTTTTACTGAGGAAAATACACAAGTTTATTTTTTAAACATGTTTTACTTTGCCCTCGTTATATTCAAACATCTTATTCCATTTGACTGATAGTCACATGGTTTCCCCTTCATTGATCAACTAAAATTACAATGAACTTTAGTAAGATAAGTTAATCAAATGAAACTGTTATTATGAATGGTAAAGAACTTCAAATTTTTTAAAAATAATTGCATATTCATAGTTTCTTTTGGCTTAAACGTAGAATTCATTACTTTGAAAAAAATGACAATTTGATAGTTGAAGTTGTTGTTGTTGTTTTGAATTAAGCACAAAGCTACGCAATGGACTATCTGTGCTCTGCCCACCACGGGTATCGCAACCCAGATTTTAGCGTGTAAGTCCGCAGACATACCACTGAGCCACTGGGGGGCTTGATAGTTGACAGAAATAATAATAAAACATGAGTGTGTAAAAGAATTAAACAGAACAAGTAACTTTTTGTAAAAGCACTAGTGTCATTCATTCCTGATTTTTTTGTAAACAATACAAGTGTGGATTAAAAAATTTCAAAAGAATTACCTTCAAAGTTTCAGAAATGTTTAATACATAAATCTCTCTTTACAAAACTATATCACCACAAAGCTATTATCTACTCTAAAGAGGAATATTGTATGTGATAAAATACAGAGAAAAACTGGTAATGAATCTTACTATTCTGTGAAACACAATTTTGCATTACATATAAAACTATTTAGAAAATTTATTGAAGCTTATAAATCATAAGATTTTTTTTTCGTAATTTTACAGGAAATTTATTAAAAAGTTTTTCAGTTTTGTAAAAGCTAACTGTTTTAAGTGAGAATGTAAACTATTTTCTTGAGAAAAAAGGCTGTAAACATAAGCCAAAACGTCTTACAAAGGCTAAAATTTTTATATATTTTTGTACATTTTATCAAAGTACACTATGAACATTTGAAATTATACTTTTGTTTTACATGCATCAGTTGTTCTAAATATCCAACTAAATTCTAAAAGTGCATCAAAGTTCTACCATGAATATGTGATTGCAAGAATTGCTCAAAATATTTTAATTATAACTTTCCCTAATTTTGTATCGTTAGGGTAGCCCGTAAGTTGCTACCCATCCACATGTTACCATGTTATATTCAATTATCCATGTATTATATTTTTTGTTCAGAGAAATATGGCTGATGTAAGCCCATGTTGAGGAAAATGTCTCATAAAACATGGTTTCACATAAAATTATGTAGCATGAATGAGGTACAGATACACTGGATACATAAGATATATGGATGGGTAGGGATTTACAGGTCACCCTGTATATGCACAAAAAGTTGATTTTGTTCAGTTAGAAAATTTAATTTTTCACATAGCTTTGGGTTCTCAAAATTTAGTTTTTGTAATATTTATGATCACTCCATTGGCTGCACTAAGCAGATGACATAGATTTTCACTGTTATTTCTTATTTAGTATATGTATGTGGATGAAAGTGTTTCCCTATTCCTTTAATAAAGCATTTCCCAGCTGGACCAGAGTGACTATTCAATGAAATTCAACTATAAAGATGGTTTCAGATACATTTTTGGGAAAATGATAAAAAAAAAATTGTTCTCACAATTTCCTATTTGAGTTAGACAGTTAAAATATGTTTATGGTTTGAATGTAGTATATATCAATATTAAATTACTTTCAACACCATCAACAGGCCAGAGAGTGGCTATTGCCAAAATCTTGTCTGCAAAATGCAATGAATTCATAACATGGTTTCTTCCCTCTAGTCTTACACTGCTGAATAAGGGACAGATAGCCCTCATGTAGCTTCGCATGAAATTCAAACCAAGATGCTTTAAATCCATGTAACACTTGTGGGGTACAATTAATATGTGACGTTCATACTGATCTAAATAAATTTATGTAATATTTTGGAGAATCAAACCAAAACTAATGGTGTACTAGCATCATAAATAGGATTTCATATTTTCAAAATGAACTGACTTAAATGCCTGAACAAAATGTGAAATATAATATTATACATGTCAATTTTCACCTATATTAGTAGGAAGTTTTTTCTACAATTTTCATATAATATGTGTTAGTGTGTGTTTTTCATATAGCAAAGCCACAAAGGGTTATCTGCTCAGCCCACCGAGGGGAATTGAACCCCTGATTTTAGCGTTGTAAATCCAGAGACGTACCACAGTACTTGTGGGGAGCTATAATGTGTGAATTCATATACAAAATTTTTGTAATTTTTATTTTTTGAATCTCTGTAAGATGTACATAGTCAGGTGTGATTGCTACTATATATTTTACCAATATTTATATAAAACGTTAAAGTTACATAAAAATAGTCTCAAATGCCATGAAAATGCACCACTTGCTGTCAAAATTCAATTTTCCCACATATTTCCTTCTTTTATAACACCACTCATTTCCTTTCCTTAAGATGGTTAAGGTACTTGACTCATAATCTGAAGATTGAGGGTTCAAATCCCTATCACACCAAACATGCTCACCCTTTCAGCTGTGGGTGCATCATAGTGTGATAATCAATCCCAGTATTTATTGGTAAAACAGTCGTCCAAGAGTTGGCAGTGGGTGGTGATGACTAGCTGTCTCCCCTCTAGTCTTACACTGCTAAATAATGAATGGCTAGTGCAAGTAACTTTCAGGTAGTTTTGTGAGAAATCCAAAACAAACAAACAAAACAAATCTTCCAAAAGTAGTGCTCCCCCTTATAGAGTCCTGTGCTTATACCAACAGAGGTAATTTCATTGTGGTTTTCTATTATATCTTTGATGGTTTGTGACTAATTTCTGCAAGAAAGTTTCATCACTCTTTGCAATGACAAAGGCTAATATGTACCTTATATGGATACAAGAATAAAAAACAAAATACCATCACTAAAATACATTATAACTAATGTACCAGTTCCAGCTTAACCTTATGAAGATTATACACTCATCCCAGAAACTGATGTCAATGATAGTGGATCTGGTACAGTTTTGTCACTGGTACAAGATGATGTGGAGTCTTTTATTGCACTTGCAAGTTCTGTGTTGAGTACTCTTGATTGTTAATTATGAAAAACAATAAAGAAACTGCTTGCATGTGTAGTATTTGTGTTTCATTACTGCCGCTGTTTGTAAGGTAGGGGTTTCACAACTGATATGGACCAAGCCTCATTGAAATAACTAATGTACTTGAAAAACCCATAAGTATCTACAAAAGTAAAACTTTATTTTACAATAGTTTAAACAAATAATTTTACAAAAAGTGGAGAATGGCTCAGGCCCATAATTTCATAATAGCATCACACGTTAAAATGACTTGAAGATTCCAATTCTGACTTTATGACTGGTCTATTGGGTTTGTAAATTTTCTTTATAGACTGTTGCACTCGTGAGAAAACTTTGATGAAATACCCTATAACCTGAAAACTTTAGTTAAATGCATCATGAATTAATTGGCTAAAATAATAATACATAATGTATTTTTCAAGTTGTCTGACATATCATCTACTGATGTGTGCCTACTATGTTTCTTCCGTGTGAACATTTACAGGTGTAACAGTTTGAGAAAGTCAAGCAGTGTAGATTGCGTCCCAGGTAATCTACATCATGAGCATCACTTGTGAGCACTCATTTGGCTTCAACATTGGAAGAAATCACAAGGTAAATTTGTACATTTCAGAAACTGCCTCGTTTGTTTGGTGAAACTCGGGCCAATGCATATCACAAAAGCCTTCTGAATCTAGGGTTCGTTCAATATTACTCAAAATTGTTTTGAGGTATTTTCAAAAATGCAGCATAATAGAAATTATATTAGCATATTAAAATTCTTTAAATATTCATCAACCATATATATATCAAGTGTATATAGGTTCATTTCTGAAAGCATAATGCAAAATCACTATCAAGCCCTTATCAGCAGAAGAAACGCTTCAACAGTTTGTTACATATTACAATAATACAATTTAGGGAAACACCTGTTGGAATTGCACTTTGCTGATCCAGTTTGTTTTTAGTTTGTTTTGTTTTTTTCAGAGTTAGTTCTTCTCTAACTACAGTACGGTCATACGATCGGTTAAAAATTTATGTCTCTAAAGTAATTTGTGCAAATCTGCTTGAAAACAAACAAATCAAAATATGTTCCTAAACACACAAATATTTGAAGTAAAATCTACAAGGAAGTTTTGTAAACGAGTTTTTCAAAATTCTTGTTATTTGATAATGTTTAGTTTTAGACTGTTGCTTGAAGTATACTACAACTCTAAACATTTTGTCGTATTTTGATACATTTAAGAAGTGAGTGTGTGTTCTCATTTCAAAGCCCCATCAGGCTATCTGCGGAGTCAACCGAGGGGAATCGAACCCTGATTTTAGCGTTGTAACTCCGTAGACTTACCGCTGTACTAGGGGGAAAAGGGGATGTTTCTTTGTCTTTTGTGTATTATAATAACAAGGAAGAAGAATGTGCGTGTTTTTCTTTTAGCAAAGCCACAACGGACTATCTGCTGAGCCCACCGAGGGGTAATTGAAACCCCTGATTTTAGCGTTGTAACTCCGTAGTCTTACCGCTGCACTAGCGTGGGGCTGAAAGAAGAGAAGAGAAAATGAAAAGAAATACCCCAAAACCAATTATATGTGTAGGTATATGCCCCATTAAGTGTGACTCTTATGGATGGATATTAATTTCTTTGTGTGTTGTTAACATTTAACAAAACAACTGCGCTCTCAGTGCCACACCGGTAAGTCTAAAATCTAATAATGCTAAAATCCGGATATCTATACCCGTGATAAGCACATCCCAATTGGTATATTGTGAACTTTGTGTTTGAATACAAACAAATCTTTTGCTAGTTCAAAGTTTTAACTCATAACTTTTCATGTAATGCTGAAGCATCAAAAGAATTTTTAAAGCCATTTTCGAAAGTAATGGCTCCCCAGTGGCTCAGCGGTATGTCTGCGGACTTACACGCTAAAATCCGGGTTTCGATACCCGTGGTGGGCAGAGCACAGATAGTCCATTGTGTAGCTTTGTGCTTAATTCAAAACAACCAACGAAAGTAATGTTTTTGTAGATTGAAAATAATAAATGCATGTTACATTTTTTTTTATTTTAAAACAAAATCCACGTACGTTAAGTATCTTTTGTTTTATGTGAGTTACAAATAATTTTATTTTATTTTCAAAAAATTGTGTATACAAATTTAATGTTTTGTTGAGTTCTCAGAATTCTGTTAAAAGTGCAAAAATATGAATGATTAGCTCAAGCTTTTAAATAAGGGGTTATATAAAGCTATTCTACTATTAACAATTTATCCTTTTGTCTGAAGATTATTTTGTTGAATTTTATTGTTGTTGGTTTTACTTATATTTGTTCACATTTTCTTTGCGTGATTTTGATTTTATTAATTTTTAATAACGTAAATGTATTTGTAGTAAGTGACCGACCCTATAATTTTATTTTAGGGATTAGTTTTGTTCGTTTCGAATTCCACCTTCTAATTTTAATATATTCTGTAGCATTTTGATATTTATTCAAAGCTTACTTCTTGTGCCAAACCGGTCTCTTTTATTCTTAGAAATGACTCATTCCACGTATTTTCAAAGATTTTTGAAATGCTTTGAAATGTCGCCCTATAATAAGCTATAGTATGCTAAAAAATAATTAAACTATCTTCAGAATTAGTGCATTCTTTCGTATCATTCCTTACTAGTAATTTAAGGTATTTTAAACTTTCAGATTTCCATACGTGTTCGTTTTTTATTGATTATTTTTCGTAATTTTGAGTCATTGTGATTTCAACACATTGTGTTTTAATGCAGTTTCATAAATTTTTATCCGTTGTATGATTCTGAACTATTGCACTTTCTTTGTCATTTTTAACTTTTACGCATGTTTAGATTATGTATAACTTTATGTTGATTTACTTGTTATTCATAATGCAACAAAACCGGGTTTCAATACCTGTTGTGATCAAAGAACAAATAGTTCCTCTGTAGCTTTATGCTTAAAAACAAAACAGGCATTCTTTGAGTATCTCGGTGTCTCAATGTCTTGTGTATCAACTGAGTAAAATAATTAAAACGTTTTACAATTTAATTAACTTATTTATTAAAATTGGTCAATAATATTTTGATTTAACGTTCCACCTGAAATATCGAAATTTCTTAATTGACTAGCATAAGACACATCTTTATTTAGTTTTCTAGATTTTCATACAGTATATGCATGTAATTAAGTCGGTGTTTTGTTTGTTTGTTTTTGAATTTCGCGCAAAGCTACATGAGGGTTATTTGCACTAGCCGTCCCTAATTTTGCACCATAAGACTAGAGGGAAGGCAACTAGTCATCACCATCCATCGCCAACTCTTGGGCTACTCTTTTACCAACAAACAGTGGGATTGACTGTAGCATTATAAAGCCCCAACGGCTGAAAGGGGGAGCATGTTTGGTGTGACGAGGATTCGAACTCGCGACCCTCGTATTTTCGAGTCGAGTGCCTTAAACTCCCGGCCATGCCGGACCGCATCAGTGTTTATCAAATGTCAAAGAGACGTAAATATGTGTTAATCCTTTATACAGACAAAGTTTACACATGTAGGCTACTAAGTAAATGTTTTTGTATAAACTGGCTGGGGATGTTTTAAAACTGTACATTGATTATTCTGTATATGGTGTTTTTAAATTCAATTTTAGTTTACTCATCGCGGGGAACAAATATTTTATAAGGTCTGCTGAAGAGTGTTTGCTATTGACACTACTGACTTTTGCTTTAAGATTATTCAGCAGACAAGCTGATTAAGAATTGAAGATAAGTGTGAAATATTTTCTATTGTTTGATTCTCTCGTTTCTTTGTGTTATATCTGTTTCGGGGAAGTTTGCACTTTATTATAACAAATAAAAAAATATGAGACAAATACTACAATAGTGACTGGTTAGCTGTATGTTATATGCAGACTTTGGTTAAAGTATTTAACCTAACTATTGGGTATAACACTAAAACTCTGGATTGCTTATAATAGGATTTATTATATAGTTAAATTCAATCTTTCGTTTTTAGTTTTCTATTCATATCTTAAGCATGCCTTAGATCTCAGCAGCCAGGTAGGATGTTTGTTTTATTTTGGAATTTCCTACGAAGCTACACAACGGCTATTTGTGCTTCCAAACAGTACAATCATACGAATGAGAAATCAAGAAATTTTGGAACCAAAGCACCGTGATATGAACGAAGATTTCTTAAATTCATTTATATTTGCTTATTTTATTTTGCTTTCCGTGTTTGATTTTTCCTTTGCATAAGAGTATAAACCTTTGTTTTATTGCTACTTTTAATTACATGCTGATGTTAGTTTAGCAAAAATTAACTCTTTTCTTGCTACATTCTTATTTTTCCCTCCTATATCTAATCTTCTGTCGAGACACTTAAGCAACTTTGTTTGTTTCAAGCTTTAAGGTCAACCTTGCATCAAATTGCTAAGTGATTAAATTTGTTAAATTTATTTTCTGACACAAATGTTTAAAAAAAAAGTACTACTAAACGAGCCTACACTACTTAATGTATATATTATACATATTACATATATTAAGTGTCTATTGGCCGAGTAGTTAAGACACTCGACTCGTACTCTGACGGTCGTATGTTCGAATCCAAACATGCTCGCTCTCTCAGGCATGTGGGGGTTATAATATGACGGTCAATTCCACTATTCGTTAGTAAAAGAGTAGCCCAAGAGTTGGTGGTGGGTGGTGACAACTAGCTGTCTTCCCTCTTGTCTTACACTGCTAAATTAGGAACGGCTAACGGAGATAGCCCTCGTGTTCCTTAGCGCGAAATTCAAACCAAACAATTAAAATATTGTATGATATTGTGTGCTTTAAAAATAATAAATTGTATTGTATCTCCATTTAAATTTGATTCTAGTAATGTTGATGAATACACAAATGGTTTTATTCATTATGGCATGTGTTTATTTGAGTAATGCAAATTAATTAAATTGGGTTTTGTATCTCTTTATGTGTTGGTAAAGATTTAAAATTATCCCTATAACAATGTTAAGTCTTTGTTGAAACAGTCCAAATAACTCGTATATTTCTGTAAATAAATATGTATGAGCAAAGTAACAGAGCATAGTGTTGAGTGGTACGGATTTGATAAAGATGTGAGGATATTTAACGACGCAGATGAACCTTGCGTCGTTTTGATTGTAGTAGTTACATTTGTAATAATAAATTCATCGCATAAAACGCATTCGTAACGTGTGTTACTGTATTAACTCCAACGGTACTTATATGTTCATATATTTATGGCTAGTCTTTGTGGAGCATTATGATTATGCGTTATTAGTAATGTACCACAATCTTTTATTCATACTGTAAAACGAGTTGTTTAGTCATCAGCTCACGAAACTAGATGAATTGAGACTTAGATGTAGAGTGTGATTCTCAACCTAAAGTACCCTTTGGCAACTGCTTTCTCATTAAACAACTAAATAAATGTTTTCTAAATATTTTATGACTGGAAATGTAATACATCATGTTAGTAATTTATTAAATCAATTCGTATGTTTCCAATTGTTCCTTATTAATAAAAAAATGGAGTATAATTAGTTACGTTTAGAACATAGCGAGTATTATCTTACTATATATGTTTCTGAGTACTGAAGGGAAAATTACAAGGATTTGTATATGTGGACATTTTTTTTTATATTCGCACTATCTATAATACAATTAAAACTAAATAATCTGATTAAAAGTTCCCCCATGCAGTGTTACATCCACTTTTTTGACAGGAAATCATGTCATATGGAATTATGGGATAGAAAATAAGCACTGAAATTGATTTTGTGATGACGTGGTCAATGCCATGTTCATATTAATTGTGCAGGTGTGACGTGTATGGTAAGTTTGTTAAGTGTATGAGAGGAATATTCAGTATTTATATCCATTTTAATCTAGACTTCGAAACTATTCTTCGGCCATTTGATGCAAAAGAAAGTAATTTCATTATTTATAATAAAGGAAATGCCATTTTATTATACTTTAGGTGTACAGTTATATTGGAAATATGAGAACTACCGTCATACTCATAGGGAATAAAATAGAGCACAATTTCAATGAGTAATCAAAATTTCTGTTGGAAGATACTTTTACCACTAAAGCAAATACTTTGCAAAAGAAGTTATCATCAGGATGAGTATGTGTTGTTTATATGATCAAACATCACTGTTGTTACATTACTAGAACCGAATATAATTAGAACATCTTAAATAATTTAACAGTTGGAAGATTCTGATTTTATATTTTGTTAGGAGAAGCCCTTTTGTTTCAAAGGTATTTTAGAAAAATTATTTTTACAATTAAAACAAAAGGTAAATTTGAACTCGGGAAAGTGGCCAACTCTAAAATGTAAGAGAAACACAAGTATGTTTCATTGAAACTAAACCAAAGCAGTGATTATATTAATATTATAAAAGTGATGCATGCAGCTTTGATTTAAAATTAATATGTGATAATGAAATTATCATTTCTAAAGTGAAGTTTAGAAAATAAGTAATTTAATTTTACAAGTTAATACAAAGGCTAACAAAGATTAAAATTTGAGACTTAGATACTGGCCTGGTGAATAATGCACAAAATATTATAATTCATAATTATTTTTTGAAGTTAACAGGTCACTTTATCATTTGTCATTTCACATTCTGTATTTGAACATATTCATGTTGTGTAATGTATATGTCATTTAGAGCCCTGTGTAATATCAAAACAACAAATACTAAACCTTTAATCATCTTTAGTAATTTTCCACATACCTGCTTAGAAAAACTAAATGTGAAAAAGCAGTAATCAGTATTTATTCATTTATCTGTTGAAACATTCAAAAGTTTACTTATTTAAAGAGAAAAGAAATATGCCATAACAAATGTATATTTGGGTTTCTAAACTTACTACCTCGTATTTTCAAATTATCATATATAATTTCTCTGTTCAGACATAAAATAGTTTTAAGCCTTTTGAACAACTGAATTAAATCATTTCAAGTTGTCTGCTCTGGTGAAAACAAGTTAAATGTGTTCTTTTTTTTACACCAACTATCATTATAATATATATAGTATGATAATAACTTTAAGAACCAAAGTCAGTACTGTAGAATAAGTGAGGTCTTTTACCAAATAAGTGTAGATCTTCTACACAAAGGACTTAAATGATTTACTTGAAAGTCAAATGTTTCTGTTTGTTTTTAAATCAAGATATAGTGGACTTTCTTGACTTCAGAATGCTGGAGTGGTCGTGTGACTCCCCATCTCTCTGTCTGTGGCTCTGCCCCTTTGATATGACTAGAGTTTATCGATGCTATTTCTATGGTAAGAAAATCAGAATACATACTGAAATCATTACTTGTAGTATGAATGTTTTATAAGTTAGAGACCACATCCACCACCCCATCCTTTCAGTGGCTCACCAGTAAACATCAGGGTTAATAATGCTAAAAGTTGGATTTTGGCACCCACTGTGGGCAAAATACAGTCCATTACATAGTTTTACACTTAACAATAAAAACAAACAAGATTTAAGTTAGCAATATTTTTGTAAATTATCTTGTGTTTTCTTTAGACACATTCCAGTTTCCACAGGGTGATGGTACTTGGTCAGGCTCACAAAAGATGATTTTTTCTCTCGGCATGAGTATAATATTTATTTACCTTTTATGTATATTGCCATTATTATTAAAAATTTACTGAAAGTGTGCAGGGATGATCTAGTGAATGTATAACCTTTACAAAGTGTGGAAAGCTTTTATTAAACAGTACAATTCTGTTGTATACAAAAATATATGTAATAATAAAGTATTTGTATTCAAGAAGTATCTATGATCTGATAGACCAGTCGAGATAGAATGCAAGATTGTTTTGTTTGGAAGAATTAAAACACTTTTGTCCGTTGTACACGGTGTTTGTTGCATTTGTATAATGCCTGAAACCTCCAAAATGCACATCTGCAGTTTTGTTAGTAGTCACATATATTGTTTCTGGCATTTCTCACAAATTATAACTAAATCAGCAATGTAGGGTAATATGTACACATTTGATAATTACAATCGAATACATAATACTGTGTTGAATGGTACTGTGTAAAAAGACATGGCACATACAGCTTACCCCCACCAGCAACACAGAGTTGAGTAATTTCTGAATTCTTTATCCTTAATATTGAAATATATTCCTGGATTATTGCCCAATTATTAAATACTGAGTTGATTTATAATTTAAAAAACAACAACAAATATTCCATGGTGTTGGACTCCTCAGTTGTTTCTAGATTTAATTCAAAGAATGTGACTGGTAATTCTGAAGAGCAATAGTAAGTCTATTAGTTTGATCAAGCAGGGAAAATAGTTGATGAGTTTTAATAACTCTGTGAAATTTGTATAATGTAGAACATTGAAATAAAGATTACATGAGTTCCATAATAGAAAATTTTGTTTTAAAAACTTTAGAATCACTCACAAAATAAAAGCTTTCAAGTTCAAACTAACAGAACAGTAATATGTTTTCACAGCAAGTTAAAAAACTGTATTTTCTTTTCCAACATTAGAAACAACATATCTTTATTCAAGAATATATGAATAAATTTTAGTATATCAATTCTGTATGTTGTTTACATTTTTATAAATGGATACAAAAGGACATAATACAATGCTAATCCTCTTGTTTGAATAGTAGTTAGGTGAAACAACAATTATTCACTAATGCTTACACTTGCTTGGCTGGGTTTCTTTGCCATGTTCATCAAAAAATGGTAAATGAACTTGTATATTTAGTATGAGTTGGTGATTTGTGTTCATTGTAAATCCATGATAGGTATTTCCTAGTAGTGTAAGAAGTCACATAAAGAACTTTTGTTGTAATATATAATTAATTTTACTGTTGTCTTTGTCTTATGTAGATGTGATCCTTGGCTGCTTCAGCAGCAAGCTGCAAATTTTGTTACAGAACATGGAAAATAAACAGTCCAGTGAAGCAGCAGTGTGTTTTGTTATTGTATAAGTAAAGACTATTTATTTGTACACCTGTGTTTGATTTTTGTGTCCAATGTATATTCTGTTTAATTTAGTCTAGAATCTGTTGTGTACATTGCAGATACGTGGTACTTGCCTGTTTTAGTGTCAGTGTTTCTTAATTCCATGTTTTCACTGCATCATTTTCTATCTTTAATTCAGAGAAATCCCAGTGTACACAGGTGATGCTATCCTTTTCCTGGTGAGGAGCTGTACTGTACATCATGTACATACTGTAGTTTTTAGGAAGTGAGCTATCTTTAACAGTAAGTATTGCTTGTTGAGTGCAGCAAATACAGGGAAGACTAGGGGGATCTTTAGTCCTAGCTATATCTTACTTACCACAGCACCTGCTAAAACAGAATTGTCTCTTTGGTGTAATAGTAAGACAAGAAGAGGAAATTAAATATTTTAATATTTATTTCTGCACAAATGCATCTAAGTAAAATATATATTGGAAAATAAAGAAGCTCACTAAATGTTTCTGGTTTTTTTCTCATCTATTTTCCAATAGCATTCTCATTGTACTGTATGAGTAAAGAATTACAGTTGACTAGATTTGTTTGATAAAATATGTCAGAACCATAAAATACAAAGAAAATATTTCTCGTTAGCATGCTCTTAGGTTAAACATTTTTTTAAAATCTATTTTAATGAGCTAAATTTCTGAAATAAAAATGTAATACATTTTGATAGTCGTTAATATCAATGTATTTTAGAGAATTTTCACAGAAGAAAGCTTTTTTCATTAAATGTTTTTTAAACAGTGTCAAAATTGTGAACATTTTTTACAGCACTGTAATACATCTAATACATATTTATTGTCTAGTTTCAAAAAATTTATAGATATGTTAATTATATGCTATATTGAAGCTTTGAGCTAAATTTTGGGGTTTCATTCTTGTAGTTAGACAAATCATATATTGTAAAGTTTGCAATTTTTGCTTAAATTTATGTTTTTTTGTTAAGTTATGTGTATATCTATCTATATGTTTAGTTGTTTTATTTGTGTAATCGATGATGTAGCATTATTTAGGAATAAGATTGATGTGCTGACAGAATGATGTAAGACATTAAACATCTAAGACTGTTTATTAAATACCATTCCAAGTCCATGCTTTCATGAATAAAACTCGTGGGTCCTTGTGTCACTTTTGTAATTTTAATGTTATTCTTACATTTTGAATGTGGGGTTTTCTTTATAATCACTTTTTACATAAATGCTCTATTTAATGTACTTATATCATTAGAAACTTACCTCCTTTTACGGCATACTCAACACTTGTTGCTTTGTATGTAACCAACAGGAGGAAAATTATTGAGAGGCAGAGTGCTTAATTGTTGTGTGCTGTGTATAATATTATAAACACAACCAGTCACTCTTGTCCTACAAAAAGTTCTTCAAAGATAAGATTTTGACATGTTTGAAATTCTTGTCAATATAACAAATTTAATCAAAATAAATGCAGTTTGGGGACTGAATTCAGGAACTTATTCTGGAGTTTTGTGCCATTTTCTGATCCATTTTTATTTTGAAATACTTAATTGTCTCTAAAGAAAAAGTTTCACAACATCTCTAATAGCATATTGAAATGAAAACTTTCATTGAATTTTTATGAAAGATTTATAAAGTAGCTATTGTATGATGAAAAAATGTGTGGTGTGTATTTATAGCAGAGCTCTCTGGTTTATACAGAGGCTTTGTCACTGTATGTTCTACATACAAGCTGTTGCTAATGTTTAAGAGTGTTTTTCATCAACCTGTATTTCATGAGGCTTTACAAAAAATCACAGTAGTTGATATTACATAATGTGCTGAAAGCATAGAAAAACATCTTGTTTTACATTATTTTGTTGTCACAGTTTTCTCTTTCAAGTCTCCTTTGATAAGACATTTCAAGTCTCCTTTGATAAGATATTTCAAGAGCCTCTTCCCAATATGAAAAGGATTAAATAACATCATAAGTTTATCATCACTTTGCAAAATATCTTCTCACCTGATAACATTTGTAATATACTTCTTGTTCCAAAAAATACGAAAACATCTCATTGAAATAATGGTTAGTTTCTTGAAAGTGTTCATATTTGTTGTTAAAAATGTGTTGTTTTTTCGTTGTTTTCTGTTAAAAAATATTAATGTTTATGAGCAGTTTTGATGCATATTCTTTTCTCATGTAGTTGGAAAATATGGGGAAAAACCCCAGTGGGTCAAGTTTTTATCTTACGGTGGATAAATTTTGTCAACTATGAAAATCTGCCAAGTGCCTACCAAAATGCATTTCCTTGCATGGATATCATGAAGCAAAACAGACAAATGAATTATGGCCAAAGAAAAATGAGAAGTCCTGTAAAGGTCCTGAAGTCGTACCAACTTTATTAATGTAGCGTTCAGTTGGATTTGTAGCATTTGAGTATTCATCCTGTAATTATGATTAATGATTATGGATGTTTATTTACACATAATTTGGTTATTATATGAAAATTATCTTAATCTGATAATAATTATGAAAAGGTTTTAACTTATACTTTTAATTATTATTATCTCTATTGATTATTAAGCTATATTTTTGTCATTGAAAAATTATTCTTGGTAAATTATTGTAACTAACGTGCTTTATTACTTGTGAAATTTAATATTCCTGTTACAACTCATTTTCAGAAATAGTTGCAAATATAAAGTGTTTTCAACACTGATAGGAGACAGTGGATTTGGTGCTATCAGGCTGTGCTGACTGAATTGATCAGAAAAATTTACTTTATATCTTAACTATCAGTAAGATATTACCAAACAGCTAAATACGGTGCACACATTAAGTGCCTAATAAATATGAAATACAATAATATTTTATATTGGTTTGCTCACTACAAAAATATCATGAAATAAATCATTACCAGCATTTTTCAATGTATTGCTTTCTTTATCTTTCCACTTGCTTTTATGGTTAAATTAATCCTGGATATTTACTGAACCATTTTAGGCTACTGACCATGCTAAGGACAGTGAAGATAACAAAAGTTTGAAATGTTTTAAAGAAGTTTACTCGCTGGAGAATGAAAAGCTGAAGTAGATGCTGCTATTTGCTCCTCTCAGCACTTCCTTTATGAACATGTAAGTTTATGGATGGTAGTGCTACAGCATTGTTTTTGTATTTTGGAATGGAGTCTTGTTTATTTATGGAAGTCATTCAGTGCTCTTAGTTTTTTCAATAAAAAACATACATTAGAAATGTAAACCTTCATAGTACTTGAAACAAGAAAGTTCTTTATTTCTAATGTTAATAGCTCATCCTGTTTTTCATAGATGATACCCTAAAAGTGTCAACAGGGGGGGGGTTTACAATGTTTGTTAGTCTTTTGTATATGAGTTTGTCCACACATTTGTACCATAAATTTTGACACAGCATGTGTATCTTTACAAAATTTGGTTGACTTTTAGTAAAGGTTACATGTATTTTGTATAAAAAAAAAATCTGATTTTTATTGATTTAATAAATTATGTTTTCTTCATGTCAGAATGGCTACATATTATAACACAAAATTAAAAATGTTTAATCTAAATAGCTTAAGTCTCATAATACTATATATTTACATACATATTTATTAATTTTTTTATTATATTGACATTTCAGTAATTCCTAACTAATATTATATAACTTGTGTTGACAGAGTGCACGTGTGCTCATTATGTATCCAGCAATATAAAACTTGTCTTTAGTTTCCTGTCTTGGCTACGTTTCAGTGGACTAATATTTTGTAATAAACAGTCACACTTCAATTATTATATGTGATATGTATATAATTACTACTATTTAGAAATAAATTATTAAACTTATTTTTCTTGAAATATAGAACAATAAATTGAGAAGTAAAGCAACAATTATCTTTTAAGACTTCAACCTTTGTACTCGGTTGCTGCTAGACATAGGTTGCTGAGCCCTTTTAAATTTTCACACATGGAAGATATCAAACAGATTTTTTTTTCAAGTTTTACATATATACAGTTGAATAAGCAAAAAATTGTGAATAACTACACTGATACTGTAGAATTCCACTATAATTTATGAAACTTCAAGCAGACTGAAGACACAACTTACCTCCTTGAAATATCGGATCAAAAGAACAGGACAAACTTTTCACAGTTTAAAATGGCTAAAATAACCACTGGAGACACTCTAAGCTGTTGATTGGTTATTCATATGTCATGTATTGAAGTAAGTATATAAAAAGGACCATTTTAAAAATGGAAAGAGGTTAATGGGGTCACTGTGCTTGATTCAGTACATACGCCAGATCTCAGCAAAGTAAAAAAGATACGAGATTCATATTTTATATTTTGGCTCGATAATATTACTAATTTGAGTTTGTAATTTTTACAAACTTCAAACTTAGTGTTTTGACGTCACAAACATCTGATTTTCATCAGTGCTGTATTTAACATACCACATGACTCACTAAAATCTATATTTAGATGTGTTCTTTTAATATTTACTTTTAAATTAAGAAATTAACTCATATATAACATTAACATTTGGATTAAAATCTACATTTTACCCTAGACTTATTGACATAAATTCATAAAATGGTAGCTCAATAAAAGTTTGAGTGCAAGTCAGCAAATGCAATGACATGGCCTTTGACCTGTCACCCACGTCAAAAGGGTTAACTAACTTCAATAATATCATCGGAGATTTTAATCTAGGTGAAAAAGTAATTCAGTTTGATAGTAACCTTTAAAATTGCATAAAATATCTATAAAGAAAGAATGTGTTTGATTATCGTGTATGATGTGTGTGCTATTGATTCACATGGTGTTGGAAAACATTTTAAGACTGTACAATGTGCAGTAGAATAGAAGCTAATTGTATTTAAATAATTAATTTTATAAAAGATCGTGTGATCTGTGTATTTTTAGTTGTTTCTTGTCTTATATATGATCTGTAGTAATGACACAAGTTGGGCTACATAGACTTTACTGTTCTTCCATCCATCACCAGTATTGTTCTCTGTGGTGGGCTAAATTATGAACTTTTGCTCTGCAAGAGGCTTTTTTCTAGTACATTTAGATCCAGCCTATTCCACTTCTCCGTACATGATGTACGAGGTCCATCGATGAGTTTTGAGGTCCTATTTAAGAAACAGAAATCCATGTGAGATGCATCTGATGAATGAACTGCAAATAGCAGTGCAAGAATATGTGTTTGTGTTTGCATGTTTATCAAGAAATGGTGTGTTGACTTAAGCATGTGGTTGGACACTTTGTCTTGATGTAATCATACATTATTAGCATTTAGTCCAGATAAAGATGGATTCCTTTACTATAAGCTTGTCAGCATCCAGAACTCATTTTGTTTTGTTTTTTTTCTCAATTTTTTACTTATTTAAATCATTATTATAGCTGGAACTTTTAGCAGTCATGTATATATATATATATCTGGAAAAACTTGGCATGTTTTACACTATTTTTTGTTGTGTCAATAGTAGGACAATAATAATATAATAATAAACTTTGTTGCATTCACTTAAGTAGATACATGCTTTGTTCCACATGATGACATAATTATCTTGCATGGCTTTTGATAGTTGATTTAGCATTTTATTGTGTATTTTGGGAGAAGTTGTGAGAAAGATCTTGTGTCCCATCTATAAACTTAAATACAGGTGAATTATATTTTGATATTTATAAGAGAGTTCACTTTAACTCCAATGGACAACTTGTATTCTTGGGTTTTCTTCTGACATCAAGCTGTTTTATTTTATTCACTACCTCCACTATGTCTGTGTGTAACTTAAGTCAGTTACGAACTGTTCTTTTTTCTTTTTTTTCAAGCTGAAATCACAATTTTCTTTGATTTAATGATATGGTCCAGTACTATAGATACACTTGTCTTCAAGAAACTAAAAATTTGTGCTTTGAATTATTTTACAATTGCAGAATAGAGATTTTTACTGCATGGCAAAATCTTGTAATATTAACCTCCCAGAAAAAAGTCTACCAATTGTCATCTACATTTCTCACCACATTTAAAACTGAATTGCACCAAGAATTTCAGGGTTAATATTCACCTTTCTGATAAAGTTATATTTTATGCCAAATATAGTTTTAGTAAGTTTTGTTGATATATCTAAAAAAATTACAGTATTTGTGAGAAAAGACAAGGGTAAAGAAGGTAGAAGTAGAATAAAATGAGAGAAATCACTCAAAAATGACAAGATCTAGATGAACCAGATCAAGTCATAGAACAAGAACAAAAAAAATGATCCTTTTATTGATTTATCAACAAAATGAGTTCATATTGTTGCTCGTTCATTAAAGGAATGTCTCAGAAAGTTCTGTTTGTGACTGACAAGTTGAAATATATAGATGTGATGAATATTCAACTTTGGTTTTCTAATTTTTTCATTAGAAGTAGTATAAACATAATAGGAGATGACAGTAGTTGCATGTAATAAGTGCACTCATATTTAAGTGTTTTAATTCCATCACAAACACATCAGAGAAATCATAAAGTGGAATATTTGAAAAATTATTATTTTTTATCCTGATAATTTTAAGATGAAACTAATATAAATCTTCAGGAATCAGAATATCCTAGGATCACTCTGGTATGATTAAATTACACTTTTCCATCTTGTACCATTTACTGGATTAACTATAGCTTTTAAGATAGAAGAAAATAGAGAGTGCTCTCTGCAAAGATGGTTTGAAAATGGATATGTAACTACTAGGCTTAACACGTGGACAATTCATAAGTTTTTCTAAGGAGTTTTAACTTCAAAAAGTTTGAGTCATTAGAGGAGAAAGGAACTAAAAATTACTGTTTATATTAGTAGGCCTAAAAATCAAAGCTGTTTCAAGTTATGGATAATTTTGTACAGAAAGTATCCTTATGATGTCATGTAGCAGCTGGATAAGCATTCATTTAAATGTTTATTTTATAAAAAACACTTTCAAATTATTCATCTTTCATTATTAACTTAGAATTTTTAGAAGTTACAACAACTTCAAAGAGCAAATTTTGAAAACCCCTTAGCTGATTTCACAAGTTGTCTTCCCTACCCTTCCATAAATGAAAAAAAAAATAAATGTGCAGGATATTTGGTACAATATTTTTAATTAAACAAAAGGATAAAGAAATGAATAATGTTTTGAATTATTGTAATTTAGATGCATAAGTAATTTTTTCTATGTTTAAGAAATTGTTACTTATCAATAACTCTTCCATACAAGTGAATACTATCAGACATTGAATCCACACTTCTGTATTGAATTTCAAAATTTAAATGCACATTTTAATTATAATTCTGTAATTCTTTTTAACTTAATATGTTTCAGAATTAATATTTTATCATTTTGTGAGACTTACTGTAGTTTTCAAAGAAAAATGAGAAAAATATTTTTGATTACTTCACAGTTTTGAAGAGTTTTACTTGTAAACAAAGCATTTATTGTTTAGATTTTCTGTGCCCATTCTAAAACATAGGTTTATATATGTTAAGAACAGAATTATCCAGATTTTGTTTTGTTCATGATTTTCCTTTTGTATTAGTGATGTTATTACTACAGTCCTTCACTGCCACCCTTATATAATGTCACAAAATATATTAACTACCAGTTTAGTTCAGGTTTGAAAAAAGCTTTAGTTTACCTATAAGAACTGTTGGATGGTGCAGATAATAAATGATTCACATCAGTGTAGAGTATATAAAGTGTTTATAGTAGTAATTTATTTTTTCTTGATAAAGTGACCAGCCAGAACTCCTGTAGAGGTGAACAATAAAATCTAGTGGAGTCTAAAAGGCTTAGAAACATATCCAAGATCTGAGTTGTTTTTTTTTTATTGTTTTCTTCTTGAAAATATTTTCATGTTGATTTTTGTTTGAAAGCTACAGAAATTTTCTTCTATTACAGAACATCAAGTATGTTAGGCTTAGTAAGTAAAGTACATGATGGAAAAATATTATAATGACCAATGTTAATTTTATCTAATTCAAAGAAATTTTACAAATATAGTTTCTTTACAACATAAATGTATTTTATTTATTAGATTATTTATCTCTACTAAAATTAATGTTTGCTTGCCTTACAAAGGTAAAGGTAACACCATTTTGAAAGGTTAGAACCTAGGTCACTGATAAATATTTTTTCAGAATTTTGCCTTGTTTGTTTATGGTTATATCCAAAAGTGATGACTGCTGCAAACATTAAAGTTTTAAAAGTAGGGATGAGACAAATATCAATATGACACTGCACTATCCAGTGTCCACTATCTGATTGGATGGTAATTTTGCAGTGAATTGGATAATCAGACAGCATTTCTGTCAATGGATTGTCTCATGATGTTATTCAGGAATGTTACTATTTGCACATGCAGCATCACATCTAATAGATATTGTGTCATTAGCATACTGGTGTTTCCTGTTTAATTCTGAGCATTTTCTCTGATAGCCATAATCTTATTATTATGAAGCTTGTGATTTATACCTCCAAAAATCAGATATTGGAAACTCTTGCAATTCATAACTGGGTAGTATGTTTATAACTAGGCAGTATTTTTATAGTTGACCAATAAATAAAACAGTTGAAATTTCCACAAAAATGGTATATTTCAGATTTAACAAGTTAAAAGTACAAACAATTGAGGAGTAAATTTCAAATATAAAACACTCAGAAAAAAGAATTTTTTTAATTATTTGTTTTTTTCAGTGAAAAATCTCATGAATGTTGCAATGAAAAAGTAAAGCAATTTTACTGACACCTGTGACTACAAAGAAATACTTCAATAAAAACCTACTCTGTGATGTAATAATAACTCATTTTTAAACCAAAATTTTAATAAAATCCTTTTTTCTCATGGAATGGTGAACATTATCAAATGTAAAATATGAATACATTGTTGCAGGACTGTCAGAAAATTCCAGAAAAGGCCACAGTAGCTTTATGCAGAAACTAGCAGTTATACCTACTTGTAGGATGAGCATTTCTTCTAGATTATCTAATATGGGTAGTTTTTATTTAGTTTAAACGTCAATTTTTGCTAACATACTTTTTGTGTGTGTATTTCAAATCGCCAATATTGTTCTTGATTTGTAAATATAATAGAATCAAGCTAAATATGTGTCATTCAGCCTAATTTCAGATTAATTTAAAACTTATCACCTGTTTTATTCCCAAAATATGAAATGTAATCTGCTTTAAATTAGTTTAACTGCTGCTGATAGTTAAATATCTTAAAAAAAACTGTGAAGAAAATATATTTATTTAAAAAGTTTGAAATAAAAATTTATATTTTCCCAGTATTTATTTCCTCATTTTAAAATGTCAGTTTTAATATAATCTGAATTTTAACAACATTGTGGTGCAGGTGTAATATTTTCATTTTAGCTGTTTTACATCCATGATTTAATATTTTCTTAACATTTTTCTCATTATCAGGACATTCAATGTGGATGTTTCAAGGAAGTCTATTCCATTGAAGATAAACAAAAGTCTATAGCAATTATCCTGAAAAACTGAATGCATTCTGCATTAGATGAAGCAATTTTAGTGGTTAAACTTCAGAAGAGATCATCCTTAGAATGTAACACCATATTATTAATGTTACGTTTTTTTTTATGTTTAAGAACGCAACAGAAAGACACAGATAACAGCTTGTATAATTTATTACACTAAACTAAATATATATATAACAGATATAACGTTAATTATATATTAACAATGACAGACATTCAGTTTTAACATTCAAAATCAATTACAACACAAAATGGTACTGGCCTGTATCTAATATAATGATCTAGAATGAAAGTCCAGAAACAATTCACAGTTCAATAATTTTGATGACGTTCCTTTTACGATGAATGTCCCTTGTTTTCCGATTTGCCTCGGTTTCTCTTAAACAGTCCTGTATGTGTCGACACTCAGCACAACCAGTAATTCAAATGAATCGCAAAGATTGATGAAACAAAATCACAGTTTCTGTAGATCTAGCTCTAGTCAAAAAGTTAAGTTGAATAACCACACAGCGAACGTTGAAAACTTCTCGAACAAAGACACTACTTCTTGAATTAAATATAAACTAACGACTGACTCTTCTTCTTTTGAATAATTCTAATGTCTGACTCTCCTTTCTTCCTCGCATCTTCGTCTGTTTATATATTGTAGGCCTAGACTCCTCGAACCACCGCGAAACTTCTACAGAACTCCAGAGCAATCCGCGCATATCCGTTCTTGCACGAGACTAAACGTCTAGACACGAGGTCGCCAGCATTTCATTTAAATACATATGATTGGTCTACCTAATTCTAGAAAATTCTAAATGTTATTTTAAATGCAAAACAACGTATTTTATTAGTTTAAACTTTGAAACAATAATATAAATATGGAAATATAAATAATAGAAATGAAAATTTAAACACAACACGACATGTCGTTTACAAAATTACACGACATTTACATAACAATTAAGAATGTAAACTACATTAAGTTACTAATATGATGCTTGTTCAGATTAAAAAAACAACAACATATCAATCATAATCACATTAATTATATTGTCTTGAATAGAAATAACTCGTATCATGACATAAATATTATAATAATTTGTGCCAAAATACTATTCACATATTACGTGCTACAACATATTGTGTGTGCTATTAAAGATTTAAAATAAGTTTATAATATTCATCAGGATAAATTTCAGTGTGAATGTCTGATGAAACCTTTGTTTTCAAATAAATTTTTTCAAGTAATCAAAACTTTTAAAGTGCACATAAATGCACCAGATCATATTTATTACTTTACTGCTCCTAAGTTACGTTGAAAAATGTTGATTTTTAAAATTCTTAAAAAAACGTATTGATCAATTCTGAAGTTAACTGCAAAGACAATTAGAAGGTTTCTACTCTATACTGTTTCAATGTTTTTTCTGCTTTTCTTGTGAAAAACAGCCATAATAAAAATGGTGATATAAAGAAATTAGTTTAGAGATGCTTAAAATTAATTCTTAATTTCAAGTTTTCTTGGCATTTTTTTTAAATATATTGTTATTTGGCTGCAGATATTAGACCATTATGGGTGTTGAAGTTTTACAATGAAATATATCTTTGTATATTTTTTTTCTTTATACTACAGGTAATAGTCACTTTACCTAATAAATGTTTATAAACCATTCAAACTTAAAATTATTAATAAGAGTTCTAAAAAATTTAAATTTAATCACATTGTATTAAATAAAATCGTTCTTTCTATGGAAGATGAGACAAATTTCATCGATACTTCATTAATACACATTGAGTTTTCTGTCAAGAAATTATAATTCTTCTTTTTAAGATTTGAACTTAAAAGAATATGTATTAAGTGTTATTTAAGTACAAGACTTCAGAAATATATTTGCATGATATTAAAACTTTAAAAATGTGTACTTTAAAACATCTGAAATTATCCTTATTTTATGTTAAAGCATTCTGTAAAATTCATTTAGGAAAATTTTTTTCATTAAAAATGTGTACTTTAAAACATCTTGAATAATCCTTATTTTTTGTTAAAGCATTCTTGAAAATTCATTTAGAACCTTCATGCAGAACACACCAGGATACAAATAGAAGGATACCTTCCATAGGAAAATTATTTGAGCAAGAAATGCATTAAAGGCAGGATGTTTAAATAAATTGCACCTTTGCAGAGCAACAGAAACTGTATATTAAAACACTAGAACGTTGTTTAATTCAAGTTGAATACACATTATTTACATTAGAACTGTAGAAAGATGCTTATTTTGTATTCAAACTTCTGAAAGACATGTACTTTATGGGAAACATTTTGGAATGATTTACATAATCTCACAGAAGAGCCAGACACTAGCAGTAAAACTTTCACCCAAGCTAATTAACTCAGAAAACTATTATTTTTATGAAAGAAATTCTCTGTTTTATTTATTGCTTGTACTAATAAAAATTTTAGAATAAAAATAACTTTTTAAAGATTTCTTCAAATATAAGATTGACCTTATATTGTCATATTTTAAGACTTAGTTGCATTCATTTTCTCTTGTTTATAGAACTTGTATGCTATTCTTATGTCAGACTTTCTGAAAAATCTTGAGTTTTATCAGTTTTCACCTTTTTCATCAAATCTTTCTTATATTGTCATATTTTAAGACTTAGTTGCATTCATTTTCTCTTGTTTATAGAACTTGTATGCTATTCTTATGTCAGACTTTCTGAAAAATCTTGAGTTTTATCAGTTTTCACCTTTTTCATCAAATCTTTCTTTGTTGTAACTTTGTCATGACTTTTTTCCTGATATGCAGTTTTTCTAATGATATATTAAGGGATAATTTTATGCATGCTGGTAAATAGATCCTTGCCTGAATAGTCCATTATCCTTAAATATAGAAGCTCTTATTATCATGTATCATAGACTATGGCATTCATCTTTGATTTAAGTAAGGAAATTGGTCATGTGTGATTGGCTGTAGATGTGTTTTCATGGCGTTTTTCATCAGTTCATACAGATTAAGGATTGTATATACGGAAAACGTAGTGGATAGGAAGTCATTTACAACGAAATGTTTATTTGTGGACCAAAATTTGTATTTGAAGCATTCATTATAAATCACATTGACAATAAAAATACATATATATCATTAAATTATAAACTGTGCTGTCTTTGGAAGCCAACTGAGGAACTAAATTGGAATGGTGTCTTCTCACGGGAGATTAAATAAATCCAGATGCATGTTATTTCACTCTATACTTTAAAATATCACTGTTTAACATCATGTATTAGTACACTGCAACAAACTGTTAAGAACCAGTGACAAGTTATGATGTGTTTTGCTTTACTTGTGATGGTAAACATGGTGGTACATGAAAAATAAACTTTCACATTTTACCTGTCTTCAGGTACACGTTTACGGGTTCTCTTGTGCGATAATGGTAAGTCTATGGACCTGTAATGCAAAAATATGGAGTTTGTTTCCCCATGGTAGACACATCAGATAGCCCAATGTAGATTTGTTCAAAAACAAACAAAAACACTTTCAAGGGTTATTTTTAAAGTGGTGTGCTGTCTTGGAAATGAAGGTCTATATTTGATCAAGTTTTATATGACAAATACAATTATTATTAATAAACCAAACATTTGCTCCCAAGTAGGTGCTCACCACAATAACAAATTAAAGGAAATAGTAGAATAGTGTTAAACTAAATTTAGAAAAGATAAAATCAAACTAACAGGACAGACTGTCACTTTTGTAATTCACCCACAAGTAATTACAACATGGTTGTGATTAGTTAGGTAGATTACATTCTGAAAAGAACGTTGAAAATCCCTCTGTTGTATCGCTTTCCCACAGAAATGTGACATTACACGTAAATCGAAGGTATTTGTACTTCTTGCAAATTTTACTAACCCCCTTATAAAAAATAATAAACATCTTTGACCTCGAATCGATGGGAAAGGAAGCAAGAATAAAAAAACCGTTTTACCTGTAACGCATAGTTCCCACAAAATAATGCCAAATAATTAAAAATATTTATTTATGCTATGTGAACAACCCGTAACTTATGTTAATACCATTTTCTGGGTGAAATACTAGGAGATAATTATGAAGATGAAAATATTGTAGAAAATGATGTCAGTCATACAAATCATAAAGTTATATCCTAAATACAATGTTAAAAATATGGAGAAATGCCATACAATATACAATTATAAATATATTGAACTTTGCGGTTTTCTTGGCTATATCATATTTGTTGCAATTTACTATTAACTAGGCTTACGTAACCGAGATTACTTGGTCCTTAAGAAAGATCGCATCATTGTACAGGTTTATGCACAGTGCCCCAGGGAAGGATTAGCGTGTGGGTCCTCCTTTCTAAGAAGAAGCGGCTCCCGGGAAAGTTTTCCAAACTTCCCTGACCTTAACTATTCTGAATATAAACTGTTGAAATGTGTATTTTTTCTTGTTACACTTATTACGAAAAAAAGATGATGGAGTGTAACTTCAGAAGGTTATTATTTTAAACACTAAACAAGCTTAAATGTAAATTACCTACATACATTCTTTTTAAACAAATTTGATCCGTTTAAGAGAATAGAAACAAAATAAAATTTTGGTCGTGTATGATTAGTTGCGGGTGGGTTACAGAAGTGACATTCAATCCTGCTATTTAATTAGAAGTATCTGACTGGCTGCCTTTTTCTTACTGCTCAGTTGAATAAATTATTTGATCTTTAAATAAAGGGGAAGATGAAATATATAATAGAGAGAATAAAAATCAAAAGTTTTATTAAACCTACAATAGGTAGCGCTATCGCATCATATATGGTGGTTAAAAACGTTGAAACTAGCAAGATTTTATTTTAATGATGAGATTTTTTAAGTAAACGATTTACCGAAAAGAAAGCTCGTTCGTAAAATTAACAGACAAAACTATCAAACACTGTAACCAAGTTTAATGGTTTCTAAGAGTGTGTGAGATTTTAGAAATAGCATCAAAATTGGTCAGTCATACTCGTTTATAAGTTTACCGTGCACTTGGGTCCTCAAAATATCTTAGCGTTTTATTTCTTTTAGTGATTTGTGATTTTCATCTCGACATCTTTTTACCTCCTTTAAAATTTCTTCTTGATCTCTTTCACTGCAAGGTTCAGCCAGGTGGTTAGGGTGCTCGACTCGTAAACTAAAGGTTGCGGTTTCGAATCCCCGTCTCACCTTACATGTCCGCCCTTTAAGCCAAGGGAGCATTATAAAGTTACTGTCAATCCTACTATTTGTTGGTAAAACAGTAGCACAAGAGTGGGTGGTAAGAAATAATGACTTCCCTTTACTCGCCTGGCATGGCCAAGCGCGTAAGGCGTGCGATTCGTAATCCGAGGGTCGCGGGTTTGCGCTAAACATGCTCGCCCTCCCAGCCGTGAGGGCGTATAATGTGACGGTCAATCCCACTATTCGTTGGTAAAAGAGTAGCCCAAGAGTTGGCGGTGGGTGGTGATGACTAACTGCCTTCCCTCTAGTCTTACACTACTAAATTAGGGACGGCTAGCAAAGATAGCCCTCGAGTAGCTTTGTGCGAAATTCCAAAACAAACAATTCCCTTTAGTCTTTCACTTTGTCCTTGACACCCTTTTGATCTAAATTTTTAATTTTCATGATCAAACCTACTGAACTGAGTGGCTATCGCTATGACAGGTTGTGGAAACAGTATTTTCACATCCGTATCTTCAACTTTTACACCTTACTGTTTTTTCTCTACCATTTACAACACGTACTAGAGAAGAACGTTGAACATACATAACGACTAAATACATTACTGCATCATACTATTTTTCCCTTCAAACCACTCTGACCTTTCCTTCTTATCTTCAAATATCATGTTTTTGATAAGTCGTACAATCTTAGCTGGTGTTCTTTAACGTCCGGATGCGAATGCCTGCTCGCAACATCCTCTCTTTGTTGCAAAACAGTACTGGTTGTTTAGCATTTCCCTTATCTCGCAATCTGAGAGTCGTGGGTTTGGATTCTCATCCCACCAAACACGCTCACCCTTTCAGCCGTGTGGATGTTATAATGTATCGACCAATGTCACTTTTCGTTGGTAAAAGAGTAACCCAAAAGTTGGCAGTGGGTAGTAATGAGTTCCCTTCAGTCTTTCATTATTAAATGAGGTAGCTTTGCGCGAACTTCCAAACAAACTAAAATAACAGACCTCTACTTTTAATAAAGACGTCTTTTGTTTTTTTATGTCATTAATTTCTGTTACGTTTTTTGTGTAATAGAACAACAATATTGGTCAAAACGTTGGGTTTCCTTTATATTTTCCTGTATCAAAATCCTCGGCCATTTTATTATTTTCTCTCCTTCAAACTTAAACAGTCTAGCAGGCGAATTACCAACTCCTAAGGTCTTCACATTCCTCATACGTGTTATGACTTTTTAACTTCCAGCTCACTCCCATCTCTCTCAAGACTTACATCTTCTAAACTGAGGGTTTCTTCAATCCCTTGCAAGGCTATATTTATGTGCTGACGATCTTCATGGTTCAGCAATAGTGTAGAAGTGTCTTTTCCATATTTTCAACACTTTTCATTTATCACTCAGAAATTTTGTCTTTGTGATGTTTTTACAAATTTCTTGTAAGTATTCGAATGAAAGCCTTCCCCCCTCTCTCTAATTAATGGATTGTGTTTGTTTATATTTCAAAACTTCTTTATTTCAATTCATAAGCTCAGTCGTAAATAACTATGACTCTAGTTTCAGTTATATATAAACCAGTCGTTCCAAATTATCCATGATTCTGGTGTAAAATAAAATATTGAATTTACATTCACAAAATACATCTCGAACACGTCTAAAACTTTTTTTTTTCTTTTTGGAATGAAAGGAAAAATAAATATAGGATTTTCGCAGTTTAATATACCAATAAACTTGAGGGTTTATATCTCTAAAATTCCAGGATCGATGTCTGCAATTAGCACTGCCCAGCTTGGCACTTCAATAAGAAGGAAAACAACAACTGTTTTCGAATAATAACCTCAAATTCTTGACGGCTATCTGCTGTGTCCATCGAGGGTAATCGAATTCTTATCACACTGAGGGACTTTTTTGTTGTTGTTCACACATGCTCTTTCGAATGTATTTTAAACGTAATCAAGTGCAAAAACTACAAGTTACGTTGTTCTTTTGGTTAGTTCAGTTAAATCGCATCTTCAGGAAAAGTGAATCGTTGAAGTAAATCACAACCAACATTCCTTTTAATACCAGCGTGTTTGTGTTGTAACCATACAGACACACGCGTGTACATAAATATAAACATCAGGATGTATATACATAAATGTTTGTATACGCACCACGTTTCACGGAGCAATTATAGGTGCTTGTATATCCGTGATTGCACTATGTTTTTCTCTTTCATAACTGTCAAGGACACGCGAAATTCTTACGTTTGTTTTATTGTTGTTGATTGTAACTCGCAGGGTAGCTGTAAAGAATTCATTTATAAGGCACGTGACTGTTAGTTGAAGGCGTACTTATGCAAGTCGGTGAGAGATAAGGGAAAAATGTGTAAAATTTGTTTATAGTTAACATTCAGTAGTTTATTTCTATCGTCTTCGTGTGCGTTATTTTAAAAAGTGTTGAAAAATCATACAATTTTTGAAAGTTAAATATATTACATTTTGTTTGCTAAGTAGATTAATATATTTACTTCAATTCGCTGCTAGACGTGTGCCCCCCAGTGGCTCAGCGGTATGTCTGCGGACTTACACGCTAAAATCCGGGTTTCGATACCCGTGGTGGGCAGAGCACAGATAGCCCATTGTGTAGCTTTGTGCTTAATTCAAAACAACAACAGCTAGACGTGTGTTAAGGCGTTTGACTCGTAATCCGAGGGGCGTGGGTTCGAATCTCCGTCGTGCTAAACATGCTCGCCCTTTCATTGGTGGAGGGCATTATAATGTTACAGTTAATCCCACTATTCGTTGATAAAAGAGTAGTCCAAGGGTTGGCGGTGGGTGGTGATGACTAGCTGCTTTTCCTCTAATCTTACACTACCAAATTAGGGACGGCTAGCACAGATAGCCCTTGGGTAGCTTTGCGCGAAATGAAAAACAAATAATCATTGCTAGACTGAATATAGGACTGGACGTAGTGTAATATTTCGTTATCTTTCTTGGCGTGTTCTTTTAGCTTATTATTTTCTCCCAGTGATACAGCAGTATGTTTACGGACTTAAACGCTAGAAACCGGGTATTGATAGTGACAGCCCATTGTGCAGCTTCGTACATAATTATAAACAAAGTATATTATTTCCCGTAAATTAAAAAAGCTTCTATGCTTGACGACATATTTCTATCAACACGCTATTTTAAGTGTCAAAATAACAATTGTTTGTTCGTCTTCTTATATTGATTCTTCTATACCTTTGCTTTTATTTCAAAATGTTAATCAATATAGTATACTGTAGGCCTTGAATTGTACAAGATGTCGATCTAGTTGAAAATACATATAGCATGCTTTATATTTTGAACTTGATCAACATCTCTTGCGATTGAAGGCCTACAGTATCCCTAACTGATTAATATTTTGTAATAAAATAGATTATAAGTTGAAGCAAAGATGTGGACGAATTTCTTTAAAAATAGCCAAAATAAAAAATATAACGATTTTTGTTCTTGACACTTAAAAAACTTGCGTACGAATGAAACATGTCGTCAAGTGTAGCGTAGTTTTCAAAATTTACAAAAATATACGTCTTACCAAAAAACGCTCACCTCACCAGTGGCGAAAAAACAACAACGCCAAATACTCACGATAATCACAGCTTATTATGTATCTTTGCACTTAAAAAACAACAACAGCTAAATAAAAATGCCATTCTCTTCGAAGTGTGCAAAAGTGAGAATCAATAAAAAAATGATTCGCTTTTTTCGCCTAAATTAAAACATCAGATTTTTCAGCCTGTGTATTTTCATTACTGGCGCATTTCACAAACTTTTTTATCTATTAGTTGTTTAGTGCAAAGTTCCAATAAATTTAGTATTTTCTTTATCGATATTATATTTATAATAAACTTTGGCCTTTAGATATTTTCGTAGTACTTTATTATAGCACGAAGAAAAATGTGTATTTCTCTACCTGGTTTGTGACTGCTTTTAACATTTACCACTATTGTCAACAAATTATGTGGAACAATTATACTTTGAAATAACTCACGCCTAAGAATATTTTGGCAAAGATAGACACTTAGAAACAAGTTTTTAAACTAGAACAAATATCAATAAATAATTGTACATTTTTTATAATCAATGCATGACGAACTCAACGCTAGAACAGTTGTTTAATTGACTAATTGAGTCATGCACTTTTCACAAGAATGTGAAAAGTTGAAAAGCAGTATCACAGCCGAATGAAAAACTTAAAACATGTACAGTAATAAAATTATTAGCTGTTTTCTTTAAAATTTAAATATCGCATAAATTAGACCACTTATTATACATCCATACTTTATTTGTTCCATAAAATATCACACCCTTTCCTTTATGCTTGATATTATGTGATTTTTTTGTTTGGAATTTTGTATGTGTCTTTTAATGGTAATGGAATGTTTATGCAACAACACATTAGTCAATCGTAATTCACAATTAAAGTAAAATTGCCGTGAAAAGAAGAACATAAACAGTTCTTAGAATCAGACATTGTTTGATAAGAAACATTTTTACAACGAGGAAATGCTTTGTTTAAAAATTTGACAAGAGATTAATTTCACCAAATAAAAATAAATAAACTTGTAAACATATACAACTAGAATCCATGAGGGGATGCAAATGTTTTATTATCTTGATGAACACGTAATCGAATTTAAACTATTTCGTTTCAAGTTAACCAACTCTACTTTTTAAGCCCATGCAAAGGTACGTGGAATTTAATGATTATTCACGATAGATCGCTCATGTGTTTCATAATTATCTAATTTCCATCAATCCTGCACTAGTTTTAGTGGAACACTGATGAAAGCCAACAGCAAGTGAAATATGTAGCAGCCCGTCAAAGTTCCACATTCCTACAATCTGCTAAAGCATTAAGAAGGCGGTCATGTACTTGTAGTGAATATAGGCAATCAACTTTCTGTATGTTCTCGTTAGAACGTTGCTTCTGTAAAATTGCAACGCTACAGAAGTACATGGATACTTTTCGTGAATGTATGAAATAACTAAGTACTTGTATTTTATGTAACGACTAAGTAATTTAAGTTTAAAATGCCCTTAAAATATGTTAAACATATTTGCCGACCTAAATACCATTTGTATTTAGTGTTTTCAACTAGAAGATCACCTTATGTGGTATAAGAAATAAACGGCCAGAATAAATACCCTAATGTCAAGGCATAACAATCCCTAATTTAGATAAATTTGGATTGCTGATCAGAGGAAAGCTAATCAGGCAATAGCATCCGCTGAGTGTGCTGTTATTGTTGACCAGATAGGAAAGTGAACTTTCACATTTATAATGCCTCAACAACTAGATGCATGAAGCCTGTTTGATAGTACATTACGACCCATGGCCTAGTAGTTATAAAGCGAAAGACTCGCAATCTAAGGGTCATGGGTTGGAATCCCTATCACCAAACTTGGTTGCCCTTTCAGCCGTGGATATCTTAGGATATCACGCTCAATCTCACTATTTGTTGAGAAAAGAGCAGCCTAAAAGTTGGCGGAGGGTGGCGTTAATTAGCTGATTTCCCTCTAGTTCATCACTGCTAAGTGAATGATGCTTAGCGTAGATAGCCCTCGTGTAGTTTTACGCGAAATTCATAATAAACCAAACCTGGACCTTTCGATCTGCAAGATGGCATGCCAATCACTAACCCAATCTTTCACTTAAAGATTAATATACTTTTTAAATAATAATAATAACGTTTAGCACTAAGTAAGCTACTCAAACACGGAGAATATAACTCCAGATTTTAGCACTGTAGGTCCGAAAACTTATTGCTGGTCCGTCGGAAGACAGAACAAAAAGTCTCCACGAACATCTGAGTTATGTTGTTCTTGTTAATTCTCGCCTTATGTACAGTTGAAGCGGTTAAAACTTTTGAATAGCATCTTTATGTAGAGAAAATTATAGTAATAGATTAACTTTGATGGAGAATTTTGATAATAGAAAATTTCAGATTGTCCACATTTCTTGTGATATTGATAAACTGAAAAATAAAACGTGTAAGAATCTTTAGACTTTCAAAACTTTATTTTTCTTTTTTTTATACAATAAATACGTTATTTATTTAGCTATGGTTTGCTATTACCTATTAAACTGCATTTAAAAAAAACACTTTAAAGCTAACTACAGTAACTTTATTCGAATGAATAGGTGGCTTCACGAAACAATAGATGATATTGAAAAGAAAACATGTCATGTTTCGGGGTACTGTGGCTTCATTTGGTGGAGTAAAAAAAATGTAGTTTGATTAAATACAACATACAATAGCTCCAACTTCGTATCATTATTTTTATACGATCCCTATTTGTGAGTTTCTAAATTACTGTTTTTTACTTATCATTTTTCATTAGCTATTTATGTTTAACTCTAGGCTAAACATTATTTGATATGGTAACTAACCTTACACGTTGGTATTATAATGAACACAGCTCTTAGCTATCTGATACGATTCATGATGATTTATTGTAACTATTGACTATTTGTTATTTGGAGATTCAAATGTGAAGCTGCAGCTGAAGATTGTCATGGAGATTTCTTTGGGAATATAGTGAGCAGTTATAGTTTCTGTTTAAATAAATTATATCTGTGTATTATATATAGTAACGGGCAAATACAAGTCTAAAATAAGACACCCCACACTAATCAGGAAAAACAATTTCCTAGTAGAAAACCAGCCTTTTCAAACAAAACATATACGCTTAAAACATTGCTTTAAATAAAACTTCGTGTTTTCTAAAGTAAATATTTCATGATTTTTTTTAAAATTTAATATTAAGTGCAATGCTATTTTTTCATTTCATATATAATATAAGGGTTGATTACCTAAAAACACCGATTGTACTGTACAAGCCATCGAGTATCCACATGTTTCAGTCAACTAATATTCATCTACTATTGGTTAGTAATTCCTGTATTTAAGGAACACCAGATATTTATAAGAAAAAACTAAAATTATAATGTTTTTTTTTTGTTTTTATGTAGGCCCGGCATGGTCAGTCTCACTATTCGTTGGTAAAAGAGTAGCCCAAGAGTTGGCGCTGGGTGGTGAAGCTAGCTGCCTTTCCTCTAGTTTTACACTACACAGTTAGGGACGGCTAGCGCAGATAGCCCTCGTGTAGCTTTGCACGAAATTCAAAAAACAAATTATCACATGTAAAGTGTAGACATATTTTTGAGGAAAGTGATTTTTTCGATAATCCTTCTACCTTTTTTCATACTTTGATTAATATTTTACAAAAGGTTTGAGTAAAATGTACTGACCCATTTTTTTGTAAGCTGGTAAGAGGATAATAATTATTAGGAACGGGTTGTTTTGAGCAGATTTTCTTCTCTTTATTCGTCAAACGAGCCCGCTTTGGTATGACGAGGACTCGAATCTCCGACCCTTAGATTACGAGTCAACTGCATTTATCGTGTAACCAGAATGGCCCGATTGCAACTTATTGCACAAAACTGTAATAGAATATTCTCACAAATATCGCCTTAAACAGTAAAAGTTAAATTCATACAACACTTTAAAACCTTTTATAGTGACTGCTAAAGCTGTATGCATATTAAAATGCACACCAGTTAGTCATCACCACCCACCGTTACCTCTACCTCTTGGGCTATTCTTTTACCAACGAATAGTGGGTGGTGATAACTAGTTTCCTTCCCTCTAGTTTTACACTTCTAAATTAGGGACGGCTGGCGCAGATAGCCCTTGTGTAGCTTTACGCGAAATTCAAACCAAACGGAAATCAAATAGTTGCGATTCTGTCGTGAACTATTATCTTGGTTCATGATAAAACTTCCATATTGTATCGACTGCTATGATGAGATACGCACCCCTACTAATGATCGTGAATATCTCACGTCGTTACTACTTTGTTGTTACATTTTTCGTATGACCTAATTAATTAATTTCACAGTTCTTGTAATTGGTTTGTACTCATAAAGTTGTTCAAGAATTTCGCATAAACGGTCCGCAATTATTTTACAGAAATGTTACATGATTATATTTCACAGGCCTGCGAATTTAAACTTCATAAAACTTATTTTGATTTTAATGACAAATATTCTAGCAATTTAGAAAATAATGTTCATTGTTTTTCTCTTTCCGTTAAAGTTTTTTTAACAAATCAGGAAGAAAAAAATTACTTAGATCAAATTAGTAATTCTTTTACCACGAGTATCATTTTTTACGTGTTATGTTTGGGTTCTAGAACGATCGATAAGACTCTCACGTCGCGATTAGTCTAGAGAAATCTATAGCCAGTGGTTGGCAGCATTTTAGGCATAACAAAATGTGACACGGTTTCAATTAAAATGATTCACTAATGTAAAAGTACATATGGCTTTTTGAGAAAAAAACTTGAATACGATGGAGAAAAAGTAATACCCTTTTTGTATCCAGCTTACAAGAGTTACTGTAGAATATGTATATTCAAACAATAAAATCACCGCAGGCCTGTGTTATCAGTTGTAATCCTTTACTTATAGGACTGGCCCGGCATGGCCAAGCGTGTTAAGGCGTGCGACTCGTAATCTGAGGGTCGCGGGTTCGCATCCCGGTCGCGCCAATAGTGGGATTTACCGACACATTATAACACCCCCATGGCTGAAAGGGCGAGCATGTTTGGTGTGACGGGGATTCGAATCTGCGACCCTCAGATTACGAGTCGAGTACCTTAACCACCTGGTCATGCCGGGTCGTTTATTTATTTCTAATGTGTAACACACAAACACATATATTTCTACAAAAAGTGTAGCTTTTGTTTTTAGTTAAAACGTAAACTGCAAGTATATGATTTTTCTCATTTTTGTCTTCACCTAAATAAACAACATATTTTGCTTTCATCTAATTACCTTGTATTGTTTTCATGGAAGCTGATGAAATTCAGAGATCTAGAAATATATTGAATTCTGTAAAATATCTGGGATCCTAGAACTGGCATGAAAAGCCCTAATGAAGAAGGCTCATAAATCCCGAAATCTCGGGATAAATCTTAGCGTAAACACTGATCTTCTTTAGCGTAAGGGCCTGGCATGGCCGAGCGCGTTAAGGCGTGCGTTCGTAATCCGAGGGTCGCGGGTTCGCGCCCGCGTCGCGCTAAACATGCTCGCCCTCCTAGACGTGGGGGTGTATAATATGACGGTCAATCCCACTATTCGTTGGTAAAAGAGTAGGCCCAAGAGTTGGCGGTGGGTGGTGATGACTAGCTGCCTTCCCTCTAGTTTTACACTGCTAAATTAGGGACAACTAGCGAAAGAAGTTCGCGACGGTAGGTTACGTGCTTACAAGGTGATGCGTGAAACACCGTGTAGCCAACAGTGAAACAAATGTGTAATTCAAAATAAACCAACGAAACATATAACAATAACAATAATGCACTCATCACCACAAGTTCTGAATTCTAATTCTGAAGAGAAATAATTAAAACATCAGAGTACACAGTTTGTAAGCTGGAACAAGTTTCCACTACGTGATGGTAGTTAGGAAATGGGTTTAACAAAAATATTTCTCATAATATTTTTATACTAATTAAAAATAATTGAGTTATAAATAATTTCTATAATTATTAAGTGTATTTAAAGTAACGGATTAAATATCAATCAATTTGTATAACATAACGTTGAAAATTCGAACGTTTGATGTGTGAAGTCACGTGTTATTGGAACAAATGTTTGCTATTATGATATGCAAAACCAATTTAAATAATTTATCTCTACAAATTAGGTATCGAAAGTGTTTCTAATGTTTGTAATTATCAAACTTAGTTATAACATTGACAATCAGGCTTATTGGTTTCAGTTTATTTTTCTTTCTTGACTTTGGAGAGCAGTCGCCTTCCCACAGTTGTCTGCAGATTTTACCTTCAACTGTCTGCAGGAAGTGAAGTGTGATATAGATGAGGGACGTTGTGAATTAAAGCACCCATATCTCACTTTCCTAAATTCTACTTCTATATCTACTGCTACTATTTTATTTCTTATGTGAGACTGGCGAATGGAGGTTTAAGACTGATAGACTGTGTATCCCCACCGCAGTGTGGGTCCTACTTCCGCAGTTACCTCTAAAACCTAAGGTACATTTTTGTAATCCCACATTATAGCTTGTACCACGGGATCTTCTCAATTATTGCAACGTTTTTGTTTATTTTTGTTTCGGCTTGTTTTTCGAGTTATAACAAACTAATTAGTCAGAGTTTGGATTTGCTGTTTCTAACGCAGTCTTTCCTTGCGATTTTGTTCACTTAACTTTATCACTAAAACATATATAATAGCGTTATACTAATATAAACTATTTATACCCGCCTTGTGACTATTACAAGCCCTTGGTGTTGCTTGTGTGTCTTTAAAAACATAAGAAATTTATATTATTGTGGAAAAAAAGTTCGTATTATACTTTATTAATCTTGATTATTTTGAATTAATTAGTATTTTTGCTTTATTACCTTTTGTTATAAATTAACTATAACTATTTTCGAGATCACCATGTGTGTGTGTTTTGTTTATCGGGCTGTCTGCTGAGTAGACAGAGGGTTACCGAGCCACTGCTTTTAGCGTTCTAAATCCGTAGACTTACCGCTAAAAGAGCGGGGTATTTCGATATCACCTTGATTGATAATTGTGAATAAACACTAGTCGTGCACAAATGATAATTTGAATATTTTACTTGCATTTTGCGATTTGATTTGGCCCCTGGTGGATAAGTGGTAAATTTATAAACCTATGACACAAAAATCCAGAGTTGGATTCTCGACAGTGAACAGAACGCAGACAGTCAAATTGAGCAACTTTGCGCATCCCTCTCCATCCCAAAAAAATCGAAGAACTGTAGATTCATTTGTTTAACATAAAGTTTCGCTATGAAGTGTCTGCGCTCTGTCCACCACAAGGAATCGAACCTTAAATTTTATTTTTGTAAGATCGTAAACTTTCACATGACTCAGTGATGAATCTATAGAGAACGATATAAACTGAATTAAGCCGGTTTGTTTGTCGACTCACATTCTGACTACTGATTAATATAAATATTTATAATCACATACGAAGGAATTTATTAATTAAATTCATAAGAAAGAATTTGTTAGACTGATCCACGACAGCTAAATTAATAAGAACACAGGTTATACACGTATAACTTCTTCACCATTTCATCGTATTTGAGCCATTTATGACACAGTAGGAAGAATACAACAAAATATTTTTAAGTAAATAAATAAAAAATATATAAAAAGATTTATAGGACACGTTGGTTCTCGTAGCTTGAAGCACGAGTGGCGGCCGCATACTAATTTTGGTCTCGCGACTTTTCAGAAACATTGGCTGCTATCTCGCTAGAAATCCCGCAGGCAAGCATTCGAACGCCACTGAATGATAATGCCTATGGCAACGTATTCGAGGGTAACGTACAGAGAGCATGCGCATTACCTGCAGGTTGCAATGGCTAAGAATCTCTTGCATTGAGGCCAAGTGCGCAGGTACACAAGCCAACACGTTATCAGAATGCTCAGCAGACACCTGTCGTCGGTCGCTCAGTTTTAAAAATCTTACTTGCGATTACTAGGGAATTTTCTTCAGCTGTGAGAACTAGTATTTCTCTGGATGCTTCGTAGTCGCACGGTCACAGGAATTATCCTGAAGAAGTAACCATAGAGCAGTATTTTATATTTTGAAGCTCGAAATATAACACATTGTAGCAAAATTATTTTTTGTTTCATCGTTTTGTCGGGTGATTACCAAACGTTTCAACCTATAGGAAACGCGCACTTTCTTTAACCACACTATAAGCTGTTGAATCGACTAGAAATCAGTTTATCAATGTGAAAGATTAAAAAGAGTTTCAAAGATAATTTGAAGTTAATTTTTCGTTGCTATTAATAAACAAATATATCAGAAGGAACATGTGGTCGTCAAACATGAAATTAGCCCCTGCAACAGGAATAAAACTGTTTCAACCAGCAGTGTTAGTGATTCTCTGGATGGTTGTGCCCGGATGTACCGCCGACGAATTATGTTATTCCTCTGGCGAAGTTGCTGGAATTGCGATTGCTACGTTTATTGTGACCCTAGTTTTAGGAGGCCTAGGTTTAGTAGTGACCTGGTACCTTTGGAAGAGACAAAAAAGTAGGCGTCCTTATTTTTTGGTTTAAAGTTATTAATATTCGTAATGTTTGTTTTTTTTAAATAATCATTATATTATACATATCTTGGTAGAGTTGTGATGTCTTTAACACGCCATCTTTATCATTTGTATTAGTTGTTGTTTTGAATTAAGCACAAAGTTACACAATGGGCTACCTGTGCTCTGCCCACCACGGGTATCGAAACCCGGGTTTTAGCGTAAGTAAGTCCGCAGACATACCGCTGAGCCACTGGGGGGCCATTTGTATTAGACTACAGTCACTCACATATATATACACATATGGTAGAATTACGTTAAAAAACACCCTAATTTTAATGAATATTCAATTTTAATGGTATATATGCATACCAAAAACAATAATCAAATTTATTGGTTTTATGGTAATAAATAAACAATGAAGTAATATTAAGTGGAAAATATAAATAAATAAGAGAAACCCCCAGTGATGACAAACGCACATAATGATAATATGAACCGCACCACGAAAGTGAAGAGTTTACCTCCACTGAAAGAAAGTAACCATTCTACGAAGTAATGTATCATTCAACGTCCTCATGACCAGTATACTATTCACAGAGCCACTTAGGTATATAAATAATCTTAAATAGCTTTGCATAATATCGAACACGCATGCACTTGTCACATACACATCTGAGTTGACACATAGCGAGGGCCAAAGGGGGCACTAACGTTACCTTTAAAAAGAAAATATTTACTGTAACACTTTTTGACAGTGTTTTATACAACGTCTATGACTTGACTATTTTGAAACGTCACTACAATTTTATAAACTGCTAAAAATGTATTTTTAAATTAATTATACTGTAAAACCATCAACCATGATTCTTGTAAATAACAGCTCCGAAGTAATTATTACAAAATACATAATAATTTATCACAAATTCTGCAATAACTTAAATTTTGTGAAAAGCGAAGGTATTTTGCTGTGTGAAAAACATACTGCTTGTTGTTAAGTACAAAGGTACGCAAAGGGCTATCCGTGATCTGCTCACTACGGATATAAAACTCGGTTTCTAGCTTTATAAGTCCGCAGACATAATGCTGTGCCACCAGGAGGCGAAAAAAATCTATCTATCTGAAGGAAGATTCCCCACATACATCTAAATATTTACATCAATTAAATTTTTGCTTATGTTTGTGTTAAGGTACAGAAGTTTTGGTTTGTCATTTCGCTTTTTCTATTTCCAATTCAGTAGGAGATGTTGCAATCCTACGGTTATTAATGTTTTGATTGGTGCGTCGGTGAAACTGTCCATATATATCTATTTGTTAAAGTAGATTTTATTAATACTTTGAATAGTCAGGCAGTCAAGCTATTGGTGTACATTTGTATGTTAAAGTACAATAATCTGTTTTATTTTTCTTTCGTGATAAATTAACCTTAATAAAAATAGAGATTTATATCTTAGAAATTCCAGGTGGTTAGTTAAAACCCACTTACGGGGATACAGACAACTTGTTTTCGTATTTTTTGTTAAGTACAAAGTTGCACGATGGGAGGCTTACGCTGTGCCCGCAACAGGAATCGAATTACAGATTTTAATGTTGTAAGCTGTCATGCTTATTGCTGAATTACCAGGACTAAAGCGGAATATAAAACTTTATGATCGTTAATAATAAAGCTGTAAGATTTACATGAGCGAAAAATATATGTTTCATTATTAAATGTTTATCAAGGTTTGAGAGAAATACTAGCCTATAAAATTTCGTGTTTCAGTCTCGGCATGGCCAGGTTGGTTAAGGCACTCGACTCGTAACCTGAGGGTCGCGGGTTCGAATCCTCGTCACACCAAACATGCTCGCCCTTTAACCCGTGGAGGCATTATAATGTGACGGTTAATCCAATTATTCGTTGGTAAATTAGTAACCCAAGAATTGGCATTGGGTGGTGACGACTTTCCTCTAGTCTTACACAGCTAAATTAGAGACGGGTAGCGCAGAGAGCTCTCGTGACGCTTTGCGCGAAATTCAAAACAAACCAATGATATCACAATTCACCCCTGTCGAATTAAAACATTTGTTAAATTTAACTGAGAATAAAGCGTTCAAATGTATACATGTGTGTGTGTGTAGATATTACATTTTCACGGTCTTTTTAATTTATATTTTGAGCTTTATATTTATTACAGAACACCTGAGTAGATTTAGATTGATTTCGTACTTAAATCAGAATAATTATTGTCGTTGTCTTTTGTTTCATTTCAGTATGTAAGTTATTAAACATGAACATGGCCATTAGTGTAATCTACTAGTAAAGGTTACAATGCGTTGTGTGATTAGTTACGTAGCTTCGTCATTAACAACATTTTAGGCCGTAAAAAACTAAGAAAAGCTACCTGGTACCGTCTTATGTTGTCTTTACCTTGTAACAATAGTTCAGTTTTTAAATGTAGGTTGGATAAGATTACTGAATCGTTTTCGTCAGTGCAAACGCTTTTATTTGCAAAAAGTAACGTGAAAAAATAGAACAGAATATGCAAGAGAAAACCACCTCTAATATTATAATTTTATTCTGGGTGTGTATTCCATGAACGAAGAAACTAAAAGATTTGCCTCTATGGTTTGTTGATTGTCACTTTCTGTCCCTCGTTGATACAGTGGTAAGCTTACGGATTTACAAAGCTACAATCAGAGGTTCGATTCCCCTCGGTGGACTCAGTAGATAGCTCCATGTAGCTTGGCTATAAGAAAAAAAAAACGCACACTCACTTTCTTACTTGTTTTAACTCCTTTCCTACTCTTGTTTGTACAGCTGACCCTATGGAACGTAGGCACATTGACTAAAGAGGTATACAACAGCAAACCTGCGTGCTAATTTCATAATGTTGTAAAACAGAACATGTGCTTTTCATGCTGAATGGAAATAGTTATTTATGTTAAAATACAGGTATAAATGTAACGTTTACTGTGACTCTGTGAAACGCATTATCAGTTAACCAAACAACAGACTACGTGGGATTACATACAGTTTAGAAGAAAAACGCGTGAAAAGATCTCCGAACAACTGAAATGCCTAGGCACTGTAAAAAAGGCTTGGACATTATGGAACGTCTTTCCAGCTATTAATACTACCAAATATCGATATATATGTATTGCTATACAGCCTATTAGCTTCTCATAAACCAAGAAAAATGAAATTATCTACCAGCTTTTGAAGGTTTTTTTAAAAATTGTTTAAAGTCTAATTAATTACCTAAGAACTGAGCTCATTTTACAAAACCTGACAGCAACTGAAAAGTTCTTGTATTGTGAAATATTGACAACTATTAGAGCGCATTAACGAACTGTATAAAGTTGTAGGCATCTTGAAACAATCTACGGGTATTGTAGGACAATCTACAAGTTGTTAAAAAGTTCGAGACATTACAGAACCAGGTAGTGAGGTTCTGGATATTGTGTAACAGTCTATTAACTGCTGAAATTTTGTACACTATCGACTTCCATTTGACCTTTTTCTCACAGAAAGAAACAAGGCACAACTTAAGTTTAAACTTCATCCAAAGATACAAACGAAAAGAAAGGCTTCATTTACTGCTGCTTTATTGAACTATTTATCTTCACCTCTTCCCAAATGGTTGAGGGGTAAATCTGAAGGCTTATAATATTAAAACCTGACTTCAATACCCGTGGTAGGCACAACACAGATAGCTAATTCTGTTGCTTTGTACTTAACATTGAACAGACAGACTTAACTACTCGTTTATTGTCAATAGGATTTACTTTATATTAATTATTATTTATATCTATATTATACATTAAAACGTGTCGACAGTGACTGATTTCTTATTAGTATGGAGTAGATTCTTGTACACACGTCTTCAAATTTCACGGTTTGTTTTAATTTCTATGTACCATAAATAAAATGATTCAGTTATTCTAATAACATTTTATACACATTTGTAGACTGTATTAATATTGGTAAACAACAGGAAATATTAACCACCAAACATGCTCGTCCTTTCAGCCGTGGGGGCTTTATAATGTTACAGTCAATCCCACTTTTCGTTGATAAAAGAGTAGCCAAAGAGTTGGCGGTAGGTGGTGATGACTAGTTGCCTTTCTTCTAGTCTTACACTGCTAAATTAGGGATGGCTAGCACTGGTAGTCCTCGTGCAACTTTGCGCGAAATTCAAAACAAACAAACAAACTTAATCGCCCACTTATTTGTTGTTTATCAGTATATACGTATATATACATTTACAATAAACTTGATAATAATTGTATCCTACGTATGCTATTTCTAAGCTCATTAATTAAAATAATGGTTAAAGAAATTAAGGCAGTTTTATATTTTAGTCTCAAGTTTCAATACCTGAATTTTAAAACCAGTGAGTTTTGTACGTAAGACCTTAAAAAAATTTCTATTCACTAAAAACAAAAAACAAACGAACTTGTTTCAGAGGCAATCTCTAAACATCAGCATATAGTTACCCAGAAACGTCGCCAGGAGGTGTGAAGGTAATAAAAACATTCTTCATCGCACAAAAACAAGTTAATTGATATGTGGTTCGAGAGTTTCTTTTTAACCTCGTAGTCTTACTGAACGTATCTGTAGTGAATTGTCTCCCGCCATTCACTTGTTCACATATTTGTTGTTGTTTCTCCGCATAGATGCAAATATTTAAATTTGTCTCCCCCCCCTTTTTTACATTTTTGATTTGTTTGTTTTATTTTAAAGCACAAAGCTAAACAATAGGCTATCTGTGATTGGTCCATCACGGAGATCGAAAAGTTTTGTTCAGTGTTATAAGCCCTCAGGGCCTGGCATGGCCAAGCGCGTAAGGCGTGCAACTCGTAATCCGAGGGTCGCGGGTTCGCGCCCACGTTGTGCTAAATATGCTCGGCTGGATATAATGTGACGGTCAATCCCACTATTCGTTGGTAAAAGAGTAGCCCAAGAGTTGGCGGTGGGTGGTGATGATTAGCTGCCTTCCCTCTAGTCTTACACTGCTAAATTAGGGACGGCTAGCACAGATAGCCCTCGGGTAGCTTTGTGCGAAATTCCAAAACAAACAAACAAACAAATATAAGCCCTCAGACTTATCACTGAACTAATGAGACTTTTTCTTTCCTTTGTAACGATTGTTGTTGATTTGAAAAATAACGGCTTCTTTATTGTCGTTGCTACAATGTCCATTCGTTTTTGTATATTTTCGATGTACAGCCGTTTTATAAAAAGTACCTTGTTCACAGTAAATTGCTTCTTTTCATCTATGTACTTCCATCTACTCTGCTTACACAAGGAACATAAGTTCAGGTACGTCACAGGGGTTATCTGAGATGACGTTGAGTACTGGTATGATCAGAAGAGTTTTAAACCATAGACTGTGTTTTCATTTGCTTCTTTTGTTATGGTTAAATCTTATAAAGACGTTTTAGGTTTTCAAAGTACAATTCTTATCAAATCTAAACATTTTAGATCTGTCGTCCTCATGTGGAATGCCTTTTCTTTGTCCATCTAAGTGGTAGACTAGGAATTTTAGTAATGAGTGCTGCTAAGAGAGGGCTCTCGTCTAATATGTGTAGGTTTTCTAGAAGAGTTTACGTGAATGGTTTCAACAACCCCCCAAACCACAACTTTTTCACCTCCCTCTATTATTACCACCAATCAGCGTAACAGGCTCTTGTGTCAAACACTTGTTTCTTGAATCTATCGACCTTGAGAGAGACGAGAAACTGAACACGAATGCCTGCTTTGGACTTATCAGTGCCTAAAACAAGAATTAAGTAATATTTCTTAATATTTTATAACTTGAAATCGTTATCTTGTATTGTAACGGGAAATTTCTTCTGACGTTTAACCCACACAAAGCGTATTCTATTTATGACATCTTTATAATATAATGATTTTAATCTTTGAGAACGTGACAAAGAAATTTAAATAATTATGTGGTGATACATTAGCGATGCCTTGGTGTTAATTTACTTCAGTGATTGTATGTGGCTTATCACGAAATGAGCAACTTAATTTCGTACTAAGTTCACAAATTTTTACTGTTATGTTTGCCAAATATGCTAAGCCTAGCAAATGTATAATTATATATATACACATTAAAAATCGTGTTCATTTACTATTGGTTCACCAATAATTAACGATTCCAACTTCTAATATAATATAAAATAAAACTTCTTCCCACTACAACCTTACTATAATTTTATTCAAGTCATTCTTGAATTGGTTTTTTGTTTGATTACCGAAACCAAAGATAAATGAAGCTTGTATGCTACTGTGATAGATAAGTTAATGGCTTGCGTGTTTTTTTTTCTTTCCCGCTGTTTCGTTAAGACTTTTCTCAATTTGTCACAAACCCCCTAAAGGAAAGTCAATCAATGCTTTACATAATTTCTTAGTCTTTTGAAAATTAACATGACAAAATTTGACCTCACTGTAATTCTGAATGTTAGAACTTACAACTCTCAAACGAACTGACATTAATGCTTCTTTCTTTTTCTTTTTTCTGTCTAATCAAAGAATCAACTGAAAGACAAAGTTTATTCTCTTGACGTGTATATATATAGACTTATTACACAACAGTTCCGTTGACATTTTGTCCCAATTATAGTTCACACGGTTATTTTACTTGCTTGTTCTGCCTACTCAATCTCTTGGAAACTTACGAGACCAAATGCGGTAAGAAATCAAATGACTTAAAGGCCCAAATCTAGAAAAACCGCTGTTTTTATAGTAAGAGGGCGACTTAAGCGTATTTGGAGTATCGATCAATTTCAGATGTATTTATGAACAAAGAAACAAAGAGTACGACGTACCCTTCCATTAAAAGCCAGACACATCATCGCTAGAACTCCCACAAATTAAATCTGTCTCTTGAATGTGTGTTTTTTGTTTTGTTTTTCACAATGCAAGATAGATTTATGTATTCATGTCGTGAATAGCTAAGCCATTATCTGCTGCTTCCCACGTGATTGACAGCGCGGTCCTGTTGTTGATGAATAAGAATTATTGAATTATATAAAATTATTTAAAGTGTTTAGCTTATAAGACAGACTAAAAAAGTTTTGATGGTGCGTTATTTGGAATATTGAAGGAAATTCTATATTATTTTTGTTCACAATTTGTGATACAGAATTACAATAGCAATTTGTATGAATGAATATGACTGTTTACATTTTCCAGGAATAAATTCACAGTACTTCAATTAAGCATGATTTGTTTGTTAGTGTTCATAAATAGTGAGACTAAGGGTTCAAGGTTTATATCCCATTCCAACAAAACACAATCTATAAGATTGTATAAGAGTAACAGTTAAGTCTCACTATTCAATTAGAAAAGAGTAGTCAGTGAACGCTGCTAAATATTGTTTTCCCTACATGCGCAGAAACTCCTTGTGTGGCTTTGTATAAAAAATCTAAAACAAACCAAATATTTTTTCACGAGACATTAGCTAAGCAAATGTGACGTAAAGTGAATGAGAAAACAGCCATCTACAAAAAACGTAGTAAAGTTAGCAGAAGTTTTTAAAACAAGTCAAGAGGAAATCTGAAATGCCTCACTAGCAGCTGCTTTGTTTTATTAGCGAAAATTTGTTTTAAACTATTGGTTTGTCTAATACAGCACCGTATTCACATGCCTGAAAACTACATTAGAATATAGCCAGTCCTTGGCTTTTTATAGAGCCATAGCTCTGCACGACGAAAAACAAATCAAACAAAAAATGTATTGATATTCGATTATATGACATATGCCATCTTCTAATTCAGTCGAGTGGAACAAACAGGACATGAAAGATCTGATACTTACAAGTGTTCTCTTCATCATATCTTCGAAGAAAAAACAGTTCGACATGTATAATAATAATAAACCTACTTAATGGTTCTCGTTACTTTCCGCTCAATGAACAAAAGTCATTATAGTATACTGACGAAATCCCTAGATGCTTAGCATTTCAACAGTCAAGCACGGCGAAGTATATATAAAAAAACTCTTATATATGGTAGTAACATTTAGTAGGTGTTAAGGCTCAGTGTAACATTTAGTAGGTGTTTTAGTTTCCGCCCGATTATCAGCGCCTATTTATCACTGAAATTATTGTTTTTAACATACGTATTATCCAGAATTTTCCCTTGTATCACGTCTCAGGTTTTAACACTTGTTCTCAGAACTCATTATCAAAAGTCCATCTCTGTGTAGAAACCTTTCCGTACAACTTCGAAAAAAATGCTTATAGCTATGTGATGTATGTTGTTGACCTCTTCTTCGACGTTTTTATGAATTACCGTAGTGTAACGTTGACCACATTACCATTTTAAACACATTTTTATAAATCATTTATACACCAAACTGATCTGGGTTCATGGCTATTTGTTCGCTGCAGGGTTCCTTAATAACATGCAAGTTGCACAGAAATACCACAAAATTTGTAATTATCCTACTAATTGCCGTGGGGATTCCTGCGTATTTCGCTCGCTCACTAATTTTGGTCAGTTCCTTTACAGTGGACCGACCTGGTCAGGTGGTTAAGGCATTCGACTCGTAATCCGAGGTCGCGGGTTCGAATCCCCGTCAAACCAAATATGCTTGCCCTTTCAGCCGTGAGGGTATTATAATGTGCGGTCAATCCCACTCTCTATTGGTCAAGGAATAGTCCAAGAGTTGGCGGTGGGTGATGATGACTAGCTGCCTTTTCTCTAATCTTATACTGCTAAATTACGGACGACTAACGCAGATAGCTCTCGTGTAGCTTTGCGCGAAATTCAAAAACAAACAAACATCCTTTACAGTGTGTGCCATAAGAGGCAAAAATATAATAAAATAAATCAGTATGATATAGTTTGTGGGCCACACAGGTAAAGAAGATTATAAAACAAGTTGATAACTTTTACTGTTAAATTACAATACTTTTTATATGTTCACTGCAGTGGTTATGATTTCACTAGACCCTAAACTCATTTACTGTCGTTAAGCGTCACATATTAAAAAACCCAGATAAGAATGCAGTGTCCGTAAAGTCTGGAACTATCAGTGATTTACAGCTCCTCTTAATTGCAGTTACGTGACTGGTATGGCGTTGTTATAGCTTGAGAAGGTCGAGTTAATCCTGTTGTGCGGCAGAGAAGGTTGTTTCCAGGGAGAAGTAGTCGCGCTAAACATGCTCGCCCTCCCAGCCGTGGGGGTGTATAATGTGACGGTCAATCCCACTTTTCGTTGGTAAAAGAGTAGCCCAAGAGTTGGCGGTGGGTGGTGATGACTAGCTGCCTTCCCTCTAGTCTTACACTGCAAAATTAGGGACGGCTAGCACAGATAGCCCTCGAGTAGCTTTGTGCGAATTTCCAAAACAAACAAATTGTCAAATTTAATGTTTATGCATACAAAAAGAAGTTCGGGAACAACTAATTAGCGACGAGCATCGGACCCTTGAAAATGGCTTGATTATATTTCGCAGTGAATAGAGAACAGAAATACCTACCATCTCCAAACTTGTTCGAATTAGGACAACATGTAAAACTGATTGAAGCCTATAGATGTTGGCTTTTTGGACACACTATAAACATCTTAATGATGAATATTTACGTGTGCTTTGCGAATACGCATTCGACAGTACACATACAATTGTTTATTGCTAGCATGGAGTGTAATATACGATTATTATTGGGCATAATGATGTATCTTAACTAATGAAGGTCTTTCTGCAACGCGCGACATTTTTGTCGTTGTCTCTACAAGAATTGCATGTTTTCAATCGCTAAGCAAGTCTACAGAATATTAGCGGAAACTTTTCTAGCAGTTCACCTCTTCTGTCCACTTCGTTAATAATGCAATTATTTTCAACTTATGTGTGTTCTGGAGTATAATAAATGAGTTTCTAGCACGCAGTCGTTGACACAAGTTTCATATCATTTAATATAAAGAAAAATGTTTGTCCAATAAAAAAACGTTGGGCATACGATCTTGTAACGTTCTCCCCCCCCCACACTGTAGAACAATATTGAACATTTCTTCAACCAGGGCTGGCACTAGGGTGGGACATGCCTCCTTAAATGTCTTTCCCCAGCTAATGTTGTCCATAAATCACTTTTAGATTTGACTCCATTACAAGTCTCATTATCTTCCTCCTGAAGTTAAGAAGAGCTGAAGACGAAACTGCCTTCAACTGAATTCTGCAGTATTACTTGGATGATTGGGCAGCAACAGAACTTACACAAAATTTTGATTTCACAGCTAAAACCTAGGTTTATGTAATAGTCTTTGCAATGGTCGAATTTCAGTCTTCTGTGGCAAATCTCCTTATAAGGTTCAAGCATAAAAACACCGTGTGTGGTAAAACCACACAAGTAACTAGGGTTTAAGTTTTTCTTTTTATGCAGCTTTTAGCGTTTTTTCTAATGATTATGTTTCAACTGTTACTGTTCACATTTCTGCAACTGACGTTTTAAGTGTCTTATACATATTCATCAAATTTCCGATAGTCATTCAATTATATCAATGATATTACAACATATCGTTCTATAACTTCTCTGTTGCTTGCTTGCTGGTTTGTTAGTTGGTTTGGAATTAAGCACAAAGCTACGTAATGTGCTATCTCTGCTCTGCCCAACACAGGTATCAAAACCCGGTTTCTAGCGGTGTGAGTCTACAAACATTCCGCTGTATCACTAGGGGGCGACTTCCTGGTTAATGGACTTTTGTATAACGCTTTGTAGTGAAAATTTCGTCGTAATTACTGTAGTTTATTTTATAATCTTTATGATGTAGTTCGTAAGTGTTTAATTGTTTTGGTTCTATATATATATTTCACAATATTACAAATAAATAAAGCTTTACACACACGCCCCAGTCAAGAGGTTAAATTTCTGTATGGAACGCCACTTTCTAGGAAGATTTAGGGCGCAGTCATCTTGTACTTTCAACCACCTAGTGGTTCAGACTTTGGAGTATTGAGTCATAAGATTCTTCTAGTTTACGATATACTGTTTCACGCTGCCGTTCCAAACTGATAATTCATTGAAAAAATAAATACATTTGCCGTCCGTTCCTCGTAGAGGGCGTTGTTTTGCATACAATCTGTTAATCACACTTGTAGCAAACTGACGAAAACCTCAAACTATTCAAAAAGTAAATATCGTGGCGTAGAAGAGTACATAGTGCCATCTATACGAAAAATTGTGTTTAAAAATCAGTTTAAAGTAAAAAACAAACAAACAAGAAAACAACAAACCACATACCAAGTAATCTGAGTAAGATAGCGTGCTCGATACTTTTTGACTTGTGTTATTTTAACTGAATTTTAAAAACTGTTTTCTAACTTCAAAGTATTTTTTTACAGCTATAAACATCTAACGTTGTTGTTTTATGCTGGCTTGTTAGAGGTATAGCGAGAACTACGTTTGATGGCTGAATTTCCAAACCTGATACGACTATAAAGTGATAAGTACTCAATAATAATGAGATGGTGTTTTTCAACATTATTGGAAACGCATGCAACAATGTATGTACTCCCTTATTTAGACCTGCTGGTAATTCAAAGAAAAACTGGTTTGCATCACTCAGCGCCTACGTAGTAAATCTTAAGAGCAAACATCGCACTTGACTGTCACTTTTATCATGCACCCACAGTTGAAAGAGCGGAACCTGTTCAGTGGCAAACTGCGGGAGGTCCCAGTCCCCCAGCCACGCCCGACCCTTTCAGTAGTTAGATAAGCAACAGATAAGGTTAAGGTAAACATCTTGGCACGTGAGTTGTTTGTCACATGCTTAGGAACTTTCACGCTTTTTAGAAAATATGTGAAGGAATAATTTCATTGCCAGTATTTCATAAGATTCGAATACAATACTTGAATAGAGATATATACCTAAAATATGATGAAAAATCATGTGCCTATAGTGACTAAAAGTGTCAGTAAAGATTATTAATGTAAAACGGCAGTACCTTTTAATTTTTTTTTAATTTCGTGCAAAGCTACATGAGGGCTATCTGCGCTAGCCATTCCTAATTTAGCAACGTAAGACTAGGGGAAAGACAGCTAGTTATCACCACCCACCGCCAACTCTTGGGATATTCTTTTTCCAACGAATAGTGGGATTGACTTTCACATTATAACGCACCCACGGCTGAAAGGGCAAGCATGTTTGGTGTGACGGGGATTCGAACCTGCGACCCTGAGATTGCAAATCGAATGGCTTAACTACTGGCCATGCCGAGCTTTTTAAATATTCCAAGTTATGCATCCATATACATATCTTTTCCCCATGTTTCTGACCATTAATTTCGTCCGTCAGAACGCGGCTCAGTGGTGAGTGTATTGAACTATAGATCTAATGTTTCGTAGTTCGTATCATGTTACTGCTCTTCTTGCCCTACCCTCTCACCCTTATTGGCTCAGAGGCAAATCCTGGGGGCTCATGATGTTAAAACGCAAGCTTTGATTATCACTTTTGGCATAGCGTAGATAGCCAGTTGAGCAGCGCTGTGTTTAATAACACACAAACAGTGTTACTGCCCCTCCCCCATAAAAATCGTGCCGTGCACTTGATGCTGTGGATGCGTTATAAAAGGGACGGTCGAATTCCGCCTTTTGATCCAAAACGCTTACCTCCAAAGTTGGACGTGGTGGTGCTAACTAGGTGCCTTCTCTCTAACCTATAATTTCAAAATTAATATCAGCTCGCGCAGATACACGTTCTGTAGCTTAGCACGAAATTCAACAAACAAACAAGTCCTCTTGTGGACATTCTATTAAAAAAATTCAAAAGCAGATCAGATTTCGCCAAATTCTCTCAATTCAGCAAGTTTGCAAATACTTCTCTGTTTCTCTATCTTCTTACACCCCAAACTAACAGAATGTGTTTATTATTTTCTATCTTTTTGCAACAGAAACGTTCAGCTCTAGGACGGCTTATCTTCTTTTATTTAAGACTTCGTATTACAGAGAAAGTAAAAGCATTTAAGAGTTGCCGAATTGTCTTGTACATTAATTGAACATTAGTGTGGCATGAACCCAAAATTAAACACCTCCGAGATAATTATGGCGCTTTGGTTATTGAAATGAATGTCAGTTTATTTTGCGTGTTTCAGAATTTCGCATTTCGCTACAGAAGAGCTAATTTTGAACTTAATATGGTTGAGGAAAGACAGATAGTAATGAACATCCATCGCCAACTCGTGGGCTATTCTTGTCTGAATGTGTAATGAGATTTGACAGTCACTCTTATAGTGCATCCACAATCCCAAAACACGGAACACGATGGGGTGTCGTCAGGACTTAAACCACGAATCTTCAGGCTTATAATCTAGGCCAGTCTCGGTCCATGCCAGAATTTAATAAAACATTAGTATTGTTTTAAGTGAGCGACTTAGGCGAAGTGAAAACTTAATTGTTATTTTACACCAGTTGTTTTGTGCACACTCATGCGTAAGAAACAATTCAAATAAAAACAAATATTTCTTGATGCTCATTTCAGCTATCGTCGTCGTTCTGACTTTGCTGTTAGCAGTGTATTCCATGAACTTCTCTGACCTCTTTCCACACACACACAAAAAAAGAAAATAAACGCATTAAAATTCCAAGGAGTCTGAAAACTCCCCAAAGCGTAACTACACACCTACCAAGTCTATGTAGATTTTTCAGGTTAGGTGTCCCACTTTGATCACGTGACATCACCTGAACATTCAGCATAAAAACTTTCTCGAACTCACGTTCTATTTTTTTCTCATATCCCGCTATCAAGAGTGTAGCATACAATTTTAATTACCCTCGCTGCTAATAAATAAACATATAATATTACTATTTTTCTCTCTTGTAATGCGAGAACATTGTAACTTGCGCATGGTAACACCGTTGTTATAAGATTATTTATCTTTTCAAACAACGAATTTCGATTCCCGCAATTGGCAATACAGATAGCCCATCATGTAGCATTTTGCTTGAGGAAAAATTAAGCAAATGAATAAATTATGCATTTATTTAAGTATCTAGAATAATAACTGAATTCACCGCACCCATAATTACCTCAACATATTCATGCATTTTTTATGTATTTAGAATCGTTAGTTATACACATATGTCGATATGATGTTGATATTGTAAGTCCGTAATAAATATTTGGGTTTCTCATTATTTGAGGTCGTGTGCATCTTATAAGACCATATTCGATATGACAACAGTAAAGCTTCTTTATTCCATCAATTCAAAATTAGGGATGGTTATACGCAGGCAGCCTTTATGTAGCTGTGTGCGAAACTATTGAAACGAAACCAAACAAAATATTAAATATTTAATACACCACATCCAGTAATATCAAAAGTCCTGAGTGTACACAGTTAAACTTTAATAGTTTTACTAAAATACTATAGGGTTTCAGTTAGCGGAAACATGACAAACATAAACAACAACAATAATTATAAATGTATTTGATGGTTTCTATATTACAGACCATTATTTGTATCGTCTCCAAGATATATTCTGTTGTTCCCTCATAACATGTAAGTGTCCTGTACTAAACCAAAGCGTCTTTCAAGCAACTTATATATAGTTAAATTATGGTTATTTTCACACAAGTTATTCTATTTATTATACACACAACTTTATATTCATTCAAAGTTGACACGAAATGGAAGCTAAGTATGGCTAACACATTTTGTTTTTATCATTTTATAGTCTAGCATTTGCTTATTTTGTAGTGAGCAAAGGACAAAACAGTACTTTTTTTGCAGCAAAGAACATTTTGTTGTTTTTCTATTTTTCTCAAATCAAAGAAACGTGTACTGTTTTATCAATGTTACAACTTACAGCCAGAACAAGTTGCATTCAGATTTTTTAAAGTTGTTTCAGGCTCATTGTTTGAAATTTTGATCATTGTATTTCTTCATTTATTACAATGTATGGGAAGTGAATGACTGTAATAATTTGATATATATAATTTATAAATGAAAAATATTCGATTTTATATTAGCAGAAGCCTTTCGTGTACTTCCCAAGAGAACTAATGTCCTCACTCAACAGTAAACAAGTGTTAAGCAAGCCCTTAAGCCTTGAGTATATTATAGTATTCATGTCACGTGCTTATCCGGAAATACCTAATACACAAGTTTATAAAGTAACCTGTTTGCTATTAGTAGATTACATTTTTCAGCTTATGATGTGGCAGCATCATAACCGCGTTTTATTCCATCTCAAGAAGGGAAGGATGTTAGGCTTAGCTACCGTCTTTTTTCTTTCTGCTTGTAGGTTTATGTTAGTTAGTTTGTTTTTTTTTCACTTTGATACAAGCCGCTGATGGTACCTGTATAGTTGTAGAAGGTTTAGCGTCATAACTTGTACGTGTAGGAATGCAAGGCCTAAACTGTATATATTTTTTAAGGCCGTTCAACTGGAAAATATGAGTAGAGTAAAAAAATAATAAAAACAATACAAATAAAAACAGAACATTTGATAAATTACAAGGTCAAAACCACTATAGGGGTTTCATAAACACGAAATGTCTGTAAGTAACCATTTTCTCTTTTTCTGTTCATAAACTTCAAACATTTATGATTCCCAGGTATTTAGGTTTCATGAAACTTTAGACAAGTAGATGGCGACTCTTTCCCTCCTCAATGACGATTTCGGTTAAGTATTTGTTTTGTTTGTGAATTTCGCGCAAAGTAACACGAGGGCTATCTGCACTGAGCGTCCCTAATTTAGCAGTGTAAGACTAGAGGGAAGACAACTAGTCATCACCACCTACCGCGAACTCTTGGGGTAGTCTTTTACCAATGAATAGTGGGATTGACCGTCACATTATAACACTCCCACAGCTGAAAGGGTGAGCACGTTTGGTGCGACTGTGATTCGAACCCGCGACCCTCAGATTACGAGTCGAACGCCTTAACTCACCTGTCCATGCCGGGCTTAGCTTAAGTATATAACCACCAACATCACTTCAAATGAACCTGTACTTTTATTTGATGGTTAGCTCATGACATGGTTTTTTCCTGTAAACTTGACCTTTGACTGTGAACAATGAAAATTTGGTTACTTTGTGCAAATATTGTATTTCGTTATTAAAGTCACTCGGTGGGTCAGAATAAGTTTGTAGAGTTATAATGCTAAAATCCTATGCCTGGTTCCTCGCAGTAGACAAAACGCAGATTGCCCATTCTGTAGCTTTGCATTAAATCATCAACAAAACGATTTTAATAGATGTCAAGAAAGGTCTTTAAATCCTTGCTTATGAAAGTTAAACCGGCTGTATGTATGTAAGTAGGCAAAAAATCATCATAACAGTATCTGAAAATCGGAAGACCATTGTTACTCAAATAAATCCTATTTATATTTAAGCAAGAAAGAAGTAAACATATGACGGGAAGCAAAATTTTTAATATATTTTTTTCGTTTTTTTGTAACATTGTTGCTACTTGTCTGGTTAATTAACATTAACCAAGCTTCTGTTCAGCGAAGTTCTAGATTCTTAAAAGCAAAATATGGTAAAACTTCAATTGCTTTAAGGATGGAATTAAATTCAACTATCGCTTTACCTCTAGAAGAATGGTTCCGAATATTTGTCAACAGGTGGAGGTAGAAATATTTTCAACCAGCTACTGTCTTCTCTGCATAAACGTACTCTTAAATCAATGTTTCTCAAAGCGGGGGCACGAAGGTTTTTTTTTTTTTGTGGTGGTGGTGGGGTCTAAGAGGCGTCTACTAAACGTTTTGTTTTTGTTTTTTAACTGAGTTTATCGTTATTATCATTGATTATATTTGTATGTGTGTATGTTACGGGTTAAACGAGTTGAATGATTTGTTGTTGTCTTTCTAGAGGGCGTAATGAATTAGAGAGAGAAGAAAAGGGTTGCGTGACCTTAAAAAATTAAGAAACACTAATTAAAACGCTGTTATTTGGAGTGGGGTTAGAAAGAGTTATGTAGTTGAAAACGCCAGTCAGATATAATTTGACACTGCAAACGAAGTAGTCTTAAAACCAAATATATAGAGTTTGCGCCTTTTGATTGAAAAAGAGCAGAAAAAAATATCCATTTCAAATAGGTTCCGCATCTCAAAAATCGGCACAAACCAATTATTGAATTTTAATTATGATTTTTCAGGCTGTAAGGGTATTTGATCGAATTTTGTAAGTATTACGGGGGAGAGCGTAATTGTTATTATTTGGTTATACACATGAAAGTTTCATTATATTTGTTATTGTTTGCTACAAAAAGTTCCATTCACAAATTACATAAACGCTATTTGCATATAACTGTGTTTCTTTTTTTTAAACTAGAGGGAAGCTCGCACAAATACAGCACTCATTCCAATAGTATGACTTCATTATCACTTTAATATCATGCACCTGGTTTCAAAGTGCTGAACGAGTTTTTGCAGCAATGGATGTGAACCTTGAACTCTAGAATTCATTATCCTTTCACATTAACCCTCAGGCTAAGCCCGGCCTCATTAAATCATGAAATATTTTGCATGTAACTAATATATTATATATTAATTGCCTTGTTTAAAGAACTTCAGTTACAGATTGGAATTCACGGAATTGTATATTTCCTGAAACCACCTTAAATTTCTTGTGCCTTTAGTGTTTAAGAGAGATTGTTTAATTTGTTGTACAAACAAACGCGTATGTGTTTTCTTATAGCAAAGCCACATCGGACTATCTGTTGTGTCCACCGAGGGAAATAGAACACCTGATTTTAGCGTTGTAAATCTGAAGGCTTACCGCTGTCTCAGTGGGGAACTGTTGTATAAACATGCGTAGCTGACGTCACATTCTTTGTCAGGGAAATTATTGTTAACATGTACGCCATCAGTGTTTGTTTGTTTTTGAAATTCGCACAAAGCTACTCGAGGGCTATCTGTGCTAGCCGTCCCTAATTTAGTAGTGTAAGACTAGAGGGAAGGCAGCTAGTCATCACCACCTACCGCCAACTTTGGGCTACTCTTTTTACCAACAAATAGTGAGATTGACCGTCACATTATAACGCCACTCCGCTAGGTTACTAGCGAAGGCAGCTAGTCATCGCCGCCCACCGCAAACTCTTGGGCTACTCTTTTACCAACGAATAGTGGGATTGACCGAAACATTATAACGCCCCCCACGGCTGAAAGGGCGAATATGTTTCGTACGACTGAGATTCGAACCCGCGACCCTCGGATTGCGACTTGAGTGCCTTAACCATTTGGCTATGCCAGCTAAAGCAAAATGAAAACCAAAGATGGGTGCAAAGAGGCAGCGAATAGTACCCCTCTGTTGAAAGTCTGGCATGGCCATGTGGTTAGGGCGCTTGACTTGTAATCTGAGAGTTCCTGATTCGAATCACTGTCACATCAAACATGTTCGCCCTTTCAGTCATTGAGGCGTTATTGTTTGACGGTCAATCCTCCTATTCTTTGGCAAAAGTGCAGTCTGAGAGATGGCGGTAGGTGGCGATGACTAGCTGCCTTCACTCTAGCCTTACACTGCTAAATTCGGGACGGCTAGTGCAGGTAACCCTCGTGTAGCTCTACGCGAAACCCTAAAGCAAAACAAGGGTGTCTTTCATAATATTGAGAGCTTTTACTACGAGTATGAAGATTGAGAGAGTATAGAATTATATTTATAAAATAATTACGTCGCTCATCTCAAAGTGAATGCGCTACTCACGAACCTGGTTATTCCATAAGTTGAAGAGGACACAACTTCGAAACAATTTGAATTCAAACACAGCGGCATCACTAGAGAAAGCACATATTAGTTTAGAAGTAAGTTTCCAACAACATCAAAAGCCCAGAACATTCAAGTGAGACACACTAATTAACCTCATATAACTAGCACACAAAATGTCCTCATTGTTGTAAATTGTGTTTCAATTGTAACTCAGATTAAAGCTTTCGAATCATACAATTTTTTTTTGCGTTCATTTACCTCTTACAGATAAATATTTATTTAAAAAACGAATCCCCCTGTTTGTGTTCAGACTTTGGTGAAAAACAGTTCCCTTTTGCAAAATCATTTATCCATAAAAGAGCTGTTTTCAGTTCTAAACAACTCATACACCGGAATAATGCACGAAAATCTTGTTTATCATAGTTTTTATGGCGAGCACAATGATAAAAAGATAATAAAATTGAAGGACGGGAAGAGCAGTAATAATAAGACTGTTTGTTCTTTCAATCTAACCACTTTCGCTGTCTATGAAAGTGAAATTGTTCTGTCATTATCAAGCTTAGATAGATTCATTAGACTTTAACCGACAAAAGTTAAGTCGGTTTGTGTTTTCTTATAGCAAAGCCACAATAGGCTACCTGCTGTGTCCACCGAGGGTAATCGAACCCCTGATTTTAGTGTTGTAAATCTGAAGACTTACCACTGTGCCAGTGGGTCATAGTAATTGAAGAACATTTTTAGTTGTTTATGTTAAGTGAACGATTGTTCTGGATATCATGAACGTGTTGGAAAAAAATCATTCTTGCATTGCAAACAAACGCCAAAATAGTATGGCCGTAGGTTCGAATCTCGTCACAAAACCCTGTTTGATCTTTTATCCGTGGGAGAGTTATAATATGACAGTCAATTCCACTATTCATTGGTAAAAAAGTAGCTTACGTTGAGGTGGGTGGGTGGTTACTAGCTGCCTTCTTTCTAGTTTTACACTGTTAAATTAGAGATGGCTGGCGCAGATAGCCCTCGTATAGCTTTGTGCGAAATTTAAGAAAACAAACAGAATAAAAATAGCCAAACATCTCTTGTATCTAAGGGCATTCTTAGTCTTTCTGGAACCCCAAGCAGAATTCAGTGAATGGGGACACATAATGATAAGAAAACTCAGAAGTAGGCTTATGGGGTTTGGGGCAGATTCTTAGTCTGCCCAATAAGCAAGATCGTTTATGCTTGTCAAAAGCATTAGATGGAATAAGTGAAAAAATTCAACAAGTGATATCCGCCCAGAGATGTTTTGATCAAAAGTTTTATTTATATTTCATGAATGCCAAAGGGGCAGTAAAATTGCCTTTAACAGTGATTTATAAACATTAATTGTTATTTCCAAGCAATAACTCTTGCTTTTCTAAAACTCAAGCGAAACGCGCGATGTGATTAAAAATAACTAAACACTTTCAACCATGATATCTATGAACCTAAAATATTCGAAAGTTCTAGAAACATCACAATAAGACTCATAATATTTGTATCACATCAATCTTCACTGACGTCCCCAGTTGGCTCAGAGACAAATTTGACGGCTTATTGCGTTAAAAAACACACACACACAAATAGGTTTTTACACCAGCGGTTGGCAGAAGACAGATAGCTTATTATGTATTTTTTCGTGTACCAGTAAAGAAACAAGTAAATATTTACTACATTAATACAGAGTTCCAGTTAGAAGAGTCTATAAGTAAAATAAATTCGTTCTACCATCTTGAATGGCACATATGACATGGCTGGTTTATAACCCCAATTTCCAGTGGCACAAGCAACCGTATTGGAATGTTAACATATCCCCTGAATGAAATTCCAGTTAATCGCCAGCAGCTCGCTTATAACTGTGGTAAATTACTCAAGGACAAACCTTGAACGCAGAACCTTTTGTGTACGAATCCAAAGCTCTGACCAAGAGGTCATGCTGCCCCCAATATGAGTGCGTGTTAGAATTTAAAGAGCACTTATTTGTTACACCCCACAAAGCACAAGACTTTTAGTTGAATGTCAGAGCTCACCAATAAAGACTGGTTGCAATTTATAGTGTATTTGTTCCAACCAGATTTATGCTATTGACGTATTTGTTTTTGGTATAGAAAATAAGCCTACTGGGCAGAAACGCATGACAAAAAAAAGGTTTAAATGTTGTTTCTGAAATCCGTTATGGGGTCATCAAAAATGACAGTGGAGGAACATCTGTAGTCTGGTGTGATTTGTTTCACTGACATTTATACCTCTTAGCTGTGAGTCGAATAATGTTTTAATCTGTTTGTACGTCCTTATACTCCAATGAATGATAGGTGCAATATTACATCACAGATTTTTGTGATGCGACGTCAGTACCAGACCTCATTAGGATGTTGTTTTGGTTCGTTGTTAAGCGTAATGTTACGCAGTGGGATATCAGTGCTCTACCCCCCCCCAGATATCGAAACCAAATTTTTAGGGTTGTAAGACCAGAGACTCACTGTGCCATCAGAGGTTCAGACCATAGGTAGCAGTATACATAAAAAGAAAGAGGTTATAATTGAAACGTTATTACACAGTTTTTCTTTCCGGAAACCAGTGGAGGGCCGATAAAAACAGCTGTGTGATGAAGAATTACATCTCTCTTATTTTGAGGTAATATCACATCTGTTATACAATAGGGTGTCATCCTTTGACATTTTATACATTAGACATCATATTCAACTTAGTTTCCAATTCCCTCGTAGCGTTTACTAAAATTTCATATTATAACAATAATTAGGTACACTGTTTTAGGCTATCTTTTGAATATTTAAAGTTAAATGTTTGTATTGTTTGGAAAAATGACTTTTTTGAATTTCTTGGATATAGATTTAACATGACACTTTGAATTTTTCTGAGATCTTTTGGAAGAAATATCAAATGCAATTATGGCCCGGCATGGCCAATCGTGTTAAGGCGTGCGACTCGCAATTTGAGAGTCGCGGGTTCGCATCCTCGTCGCATGCTTGCCCTTTCAGCCGTGGGGGCGATATAATGTTACGGTCAATCCCACTATTCGTTGGTAAAAGAGTAGCCTAAGAATTGGCGGTGGGTGGTGATGACTAACTGCCTTCCCTCTAGTCTTATACTGCTAAATTTGGGACGCCTAGCGTAGACAGTCCTTAAGTAGCTTTGCGCGAAATTCAAAACAAACCATACTAGGTATGGGGTGTGATGACTGACTTCTTTCACTGCTAAATTAGGGATAGCTAGCGCCGATAGCCCTAGTGTAGCTTTGCGCAAATTCAAAAGAATCCAAATATTTGTAACTCTTTGTTGGTGTTCTATAACGGATAATAACATAGCCGAAACAACGAAATAAAAAGTAGAAGATATGTACTGTGGTCGGTAAGTATTCTCAGGGATAATTCTTGAGAGATAAACATTTTTGGTCTTTCGAACAAGTAAAGTCACCCTAAAGCCTTAAAATTGATTGAAGACTTGAAGGCCTGGAATGGCCAAGCGCGTAAGGCGTGCGACTCGTAATCTGAGGGTCGCGAGTTAGCGCCCGCGTCGCGCTAAACATGCTCGCCCTCCCAGCCGTAGGGGTGTATAATGTAACGGTCAATCCCACTAATCGTTGGTAAAAGAGTAGCCCAAGAGTTGGCGGTAGGTGGTGATGACTAGCTGCCTTCCATCTAGTCTCACATAGTAGTCTTACACTACTAAATTAGGGGCGTTTAGTACAGATAGGCCTTGAATAGCTTTGTGCGAAATTCAAAAAACAACAAGATTAAATGCAAACAACGAGTGAGGCCCCCTAGTGACACAGTGGTATGTTTGCGGATTTATGCTAGAAGAAACCAGGTGTCCCTAGTAGCACGGTGTCATGTCGGCGGACATATACCGCTAGAAACCGCTTTTTGATATCCGTGGTGAGAAGAGTTCATTTAGCCCTTTGTGTAGCTTTGAACTTAATTTCAAACAACGCCAACAAAGAGAAACTGGATTTCGATATTCGTGGTTGACAAGCACAGATATCCGACAACAACAACGAGTGGGTGAGTTGCTAAGTCAGTTAATCAACCAGGGGATTAAGCAGTGAGTCTTATGGTCTGTAAGTTTATCAGCTAGTCAGTTAGTGAGTGAGTGTTATCCATTAATTACTGAGAAAGCGAGTGTGTTAGTTATTCAGCTGAGTTTGTGCAGTAGATATGGGGGTAAATGTAATTAATTACAGTTTAGTTGTACTTGGAAGTTATGCCCATCAACGAATGTAACCACTAGAACTCGTACGTTACGGTTGAAGAAATAAATCGCTTTCGATATTATTAAGTGGACTGGAATTTTTCATTTTTTTAAAAACCAAATAATAAAACCAACTCGCGAACGATAGAAACCGTTATAAACACACCATCATCAACATCTTACATTCACAATAAGGATGTCCAATTTCACAAGGAATGCTGAAAACGAACTATGAAAAACAATAGCTTCCATTTATCCAACGTTATTTATACACGCAGATGCCAGAGTTACCGCAGGAAAACTTGGAACTGAAGAGGAAAAGGCGGATGATAAAGGAAAATTCGCCATTGATAATCCACACTTCCGAAGCGATGAACCTGATGGAACCACACTTGATGCAGCTGAAAAAGGTATGCTACGATGTTATTGTAAAGTTAGAAAAAAATTAATTAATTTCTCTCTTAAGGTTTAGGGGTTAAGATGAATACGATTAGTTTCGTAAGTATTTGTTTGAAAAATAAGTTTAATATCAGTGTTGATCGTTAAAACACAAAACAAAACAAAATTTGACTAGCAGATTATGACACATATTATGTTTTCAACGTGTAATTATGGCACATTGTATTTTCAACGTGTAATTTTGACAGATATTGTTTTTTCAACATGTAATTATGACACATGTATTTTCAACGTGTAATTATGACACATTGTATTTTCAACCTGTAATTTTGACACATTGTGTTTTCAACGTGTAATTATGACACATATTGTATTTTAAATGTGTAATTATGGCACATTGTATTTTCAACGTGTAATTTTGACACATTGTTTTTTCAACCTGTAATTTTGACACATTGTGTTTTTAACGTGTAATTTTGACACATTGTGTTTTCAACGTGTAATTTTGACATATTGTGTTTTCAACGTGTAATTATGACACATATTGTGTTTTCAACGTGTAAGTAATCCAGTAAAAACCTTGTTGTTTTGCGTTTCCTTTCTACTTATTTTTGCCCTCCCTCCAGTGCTTGCAGACTTACAACACTAGGAAATAGGTTTCGATACCCACATTGGGCACAGATATCCCATTGTGCAGCATTATGCTTAATTACAAACAATTTATTATAATTATTATCATATTTTAGAACTACGAAGAATTTAGACTTTAAAATTATTCAACGATTTATAAACATAATATTAAATAAACGTGCGCACGTGACGTAGACTATGAAGATTTGAATAGGTTTGGTTGGTTGGTTTTTTGGAATTTCGCACAAAGCTACTCGAGGGCTATCTGTGCTAGCCGTCCCTAATTTAGCAGTGTAAGACTAGAGGGAAGGCAGCTAGTCATCACCACCCACCGCCAACTCTTGGGCTACTCTTTTACCAACGAATAGTGGGATTGACCGTCATTTATACACCCCCACGGCTGGGAGGGCGAGCATGTTTAGCGCGACCCGGGCGCGAACCCGCGACCCTCGGATTACGAGCGCACGCCTTAACGCGCTCGGCCATGCCAGGCCATTGAATAGGTAACTTAAGGTTAACTAACAACAGCATATACAAGCTCACGTGAGGTGAGACCAACAGTACTATATAAAACGTACCTAGAACAGTAAGTATAATGGTGTTACGATCTTTTAAACGTGAACTTGTATATAACAGTATAATACATGTCTCTCTTCTTTACGCGAAAAATAAATTGGAAATATAATTCATAAAGTGAAAGCCGACTATATTAGTTTCACTGTACCCTCCGCTCTGGACTGCAGTTTTGTCTGTAAAAAACTCGTAAGCATAATTTGGATCAGAAAACCACGGAAATAAAAAAAGACTTCTAAACCAACTCTTATAATGGTGGGATGTATATAACATTGAAATGTTCAAGCCCTTTTAACTCACTGTTTGGTAACCTAACTCGAATTAAACATGTGAATAGTACTGTGGCGTGATGTCAGATTTATTATCTAATAATATACAGTAAACCAACTGTCTGATTATTATGATTATAGACGTTGCAGTAGTCGCAGTATTATTCATATGTCTAAATTGTTTTAGGTAACTAAATGGTAGGTTAAAAGGTCTTAGAAGCTCCATAAATATGTATATACCAATGTTCATTAGTCTGAAAACAATTCTTAAAGAAAGTCTGAGCTCTCATTAAATCTTTAATATTACAACTTTATGTGTACCCGTTTCTTAATATTTAATATTCTATATCAACACCAATGTTCAATAATATGGGAGTTTAAGATGTATAAACACAATAAAAGGATTTATCATAAGATATACGTTGTTTAAATTACATGTATCAATTAGGATACGCTCTCAAGATTGTCAGGATTTAATCAAGAAACAGTTGTTGCATTCCAAAAATGAATGATTATATAGATGCAGTTTGCATCTAGTCTATATCTGATGTCTGAAATAACAAAAATAACAACAGTATGTGTAACGTCGTCTTTTTCTTTCGATTTGTTCTTGTCCGCAAAACTGGCATATCTCGGTGACAAGGGTTAAATCACCAAATAAGAAGCAAAATAAATCGGTAGCAACAAGCTAGATATTCTTGAAATTCCTAAAAAAAAGAAATTAGAGTCTCTGTGAAGGGACATTACAAAACACGGAATAGAATGGAGATTCTTAAAAGGCCATTTTTTAAATTTCTATAAATATTATTTGAGTACAGAAGAGATAGTAATCCTAAAAATAAACGACATCATAACATCAAAATGTTTTTTATTTAACTTGAATCTTTGTATTATCAATTTTGGTTTGTGTTTTAATGAACGCTTCTGAAAAAGCGAAACGTTGAGTGTCTAATTAAACAAAGACAAGATTTTATTCTTAAGGGATCGTTTATTTTAGTATTTATAAGATCTTTTTTTTTAAATTAAGTTTCTTGATATCTCTTTCCCAGTTTTGGAATAGCATGCCCTAAGGAATAAAATTCTTTGAAACATTAATCTTCTTACTTTAACGGAGGAGTTTTGTAATAGAATCAATTTCTCCAGCTACACCTTTACATCTACACAACTTACACAAATACGTTTTTCTCTAAAAATGCATATTTTTCTCAGGAAAGTCTTGCTACGGTTGGTTATGTCTTAAACTTGAACTTGTAAACTATGTCATTTCCAGAGATAATTCTAATTATGTGAATATCCCAATACCCAATTTAATCAGTCATGTTCATCTGGATACCTGAATTTTTTTCTCGATTATTATCCAGTTGTTCTTAACGTCTAAATTAAAACATCATCAGGTGTAGTTTGTACTGCATATCTTTATTGATATTAATGGTGTCATGGCCCGACATGGCCACGTAGTTAAGTCGCGAGTTCAAATCTCCATGACACCACACGTGCTCGCCCTTTCAGCCGTGGGTGCGTTGTGATGTGACGGTCAATTCTACTATGAGTTGGTAAAAGAGTAGCTCAAGAATTGGCAGTAGGTGGTGATGACTAGGTATCTTCCCTGTAGTCTTACACGGCTAAATTAGGGACGGCTAGCGCAGATAACCCTCGCGTAGCTTTGTGCGAAATTCATTAACAAACAAACAATTTATGGTATCGGCGTTATGACAAATTGCCAATATAGAATCACAAGTTTTTGAAATTTGTTAATTGTATCTCAGTTATTCATGATGACGCTTGAAGTAAAAAACGTGTTCTAAAGACAGTTGGTATGGGCACTAAAACTTAAAATAAACTACAGAACAACGTCTTGATCTGGATATGACCTGAGAAGTTCGAAACTTTATTCTATATTCTACTCTAATTAGTTTTAATACCCATACAAGCTGTCTTTAGAATACATTTTGTGTCGTGGTTAACTTTTCACAAAGATGAGAACATACTTTCATCGGAACATGTAGATTAAAGAATTCACACCTCCTAATAAATCATTTTATACTTTTTAAAGTTGTAATGAATTTGTACAAGAATCATTCAACAACATTTAACACCTAAAATATTTATGTTTACGTGGTAAAACCTGTATAATGCTGAATCAAACCTGTTATGAATTTCAGGTCTTCCTATTTTATGTGTATTTATGTAACTCAATCACTCAGTCAGATTTAAGGTCAAAACAACAAAACTGCACTACACTAATAAAAGATCAATAAACTAAAGCCAGAATACAAACTCTAATGTCCTTAGTTTAATTGTAGTAATCTAAATCCAGATCTTGGTTTTGTTATTTTGTTCGTGTTAGTACGCGACCTTTTAATTCGACTGGTATAACAACTTCGAACGATTGCAGAGATCTGCTTATACTAACCTGATTTTATTTATTTTTTAATAATTATGCTTCAATACGAACGACTAACTACCGTCGCACAATTCCACAAATGGTTGCAATCATCGAATAGTTAATTTTAGGTGTGGGTTGAAAGGGGCCTTAGCGCTCATATCTGATTTTATTTTTTTTCCCCTTTCATATGTGAAGCTCACACATTAAGTTGTTTAAGTTATCTGCAAGGTAACATTTTCACTGAGTTATGTCATTCGTACACAGATTTATAGGTCCGGCATGGCCAGGTGAGTTAAGGCTTATGACTTGTAATCTAAGGGTCGCGGGTTTGCATCTCCGTCGCACCAAACATACTCGCCCTTCCAGCCATCGGTACGTTATAAAGCTACGGTCAATCCCATTATTCGTTTGTAAAAAAGTAGCCCAAGAGTTGACAGTGGGCGGTGATGACTATCTGCCTTCCCTCTAGTCTTACACTGGTAAATTAAGAACGGCTAGCGCAAATAGCCCTCGAGTAGCTTTGCGTGAAATTCAAAACAAACAAACAAACACAGTTTTATGTGTAGTGGTCTCATTTATCTGTTTTTGAATTTCGCGCAAAGCCACTCGAGAGCTATTTACGCCAGTCATCCCTAATTTACTATTGACTGTCACATTGTAAAACCTCGTGACTGAAAAACGATCACGTTTGGTAACGGGGGTAGCGATCAGTTTCTGGTTACACCCTAAAATAGACAGAATTCAGTAAACGGCCACTAAGAACGTTTTGAATTGTGTTTTGAGCAGTGTTACTAATATGATAATTAAACGTTTAGCTAAATCGTGGCTCTTTACATTTTCTGTATGTGCATGTCTGTACTAGTAAGTTTTAATCTAATTGGTAGTTGAGAACTACATTACTGAGGAACATCGAGCATAGATACAAAGAACATTATTGGCATCATGAGATTCTGAAGATTTTTTTTTCGAAGGAATGATGTTGGATAACGTGTTAAAAGGTTTGCTTCACAAATAAAGAAAATAACAAAGAGAGAGAGCCTTCCTAATTTTGAAAGTTTTTCACATGTTTCTAATCGAACATATTTGTTATTTTATCAAATTTTAATTTATAAAATACACAGATATATGTCTGTCTATTTTTTTTCGTGTGTATTGACGTCATCTCTAAACCGGGCCAGTAACCTTGACACTAAGACTGAACATTAAATAAATTGCTGCACGTTATTAACACAAAGGTGGTTTTGCAACATCGTGCTCACAAGACAAAAACAAAACGTGAACATTTGCATTCTGAGACGTCTCTTTGATTGCACGAACAGAGTGTATAAAATTACCATGACACCAGATGAAAAAGAGAAATGGAAGGTTGCGTGAATTTCAAGGCATAAAAACAATTAGAACTTAGTATTTACAATGATTAGGTTCATAGTCCTGGTAACTTAATTTTTTTGCTAGAACTGTAAATAAACAATGAAAATGTATATAGATTTTAACTTCTGGCCACTTTAGACCTCATACTTTGGTGTGAAAATAACCTCCACTAAGCATAAATTGCAGAAAATATTGGAAGATGTCGTTTTTGGTTTGGTTTATTTTGAATTTGGTGCAAAGCTACACGAGGGCTATCTGCTCTAGCCGCCCCGAATTTAACAGTGTAAGATTAGAGGAAAGACAGCTAGTCATCACCACACACCACCAACTCTTGGGTTACTATTTTACCAACGAATAGTGGGATTGAGCGTCACATTATAACGCCCCTACGGCTGAAAGGGCGAGCATGTTGGATGTGACGGGGATTCAAACCCGCGACCCTCGGATTACGAGTCGAATGCCTTAACCAGCGGTCCATGCCGGCCCGTCGTGTTTGAGTATGGTCTTTTTTTCTTTAAGTATGTTCACGACGTGACATGGGATTATGGTAGTGAGTTTTACGTATGTTTCACCCTAAAAATGCTGCATCAAATTGAGATAAGATCATTTGACTGGCCAAAGATAATGACCAAAGTGACTTCTTGAAACCTGTAAGTAATAAACCTAGGATGGTAGATTGTTGCGTTATCGTGTTTGTATTGTCGAAATTGTGAAGGAAGACATAATAGAAAACAAATTCAGTATACTCTTGTTACAATTTTTTTTACAAAGAAATAATCAAATAATCCAGCTGATGCTACTATGTGCTTCCCACACTATTACACTACCACAAGCAGTTTTCACTAACAGAACAACAGAAGGATAAGACGTCTCAGGTAATTTTTGCTTTTATATTCAATTTGAGAACAAGTTGCTTTCTTTCAATTAAACTGTGCTTTGTGTCTGAGATAAACGATTCATAGACTGGTTGGTTGTTGGGTGCCTCATAAGTGTTTTGTAAGGCTCTTTACATGACTTGTTCCAACTTACAAAACTGTTTTTCAAAACCTCTATCTTTCAGCAAAGGGTGTCAGTCTCAGCTTTTCGATTGTCGCTGAATATATACTGATTTCAGATAACTTTATTTTGCGAATTTGTATCTCTGAAATACTTGTATTAAGTCAATTTAAATTAAATCTCTTACTCTTGCAGCATATGTATGATATGTTTTCGCAGCATATGTATGATATGTTTTCGAACTCGCAACTAAAAATAGAACAATATTAACTCATATACATACTAATATTTTACCATGAAGTTTCGTCCCAACAAATTATGTTTTGTTCTGTGTGTGTGTCTTCTGTTTGACTCTTTCTTATATGATTCGTATAAGCATTTAAAAAGTATTTAACACCATTAAATTAAATCTTATCTGCACATTAACCCCTATTAACATGTTGGTTATGTTTTTAGATGTGCTAATCTTTCGATGAATATTTTGTGATAAATTGACTGTGTTAAACTCACAGCTGAAATAGATATACAAATATAAATACACAAAAAATTAAATGAGTTGCAATCAGTGGTTATTGTGTAAACAATTACGTCTGCCATTCCCTTTGTTCGTGAGGTGTGTTTAAATCTAGCTATATGTATTTTAAGTGCAATAAAAGTGGCAAAGAGTGATCAAATCACGTGGCTAACACGTAAGTATGTATTTCTTTTTATGACAACACGTATGATTGATTATGAACACTTAATGTCGTGGGTCTGAGACTTAAAATTATTCTTATTAATATATTGATTCTTATTTTAAACAAATTTGAAATCTTTATGAATTAGATGTGGAAAACAGCTATTCTTGACCTAAACTCTAAAGCAACACTAAAGCTTTATCTATTTTTGTGCGTAATGAAAATCTTCGAAGCTTGAAACAACTATAATATATGTATTCAAGAAAAAAACAAACAAACAACGAATCATTCTAATTAAACTGGGAAAATATGTTGTGTTTGAAACTGACAAAGTCTCACAAACCAAACGTGTACAAACCTGTAACCATTAAAATCGGTGGCTGTCAAGTGAGAAAAATGCACAAAAGAAGCTGAAATCACAGCAGTTCCATCCAACCTCACACCCAGTGCAGCTTGAATGGACTTTTGTACCTTTGGTGTCTTAAACATGAACTTGAAATTTCCTGTTTACATATAGAGTAGAGCCAAAGAAAAGTTTTTCAAAGTAAGTGCTTCAGAATTTACCTTGCTATTTTTCCCAAGTTGCTGTGTTGGACAATAGTGCTATTCATTCAGAATGGGCCAAATTGATGGCGGAGGAAGCAGTTTCAGAACAGCAAAGGACCTGAAATATTGTTTTAAAGAGCAGTCAACCCTAACACAAGATCTGTTAACAGCATGTTTTTGTTAACTTTATTAAAATCCAGATGATTTATAGCAGCGATTCTCAATCTTTTCGACACCAGGGACCGTCTCACTATTTTCTAAACAGTCACCGACCACTCAGATGTTAAGTATAACGAAGAACTATTACGATTTATATTATAATATTCTGTTAATTTTGTTTGTTTTTGTGAAATCCCACAGATCGGCGGCAATGAGTGAGAAGCCTGATATATAGATATCGGTGCCCCGCGTGAGAAATACAAATAATTTATTATCTCTATGGCGTTTTAATGAGCGGATAAGAGAACACTCTCACGACAGAAACAAGGATATTTTCAGCATAGCCTAACATGCATGGAATAATTGTGCTTACAATAAAACAGCAGGTCGATTCTTTCTCATCGGTTCATCAATTATTAGCAACGAAACAAGGAAAGTTTGGTGATTAAAAACACTTCAAATACAATTATATTTTTCTAGAAAATGTACTGTTAAGAGAAATAAGTAAGACAACAGATATGTTTTTGCAAGGCCCACGTTTTTAAAGTCAATGTTTTTAAAAAAGTTTTTACGACTTAGAAACATCTGTGTTTCATCGTCTAAAATGAGTGAGCATGTTAGATAAAATATCATTACAATAGGATTTTTCAATTATTTCTTTAGTGGGGCATGCATTTAGTACTGTAACAAAGTTTTGAATTGTTAGTTAGGGTTAATATTTATTTCTGCATGCCTTAATTGCACTATCATGTACGTTTTTTCTATTTTCCCAATTTTTTTGTTTTTTTTTCACTGGGTTAAAAGTAGAGAACTTCGTAATTAAGCTTTAGCGGCCTAAGGTGCCCCTCCCCTCCAGTATGTCTTCGGATTTGCAACCCTAAAATCAAGGGTTCGATTCCCATCATTGGGCTCTGCAGTTAGCTTGATGTGGTTTTGATATAAGAAAACACACGCAAATACACTTCTCAGATTGTGTTGCTTCTCTCCTTCACGCATTAAACAACGTGTTTAATTGGGCTAAATATAAATACCTCAGGCACGCTAAACGAGCGCGCTGCAATTTTAAGCATACGACATTTCTGTGTTAATTCAACGTTTTCAGTAGGCACTGAACCCAACACCCTTTTGCGTGCTAAACTTACTGATAGTAAAGCACTTTTTACAACAACTCGAACCGCCTGGATACCACATTTCTAGTGAACCGTGGACCGATTATTAAAAAAAAATCAGAAAAAAATGGATTTCGTAGCAAATTTGTTTGGGAAATCTTTAATTTTGATCATAGTGACTTTCACGTATGCTGATTTATAAAATTAAATGTTCCCACCGGTATAGATTCCCAGAGTAAGGAACGTCAGGCAGTTAAACGTTCTTGAAAACTGTATTTGGATTATTTTGTGGAAAACTCTTTATTTAAGAGAAGGTTTCGTTAGATTTAGAAGAAACATTTCTGTCCAACAGTGGCCGTAGAATTAAAATATATCAATGCATTAAGGTTGTCCAGAAAGTTTATATCGAAGATTTACTTGAAGTCGAAACTACAGTTAATTTCATAACTACGTTTACCACAAAACAGAGTATTTAAATCCAACTGATGAAAATTGTAGCACTAATACGATGGAAAGACGGAGTTTAAAGAATAGCAATTTTAAGGATAAATTTGCTAAAACTGAAAGTGAGTAATGTACTTGTCAATCAGAGTCATAGGAGAAATTCTCATACCAGCATTAATACATATATTTATACATACGTATCGAAATAATTACCTGAACTATTATCAGAAATACAATTTTTATCATTAGGCAAACGGTAAAATCTTCTTATACTCTACTGATTTTAAAATGCATATATTGTGGTACTTGGCTTTTCTGCCTTACAATAATTGTCTGAATACAATCGGGTGATTGCGCTACAGACTGTTGTTTTCTTCTCTATTTATTGTAGAACGGGGCCGTTCTAATCTCTTAGTTATTTTGATTTTTACTGGATCCTTTCTGAATTATATTTGTACTGTTGGCTCATACATTTTCCACCACCCAATAACGCAGTAGCATGTCTGTGAACTTACAACGCTACAAATCAAGTTTATGCGTAATTACAAACAAACAAATAATCGTACCTTTTCCAGGCATTGCCACTTAGTAAGAATCATTGCAATAAATACAAAATGCACAATTCTCCTCGGTGGATTCAGCAGATAGCCCGATGTGGCTTTGCTCTAAGAAAACACACCAAAAACACACTATATAAGTTGTGCGTATTTGTTTTTGCATTCTATGACATCATGTTATGTTGCTTAATTTTTAACACTTAATAAATGCAAGCTCATTTTCTGCAAATTTTAACAGGTAAAGCAGTTGTATCTTGTGATCGTCCCACACTTCCTGGTGAACTTAACTCTAAGGTGAGACATTTCTTACTACTTCATTGTGAAAGATAAATATGTAAACAATATAGTATAGTCACGTAACTAAACAAAAAATAGCATTCTGTCTTATTTTCGTAATTTGAAGCTTAAATGTCTTTTTCTGTACTTTAAGCAAAAACAATATAAATTATTATGCTTAATAATATGAGGTAAATATTAAATATAAGTTTAAAATTATATTATTAAAACTGTTCCATATGTGTCTTTATAATACAAAATAAACCATTTAAGGCAGAGCCTAAACAAAACATTATGGAAATTTTCTGATCAAAGCACCCGATTTTGTGAAAAGAACACCGTTAAAAATAGGCTGTTTTGAATTTAGAAATAACACGTTTCAAACCTATAACTTTTGTGTAATAACATTAGTAAATAGTAAGATTGCGTTTGCTTTAGGACTAGCCGATAACACGTATAGGTTTCGTACGAATAAATAAAATATCTTTATGGTTTATCGACGATACGAAGTAAAAAATACTCGAAACAATGCTATCACGTTTGCAACCTGTTTTAATGTTTTTGTATTTTGTGATTATATAGTTCTCTTAACTAAGTTTTTCTTTATTTATTATTTGTACCTGTTTACAGTCCAGCTTTTTAAAACTAAATAATGTATGAATACATTCGTCCCAAAACAATATAAGGGTGGGCCGTAAGTCTCTACTCATCCATATGTTATCATGTTATATTCAATTACGCATGCATTATAATTTTTTCTTTTTTTTCAGAGAAATATGGTCCATTTATGCTTGAAAATGTCTCACAGAACATGGCGTCGCATAATATTATGCAGAGAGAATGAGGGACAGCACACAGATACACTGGATACATAAGATATATGGATGGGTAGGGACTTACGGGCCACCCTGTAGTGTAATAAAGAATCGACATACAGAAGTGATTCAGACAACAATAATTTATTTTCTTATTATACAATAATCAAATGTTTTCTCAATGCAGGAAACTTAAATTAGTGTTTGATAGCTGTGATGCACGTTAATAGCGCGTAACATTGTACGTGTTTATAAAATTAAACCAGTTACTAGATGAAGTAATGTTTGTTTCACCACCAGGTGGCCCCAGCACATACCAAACACAAGAAGAGCCGACTACCACTCACCAATCCATTTACATCAGTATTCTATCTGAATAAAAAACAAAGAACAATGGATGACACAGACTTGGCTATAGTGAGTATTTAGTGCTTATTTGAATATGAAACTTACATAATATTTTAAATCTTTAAAAGGACCATGATGCTGTCTACAGATGTGAAGGCATTACGTCATATACTTTAACCAGTTTCGAAAGTCGTGAACGAAAAACTACTCTTTTGCAGATTTTGTAGAATTCATTAAATGTTCTACACTTCACTTTCCACTCTTGAATTTTTTTATATTTGTTTAAATTTTTAGACATATTTGATTATACCACTGGTAAAAATCATGATCTGCTTTGTAGACGTGTATAAGTTGGTTCAAAAATACTTACAGCGCTATCTGAAATGTAAAGGCCTCTGACCTAGAAACATCTCTTTAGATGCTGTGTGTCGTTTTAGATGCTATCTTAAACGTAAGGGCTTCTGACTTAACCAATATACAGGGTGTTCGGGAAGTCACTGTGCAGTTTTGTCTGTTAATAAATATATAAGTGCACAGTGACTTTCCAAACACCCTGTATAAGGAACGATCTAAAGCATAGGGCCTTTGACCTTGTCCTTGTGTTTTGTAAAGGATCATTTGGGTTGAAAGTACCAACGCTGAAAGATGTATTTGAAATTATTTATTTACGTTTCAGATACACGGCCTAACATGTTCAGGTGGTTAAGGCATTCGACTCGTAATCCGAGGATCGCTGGTTCGAATCCTTGTCACACCAAAGATGCTCACCCTTTCATCCGTAGGGGCGTTATTATGTTACAGTCAATCCCACTGTTTGTTGATAAAAGGGTAGCGCAAGAGTTGGCGGTGGGTAGGGTCGACTAGCTGTCCTCCCTCTGGTCTTACACTGCTAAATAAGGGACGGCTAGTGCAGATAGCCCTCGAGTAGTTTCGCGCGAAATTCAAACCAAACGTTCCGCATAATTATCCAAGCTCCAGTGATATATATGGTATTTTATAACTGTTCGAGTTTAAGAGTAGTAAACGAGCTTTTTAAGGGTCGAAACAAAAAACTTTAACATTTTATTTTTATCCTTATAAATTAATGAGGAAAACATCATTATAAGTTAAAAACTGTCTCTGCTGCTTATAGACTTCATTCAGGAATTTTACAAAAAAACTTTGATCTGAATGAAACGTCTGGCAAAGGCCTTTTGTGGTTTGAAACTGTTAATATTTAAAAAAAAATATTCATGTAACACAAAACTACGATTCTTACTCATTGATAAAAGAAATTTGTCTGTTTACAGTTGAGAAGTTACAACAGCGTTAACAATACGTTTGTAGTTTGAAAGCGCTTTACACTAAGATATTATAGAATGGTCATAGTTAAAACAAAACTACTTCATCTAGAATGTTTGTTTGTTAAAGTCACATAAGTTTAACCTATAGCTGTTCAGATAGAAAAGTCAACTAGGGTATATAACTCATTCAATGAATCGCATTGAAGCGCAGAAAAGCTTCTTAAGGGTATCTCAAATCAAACAATACAGTTCAGGCATTTTAAATACAGTAATTAATTTTTAATGAAACCGAAAAAGAAATCGAGAAAAAAAAAAGAAGTTATGATTTAGCACACAAAATATAAATAAAGTATGAAAAGAAGACGAAAGGCGAAAGACATTCGAAACGTCGTCCTCTACACTTGTGTCGCCACAACAGGCAGTTGTCGTCCATTCTACAAAGTTTCATCATTAATACTCTGCCAAAACAATCTATCAAAGAACAAAATAATTAGTAGTTTAATTAAAGTTACCAGCAATCTTTTGAAAATCAGTAATCTTTAGATGTTATCCTGATTATGCTGGCTGAGAATTGTTAATAAAAACTTCTTGGCCTTAAATTAATGATTAAAATTACATGGGTTATATACTGTTAAACGCAGCATAACTGAATAAGGTAATGTGTTTTGAAAGGATATCAGATGTCTTTGAAAACCTTTTGTTTCCTTTTATATTTTTAGTAATATTCTTCATGCGAGACGCTGTCAATTGTTTTTTTTTTCTCAAGTAACTAATGTGAATAAAAACGTGAGGTGACGACAGTAATTTTCTAACAGCTGTTCGACAACAGATAGTTTTAATTTATAGGTTTATCTGGAAGTGAATTAGCTTTTAAAAATAGTGACGTCAGTAAATAAAAAAGTTTTTTAAACGAATTCAACAGAATTATTTACAATCTGAACAGTTGAACGTGCATTATATTAAAACAAAACGTGGTTTCATCACGAATAGAAACTTACCCTATTAATTAATGTGCACATTTCTAGATTGCTTGTCCCCCGCTAGTACAGCGGTATGTCTCCGGATTTACAACGCTTAAATCAGGGATTCGATTCCCCTCGGTGGGCTGAGCAGATAGCCCTTTGTCGCTTTGCTATACGGAAAACACACACTCTCGACTGCTTTGACTAAATTTACGTTTTAGTTTCAATGCACATCAGTCATAATAATGCTATATATTAACGATCGGTTATTATTGGTCACTTTTATAAAAGCCAGACACTAAAGACTTTTTTGATTGGATTACATTTTTCACGTGTTTTGGTATGGAAAGAATATAAGAATGCTGCATGGATCTATCTAAAGCGTCCGAAATTTATCAACCCTTTCCGTTTTTAAACGTGTCAATTCCCACAATATTATTGTGAATTTAACCACCCAACTAGCAGCTCCATTGTAAATTATTCGGTTAATGGAAGATCGCGTGAGTGGAAGTAGAATACGTTATAATTTATCTGTCATATCTTATATCGAGGAACCCTTTCTTCTGGTATCAGGGTTTATCAAGTCGGCTGGGATATAACAAACATAGGAGCTTTCTAGGTTTGTTTTGAATTTCGCACAAAACTACACGAGGGCTATCTGCGCTAGCTGTCCATAATTTAGCAGTGTAAGAATAGAAGGAAGGCAGCTAATTATTACCACCCATCGCCAACTCTTGGGCTACTTTTTTACAAACGAATAGTGGGATTGATCGTCACATTATAACGCCTCAATGACTGAAAGGGCGAGCATGTTTGGTGTGACGGTGATTCGAACCTGCGATCCTCCGATTACAAGTCGAGTGCCTTAATCACCTGGACAAGTTGTCTTGGTGTTACGTCTTTCACAAATGTTTTCTAACATCAGCTATTATGGTCTGTTATTAAGTAATTTATTTGTAAGTATTATCATTTTTAAGCCACTTAAAAATAGGTTCTTCTATGGTACAGTTTAGTAACACAATTTATTTTATTTTAAACACAGATTATTCATTTATTCTAATACCAGTCTCATTTTTCCAAAGGAGAGTTAAATAAGCACAGAGTCAACGGCAGAATATTACATTAGTAACTTTAAGAACTAAAGAATCAAAGCAAGGGGTAGTTTTTTTATCTTTATAAGTTATTTTATATATCTCGTGTTTTATTTTATTTTCTCTGTAGAGCCTGAAGCTATTTCTGCAGGTTTCGCAAAGTTGTATAGTTTTGTCCTAACTTAATTTGTCTATTGAATGTTAATTTATCATATATCATGGAGAAACTCAATCAAAACTGTAAAATTATTGTATCAGTTTCCTTCTTGTTTTTAATGAGAATTTTCACGTGTTCCTTTAATCGGACTTATATCTCCATGACTTGAGTACAAATTCTCTATGGTACAATTAAGTATAACTTCTTTTTCTCGCCATATGCTCAGTGTTTTGAGTTTCCCCGGATGTGCCCAGAATGAATATTCGTAAGTTGCAATGGGTTTTGAGGTGATTTTCACTTCACTTACTGAATTCACTAACATTAAAGTAATTACATGATTTCCAGGAGCCGGAGAGAGTGATGGTGCCGTTGCGGGGTCATGATTTCTCCGGTCTGGGCTTCAACATCTTCGGAAATATGAGGGACGGCATCTTTGTAAAGGATGTGTTACATCGTGGTCCCGCCAGTGAATCGGGAAGAATAAAAGCAGGTAAAGATTTTACACAATTGCATGTTCATTCAAACGCAACAACGCAATTCATCAACGCATTTATTTCTTTAAGTGTTGACATTCTAGAACAAAAGTACTGTTGTTACCAAGCTAGTTTGTTTTTGTATTTCGCTCAAAGTTATTCGAGAGCCATCTGCGCTAGCCGTCACTAATTTAGCAGTATGAGGATAGAGAGAAGAGAGCTAGTCATTACCACCCACAGCCAACTCTTGGGCTACTCTTTTACCAACAAATAGTGGGATTGACCGTAACATTATAACGCCCCCACGTCTGAAAGGGCAGACATGCTTGGTGCGACCGGGATTCGAACCCGCGACTTCCAGACTACGAGTCGAACGTCCTAACACACTTGGCCATGACGGGCCTTGTTACCAGGAATATAAAACATTTATTTGTTCGTGTATAGATAGGAGTTCATTCCAAAAAAAGAAAATCATACAGTTATTTGTCATACAGTAATGGAGTTGTTTGGGACAAAGTGCCTACCTTTTTATTTGCTTAAAATTCTCAGTTCATTATTATTTATGTATAGGTTATTTCAGTACAAAACTATTTATAAAAAATTCTACGCTAAATAAACTAAATTATCTCTAGTTATCCGAAAATAACATTATCAGCGGATCTGATGGCTTTAGTTCTCGCCTAATGAAGGCATTTCAGTAACTGGGTTGTCATTTCAGTGACGGTATAATGGTTTCTATTATAATTATTGTTTTACCATTTCATTAGTAGGTGGGTGGGAACAAGAGAGGTTCTGAGATACCCTTCTTCTGGAATATTTACAATTACAAAGTCAGTTTTGGCCTGTTTTGATACAGTGGAAGTCAATATATGATGAAAGTTAGAGATAAATGTGAAAATAATAATATTAATAACCAACTAAAGTGGCAGTTTTTAGCTTTTCATTTTGTCTTTTTGATCCTTTTCCACAATATATCAAGTTAATTTTGGAGATTTTATGTGTTTAGGATGAGCCATTATTTTGAACAAAAAATTCGACTAAAATCTGACAAAATTGTAAACCAACCGAAATGTATACGGAGGGGGGGGGGAGACAAAGTCTCGTTATGGTGAGAATTTCTCATAATTTAAAAATGTGAATTGCGATATCGTACAAAGCATTACGATTGTACAATACAATAGAGTTCCATAAGTCTTTATTAATACACTTTAGCAACGTTAAAGAAATAGAAGGGACTTAAGTGAGAATGTATTTCCTCTGCGGGCTTTTACGACTGTAAACCAGAGTTCGATACCCTTTTGTGCTTAAACACAAACATACAGTATTTCCATACAGTAACAGGAACCACTACTCAAAATAGTGTAACTCACCAACACATCTTTGTACTTATACACACATTTTGTCGTTGGATAACGTGTGTGAAATATTAGTAGAATTCTATTTTTTTCATCTGTGTTATCAGATATTAGATGTTTCCTACCTTTCTGAACACAAACATATACATACGTATATGTATATGGAGAGAGTGACATTGCAAAACCTTTTGTTCCATTGTTCATTATCCTTGGATCGACAGCTTTATTTCTTTAAAACTTAGGATCCAAAACACATCTTTTTTTTCTTTTTTATTCACTTACAATTGTTTTTTATTCATCTGTTGAAAGCATAAAAGTAACAAACGAAAATGCAGATGCTTGAAAGTGAAGTGCATGTCTTGAATACTCGAAACAAACGAGTGGAGTTTTATGGAAAGTCAAAACATATTATTTTTATGTTCATGTTGATCTTCTCTTACGTCAACAAGCTGGGTATTTTGTTTGGAACAGATAAAGCCTGATATAAATTGAATTTCCTGGTCAGTTGTGTTGCACTATGCTATCAATAAGATGTAACATTATTAATGATACATTAATTGTTGGCTCAGATCATCGTACAATAACTTTTTCATTGTTTAGCAAAGAAAATACCTGTGGAACGTTGGTTATGGCTTACACTTGTTCATGTATTTCCAAGATCGCGTTTTAGTCACGTATCAGTCAAAACGCCATTTTTACACAAATATACGCAACTATCAGTTTCGATTAATAAATTATGCTATTATGTTATGTTTTAGTAATTTAAAGACATAACCTGGCACGTGACGTGAATCTTTTAAAAGTTTCTAGATTTCTTTTTTTTACAGTATTTTATCACTAGAGTTAGAAACGTTTTAGTCACTCAAAAGAAATAGTTTTAAGTAGTCGAATTATTGAATTAAATCCTGGCTTAAGTTTTTGTTTTGTTTTTAGGTGATCGTATCCTCAGCGTTAACGTCTCTTTTTCGAACATGGTATACGAGGACGCACTAACAATTTTAAGCTATGCTTCTCCATATGATGTTCAGCTTGAACTGGAAAAAGTCTCTGAAAGCAGTCAAGGTATGTCATCGCCCTCTGAGAGCAAACGTCTAGGTTCTTCTAGTTTCAGTGGCGGAGGTCAACGACTTTTCCATCCTTTGTATAGAAGTCAGTCTATAGATGACTTAACACAAATTGGTAAAGATGTCATTCCTTCTCACGCAATATCGCCTAAACGGTCAAAAAGTATTGGACTTGCAGCCCAAAGGTTGAGGTCACATATGGATTGTAAAAATGGGGAGACAATTTCAGAAAGCGTTGAAAGACCATCGACAAAGATAACAGGCTCACTGAATGAGCGCATGTTGGCTTCTGCTATGGGAGAGGACGAAATTTCCAAGAAAATGTCGACACGATCGTACCAAGAAAGGAAAACAGAAGATATGTCTTTCCAAATGGAGAATAATGGAAAGGATAACATTTCTGATCTTAAGTCTCGTTTTCCAAAACCAGTTGAAAAAGAGGAAACTGAAAACATTATAACTTCTGCCAATATTCCTAAAGCAGAGCAATCTACCGATGTTCACGCTTTGTTAGTAGAAAATGTTAAAACAGAAGAGAAGGTTTTTATATGTCAAGTGGAAAATCAAAACAGAGATAAAGAGCTCCTTAAAGAGACGGAAGTAGAATCATCAAGTGATATGTCAGAAGAGAAGACTCTCTCTCTCCCTCGAAAAACTGCTACCCCAGGAAAAAGAAAGGCCCCAGCTCCACCAAAACCACCTCATGGCGTAGCGATGGAAACAAAAGCTCTGGTGCATTGTTTTGAAGAAGAAAATAGCACGAGAAATATTCCAGAAGATAATAATTTGTTGTTTTCAACAAAAAAATTTGAGAACGGAAAAAATCCTATTGAAGAATCAAACCTGGTAACAAATGGTACAGCTAGTTCCGTCGAAATAGTTAGTTTAAAAAACCTTGTCTTGCCTAAAATAAAGAATCATAATCAAAATGGTGACTCTGACATTTTTAGAGAGTTTACGAAAACTGATGACAGAGAAGAAAAAGTTCGAAGAAGGTCTTCTTCTTTGGGCGATATTAATAAACTTGAAGAAGTCGTGAGCCAGTCTCCAACTTTGTTAGAGAGAGCTATGTCTTTAGACTTTCAGAAACAACTTCTTCCAGAAGAGAACTTAGAAGAACAGAACAAGATTTTAAGGCCTTCAAATTTTGATCCAACAGAAAACGAAGACGTTTTTCTCTCAATTCAAGAAGTTAGAAAACTTGTAGAGAATACAGAGGTTCCAACTCGTGAGATCGAAACTATACAACTAAAGAAACCAGATATCACGCAGACTCCACATGTAAGCAATAGCAACGACGACGTGTTAGCTACAGACGATACGGTAATGATGCACAGCGTAAAACCTGATATAACTTTAAGTTTAGATTCCATATCTAACGCATCTACAATAAGTAAATCAAGTTCCATATCTAGTGTATCGAGTCACAGTGACTATGAAAAAGAAGAAAATATTTCCACCCCAGCTAGAAGAATAATCAAAGTAGATGCCATTCATTTGACATCAGATCTTTCTTTCGATGACAAAACCTCGAAACAAGATTACGTTTTCCCTCGGACAGACAGTAGTCCAGATTTTTCGTTTAAAAATCCCAAGGTCGTGAACACTAGTACTGTTCATTCCGGAAGGAAGGAGAACTCCGCTTTCACTGTAGATATACCCATTATACCACCGGTCATTCGTCATCAAGAAAAAAACGAAACACATTTCGCTTCTTCTCCCCCAACTCTGTCTCCCGTACCCAGACTTGAAAACAAAGAAGTTATCGAAATCAGCAAACACGAGCTAGATGGGGTCGTGATTTCCCGCAATGATAATTTGCTTAAGCAGGCAAACACATCAAGCACCTACACAAATCTGAGTACAGAAGCAACTACTAAATATCCTACCGAAAGCAATGATTTCGAGTCTTGGAGCTTTGAAGATGGAAGTGAAAATAAAAAGTACACCGATACCAATTATGACAACTGTAGTGAAACATCTTCGAGCTTATTCAAAACAGCTGTGGAAATTCCATTCACTAGCTCTGGAAATGTTATCGAATATTCCAGAAAAGGATTTACTCCAGAGATTTCTGGTTACACAGTCCGAAGTGCTGAAGGAGATGTAACCAAAACAGTCATCATCACCACCAATGAAAACTCAAATATCAATTATACTGGTAGCAGTCACGGTTCAGGTTCTCCACCGCCACGGCTGGAACTTCCTTACTAAACATATTTCTGTGGGTTTACGAGACAGTGCACATTACAGTTGTGCCAAGTATCTTAAAGCTAAGTTGAGAAAACAGCTAGGAAACAAAATGCTCATAATAAAGTGGGGTGATATTTGTTATGTTTGGAGAGAAAGAACTCTTCTGTAGTGCAGAGAAGATGGGCAACGCATAGTTAGATTGAAAAACTGTAACCCAGCTTTAAGGCTCGAGGCAAAACCAGCATTCCTAAGAACAAGGTAGACATCAAGGACAACCGGTGCTCAAGGCTGCCAGAAGTTAAAAAAAAATTATTTACGTGCATGTGTTCCCCACTCAGAACTCTGAGACGTTGTTAAAAGTAGGAGAAAACAAGCTTTAATTATAACGATTACATGTGCTTCTGGACCATGGTTTTGAGGTTTAACCACATTAACTAACATTTGTTTAAACAGAAAAACTTAATACGGTCATTATTCATAAAATAATTAAGTTTTAGAATTGAAAAGATAAAATTCGTGTGAAAATACAAAGGTATTGATCATTATTTTTTGTGTACCACTTTTAAGTTTATTTAGATATGTTTACAAAGGATAAGAATCGAATCTCGAACTTTCTACATCTGAAAATAATTGTATTTTGAAATGTTTTGATCCAGTAAATTTTGAGTCGAGCATTCTTATAATTTAATAGAAATATCACATTGCAAATTTGTAATTCCAGAAGACAATTAGTAGAATCCTACTGAACATACGAAAAGAAATCCATCAAAAACATGAAATCATATGTTACAAGTTCACATCTGTAAAAGTAAATAATTGTTTGTGTAATGTACGCATTTATGTAAATATTTCATTTAACTTCTTGACAAACACGTTATCAAACTTTTTTTTTCCTGAAATTCACTATTTGTAAATATTATGCTTTGTTTTATTTTTTAAATCGGAACAGTGAAATAACTTCTAATAAATATTAATGTTTAACTTTTGTTTATACTTAACACACTTTTTTAAAATGATAATTATCATAATCCGAACAACGTATGGATGAACTTTTACCTCACTTGCAGTTTCAGGGCGTTTTATAGAAGCTAAAAAAATTAGGGTTAGAATCTTTATACAGATGTATCTGTTTTTTATGGAAATTATAAGATGTAACTATTTTGTTTTTGCCGTGATCCAATTACGTTTTGTTTGTGACAGTATGATAAAGTGATAACGTATATTTTTGGGTGTTAATTATAAAGACGTTCCATTTTATTATTTTAACAACATAGCAATGTAAATAAATAACACAGTTCCAAACAACAACATTTTGTTCACACATTATGTGGGACTGGTATACATTCACCGTTACACTCGACATCTTTTGACGTTCTAATGCGTCATCTTCTTTGTGTCATATAGGTATTAAAATTATACATTTTTTTTTTACAATTATGTTTAATCATCGTATAATTATCTAGAAGCCATTGAAATACACTATGCAATGAATTACATTTTGTTCTTATGACTATTTGCCGTCGTCACTAGTTTTGAACTACTAACCATACTTAAAGAAGCACCCTGCCACTAACTACCTATGCTAAAGGATTGATTGTCGGTCTTGTAATGCGCACCTACAGCTTAAAATTGGGGAATGTTTTCAGGTGTCACACGGATTTAAACATGGCTTATTAGCTCTAAAAGTCCAAACAATACCACAAAGTTAATAAAAAAAACAAGAAAATATTGTTAAAAAATAAACCCATACGATTAGCCGAAGTTAGTCTTAAACCTAGAATAATATAATCCTAGCTATTTTTAGATATAGCTTTTATTTTTATGTGCATTAGTACTAATAATTAATTGTACTGTTTTATCAAACCGAGTCTCTTTAGTTATTGAGGTTTCAACCCGATAAGCTATCCGCTAATACAGCGGTGAGTCTACGGATTTACAACACTAAAATTAGTGGTTCGATTCCCTCGGTGGACTCAGCAGATAGCCCGATGTGGCTTTGCTGTAAGAAAAAACACATTTACAGATGTCAGTGACATTATGTTATTTATGTACACACATAAAATAATGAAGTGCAAGATTCTTCTTTAACATCCGTTATTCATCTTCACATTATTACAACATTTAAACCACGTGCAAGACGAAATAAACATATTCTCAATTTATCAATGAAAATCAGGTCATATACGCAATAGAAAATAAAAATGTTTCACAAATATTTTAAACAATAAACACGTCTGAAATCAACCCTTCCTAAAACGACACGTTTGTATACATTATAACTTGACCAAGACAAATTGAATACAAATTCAAATATTCAAGTTACTTATAAACAATTACACATTTTTTTCGTCAACGTTAAATAGAAATTTAAAAATCAAATATATATCTTTTGTTTTCTCGTAACATAGGTGTATGATACGTTTAACCATCTAACATAGTAACAAAACAGATTTAATATTATAGTTCACTAATTTGGTAGTGTAAATATATTTTTACGAGAGCTGTTAATGGTGATATAAAATTGGCATGCATGTTTTGTTTTGGATGTGCTGTAACATCCTCAGAAGTACCCAACTAATGCTCAATGTGTACTTATATTTTTGTATTTATCTTTTTCGTAAAAAAAACTGATTAAATAAAAATTTGTTTGTCAACTTTCTTACTGTGTTATATCAGTGGAACTAATTATTATTTAAACGTTAGTTATTTATAGATATAGGAGTAATTTGCAGAAGGAGATGGAGACAAAGAGATATGTTCCTCTCCTTTACATTACTCCAGGAGTGTCATCAACACATTTTAACAGTAATAGCATCACTGGATTCCTACAGAACAACCACTTTTCATCCCTCCTTCCCTTTTCTGGAACCAGTGTTTTGACCCAGTATGAAACTTTGTTCAAAATATTTTGATTAAAGAAAAACAAATTGCAAGCAACTATTAGCTTCACATCATAATGTGCGCGTGCACAGAAGAAAATTGGCCACATGCGAGAAAAACCGTTCTTTAAAAGTAGTTAATGAAATTAATCAATTTTAACAACGTTATTACTTAATTTAATTCCCACTTTGTTTGTTAAAAATATAATTTAACAGAAATATCTAAATATATTACTGAAGTAGTTCTTGTATGAACTTTAGAATGTTCTTACGTCAAGGTGGAGTATGATAGTAAATATAATACAGTAATAAAAACGAGGGACATATACATATATAAAAGGACACCTAACAAACAATGACTCATCTATAAAAGAATTCAGAAACAAATCACTGCTTGTAGGCAAACATAAAAATTAACGACTGCCTTTATTACAAAATATTTGTTCCCTTTTGTTGAAACCCTTTTTTAGGCCTAGAAAGAACAGAATAATAGCAAGACGAAGACTAACATGTTATAAAAATATATCTTGGATAAAGATTATATACTAAATGTCGATCTCTGACAAACTTAAGATGCTGAAATTATTAATACAAAATCGGGAGAAATAAGATAGAAAATTTAAAGAATAGCAAGAAAAACGTAATAGGAAATAAAAAAAGGGTCAGATAATTAGATTAAAGAAAAGAAAAATTGAAAAGACCAGGAAACAATTTGTAGAAAATTGAAATGTATTCAAGAAGAACATGGCAGGAATTTAGAGAAGAATGAAGAGAAAGAGACATAATATTAAAAGAAAAAACTGAAAAGAAATACTGATGAAACTATAAAGAATGATCATACTTTCTCCAAGTCTATTGATCATTATTATGTCTATCATCTATCTGGAAAGTCTTGAGAGGTTATGAAAGTAGATGTTCATATAACAGACAAAGAAAAGTTCAGTTCCAGTCAACTAACACTAGGTTAGTGGTGTAACCCATAGAATTATTAAACAATAAAATACCATGGTCAGTTTTCCGAGTCTCGAAAGGTGTTTCTTTTGAGTAACTGTCAGAGTTGAGTGAACTGACCATTGACCAAATCCAGTGCTAATGCATGGCATGTACTCTGGATAGTCTGTATTTCATTGACTTTTATACGAGCCATGATATTCCTTGTTTTTTGGAGATAACATACCAAAGCAAAATACTGCTAAGTTGATGACCCTTCAAGGAAAGGGCTTCTTCCATACTCTCAGAGACATTTGAAGGTCCTAAGTATATTTTCGTCTTAGTCTATCAGTTTAGAGGACATATAGCTAAATTGCACCCTGTTGGTGATAATGAATTTTCTTGAGAATATTAGACAATCAAACAAGCCACTGGCCTTAATTTGTTATTTTATCTTTCCAGATAACTGAAAAGAAGAACAAAAACAACTATGTTAAAATTGTTGCCTATGGCCACAATCATATTATATTAAAACGTTTTTGTGGATGGACGAGATTTTCTAATTGTATCAATACCAACTATACAGATGGTTATGAAAAACGCCATTAGCCTAAATTAGCACTGAAGAACCACTCCCTCCAAGATTTGACAAGTATTAGCATATGATTTGAGAACAGCGAGCTCACAACATAGTAATAATTGCGAACTTCGTAGAAGAGGAGCTTAAAAGTATGACATTTGTTGGCTAAAACAAGGATTAGAAGAATATGACATCTTTCAAATAAAGATAATCAGTGAGCTCACCGTGGCAACATAAACACTTTGTACATTTACCATCCGAAACGTCAAAGATAAATAAAAATGGTCAGCTGAGAGGACGGTGTACAAGTATTACAATGCCAACTAGTTCGACCATTATGTACCTGATAATTTTCTGCCTCTATAAAAGTTTGTACACAAATCTTCTGCTGCTAATTCTGCAAATGTAGGTCCATTCACTAAAATATTGGTGTTAAAAGAATTGGGATTTTCACAGATGATCATGCCATATCAAAGCAGATCAACAACCTATACGACTGCATAGGAATGTTTTCTTCAGACACAGGATCAATATATGTTTATGAATGATGCTTTGCTCGAAGCTGTTGTGGGTTGAGATACTGAAGTTTCAAGGAATAGTTTCTTTGTTGCATCTAAATGCTACAGGCAGCTGAGAATGTGAAGAAAAGGATCGGTGCCCTTTATTGAAAAGTAAACAATTTAACTTCACAGCAGTATTCAAATTCAGAAACTTCAGACTAACTTTTGCCATTGAGTCTTGCAATAAGTTCAATAAAAGATCTCTAGATTTATTATCCTTGGTATCAAACAGAGTTCACAAGTTCACATAACTCCAATCCAGGAACAGATGGCTTAGATTACATAGATACGACTTTCCTTCCAGGTTTCAACAGGATGTATCAAACAGAGTTCACAAGTTCACATAACTCCAATCCAGGAACAGATGGCTTAGATTACGTAGATACGACTTTCCTTCCAGGTTTCAGCATGATGCAAGAGTTTATTGTGATGCAACATCTATCTTATGCTAACAACATCACAATTTTTGACAGATTGTATACAACCATAACTCTAAGAAAACTGTTCTGTTATAACCAGCGAATTAAAACTAATATCCATCTTTCCGGCCAGAAAAGGATGATAAGAATGATTATAAGACCTTTATTGTGAAGCTGGCTGAAGAGTATTCTCTGGAAGGCTACATTACAAAGGACTATACTCCCCAAGCTGCTAAAAATGAATACGAAGTGAGGTGCCAGTTCGTATAATGTACTGGTTGGCCAAAATCTCGTTCTCCACTCAGTGTCATGTTTTACTTGATCAAAGTAGCTCAGGGCTAGCACCAATATTTCTACAAGGGCCCATATTCATTGATATATTTGGCGCCACAACATCTGCACTTTTCTGTTATCTGTCAACATTCTTCAAGCAATTCAAGTACGAACACCAAACATACCATGTATGTGTATACGTATGCCAAACACTACCAACCCTATAGGTCTGGTTTACGTAATACATAGGAGAATTATTTTCTACTGCATCATACTTTGGCTAGTAAGACAGAAAATAACACCCAAATCTCAGATTGAAACTAAGTCTTGTGTGGGCAACCCAATGAACCCAGTTAAATGGCATATTACCAGTAGTGGATATGTGTTATGTCAAATACCAGTTTACGAAAGAGTGACATTTCAGCTTATAGTTCTAAAGCAAAAAGTACTAACATTATGTTTTGTACGGTGTGTAGAATTTGCGAAGAAAGAATTAGTAATTTTGCATAAAGCTTGTAACATATCTTTCCTTTATGGAAAACGTGAAAACAATCATATGTAAAAAAAACGTACCATTAAATGTGATTGAATAACATGGCAATACCAGCAATTTATTATGTATGTGATAAAGTGTGTTCAGTCGAAATAAAGTACCAGTAAACCTTTTTAACTATGGCTAAATACTATGATCGTTATTAACAAGTAATGACACTCATATAGCTTATAACAAGCACAATAATTGACATAGATAAGTTGCACTTGTGATATTTTCAGATGAACTGATCAGGAAATAAGAAGAATAGTTGTTTCATAACTCGACTAAGTTTCAAATAGCATGGGAAATAAACAGACTGGACGCGTTTGATGGACAATGAAAACCATCTCCGTTTAGACACTACAAAAAAAACAATGTGCGTTTTTGCGTAAACGAGGGGACAGTTGTCTCTGCCAAATCAGTGAATATCCCCACAGCTTTCCGGCATTCAAGTCGAATCTCTACTGGACTAGTCACGACGAAAACGGAGTAGGATTTAACCGAAAAAAGCGTACTTGAGTTCAACAGGTACACTTGGTTTCTTTGTCCAACTGACAGCATCACTCTGTGAACCTTCGTTATTTCACGACATTGGTTGTTTCTTGGATTCAGAAGTTATCATTTCTGCCAGCAAAGAATATTACTTAGTGGATAACTGATTATACGTTATACTAAAGCAATGATTTTTTTAAAAGATTATATCACTACATGTGTACTTGATCTCACCCTAAACATAAACACAAGTTTTAAGGAATATTAACTCGTAGTTGGTCGATCACATCAAGTCCCATATAGTATTCCCTTATTCAGTATGATATTAAAAGTTTTTATCAGCTCCATAGGTTTGCCAGTCACTATCATATACGGTTCAGGCACTGAAGAACTTATCAGAATGAGCAATTTCAGATGCTTCAAAAAGTTCAGATCTTATAAAACCATAAAACTTGCTATTCACTTTTTGACTTGCATTAACTTCATTTGCTTTCACAGGTGCAGTTTAAGCAATGGTAATGAAATGTACCTTTATTCAACTTGTTGTATAATATTCAAAAATTAAAAATGTACTATCTTATTAGATTATCATACAAACTTACTTCACTTATACAAACACGAACAGGATCGTTTCATTAAATACTTATGTGTAACTTGGTTCATAGTACTAAATCATCGAAGACTAGGGTTTTCAAATTATTTCAGAAATATAAATAACATCATAGTTTATCTGTGCGCAAAATTAAAAAATATTGTTGCTGAATGGCTTTTGTTTGTTTAAAGTTAAACACAAAGTTACACAATGGGTTATCTGTGCTCTGCTCACAACAGGTACTAAACCCGGTTTCGAGCATTGCAAGCCCGCAGATATACCCCTGTGCCACAGAATTGTTATACGCTATTAACGTAAAAATGTCTTTATTTTTTAAGCATGACCATTTTGTTTCATTTATCTGTTTAGAATTAAGCACAAAGCTACACAATGAGTTATCAGGGCTCTGTGGCCCAACATGGCCAAGTGGTTAAGGCACTAGACTCGTAATCCGAGGGTCACGGGTTCAGGTTCCCGTCACACCAAACATGCTTGCCATTCCAGCCGCAATGGCGTTATAATGTTACGGTCAATCGCACTATTCGTTGGTAAAAGAGTAGCCAAGACTTGGCGGTGGGTGGTGATGACTAGCTACCTTCCCTCTGGTCTTCCACTGCTAAATTAGGGATGGCTAGTGCAGATAGCCCGCGTGTAGCTTTGCGTGACATTCAAAAACAAACAACTGTGTTCTACTCACCAAGGGTATCAAAATCAGGTTTTAGCGATATGAGTCCTCAGACATACAGCTGTGCCATTGGGAGTTAAGCGTGATTTTAATAATTATAATTGTCATAAATGTCACTATTTGTTCTAAAACAATGGTAGAATACTTTTTACATCAGTCATTGGCTACAACAATACTTATTATGGTGAGACCTACTATTGAAGTATTTGTTGTATCATAGCCAACCTAAGAAACTACGTATTGCGTTAAACGCCTCATCGATAATGGATGTTGCAACATAGTGTGGTTGAAATACTATTATACTCTACTTCTTAAAAATCAAACCATAAGAAACTAAATAAAGAACTCAGTGTTAAAATATAATATTCATAATTTTAATATCTTATGTCAAGTATAATTGATGTTGAGTATTCCAAAATGCAAACACGGTACAATTGCTTAATGAGCATGATATACACAGTTGTGACGTGATTCTTTATTTATTCTTGTAACGTCGTTGGAAGATTAAAAATTGTTGCAACTTGTAGGATTAAGTTTTTAAATACTTTTAACTATATTGTACAGTGTAAAATTCAAGTTATTTCTGGAAAGTAGAGAAATATCTAAAGATTCGCTCTTAAAACAATTTTCTATTTAACTCAAACTCAACTAAATGACGCATTATGGACCGTCGTGTTTTAGTTTTTAAAATCGCTTATACTAGAATTTTAGGTCACATTCCTAGAACAATACTTTTGAGATTTATAGAACAGTACTTCTAAGCCTTATCCAATGTTACTCACCGCTGTTTCACTACAGTTCAGTTAATCCAGTTAGAAAAAGAAGGACAAAAAAGTCCTAAATTAAAATACAAAATTATTTATTATGCATTAGAAATAGACCAAATTACAATGAATACAATATAAAATAAACAAAAATAAATGTTTTATAAAAATTATTGACTCAAAACACTTACAGTTTACGTGATTGTCATCACAATTTTAAGCCTATTTCTTTCCAATTCCAAGCTAGCTTTCGGCATTTTAACAGTAACAATTTTTGCACATTTTAAAAATATTCTAAAACAATTATAGAGGTCGCTAGAAAATGGCAACTTCGATAAGCGGTTCTAGTTTACGTTGTTTATCATACTTTATTAACAACTTTCAGCAAAGGTGAAGTAGTAACATACTGTTAAAGAAATTTAAAAGATAGATGAGCGTGTGTAAATATAAGTATAAATTTCTTTATATATTTTAAAGAGTTTTTATGATTCTAATTTCGGTGACTAATTCAGTCATACACAGCAGAACATACTTTATGTACTTGTGTATGCTACACTTATAAATTGTAATACTGATGAAAAATTATAATGTTATAGGAGGATTTTCTCATAAATTTACAACTAAATTTTGTTATTTTTTCTTTTTTATATTTCTGTTAACAAATTTCACGGAAATCATCTTTCATATTAACAGCTTTAGAGATGGTTCTATGTATGTTATTAAATTTCTTAATATTTAAATAATATAGTACTCGAAATGTAGTTGGAATGGCATTCGTGCATTTATTTGGGAACCTTTTTTTGTCAATGAATAAAAAATATATATAACAAATTACAACAAAGTGTGTTCAAATTTGACCACAGATAAAGGTTTTAAAACAAAAGTCTAAAAGTCAGACAACCCTGGCTTTTAAAGCTAGAAAACATTTTGTTTCTTTTAATTTATAAAAAACAAAGGGTGTTTCAACGAAAACTTTTACTTGTTCCCCTTGTGATTTTACTGAACGAAGTCATTCCTGTTACACTGTTTGAGTTCCTTTCATGTGAACTAGTATTTTGAAATGGTTATATATATGATTTTTAAAGCAAATATTTACATCTGTTTCCTGTGAAAGTTTGCTTTAGAAAATACAGAAAATTAGTGTACCTTAAGTAACAGTCTTATATTCATTGCAGTATATTTCTCAATAGTATATAGAGTATTAAAAGTTATATGGTATTTTGCTTAATTGTTTTAGGTGGGAAATTATAAAAGTTAGTAAGAATTTGCTATATTAAGCTCATTCCTGACATTAACATTAAATAATTCTTCTCATTTAATTTTATGATTCATTTAATAAATTTTGAAAAAATTGCCTGAAGAAATGAGGTTGTCAGAATACTATTCAAAATGCAGTTGTCATGGTGCTCAAAGTGATTTTTACTTGATTTACAAGGAAATCAAGTTTTTGCAGTTTTCACAAGTTTTGTCAGTTGAATCTTCTAATATGTCACTGATTATATTTTTGCATTTTGGCATCCTAAACCATATTTAAGCTAATCAAAGACACAAAGGTTAAATGGAGCTGTATAGGGAAAATTAACAAGTACCTAGCTATGGGAATTGCTGTATTCTAGCTTCTTTGGCCATTTTTCTCATGAAATCATCCATTAATCTGAAAATTTGTATGAGTCTTTATTATATTTAAAACTGTGTTTATTCTCTTTTTAACAATATCAGGTGACAGATAGTGGCTTTTGAACTGGAATGCTTTGGTTTTGTAACCACAGCCTTCATTGTCGATGATGATGGTTTGGGGCGTGGCTTCAGAGCCCATTACTAACTTAAGTGTTTTATTGTGTGATCTGTTTTCTTTGGTTCTTTGAAAAATACTGATGGTCTCCTTCATCAAAATTCACCATTCATCCTTTGAATCTTTATTTTTTTGTTTGTCTTCTCTTCCTCTAAATTATTATGACATATACATTCCAACCATAAGTTTAACTGTGGAAACATGAAACTGTTGAATAATTGGAGAATAACTGAACCACATGTATAGTTACTGAATATGGTATCATGTTTTGTATTTGAGGTAATACCATTATGTTAATGAAGTAGGCCTGACATGGCCTGGTGGTTAGTCCACTCGACTCACAAAGAGTGGGTCACAAGTTCAAATCCTGTCACATAACATGTTTACTGTGTTAGTCATGGAGACATTGTAATGTGATGGACAATTCTACTGTATGGTTTATAAAGAATAGCCCAAGAGTTGGCAGTGAATAGTGTTGACTAGCTGCCTTCCCACTAGGGATGGTTAGCACACCCCTAACCTTTTAGTAGTTTTATTAAAAATTCAATGAAATAAGCATTAGTATATTCACAGTGTCGTTATTACATGTAGTAAGCCCTTCTGTATTTGACTTAATAGACCTCCATTAATTTTTGGAAAGTATAATAATTCAAGACTCGCTGCCACTTTCCATTAAATTACCTGTGCAATACCTTACTTATCAGTTTCATTCTTCAAGTATGCATTATTAATTTGTAGTGTGATTGTAATAACTGAAATGCATCTTTAGGTATTTATGTCTGAGTTGATAATTATGAAATCAAGATGAATTTTACACTTTAATGTGCACAATATCAGTTGAATAATAAATTTATATCTGTTAAGTAGTTCTCTTGACATTCTTTTGTTTATTTCAATATTTTCTCCAAATTCTTATTGTGTAGCTGGCCAATAGCAGAGGTAAATCTTGATGTGTGAATTCTTACTTATGTTAATTCTGTTCTTACTTTTCCCTTCACACTTTCTTTATAGAATGCTAAGAATGTGTCTTAGAAGTTTCCCAAGACATACAGAATCCATGAAGTTTATAAAGTTTGGTACAGTTAACATGTGTCTTGTAGCCTTTTGTAGCAACATTTCTGAAGAACAAAAGGTAAGTAATCCAGCTCGTATGTAGTAAAATAATGTTAAGTAACATAGGAAGGTTTTATACGAATAAAGCAATCAGGTTTTAAAGAAAATTTTTATTATTAATTTATTCCACATGAAGTGCATCAGTGAATGTTCTCAGATCATGTTTTAGAGGAAATTGGGATGTTATAGTATAAGACCATAAGTATTAGTTTGTGTAAAATGGATTTACTCATGAATAATTTACATATATCAGAGTTTTATATGCAAAAACGGCTCGTTTGGGTTCAGAAAATATTTTAAATAGAAGAGCGAACAACGTTTCGACCTTCTTTGGTCATCGTCAGGTTCACAAAGAAAGAGGTAACTGACCGGAAGCTGACCACATGTTTGGAAGGGGTTGTGTAACTGAGTGTCACAATGTAGAGGGCGGGGTTAGATGTTTGAATATATAATTTTATCTATAATATTAATATAGGTATAATGGCGTTCCTTTATATTGGTTTATTTTGGGTTTAAGTTGTTGTATAAGTAAGGCTTCTTTAATTTTGCGTTTGTTTATGTTTGTTTCTTTATTTAGTATTTTAGTGTTTTCTATGGTTATGTTGTGTTCATTTGACTTGCAGTTTGACGTTACCTTTATCTGCTTTTAGAATTTTTATGTTTCTGTCTTGTTTTAGGTTTTGAATGGAATTAATGTCAGAAACATAAAAATTCTAAAAGCAGATAAAGGTAACGTCAAACTGCAAGTCAAATGGACACAACATAACCATAGAAAACACTAAAATACTAAATAAAGAAACAAACATGTCTTGTTTTAGGTTTTGAATGGAATTAATGTCAGAAACATAAAAATTCTAAAAGCAGATAAAGGTAACGCTACAGTAATAATGAACACGAATGAATACATACAAAAAATGAATAACATCCTATCAGACACGAACAAATTTAAACCAATACACACAAATCCAACAAAGACACATGAGATGCAACTGAACAAATTACTACTACAAATGAAAAAAGCCAACACAATTTCACAAACACTTTACTCCTACCTACGTAAAACCGACTCACGCACACCACAAATATATGGCATCCCCAAACCTCATAAACCAGATTGTCCATTACGACCAATAATGTCAACATATGAATCGTTTAATTACAATCTTGGTAAATACATAGCATGGGCATTCTCCAAATATGCAACATCAGCCAGCTCATTGATCAAAGACTCTTTTAATTTCAAGTCTAATCTAAATCAACTTAATCATAAAGCCTTAATGGCCAGTTTCGATGTTATATCCCTCTTTACAGAAGTTCCAACAACAGAAGCCTGCAAGATAGCCTTAGAACTCTATATCCGAGACCCTAACCCAATTATAGACATTCCCAGTAACCAGTTAGCAACCCTCATAGAATTCACCACAATAAAGACAAACTTCATGTTCAACAACCAAAACTACATACAAACAAATGGCCTAAGCATGGGCAACCCAGTATCCCCAGTTCTAGCCAATATTTTTATGACACAAATTGAAACACAAGCAATTAATACAGCATTACATCCACCACTATACTGGTACAGATATGTAGATGACACGGTTGCGGGATTCAATTCTACAGAACACATACTTAATTTTTTCACTCACATTAACTCTATACATCCCAACATTAACTTCACATGTGAACAGGAAGAAAGCAATCAAATATCATTTGTTAACCTCAAAATTATAAGAACCGACACACAATTCAAAACAGAAATCCACCGAAAAATCACCCATACTGGACTATACATTCCTTGGGACTCAGCACATGAAACAAAACAAAAACTCAACATACTAAGAAACCAGATAAACACAGCCATAAAACTATGCTCACCAGATAAAATTAATGATGAATTAGACAAAATAAAACAATACTTCATCAACATCAATAAGTTTCCTTCACAAACCGTAGAAAACATTATATGCACACACCTAGACAGAAAGCAAAATCAACCAACAAAAGTAAATATATCTCACGAATCAAAAAATCACGAAACCATATACTGCTGTATACCATATATTCCTGACATCAGCAAACAAATAACCAACATTTGGCAAAAACTAGTAACAAAATATAACATTCCAGTTAATACTAAATTTATTCAAAAACCAGGCACAAAACTAAGGTCTATACTATGTAAGAACTACACTGACAAACACCACACCAACATTATTTATAAAATACAATGTGATAACTGCCACAACTTCTATGTTGGAGAAACAAGTAGAAAAATGGAAACCAGATTCAAAGAACATAAAAAGTCACCTTCACACGTTTTTGAACACTGCAAGTCAAATGTACACAACATAACCATAGAAAACACTAAAATACTAAATAAAGAAACAAACATAAACAAACGCAAAATTAAAGAAGCCTTACTTATACAACAACTTAAACCCAAAATAAACCAATATAAAGGAACGCCATTATACCTATATTAATATTATAGATAAAATTATATATTCAAACATCTAACCCCGCCCTCTACATTGCGACACTCAGTTACACAACCCCTTCCAAACATGTGGTCAGCTTCCGGTCAGTTACCTCTTTCTTTGTGAACCTGACGATGACCGAAGAAGGTCGAAACGTTGTTCGCTCTTCTATTTAAAATATTTTCTGAACCCAAACGAGCCATTTTTGCATATAAAATTCTCAACAAGTGGGTTTCTCGACATCACTGATATATCAGAGTTCATACAGTTGGAAGTAATTTGCTCTTCTCTAATCATTATAGTAATATTTATTAATATGTTTTACTAATTTCAGTTTCAAGTTGATTTAAGATTATGTGGAACAAGATTGTTTTGAAGTATAAATTATTTATTTTCTAAGAGTTTTCAGCTGGATTTTATTGTAGCACAGTATTCTATGAGAAGAACATTTAAGAGTGTAGAACTTTAAGTAATTGCACATAAAAGTATTCTTACACTAAAACACAGTTCATAGTGCCACCATTAGGTAATGGTTGAGTCAGTTTTACCTGCTTGATAAAAGTTTTCACTCCTTTTGGAAAAAGTAAAATTACTTTTTAAAACATCTTGTAAAATATTTATATTTATGCAGGTATTTTAATAATTATGAAGAAAATATTATTTTTACTAAGTACATCTGTTACACTCAATAAAAAAAACTTTGTGGATGAAATAAGTACATGCACATCATGATGTGAATAAAATAAGTACATGCACAGCATGATGTTGTGAATAAAATAAGTACATGCACATCATGATGTTGTGGATGAAATAAGTACATGCACATCATGATGTTGTGGATGAAATAAGTACATGCACATCATGATGTTGTGGATGAAATAAGTACATGCACATCATGATGTTGTGGATGAAATATTCTTATTGCAGTTTTTTGTCATTCTGAAAGTTTGCTCATATCATTATATTTATTAAGTAAGGATGAAAAAGATGTTTCTGGAAGCAGTTTGAACCCTCTTTCTCATGAATTTCTTATTAAACAAGCATGTGTGTGTATGGTGGAGTCAGCAACCCGTGTGGTTACACACGTGACACAAGCCATTCTCGATGGTCAAGGAGAATATATACAGGTATGCATAAACAATGTGACTAGAAGATTTAGCTGCTTGTAGTATGGACATTTTATTTTATGATAAGTTTCCTTTTCTGTGTGAGAATTAAAATATTTAATTTTTGTATTGATAACTTAAATTTATGAAAGTAGTTTAAACATTTTTGTATAACAACCTTTCCTGACTGTGTATATTGTTTTATTTCAAAATTGAGTGTGACTGTTTAGTGTTAGATGGAGTAAACACTCATTCGTTCATGTTTTGTTATCAGAGAATGTTTGTGTTATCGACGTTTTGTGTTTTTAAGAAAGTAAGCATGTTTCAACCATTTTTAACTGGTTTTTGTAAAATTTGACTATTAGTTACCACTGTGTAGGAACTCAAGGAGATAGTTTTATTTTAATAAAACACTCGAATATTAAGAACATTACTTTGTGCACAGGAACAATTAAGAGACTGAAATTTCACTGTTAAGCAACATCTTCACATAATAATTGCAAAATGAAATGTTATTTCCATAACATCTTCTAGTGCTAGAAATTGTTTTCATAAAAATTTGAGTTTAAAATGGAACAGTTATGTTGTGATTGTTTAGCAAAAATATGTTTATGCCAAAATCCAAGTAAAAGTTTCCTTTGCAATGGTCTAACAATATGTCATAGTAGTGCCTCAGATATTATGGAATCACATGTTGTAACTATTAAATTAGCAACTGAGAAAACCTGTTATGCTTATAATTAATATTATGTTGCCAATTTTGCCAATGTATTAAGATAACAGGCCTCAAATTCAAATGTAATGTCTGATGAGTAAAAATTGCCAGTTATGGTATATTCATACAGCAAAATATGAGAACAAATTAGCAGAAAAGTTACATGTACATTCAGGCTTTTAATTAAGAGCATAAGGTTAGGAATAGCCTAATGATTTAGTGCTTTAAACTGTGAGTTGAATGAAGAGTGTTTGTTTTGAGATGTCAATGAATACACACACTAAGCTTCTAGCTGTAAGTACGTTATGAAAATGACAGTTAATCTCATTATTTAATTCAAAGAACTAGACAAAGCTTTTGTGGTGGTACTTTTTGCAGGTGGATTGTTACTGGCTAAATGCTTCTCTCTGGTCAATAGTTTAAGCACATCTGTACCAGAACTGAGGAGATTTCTGATCTAGCTTGTTAGCTCATATGTGCATAAAATGCTAGTCATGTTGTAAAATTCCACTTCCAGTTTTAAGACAATAAGCTATTTAAACAGTATGCCAAGACTTTTTAGATATGCATGAAATATTCACCCCTGCTTAATGTTGCATTAAGACAGGTTTAGCATCTTATTAAATGTTAACTGTTACAAATGTTTTGTAAACTTTTGATTTTAGATACATTTGTTACATAGAGTTGGTTTTGGAATGATCTCTGAAGGTATAAGCAGTCACAGACATCAAGTGGGCAAAGCAACTGAATACAGGGTATCGCTTCTTGTTCCTTATTTTTTTCTTTGGAATTAATTATACACGTGATTTCTATCTTACTGTAACATCAGGATGCTGTACAGCTTGGGGAATAATTTCACAATACATCTTTTGGATCATGAAATCATAGCTTATTAAGTGCTTCTCCTTAAAAGTATCATGAAATTAATAAAAGAATTAAGTATTTACAGTCAGTTGTCTTGCTTTTCATATTATTCCAGCTGTCACAATATTGTGAACTCACACATATGCACTTGATAAAAAGTTTTTTTTATCATGAGTATGAGCACAGAATTGCTTGTATAACAATTCATTATGAAATCATAGAATTATTCTCCAATACTGTAGACACTTACAGGAATAAAGGTACATTTACAGTACAATTTACAACAGTAAACTTTGAAAATTAACACTGAAAACAAGTAAACATTGCAGGAAATGATCTGTAAGTTATGCAGAGTAACTGTAAAAGTGAATGTTGATGATATCATTTAGTTTTAGGGTTTTCATTTTCTAAAAGTAAGATAAATGATTGTCAATTGATTGAAAAGTTTAAATTTTACTGCCACCACATTCTGGTCAAAATTGAACGAGGAGTGAAAGCTTTTGAATTAAAGGCTTGAGATGAGATTTTTGTGTGTGTTAATAAATTTTTATGAAACTTCATCAATAATTATGAAAAGTATTTATTTTTTTCATATAACAGTTTTTCGTAATGATGAAAATCCCATTGAAGTAGAAATGTATCTCAGCATGGCTGGTTTGGGTATGAAAACTTTTATTAAAATAAAGAACAAAGTTTTGAGTTTCTAAGGTTGAAAGGTTGTCCTCTACTTTATTTTAATAAAAGTTTTAGTACCCATACCAGCTGTTTTGAGATGTACATAACAGTTTTGTTATATATAGCATTATGAGCTGTGCTCTACTTATTAAGTACAGTAAAATAATGTATTTAGTGACAGAATCTAAAGAAAGTGGTATGATGAAATGTTGCTTGTACTAAACTTATATAAAATTTATTTCTCACAGTTTTGGGTTAAGACTTATTGAAGCACATTATTTGTTTACCACACACACATTTATCATAAAATAAATCACTGAGACTGTTCTGAAATACGAAACTGATGTTTAACTGATAGTAGTTTGTGTGAACCTTATTACTGACTTGCATCCTAAAGAAAACCTGTTTTATGGTATTTTAACCAAGACTTATTTTTTTTAAATGGTTCTTTTGTTGGTAAATCTAGAAATATAAATTTTGAAATGACCCCCTTTCCTTTGCACGTGGTAGCTCTTTCTGACACTCCTACCATTCACAATTAGGCATGCTATTAACCTCGAACAATCTTCCATCTAAATCATATATTTTGATTGATTTGCACCGGTACATTATGTGGCGGTTGCCCTCCATCTACTAAAGACTTTCTTCTTTTTTCTCCTTCTCCTTGCTCAATCCCTTCACTAATGTTTTTCTTTTTATTTCTTGACTGAAACATTTCACTATGATCCATGTACTTTTCTGGGATATCTTTGATCAATATTTACTCTTAATTATACCAGGTTTTTTCACTTCTTATGGTTTTCATGGTAGTTAAGATTTATCTTAAAGCGGTCCTTTTTTCCCTATCTTCCATATATTTCAATCTTTCTTTGTTGTTTGCATCTCACTACACTTATTTGGACAAGCTCTTTGGGGTGTTTTTTCATCTTAGGGTCACAGACAGAAGCTACTTGCCATAACTTTTCTCTCACTTTTTTACTCTCCCATCTTGCCCATTTCCATGTATCCTGTCATGTCCCTTGATCTCTGTACCCTAATTCTCACTCACATTGTGTCTTTCCTCCTTTATACCTATTCTTGCCATCTTTCTTCTGAAAGGACTTTGCTCATCTGGTGAATACCTCCCTTTCTACCTGCTCAGCTAAGGTCCTATGGGGGCACTTCTTGTTGGCAAATATCATAAATATCAACATTCAATTAGCTTCTAAGTAAAAACTAAAATTTCTGGGTATTTGAAATTGTATTAGGTTGTTCAGAAGTAAATTTTGAAATTATCACAGTAACATTTCGAAGTTGAATATTAAGTAACTTGTTTGTTGTTTGGTTTAATCCATCATTTGTTGCTTACAAGATATTTTAATTATCTGCTGTTTCAACTCTACTCAGAGTAAGTTTTGCAAACTCCAAGGCAGCATGGACATGAAGGACTTTTATCTGATCTTCCTCTATGACTTCAAAATTGGATAAAAAGCTACCAAAACAACATGGAACATCATCCAGGCATTGGCCATGGATCTGTTACTGAACGTACATTTCAGTGTTGGTTCCAAAGGTTTCGACAAGGAGATAGAAGTCTTGAAGACCCTGAAGGTCATGGAAGGTAGCAGTCCTTAGATGAAAACATATTAAGGAAAGCAGTTGATACAGACCCTTGCACAAGAGTATGTGAACTTGCAGTAAAACTAGACACAAGCAAATCAAGCATTACCAACCACCTGAGTGCAATTTAGAAAGAGTTAGCAAAAGTTAGCTAAGTGGGTTTTGGATAAGCTGACTAAAGATCAAGAAAATTAGTGTTATGAGACCTGCTCTATGCTTCTATTGCAGAACCAAAATGATTCATTTCTTGATTGGATAGTGACATGCAGTGAAAAGTGGATTTTGTACAACAGTTGGAAACGATCTGCACAATGGCTTAGTCACAAAACAGCCCTAAAGCATTTCCCAAAGCCCAGGTTTCACCAAAGAAAGGTCATGGTGGTTGTATGGTGGATTGCATGCAGCATCATTCACTACAACATTTTGAATCCAGGAGAAGCAATCGCAGCAGACAAATGTTGTCCAGAATTGGTTGAAAGTTATCAAGTTGCACAAGAAACAACCAGTTCTGGTCAATTGGAGGGGCTCTATTCTTCATGACAATGCTTGTCCCTACATGCCAAGTGAAGGGGCTAAATTCTTCATGACAATGCTTGTCCCTACATGCCAAGTGAAGGGGCTCTATTCTTCATGACAATGCTTGTCCCTACATGCCAAGTGGAGGGGCTCTATTCTTCATGACAATGCTTGTCCCCACATGCCAAGTGAAGGGGCTCTATTCTTCATGACAATGCTTGTCCCTACATGCCAAGTATGATGCTTCAAATACTGAACAGATTGAGACCTTTCCCTTACATATTTTCATTTGTTTCAAGCACTTTGATAAATGTTTGAACAATAAATGCTTTCAAAACCAGTTAGCTGCAGAAGAAGATTTCAGGGAGTTCATTAACCATAGAAACTCTGATTTCTACAGCAGGAGCATAAATAGCATCATTAAATGTTGGCAAAGGTGTGTTGAAGCAAATGGTGCTTACTTAGATTAAAGCATGTTTTACAACACTGGTTTATACTTTTCCAAACTTTTCTGTTCAAAAACGACATTTGTTTCTGGACAGCCTAATAATACATTATGTGTGTAACAAAATAAATTGGAAACTCATTCAGGATAAATTTTAATATATAACAGTAATTCCTGCTCAGACCTTCTACATTATCTTACATTCTTTTGTTCCCACTATCGAGATGAAGTTTTTTGGTACATATATCCATGCCCATTTCAGGTTCTTCTTTCCATAGACTCCAGGGGAGTGCCTGCCCACTTACCTGATTCATGCATATTGGTTTTTCAAAATAAGTCTTGTGGTAGGCCTTTTTATTTTCCCCAGTAAAAGATAAATGCAGTGGATAGATCTGACTTGGTCTGAGTACCCCACTGTAGTTTTTGCAGTGTAAATACCCCTTCCTGTCATTAAGTGGAACATGGAAAATTTTATGCATCTTGTTTCTAGATGTTGAGCTGGTCAACTTGAAGATTTCCTCACCAGTTATGTAATTCATCCAGAAATAATCTAAACAGGCAGCTGAGTGCATTATGTGAAGGACAGATTTGTTCATGTCATTGCTGTGCAGGTCACTCCTATTCCGTTGTGTGTTAATTTCCCAGTATTTTTAACTGGGTGAGTGGGGCAAAGTGTTCTTTTAAGGAGACAGGCAGGAACCTAACCTTCATTCCTGTATATAAAATGAGAAACTTGTACAGCACCTACCAAACCAGTTTTATTATTATTCCTAGCCATACTATTCTTCATGTCGATTCTGTGTGTTTTATGCAAAAGTTTGGTTAGTTACATGTTTTTTCTGCACATCACTGCAACACAATGGATTATTTTTGTCTTCCTACTTTCATGCTTTCACATGGGTGAAAAATATACCCTACCTGAGAAGGATGCCATATCCTACAAATGTTGCCTATCTAGTAAGCTCTTGCTGTCAAGCATGATGTTCCATTGGCTTTCTCCATTTGAATGGAGGCTGTTGTAGGTTTCATGTTTGTACAAGTCCCTCCACCATGTCACTATGGAATTTTAAGTACAATGTGCAGAGAAGTAAGTAAATAGTTTCTGAAGTTCATATATTCCTCACTTAAAAATGCATCTCTGATAGGTACTTTTTCTGCCACCTTCCCACCTTATTATCAGTTCACATTATTCTTACCTTATCTTAGAATGAAGCTAATTTTAAGTGTAAGTGCTTATAGGGATCAACTGCACATGGAGGATTGACCTGTTGCGGAGGGCTCTTGTCACATGTTGATTACATCATGCACTACTGCAGTTCATTTGAAAAATGTGTTCTATGTAGGAGATAATTCTAGTAACTTAAGTTTCTTTTAATACTTGTAACTGTTTAGTAACTTTTAAATATGGCTAATCAAGTTTTAACAGCTTTAAAAAGCTTTTTAAAAACTACATAGTGATTACTAAATCAGGTGAAGGAAATGTGTAGTAATTATGGGTGTAACAGAATATTTATGTAATGTTGATCATATCTGGATGTGAACAATATCTTACCAGGATTTTTTTTTAAAAAAAGGACAATGTCTCACCCAAATCTTATATAGTTTACTTTTTTATTAATTTTTTGAAGACATCTTAAGACTTTGTTTGCAAATTTAGGTTTGTTTCAAAAGTGAGAACTGAATTATATAAGGAAAATTATTTTTAAAAATTGTTTGTTTCTTGGTGATAATCTAATTAGATAGTTAATTTGGTAATTACAGCTTGTATGTTTCAAGATGAGAAAATATACATTGTTGTAATAAATTTGGTACTTGGTTGCATAAAATTACCATCTCATTAGAAAGAAATATCTCTATTTCAATAAAACAATTGTCAAACAAATTTTTCAGTTAAATACAAGAGACAAAAATTTAAAAAAAATATTGGAAAGTACAATAGGCTTCCAAAAAAACAGTTTTGTTTGAAACAAAACAAAGATATGACAATTCAATTCACATAAAGAAAAGCTTGGAGTGATTAACTGCATTTGAACTATCATTCAAAACACTTCTTGAATATTTATAAAAAATTAGAGAAATTTTGGTGGTAGACTTTATTTGATTACCACAATCAAGTCTTACAGTTCTAACTGTTCACAAAGTAAAGCATTTCCTGTAATATTACATAATAATTATTTTTGTAATGTAAAATATAAGAAATAAATAAAATAATAAAACCATCTAATTTATTTTTGTAATTGTTTGCTTTGATGAGACACTGTTCTGGATCGAGTAATATCTGTAATTATTTAACTGGATTTATAAAACTCGATTAAGATCATACTAACTTTGAATAAATAAGATTATAAAGATATCTATTGAACTGAAAGAATGATTTGCTGAGGCACAATATTCAGAAATTAGACTTCCCTGAAAATACACAAAGAACAATTCCCATTAATATTTATATTTTCGTTTAATGAATTGATAATTATTTTGCAGAAGATTTTCTTTTAGCTGTTCTCCAGAAAAAATGTACTTCTAATTAATAAATGTTGAAAGACAGTTTTGTATTTTTAATGAAATAAAAATGTAAGGTTTATTGTGCTAATCTTTATATTTAGTACTTATATATTAACATTTATTAAAAAGAAACAATATAGTATTGTTTGGCCTTTATTTTCAATGACAATTTTAATGAAATTTGCATCTAAAAAGCACACTTTTTGTTCAATAGGCAAGTTTTAATGATAAAACTGACAGTGAAGCTTTGGGTTATGTCTAAAGTGGCTCTTTCTATAGTTAATATTTTTTTGTTTTTTCCTGGAATATAAGGCATGGCATGGCCTAATGGTTAGGATGCTTGATTCATGATGTACAAGTCCTGAAATCTAAACATGCTAATTTGCATGCTTACCCTTTTAACTGTGTGCGGCATTATACTATGACATTCAAACTTGCTACTCATTAATAGGGAGTACCCAAAGAATTAGTGGCAGATGGTGTTGACTAGCTGCCTTCCTTCTTGTCTATTACTTCAAATTAGAGATGATTAGGAGCTAGACCTCCAGTAAATTTTATAAAACCAACAACAAAGACATGATAAACAATGGTTGGATAATTTTTCGTAGTTTTTTTAAACCGTAACATATTTGGTGTAAGTTAATGGTACATCTGTTATTAAGAACCTGAGCCACATTACTCAGTTTTTGGACTAGTTGAACATTAAATATTAAAGTATTAGATTTACTCTTTGACATCATAAAGACCACACACTTGCACATTGAGATAGAGTAATTAATAATCATGACGGTAATGTTGAATGAGAAGTTTATCATAAAACGTTACTGGCACAGTTATATACCAACCATGTAAGAAAATCAGGCTAATATTTTAGTTCATCTTATTTATAAGATTTCAGTTGCTTATGACTTTTTGCATGAATAACTTTGTAACATTAAATATTTTCTGTACAGAAATGACTTTCTTATTTACTTGATTAGGTGAATAATTCGGATGTTTTTCTTAACAAATAAATCTAGTAAACTACTGATTTAAGAAGTTCACGAGTGTCCAGCTTATATAATCTCATCATATATTTAAAAGTATTTTTTGTATATTAAAAAAATCCAGCTCCTTACTTTGTACAATTACAATTTATCTTTTAAATCTGGATATTGTTTGCAATATTTCTTCACTGAACACATAAAATCTAGTTTATCAGTTTTTTTGTCCTTGTTGTGAGCAAGGCTACATTGGTGTTTCTGTAAGAAATCTGTTGGTGTGGATGAAACAACATTTAAGAACAACAGATACATCAAGTGGATTGGAAGATACCCTAAGTGAATGTGAGATGTTCATCCATTCAAATTATTTAAGATCTGAACAGGACCTGATGAAAAACAAAATTTCTGCATAAAAGAGACTTTGCTCAATCATAAAATGAATCCAATACTCAAGAAGGGTAGTTCAGCTTATAAATTGTGGCTTGCTTTCTGACTAAAATATTTAGACAAAAACAATGTTTTACACTTGTATAACATGCTTTTACATATAATTTTCATATTTAGTTTTATGCCTTTTGTTAAAAAATATTTTGGTTTTTCAGCTATTTTTAATAGACACGAAACCCCAGTTTACTTTTGAAATCCAAATAAGGTTACAGAAAAAACAAACAAACTTACTTAACAATGACTTTAATACCTGTGTTGTTGGACCTTCTTAACTTTTCAAAATGCTAAATTATAAACAAGAATATTATTAAAATTAATTATTGGGATATCTACGAGGTTGGTATTACTTGCACATTTGTTTGAACTTGTAGTTTTAAACATTAAAATGAGAAAATATGTACAGTTCATATGTATTATCAAGACTTTTTAAATTTTGTATTATACAACAGTGTCATATGAAAACAGTTACTAGAAAATAAAAGGTTGAATCTGTGTTATCAGAGAAGAGTTTTGAACAAGAGATACTGCTGTAATATGTTCTGTCTTTGGGTGGGTTCTTTTGCATTATTTGGAAATAGTAATGATAAGTTTAGTTTGTGTAACAATAACACGCTAATTTATTTCTTCAATAAGCAATTGTACAGCCACGTTCAATAATTGGCCTAATTTTGTCAATAAATTTTTAACATAAACTTCAAAACTAATGTAAGTTTATCTTAATTATAGGTTTGATCAATAAACATACTAGTTCAACTAACTTAATCATCATTTATTACTCACATCTTTCCTGAATATGAACATACAGTCCTGTGCAAAACTTAGAACACCCTATGAAAGCCTGTGTATTTTTGTAACATTTCTGAATATATAGATATTTTATCTCAATTTTAACAATACTGAGATATTATAGTAATACAACTAAACAATTAAAACTGAAGAAAAGAATTTTCAAGATCTTCTGTAATTGTAATTTGACAAAAATGCATATTCTAACTGAGGAAACAGTTATGACACCCCGACATTTATACCCACATAAAATGGCTCAACTCACATACAGGTGTATCACACCAGTTGCAAGTGATTAAAAGATTCTTACTCAGCATTGTGAATGAGGCTTGCCCTATTTAAACCTCAGACGTTTAGTTTGGTGTGCTTCTGACTGTTGAAGTGTGCACCATGGTGAGAGCAAAAGAGCTGTCTGAGGCCTTCAGAAAGAAAATTGTAGTAGCTTATAAGTTTGGTAAGGGATTTAAAAAGAATTTGAAATCATCCATTCCACTGTCTGGAAAGTAGTCAACAAGTGGAGGGCTTTCAAAACAACTGCCAACATGGCCATCTGGTCATCCAAGCAAGTTCACCCTGAAAGCAGACTGCAAGGTGCTGAAAGAGGTCTCCAAAAACCCTAACATGTAATTATGGGACCTACAACAGGCTCTGGCTACTATTTATGTGAAAGTGCATGCCTCTACTACAATCAGAAAGAGATTGCACAAGTTTAACTTCCATGGAGGTGTGCAAGGAGGAAACCTTTGCTCTCTAAGAAAAAAATCAAGGCCAGACTGAAGTTTACCAGAGAGAATGTAGACAACGACCAGGACTTCTGGAATAATATTCTTTGGACAGATGAGCCCAAAATTGAATTATTTGGACACCAGAACAGAGGACATGTTTGGCGTAAACCAAATACAACATTCCAGGATAAGAACCTCATACCAACTATGAAGCATGGAGGTGGAAGTGCTATGGTTTGGGGCTGCTTTGCTACAGCAGAATCTAGACAGCTCACAATCATAGAATCCACCACGAATTCTATTGTGCTTGAAGGTGCTTGAGGATCATGTGAGACTATCTGTAAGAAAATTAAAGCTGAAGCAGAACTGGACCCTGCAACATGACAATGACCCAAAACATACCAGTAAATCCACCAAGGACTGGCTGAAAACTAAGAAATGGAGAGTCCTGGATTGGCTGAGTCAAAGCCCAGATCTTAATCATATTGAGATGCTGTGGGGTGACTTTAAATGGGCTGTACATGCAAGAAACCTCTTAAACATCTCACAGTTGACAGAATTCTGCATTGAGGAGTGGGGCAAACTTTCTTCAGATCGATGTCAGAGACTGGTGGATGTCTACAAGAAGCGTCTCAGTGCAGATATTTCAACCAAATAGGATAACACTAGCTATTATGGGGTAGGATGTCCTAACTTTTTTTCCTCAGTGCGAATATGCATTTTTGTAGCATGACATTTACAGATCTTGAAAAGTCTTTTCTTCAGTTTTAATTGTTTAGTTATATTTCTATAATCTCTCAGTTTTGTTAAAATTGAGATTATGTATCTGTATATTCAAAAATTTTACAAAAATACACAGGCTTTCATAGGGTGTCCTAATTTTTTCACATGACTGTTTTTCATAAATCTTCTTTTTAACTTGTATAATCTTAATGTCATGCACCCTTTAACAAAGACACAAGTTAAAACATATGTCATAGATCTACTTTTTAACTTGTGTGATCATAATGTCATGCACCCTTTAACAAAGACACATGTTAAAACATATATCATAGATCTACTTTTTAACTTGTGTGATCATGATGTCATGCACCCTTTAACAAAGACACATGTTAAAACATATATCATAGATCTACTTTTTAACTTGTGTGATCATGATGTCATGCACCCTTTAACAAAGACACATGTTAAAACATTAAAAATATAGCTTGCAACAATAGAATTAAATAGTCGTTCTTGCATTTTGGAGGTTTTATTTGTGTCTAATAATACACAGATTAATAGAACATTCATAAAATATGTGAAATGGTGTGGAAAAAATTACCAAAATACCCATAATGGTGGTTATAGCTCATATTCAAAGGAAGCACAATTTTTCAGATGAATTATTGGAGCTGTTAGTTTGCAGTAAACTAATTTTTATAATATTTTTGATGTAAAGTGAATTATGGTTATTTTTTTTATGAAGTATTAATTGGAATAGCTATTTTTTCAATTCTAAAAACTCCCTCTTTTGTGTGTGTGACTAATTTTGTGTCAGGCATTTGACATATTGTATACATTGTATATCAAAGAAATATAAAATTGTACTACTAAAGTATATAAAATTGAGTACTTGTGATTCTGTACAGTTTTTCGAACAAACATTTCTGGGAAGTAATTAGGTTTATCAGGGAAAGAAAACATTTTTGAATAAAGTATAATACATACATATATATTGCTGTGTGTTTTAATACTGATTAAATCTACAGTATATTGCATAGTTTTAATATTAACGTTGGATTGTAATATGTCTAATTGTCATGTGTAAGACATTAATAAGTGCTATTAATGACAGATTTGAGTTTCATGCACTGTTTAACGTTAGTTACTCTCATATGTAAGTCACTCTTAGATATTTTGTTCACAAAAACTTGCAGGCATTGGAGAAGCTGTTATCTTTGATGGAATACAATATTGGTGTTCCTGTCAATCCAATAAAAGAAGATGATATCTGGCAGGATATTATAGCAGCGAGATCAGAAGTTCAGGAGAAGAACAAAAAACTTGTTGTAAGAAAAAAAGTGGTAGTCATGGCTTCTTAACAAAACTTTTCTAATGCTCATTGTTATTGTTACTGAATTCTTTTCATTGACTCTGTAAAATGCAATTATTATAAAGTAGAATATAAATTATACTTTTATGAAAACCTTCAAATTACCACATTAGAATGCAATTATTAGTTTCATGAAAATCTTCAGAATGTTACCAGTGCTTTTACAACAGAACATTTTGGTTAATATTCTGATAGATTTTTAGAATGTATTTTCATAAGACATTACTTCTCATGCAAGACCTAATAAACCATCATAAATTAACAAGTGTAGACTACATTTTGCACTGGAAGTGTTATGTTAGTTTTAGTTCTATAGCGTGCAGTAAATCTTCATTGTTTATAATATTTAATTTTGCGTAAAGCTCTTACTACACTTTTCAGTAACAGTACAATCTGTTCTGATTCATCTTTTATTAATTAATTTCAAGTCTGGTAATTGCTTTACCAGTTTTGTTTATGCCATTAATTCAGGGCTTCACATTGATAAAACTAGCCTAATAGATTAGGACAAGTAAAAAACATGTTCACACTAAGTGCCAATATGACACACTAGACCAATGACTTAATATTTGTTTTATTTTTTTACTTTCTTGTTTACTTGTATGTTTATTTTTTAACTTCTTCACAACAAAATGGTGATAATTACTTTCTCAAACTCTGCATGCTCAAATTTTATTCCTGAAAGTAGAAAAGGAAGTAACTTAATGGCAAATAAGAAAATTTTTTTTTCTTTGAATCAGTGTAGGTATACTGTTCACTATATTATTTCAAAGATACTGTAACACAGTGTCATACCAACCCCTAGCATTTTTGAAACCTTGTATATAGTGTGCAACTACCAAGTATTCTTCCTTTGTTAAATGAGACCATAGAAAATATTTAGGTTTTCCAGTACAGAGGAAGTAGAACTGTATAACACTATGGTGGAAAGTTTCGGTTAAAATAACTTGGGTTAATCTTGGTATGTTCTTCATGAAGATTGATTAACATAACCCTATTCATTCATGTTGACTGTTCCACCACATAAACTGAACTAAATCTATTAAATAGATTAAAAGAAAAAATCTTAAATTCAGAGCTTATCATTTGTATACTTACCAAGCTTTCTCTTAAATACAGTTAAATTTACTGTCTCCACAACATCTGAAGGCAACCCCTTTGTTACAAAAATAAAACTGTCTTAGCTGAAGATGGTTTCTATTCTGTCAAAATTTGTACTTGTGTCCCTTAGTCCTACTATTCTTACTGTTAAGTCTGAAAAAAGTATGATGCATCAACATTATCAGTTCTTTTTACAATTTTAAACACCTCAATCAGATCCCCCCTCCAAAAACTCCTATTTTTTTCAAGAGAAAACAATTTGAGAGATTTCAGGCTTTCCTCATATGTCAATCTTTCCATCTCAGGTATGATTCTAGTAACCCTTCTCTGAACCATATCCAACAATTCATTGTCTTTTCTGAGGTAAAGAGGCCTGACATGGCCAGATGGTTAAGGAACTCGAACTGAGAGTCGCAGGTTTGAATCCCCATCACACCAAACATGCTCGCCCTTTCAGCCATGGGGGAATTATAAAGAGATGATCAATCCCATTATTTGTTGATAAAAGAGTAGCCCAGGAGTTGGCAGTAGTTGGTGATGACTGACTGCCTTCCCTCTGGTCTTATACTGCTAAATTAGGGACAGCTAGCACAGATAGCCTTTGTATAGCATGAAATTTAAACCAAAAAAAACCATAAGATAAGGAGCCTGAGACTGAATACAATATTCCAAATGTGGCCTAACCAGTGGCATATGTAATGATATTATAACCTCTTCAGACTTGTATTCAATATTTCTGTAGTTACATTGCTTGGATGACTTTACAGACTGATCAACTATTATGCCAAAATCCCTTTCTTTTTTGTGACACTATTAATGTTAATCTCATCCTAATTACACATATTATTTAAATTATGATAACCCTCATGCATTATCTTGCATTTAGTGTTATTAAAATTCATTTGCCATTTATTTACCTAACCCACAAAATGATCTAAATCCTTTTGTAAATCAGCAGTATCTTCTTCACAACTAGCAACATCTAATACCTTATTGTCATCTGTAAATGTAAATAATTTATTGACCATTCTTTCATGTATGTCATTGATGTAAATCAATAAAGGGCAAAGGTTTAAGGCTAATCCCTGAGGTACCACGTTTGTGATATTAATCCAGTTTGATTGAACACCATTTGTAACAACCCTCTGCTGTTTCCCATCCAGCCACTCTTCTGTCCAATTTGTTAACTTATTCCACACAACAACAGAAATAGTTTTTTACAAGCTTTGTGTGGCACCTTGTCAAATGCTTTCTAAAAATCCAGGTACACTAAATATCCACTTTTCATCTGCACAAACAGTATTCTTTTCAAAGGATGTCAAAAGAATTGTAAAGCAAAATTTTCTATCAGTGAAACTATGTTGACTATCCAATAAAATTCTAAACTTTATTAAATGAGCTTGTAAAACATCTTTTATCAGACTCTGCAACTTTTCCTACAAATATTGTAAGATCTATAATTACTGGGACAATTTTTATCACTTCCAGTGAAAAGAGGAGTTACATTAACTAACTTCCATTCCTCTGGTACCTGCTCACTATTTAAGGACTAATAATAAATATTAGCAAGTGACTCACATAATCTCTTCTGTGAGGAAATATTTTTTGGCCCAGGTGCCTTATCATTTCTGAAACTTTCTAATTTTTCCTTAACATCAGCTCATAATTAATGCTGCATAGTTCGATCTAGCTTCTATCTATCAACTGTTCAAGATGTGGAATACTTCTTAAATCTTAATTAGTAAAAACCAAAAAAAATAAAATGAAAGCAAAATTTAATAGCCCAAACAGCTAATAATAATCAGATATGAACCATCCTTTATCATCCCTTAAGGGTTATACCATCATTCTACATTTTGTTTACCCTTAATGTATGTAAATAAATCATTACTGTTAATTTTTGCATTTTCAACCAAACTTTTCTCATACATTCTTTTTGATCTTCTAAGTACCTCTATCAACAATTTTCCTAATCTTCTATTATATTTTAAATCCATTGTCATACAGACTGATAGCCCCTTGTTCTTATTAATCATCTTCTTAGTTTTCTCTCCATTATTAGCTCCTACATGCACCACAACAACTTCATCTCTGCTAGCCCTCTTTATTATATCTCTTTTTTTTCTGTTAGTGGTATCCTTCACTTGTGTCCCTGGGTAGCATATGATCTGATTCTTTACTCCTCATTTATCCCACAGACTTTCCTATTCACATACCTTGTCAAGGGATCACCTGCAACTCTTTATCACCCACATCCTTCTATGACCCTTTTGTTTTCCTTTTTTCTAATAGTTCCTGCATAAGCCAAGTAGAATAAGCTCATAACAACTAAATTCTTTAGTTTTTACTTCAGTAGTACTATTTTTAGCTTCCCAAAAGTCACTGTTTGCTTATGTATCCCTTGCATGTAAAAGCTTAAACTGCTCCAGCTATCACTTCCCACTGTCTGCACTTCTCTTTGTCTATTGCTTCTACTCTAGTTATGATAGCCTCCAACTCTAACCAATAAATTTGACATACAAAATGCACATCTTTGTTACAAGCTTCCTCAAAAGTATATGCCAGTCCAGAATCAGCTTGAAGGTTGATGAACGTAGCCTAACACACTTGGGCACAAGAGATAATATGGATGCCATCTCAAAGTTTAGTGGTTCAGAGTGAAGATGTACATTTTAAAGGACTGTTGCACTGTATAGTGGTCCATAAGTATGTAACCTAACATGTACCAAATGCAGAAAGTTGAAACTTTTAATAAGGATTGCCTGTTTAGCTTTATTTTGCAACTGGAAATTTTTGTAATTTTATTTTTAATAACTTTCATGGAAACAATTTTAGAGTTTTTGCAAATTAATTTTTGAAAGTAAACATATAAGAAAAACAGATTTTCATGTTTTGTGTACAGGTAGTTGTTTTAGCAAAAAATTTCTTGGCTAGTGGCCTTTTCTGTTTCTACCTTTTTTAATGCTGTCTTTTTCATAAACACTTTTTTTTTTACTACAAAGACTAAACTTTGACAAATTTGAAATACAATTATTTTTAGTAAAATAAATGTAAGAAAACTTTGTACTCTTATTAACTTGAATTTAATTTTACTGAATATATTCAAAGCATTTCAATTGTAAGATATTTTACGTGTTACGAGTAACAGTATTAAAGCTATTAAGTTTTTGTTGAGCCTAATACAGCATTTGTGCAAAGAACTTGTAATTTTGATATTTTCTTTATAAAATTTCACACATTGCTTAAATAGCATATTTCATTCAATATTTATACTCATCAGACATATGTCACCTTAATAATTTGAACTTACACATTACATTCCCCCTAGCAGCTGAGCAGTAAGTCTGAGGACTTGTAATGCTAAAATTAGGCCTGGTGGGCATAGTACAGATATTCTACTGTGTTTCTGATGTAAAACTAGTACTTACTAAACAATAATAGTTATTTCTTAAATGCTAATCTTTGTTTCACTTTAATCCAAATCTCTGTGTCATGCTTTTAGGATCTTCAGAGCAAGATGATGTCTGTGGAAAATCTAATCAACTCAGCTGCAGAGACTGCCTTTAATGCTGGTGCAGAGTATGCTGGGATCGTAGCCAATGAACATCTACTTTCTGCCAAACAACAAATCAGATTATCAGAGTCAAAACTCAGGGATCTTGAAGCTGAATTATTGCGACTTCAAAAACAGGCTATTAGTGAAGCTTCTGGTGCTTACCAAACAGATAGTGACAATAATGTGAATGAACCACAGACAGATCTTAAGGGAAATAATAACTTAAAGGAATGAAAAACTACGTTCACAAGATCTTTTAAGCAAATGCACTGCTGAAGGAGAAAGTGGAGTATGGCTAAGATCATACTTTTGTCAAATAATAATAATTTTTGTTTTTACAAACTGGTCATATAAAAAGAGAAGTCTATATAAAATTAACAAAAGAACTTTGAGAACTTTGTATAATAAACATTGGAATTTCCATTATTTTCAAGTGTAGCAAAATATTGTTTAATTATTTTGGCTTAAAAGGATTACAATATATCACTGATTCCATGTGATAGCTTTTTTTTTTTTTTTTTTCAAAGCCACTTAAACATTTGTTTTGTTCCCGATATCATTGTTAACAAACACTAAGCAGAAATTAATACAGGTATTAATATGTTCTTTTTTAATGTATTTTCTTTCTGAATAACAAAATGATACAGAAACATTTTTCTGAGTCCCAACACCTCACAAAAATATGTTTTTAAAATTTTTCAAATGTGGTTTTTCTAAAATTTGCCCTCTGCTAGTACAGTGGTATGTCTCTGGATTTACAACGCTAAAATCAGGGGTTCGATTTCCCTTGGTGGGCTGAGCAGATAGCTTTGTGGCTTTGCTATACAAAAAAAATACACACTAAAATCTATTTATCAATACACACACATCCTGTAATTCCAAAATCAGATCACTTGAAAGTAAATAATAAAACTATTTTCCAAAAAGAGGATTATTTCAAAAATTTCAACAACAATTTCAAAGAAGTGCAAATATATATTTTTCTTGAAGGTCAGAGATAAGTTTATACACTTACAGTATTTCAATTTCTCACTGTGACCAGAGTACAAATAGCCTTCGGCCAAACGTGGCCAAGCGTGTTAAGGCGTGAAACTCGTAATCTAAGGGTCGCAGGTTTGCTCCCCCTTTCAGCCATGGGGGCATTATAATATGATGGTCAATCCCACTATTCGTTGATAAAAAGAGTAGCCCAAGAGGTGGCAGTGGGTGGTGATGACAAGTTGCCTTCCCTCTAGTCTTACACTGCTAAATTAGGGACGGCTAGCACAGATAGCCCTCGAGTAGCTTTGTGTGAAATTCCAAAATGAAAAAACAAACAAACAAAGCTTACCTTTACCCCCATGGTTCATGTTTTTGTCCGTTACCCTTGGCTATTTCTCTTTCTAGGGTAACAGCTCTAATTGGCAGAGTTTGCTCATCAGTAGCACACCTCGTCATTTTTGGTTGTTTTTGAGTGGACTTGACTTCCCTCTAGTCTTACACTGCTAAATTAGGGACAGCTAGCACAGATAGCCGTCAAGTAGCTTTGTGTGAAATTTAAAAAACAAAACAAATATCCCATTGCATAGCTGTGTGGTTAAACAATCCAGACAGTCTATAAGGTATCGTAGAAAAAAAAATTATAATGATAATAAAATCATAATGAAGGATTAAGGATTATGTGGATTTATTTATCCATAAAAGGTAGGGAGAATAGATGGATTTAAATCAAATTTTCTCGAGAAGGGCTTATCTACATGCAATTTTATAAAGATAAATTTTAAAACTTATTGCATATTTAATAATGGCTACTCTTTAAAAAATAAAGTTTTCTGTTAACTTTTTGACTACGTTTCAATAAAATGTAATTAAAGGGAACTAAAGTATGCGATTGAACATAAATATTACTGTTACAAGGTTTTATAAGTATGAAATAATTGACCCTGTTTACTGCCTTTATCATGTCTGCCTGAACGTAGCACCCTTATTTGTACAACACTACAAAGGAGTTGTCATGAAAAATTAGTCAATATAATTGCTTTATAGGAGTTTATATACTTAACTACATTCGTCGGCTCAGGTGACAATAAAAAAATGTATATAGCATAATGAACGCAAGAATTTATTCAACGTTGTTTTCATACGAATGCCCTAACCGTAATTAATGCATGATTTCTTTTTAAAAAAACTACATTAAATGATACTCCGTACAGCCAATTTTACTGTTATCGTTGGGCATAAACGCATGCTTAGGGTCAAGGTATCAACGCAATTTAGGAAATACAAATATGATATCAATATGACCACCAGTTACAACTTCGGTCAGCGTTATAACTACGAAAGTAACCTTTGTAGAGAAAACGGGGAGAATTGGTGAACGAGGGTAGGTAACCTTTTCAGAAGTATTTCGAAACGTCTGTTTAAGCAACAACGGAAAAAACGCAAAATATTTTTCCTCTTACATTCTATTTGTAACTAATAAAGTGGTTTAACGATAGCAAATTTCCGCGTGATAATTGCAAAATATCGCAATGAAATCTGTTTCCAAGTATATATTTACTTACTGATAGAGGTCGTTTTTGGTTACATGAAATAAGTTTAATTACTGTGAATAAAAAATGATTTTATCATTTAGAGCAGTTATTTTAGAAGAATCTCTGAGTCACTGTATGCCTGTAATCTTGCCCCTGTTATCGTGAGGAAGTCATGTCCTCTCAGCTGACAACAGGAAGTGTCTATTCCACACCTATTTGTAGACCATGTTTCACTTCAGCAAACAGGAATGTGTGGTTTAAAACATCCCACGCCTTCCCATTTATATATTCCTGGAAACTTTGTGTGTATGACCAAAGAAATATCGTTGTAATAAAATATAACAAAAGAACTCTTCAGGGTTGACGTTTGATGAACATGACGAACTTCGTGTTTCTGTGTTTTATTTCGTTCTTACTACCCACATGGTGAGGACTAGTTTAATTGTTACCATACATATACTAATTAGTTAATTAACATACTTTCGTTCGTGATGATTAGTTTGTTATAACAGATAATTTAAACGATACAGTTTTCACATAAATTAGTTTATATTAATCAGCTGTCTTGATCGTTATTAACGAGTTATTTGGTTTAACCAAATGGATATTGTTTGAGACGAATTTATAAAGATGTCATGTCTTTGTTGTTGTTAAGTGGTTAGGAGCTTGAACCAAACTGTTTGAGGCAAAGATTTATTGATGTCATGTCATCATCGTTATTGGTTGGTTTGGAGTTTTAGCGAAATTGCTTTAATGATTTTGGATAAAACAATATTTATTGATGCCATGGAATCGCATTATTGGTTTGATTTTTGCAGTACTTGTTACGGATCTAATATTGTCTAGAAATAGTTTTCATTATACGGAAGTCGTTAAGTCTGTTTATAGGAGCTATTGTTAAGAATGCAATCTTATCACTATACCAGCTGATCTACTGTATGTATATAACAGTTGTTATTCGTTCAATAATATGAATAGTGTCAAAACCACTAATGTGTCTGTCATATCGCAGCCAAGGTCCGGCATGGCCAGGTGGTTAAGGCAATCGACTTGTGACCCCCGTCACACCACACATATACACCCTTTCAGCCGTAAGGGCGTTCGTTATTAATGACGGTCAATCTCAATATTCATTAGTAAAGAGTAGCTCAAGAGTTGGCGGTGATTAATGATTACTAGCTGTCTACTAAATTAGGGACGGCTAGCGCATATAGCTCTCGTGTAGCTTTAGGCGAAATAAAAAAACAAACAAAAATATTGCAGCCAACCCAATGATCTCTGACATTGAGAGAAAGGACCTATGGACAGTGGATGATAAAAATTTAGTGATTAAAGTATTGTTTTACAAAGCCCTCATTTTCACGGTAAGTTCGAGAATTATATTTTCCAGATGTTTCAACTTCTGAGTATAATTCAAAGTTTTTATGATTCCAGTTAAATCGATCATGATAACTTTGTTTTGCTTGTATTTTTAAATTATACATTTTTCTTTTTCCTTTGGTAGATCTGCAGTAAGTTTTAGAATTACTAAATCTAAAAGTAGGTTTACAGTCCCGCAATGACTGGAGCACGTTTCATTATGGTGTAGTTTTGCGCATAACGATAAAAATTCACTATTATGTTATTTTATTGCTACACTATTATTCCAAATTTTGAGAGTTTTATGTGTGTGTGTATATATATATATATACCTTACGGTATTTAACACATACTTATATTTGTAACTACTTTACAGTTTAACAGTGTCCACGCTTGACATATGTATACTATTCTTAACTCGAATTATATTTGTTGTACACTTCGTAATTTAGTGATGTTTATACTTGATTTACACTGTACTTTAACATGACTTATCGCTATATGTATTTTGTAGTTCACAAACTCGGTAATATTTTCACTTGACGTATCCCGTACTTTATCTGACTCGTTTCTATATGTGTTTTCTAGTTCATAGTTTAGCTGTATTTAAACGTGATGTAGTTCCTCTTCATGTATTTAGGACGTCAGCTATATTGCAACAGTGCACGTGCAGTGCTTATATGCTGAAAGGAAAAGGCGTTACTGAAGAAAACTTTGTGACCAGTCGTGATTATATTCTGCCAGGACAATCATGTGACAAAGAGGGAGATGAGTATTGCAAAATGTTTTGTTTGAAAAAGGTACGTTCAGAAAACCGTCATAATTAACGTGACTCCGCTATTATTTCATGCACAAATATAGTCTTAAAAGTAATTTCATTTTGGATTGGAAATAGAAGATGTACCCTAAAACAGAAACCCCTGCTTTAAAGCATCAGCCTTTCGTTTCCAGAAATCAGATGGACTAGGTCTTCTCCTGACTAATTTGCTAACCCCTCCACCAGTGGTACAGCGGTTACCTACGGTGTGTAGAAACCGGGTTTCGATACCCGTGGTGGGCAGAGCACAGATAGCTCATTGTGTAGCTTTGTGCTCAATTCAAAACAGACAAGCAACCAATCAATCGAAACCTGACTGACTTATTTCTGCTCCAGTGACTTTTTTTAAACAGGTGATTTGTATTATTTAGACATAAGTAAGCTCTACTTTATGTTACCTCTCAAGCAATTCCTAAAGATAAATCTGTCTTAACCGACTTTCAGAGACGTTAGATTGTGAAAAGTCTGATTAACAGGGGATTTAATGATCTAAACTGCGTAACTTCTTGGCTTTGTAATAGGAATAATATCAAAGTTTGTTACAGCATGGGTATTATCCTTCAAATCTCACCAGGCAAATGTAAGAGTAGTTAAGAAGATCATAAAGAATGCACGAGACCATATTGCTTTATATCTAATTGAACCATCGAGGAATGGAATCTAATTCCTCAGCAACCTTGATGGGGGGGGACTTCCAAGTGCCCTATTGTAAAAAGAATCTGGAGGAGTGTGAACATTAAACCTAACGCTATTAAGTCCTTTCTAATGTCTATTTTTGATGTGTTTGTCCATCGTCTGAACCTTATCCAAAGATATACATTAAAAATTTATAAAAAAATAAAATAAGCCATATTTAAAAGTTTTTTTTCACCACGAGGCCCGGCATGGCCAGGTGGGTTAAGGCGTTCGACTCGTAATCTGAGGGTCAAGGGTTCGAATCTCCGTCGCACAAACATGCTCGTCCTTTCAGCCGTAGAAGCATTATAATGTCACGATCAATCCCACTAATCGTTGATAAAAGAGTAGCCCAAGAGTTGGCGTTGGGTGATGACTAGCTGCTTTTCCTCTAGTCTTACACTGCTAAATTATGAACGGCTTACTGTGGCACTTAGGTCAGTGGTGTTTACAATCTTGGTCACTGACTAGTCCTGGACATGCCCCCCAGTGGCTCAGCGGTATGTCTGCGGACTTACACGCTAAAATCCGGGTTTCAATACCCGTGGTGGGCAGAGCACAGATAGCCCATTGTGTAGCTTTGTGCTTAATTCTAAACAACCAACAACCAACCTATAGTCTTACTCTGCTAAATTAGAGACAGCTAGCGCAGATAACCCTCGAGCAGCTTTGCGCAAAATTAAAAACAAACAAACAAGCATAACGTATGAAAAACAACACCCGAAGCCATAAAAATGTATGTAAAGAGGTGCAATACAGCAATATTGCTCTTGTCTAGTGTTTATCGAAGTAGTTAAAGATATTTTGAAAAGGTAGGCTTTGTAATTATTTCTGAATGTTTTGACTAATAATTTAATGACATAAAACATTCAAAGATTACACCCGAATTTAATTAAATTTCATTAAAATTATGTCTATATAAACTTGATAAATGATGTTTAGACCAAGCGGTTCTATATCCATATTTTCATGTAAAATTATAGTTCTACAGAAAAACTGGTGGAGGAAATCTTGATTTTGTGCCACCTGGATATAAAGGAAGGAGTATCGGTGACTTATCCTGCTTAGGAATTGGCCGAGATGTGACCAATGAAAAAATGGGAGTCTTTAGTAGAGCTTGCAAGAAGGGAGATTTCTTAGACACAGGTTTTCTCTCAAAGCAAACTTTATGTTGTAAAGGCAAAAAGTTCGTTAGTTGTTAATAGATATAACTTCAAAAACGATAAACACATTTGTGCTCCCTTCTATTCGGTTAGAACTGGTATTGCCAATTCATAATATAACTTTTGTAATCCATGTCATTGTAAGGTGTGTGTTTTAAAACTGTGTATACAATGCATAGAATTTCAGTGAAATGTTGTGTCTCTGAATTAATTTTTGTTTTATTTTATTCTGTATGTTACGTGCTTGAATAAAACAATTTCATTGTGTTGTTTTAAAATGTGAAATCATTATCCAAGTCAGTAAATAGTTTCAATCTGTTGTTATTATTATGTTGATCACTTCGGTGTGCACTGTATGAGGTGCTACAACAGAACGTATGAGGCCCGTTAAGGCCAGGTGGTCAAAGCACTCTACTCAAATATGCTCGCCCTTTCAGCCGTAAGGGCGTTATAATGTGACGGTCATTCCCATTATTCATGGCTAAAAGAGTGTCCCAAAAGTTGGTGGTGAGTGGTGATGACTACCTGCCTTCCCTCTAGTCTTACTCCGCTAAATTAGGGACGGCTAACGCAGAAAGCCCTTATGTAGCTTTGCGCGAAATTAAAAACAAATAAACAAACATAACGTATGAAAAACAACACCCGAGGCCATAAAAATGTATGTCAACAGGTGCAATACAGCAGTATTGCTCCTGTCTGGTGTTTATCGAAGTAGTTAAAGATATTTTGAAAAGGTTTGTTTCCTGAAAACTTTTTGTTGACTGTGACAGGTACCTGGTGGGTAAGCACAAACATAGTTTTGGTTTTTGCTTCTTCACATAGGAACTCTGAGAAATAGACAGTTAACTGTTTACCGCCAATAACGTATTTAATTGCGTTTATGTTTCTAATACGCTATTAAGTTCAACATAATTAAAAGTGTTTTGCTCCTGATTTTTGTTTGCATTCAGTGTTCGGTGCATCACCTTGCAGTGTCCGTTAGCAAGCATTGACGGATTTCAGTTGCCCTGATATCGTTTTTCTGTGGTAGCAGTGTTCTAGTGAAACCTTTCACCTTGTTTGTCACTGACATCACCGAGATTTGCAGGTAAGAAGTCCAAGTGTGAGTGGAGGAAATGAATCTTGAGTGACATGTTGCACATCATTGTTTTGTATGCTTTGAGAAGTTTATCTACCAGCTGAATATAATGTGGGGCTTTGTAATTGCCAAGAAAATTGTCAACAACATCTTTGAAGGCTTTCCAGGCAATCTTTTCCGGCCCAACTAACAGATCTTTGAACCGCTTGTCACTCATAACATGTCTGATCTGATGGCCGACAAAAATGCTCTCTTTGTTCTTGGCCTTAGTTATTCTTGGGAACATCTGTTTTAAATAACGAAAACTTTCGCCTTCTTTGTTCATTGCTTTCACGAAATTCTTCATAAGTCCCAATTTTATGTGAAGAAGAAGCAAAAAATCTTTGCCGGATCGACAAGCAGTTCATGCGTCACATTTCTTTGTCCTGGAACTAACCTTTAACGGAGTGGCCAACTCTGTCTAGAATAATGTGACTCTTTGCCACGATTATCCCATTTACAGATGAAACATCAGTACTTTGTATAGCCAAGCTGCAGTCCCAGTAACGACTTTCAGATTTCCACAGATATTCCAGTTGTACTGGATGTGTTTCAGCAACATTTCCCTGTTCTCGTAGGTTTCTTTCATGTGTGCTGCATAGTCAACAGGTATTAAAGGGTGAACGTTGTCATTGTGTAACACAACAGCTTTGAGACTTAACATTGATGAATCAATAAAGAGACGCCACTCTTGTGGGTCATGGTCACAACCCAAAGCAGAGAACAATCCTTCGATGTCAACACAGAAACAAACTGTCAACTTGTGCAAAGAATTTGGTTATATCATCTTGGCGGCTTCGAAAAATAGAAATTTTCGTACCTGTTGACAGAAAACACTATTCTTGCAGTCTCGAACCCAGAAATTTGGCTTTTGCTTTTAACAGACTCAAATCTCTGACCAGATCATTTAATTCTGACTGTGCCATGAGATGTGGATCGTCTGAGGAGCAGGTTCAAAATCCGGATCAATGTCACTGCCAGTTCCCTGCATTGCAGTTTCTTCATCTGGTTCGTTTAAGGTCCATTGCTGAAGGCAAATTAGGGTATTCAATTGACTTCTTGTTTCAGGCAGAGAAACCAGACACATTAGTCAAACAGTAGTAACAGTCCGTCACATGGTCTTTCTGTTCTCGCCATATCATCGGGACAGCAAACAGCATCGTCTTTCGAGTGCCTCTAAGCCAAGCTTTCAGACAGACAGCACATGTCGCACAACAAATGAGAGGCGCCCATTCCTGGTCTTGATCACCAATTTTACAGCCGAAGTACAGATGATATACTTTTTCACAAGAGCAGTCATTGAGCGTCTCTGTTGAACATGCGTAAACTCGCCACAAATATAACAGAATGTATCGCGGCTGTTATGACATTGATAAGACATATTGACCGACACCACCTGTCCTGTAAAACGTCTACAACATCTAACTTACTTGTTACAGTGCTACTGAGGCAATGCTATATTATGAAACAATACGTACACACTATAAGATCTGTATTAATCCAATGAGCAGCATCTGTGTATGCAAGCCACTTTTATAGCCTGCTGAGACAGTGTCAAGCTGGCTCTGGCCTGTCCAGGCATGCCCGGGCTGCATACTTCCACAGAACAGCTTCCAACCTGGCCTGATTTCATGCCTGGACATGCTCAGACTGCACAAATCATTGTTCATAGGTCTTTTACAGAAACGAAAAATTTTGGACACAAATATAAGAACAAAAAACATGACAAAACTGAAGATTTCGATGAAATTTTACGTGATGGGCAAATTTAAATGTGATTTTCGTAATCAGTAGGTAAAAATTTAAAAGAAACACACAACAGGGTTCAAAAAACAAAAACTTTGTTGTGCAGTGTAATTTGTGAATAAAACGAATGATTGCAAGTACACAGTTATAACTTCAGCTGCAATCACACACGATGACGTGTTTGCTTGTAATTTCTTGCAAAGATACACAAGGTTTATCTGCGCTAGCCGTCCTTAATTAAGCAGTGTAAGACTAGAGGGAAGGCAGCTGGTCATCACCACCCACCGCCAACTCTTGGGCTACTCTTTAACCAACGAACAGTTGGATTAAATGTCCCATTATAACGCCCGCACGGCTAAAACAGCGAGCATGTTTGGTGCGATGGGGATTCGAACCTGCGATCCTCAGATTACTAGTTGAACACCTGAACCCACGTGGCCATGCGGGACCACGAGGACGCGTGAAACGTAAAACGTATCGACTCATGATATTTCTTGAGATTTTTTCAGTATGTTGTCAAAAAATGTATAACAAAATACGTATTAATTATTCAATATTACGAAGTAACGCCCGGGCGGCTGAGGTTTCTCCTCCTGGTTGGGGGTTGTGCGAACAATCTACTCACTTAAAAAAAATCAGCCTGTTAATGAATCCTCAAGAGATTGCGGCCCTGTGTTCCTTCATGGAATCGAGAAGCATCAATAATAATATAAAATCGTTTTGGCTTTTATTTAAATGATTTGAGTTTTCTAGAAATTTCTTTAAATAACAAATTGGATTTTATAATCTAGCTAGATTGATATCTCCACGTTATCGGTGGAAAATATACACATTATTTGTTTAAATAAATGAAAAACTCTCCAATGTTAAAAAAACAACATAATAATATTCTAAAACGGCACCAAGCTTGTTGGACAACTCCATGTGTTGTATTAGACGAAGCCTATAGGTGGCACTACAAAAAAAGCTTATATACTTCCATTCATATAAAGATACGTTGATTAATATACGGTATAAATTATATCACACAAAATTTCACCACAAGGTGCCACTAAAATAACAAGATTCATTGGAAAAAACGACCACAAAAAGCTTCTTTAATGCGTGGACTACTGTCTTGATTCATAACTACAATATCTAATGACTATAATATTATAATTTATTTTTAAAATCACCCTGATCAAACTCTTTAAGATTTTTCAAATCAACAAGTGAACTTAGTTTTCCGTATGTTCAACTTTTACAAATTCATTACTAGTTGTTTTTGTGTTGGAGTTTTACGGTTCTTCAATTTACATTTTAAATTTTTACACGTTTGTCCAATACAAACTGTGACACACCTGCCCAAAATTTTACAAAACTTACATCAATCTACATGTTTTAAAGTATTTTTAACATACTAATAAGAATACTTAATTTAAAATGACGATAAAATTTACTTTTAAAAACTTCACCTGTTTTTTAATAGTAGTTCCTCTTTGTGCCCCCCAGTGGCTCAGCGGTATGTCTGCGGACTTACACGCTAAAAACCGGGTTTCGATACCCGTGGTGGGCAGAGCACAGATATCCCATTGTGTAGCTTTGTGCTTAATTCGAAACAACAACATCCTCTTTGTATAGAAAAATACTGAACATAATATGGCAAACATATCATCATCCTATTAGAATCATTATTTACTTTTAATTTTGTAAACTGAGACGCATTTAATTTATTGCAACATTTACCATACTGGTAACTTGTGGCTAGCCCCCCAGTGGCTCAGCGGTATGTCTGCGGACTTACGCGCTAAAATCCGGGTTTCGATACCCGTGGTAGACAGAGCACAGATAGCCCATTGTGTAGCTTTGTGCTTAATTCAAAACAACAACAACTTGTGGCTTCGCCTGAAGATGGCAAAGTATTACCAACTACCAAAAACGTAAAGATATTCAACAAGTCTTTTGCCGTTGTAATAAATTATGCTGCACTTTTACGTTATGGTGTATTTCGTTTATTTAATTTATAACAAGTACCGTATTTTATCATATTTATTAGGTGTCTGTTCTAGTTTAGCAAAACTGAAAATAGCGGTTGTCAGTTGAAATATTAATGTTTTTTTGATTATTTAGTTTACTGAACTAAATACATTTTGTTTTTTGTAAAGCTACACGAGGGCTATCTGCGCTGTATGTTTTTCTTATAGCGAAGCCACATCTGGCTACCTGCTAAGGCCAGAGATGGGAATCGAACCCCAAATTTTAGCGTTGTAAATCCGTAGACTTACCGCTGTACTAGCGGGAGCTCTGCTCTAACCGTCCCTAATTTAGCAGTGTAAGACTAGGGTAAAGACAGCTAGTTATCACCGCCAGCTCTTGAGATACTCTTTTCCAACAAATATTGGGGTTAACCGTCACATTATAACGCCTACACTGCTGAAAGAAAGGGGCGAGCATGTTTGGTGCGATGGAGATTCAAACCAGCTACCCTCGGATTAAGAGTCGAGCGCCTTAACGAACTAGAGATGCCAAGCCAGAACTAAATATAACGGATGTAAATGGAAAACGTAGACATTATCTATGTGTTATGATTCAGTAAACTCAATACATTATTCAGAGTTTAGTAAAACTAAATATGGTAGATATCAGTGGAAAATGGAATTTTATTTGTGTGATATAATTTGATAAAACTGAATACAATGGACGAGATCTTCGAACTATAACGTATAGTGTGCTAAAAGTTAATTGTGTTTCCGATAAAAACTAAAAAAAAAGAAGTAGGAAAATTACGAAACTTAAAATTTCATACTTAATTAATTCTTCAATGCCTCATGGTAAGTTTGAGGGCTTATAACGCTAAACATCGGGTTTTGAAGTCCCCAATATGTACAGCACAAACAGTCCATTGTGTTTAGTTTTGTTCTTAAAAATACACGAATTAATTAACTATCTTTGGAAATAGTTACTGTTTCAAAGATTATTGTTAATCGGTTATTAAGTGTTAAGATTGAAGCCTTATGATAGTAAAATTCGTGGTTGGTTCCCTGCTGTAGAGACACCTCGTTATGTACCCTTGATCTGAAAACAAGTAAAGATAAGCCAGAACAAACTGAAGCAACGTAAACCACCACTGGTCAGAATGTTTTATTCATAAGCTTGTTTTGTTGTTGTTGTTTTGAATTAAGCACAAAGCTACACAATAGGCTATGTGTGCTCTGCCCACCACGGGTATCGAAACCCGGATTTTAGCGTGCAAGTCCGCAGACATACCGCTGAGCCACTGGGGGGCAAAGCTTGTTTTCAAAAGTCTTATTTACTTTACTAATGTTGAGTCTAAATGTATGGTTGGTATGGCTGTTCTTAAAATAAAGTAGAACTTGTTTGTAAATTTCATGCACAGCTACGCAAGGGCTATTCCTGCAAGCCATTTCTAATTTAGTTGTTTAAGACTAGAGTCATCTTGAGGCAGCTAGTCATCACCATCCACCGCCAACTCTTGGGCTACTATTTTACCAACGAATAGTTGGATTGAGCATAACTATATGACACCCACACGGCTGAAAAAGCGGGCATGTTTGGCTCAACGGGGATTCGAATCCGCTACCCTCGGATTACGAGTCGAACGCCTTAATCCACCCGGCCATGCCGGGCTTATAAAGTAGAGAAGAACGTTTCGATCTTCTTAGGCATATATTTGTCCATTTTTGTTTATTAAAAAAAGTCAACATATTACGTTATTAAAAATTGAAAATTAGAAATGTAAATATAAGGATCACAAGAAATGTAAGCAAACATGGCTGAAGATCTACTGCTTATAGTTTGTTCAAGCCATAAATTGGTGTTATGTTTTTTGTTTTTGTATTTCGCCAAAGCTACATAAGGGCTATCTGCGCTAGCCGTCTCTAATTTAACAGAGTAAGACTAGATAGAAGGAAACTAGCCATCACCACCCACCGCCAACTCTTAGGCTACTTTTTTACCAACAAATAGTGGGATTGATCGAACATTATAACGCTCCTACGGCTGAAAGGGCGAGCATGTTTGGTGTGACGGGGATTCGTAACCCTCTGTTTACGAGTCGAACGCCTTAACCCATCTGGCCATGTCAGGATTTTACATTATGACTGCATAAATTTTACAAACAACCAAGAGGGTTGGTCTTAAACCTAATTCGACCTCCTTAATTTGTCGTGCTGCAAAATTTTCTAAGTCCTTTACTTTGCACCATAAATAAAGTTCGATGTTTTACCTGTGTGCGCATCAGATGGAAATTATAATTCGCGCATTTTTCAGTGTATTAACTGAAACTGCCACGTGAAAGATTCCCGACTTTTCTGTTGCATATCTTCACTCGGTTTGCGACTGATTATCGTTATTTAAATTTGTTGTCCCTACGTGGATTTTCGCAGCTGTATTTCAGCAAGTTTTTAACAATGCACGATCACCATTAGTGGATGTTCCGACTCAGACGACAATGGTGATTCTTTCTACTGTTTCTCATACTTAGCTTAAATCATGAGTGAGTATTTGGTACGTATATCACTGCGTTTAGAACTATTTCAACTAATGTTGTTTTTAAATAGTTGATATTTAGGTAGTGGTTAGCGACTTATGCTAAGTGTGTCGCTGTAATCTATTTTGCATGCATTACTTAGGTTGTCTTATTTTAACAAGACTTTTATTAGAATAACAGACTATTGAAGAACAATGTTATGTAGAACTAATACAGTAAGGATGTTACTTGGTCTGCTAACATTTCATTAATTTGTGTTGTATTACCTTAGAAGAAACATTATTATATTCTGATGAGGTTCCTTTGTTGCTGCTCGTTTTTTGTTACATCACACTGTAACGCTAATCGAAGCAAGTGATTAAATGTGTATTGGTAAAATTTTTGGTTTAAAGAGAATCCTATTAGAAAAATTTGCACTTTGTTTGGTAGGTGCATAGCAGTACATATTTTTATTCTTTGTTGTACATTTGTTGCTTATTTTGGATAAGTTAAATGTGGTGGTTGGGCGACAAAAAATTTAATGTAGCAAACAGTAAACTTGCTAAAAAGAAATGTAACATTCAATTGTAGCTTCATAAATGGACATGAAACCAAAAACGAAAAAAACAATAAACTTAATCAAAATGCAAGGATTATGTTTTCAAGGCTACGACTAAAGATTCTTAAAAAAAAGAGAGAGTAAATAAACAAGGCTGGAAATAGAGTCTACACAGAGTCTCAAGCCACAAATTCCGGTCTTGGCTCCATGTCTACAGTACTTATAAATTTTATTGGGGGATGTTTTAATCATATTAATATTATTTATTCAAAAGTGTCTCGTTATAGCAAATAAGACAGTATCGACTCAAACATCGAATCACAACAAACAATGAAACTTCTACACACAAGAAACCTGAAAATTGAGACCAAAAAATTGCTTATCAAGTGTAGATATTAAATAAGTTAATAAGAGTAGAAACACATACACACACAAATAAATACTATGATTTAAGAACTTTGTCAAGCCTAATTCTGATTAAAATAAACAATATCTTAACTTTTCTATTAATTATTTAAAATTTAACATAAGACTTTGAACGAAACTGAAGCATGGGATGGCTATTGGTTAGCGATCTAGGCTGTGAACTCAACGGTCTTTGGTTTGCACTCTGTTGTCATAAAATCACCTTCTTCCTTTTGTCTGACCCTACATGACCAGGTGGTTAGGGTGTTTGACTCGCAATCTGAAGGTTGAGGGTTTGAATTCCCACCATATCAAACGTACTCGCCCGCCCTTTCAGCCATGGGGCGTATTAATGTGACGGTCAATCCTACTAATCGTTGGTAAAAGAGTAGCTCAAGAGTTGGCGGTGGGGGTGATGACACACTCTAATTTTACACTGCTAAATTAGTGACTGTTAGCGTAGATTGCCCTTGTGCAGCTTTGTGCGAAACTAAAAAAACAAACAAACCCTTTTGTCTTTTAGCTCAAAATGAGTGAACGTTGGTGCAGATATCTCTTATGGCGCTTTGTGCGAATGTCTCAAACAATAAACCAATCTGAATAAAACAATAAATGTTGTGTGGATCCGGAAAAAATAAACGTTTTAGTAATATTTTTTATAGTAAAATTTGTATTTTATATTAACTGTGCAAAAATTTTATAACACTCACTGAGTGTTCTACAAAGTATGTTCTGACGACTACGGTCTGCTACCGAGAATATGAATATGCTCTTGTTTCGAGAGTGGAGCCTTTAGTAGATGCACTTTCCACCCACGAGAGACTATTGAACGTGTTCCTCTGTTACTCCCGTATGTTGCAGGAAAACTGTCGTCTTACGTCATTATGTTGACTTTGTCGTTATTTTTTCAAGGTAAGATAAATACGTTACTATAAACCTTTCTTACGCTTGTTAAATTGATTGTAGTTGTATGCTAAAAGGTTAAACAATATACAAACGAAATGAGTTTTCTCCTTTTTTTTAAGGGATACGCATCACATTGACTTGGTTGTTAACACACCACTTCTTGTTTCAGTCCTTATATCGATCGGGTGAGAACCGATACAAATAACAGTAGGAGAAATCTGGAACGTTTTTTAAGTTATTGTTATTGCCTATTTCGAGAGTCAACGGAAATTAGTTTTTGTGTTCATTTTCACAAACGTTTTTCATCTCGTCGTATCTGATTTATTAAAGTTTAGTTTAAAAGCTAGCAAAAGACTCAGAACTGTGTATCGAAAATCTCTTGTTTCGAAATAACATTTAGAATTTTCCCAATCCGTAGAATGTAACAACATTGTTACGTTTAGAGAAAGGTCTTCCAAGTTGTTGAGTATTTTGCCAGTGTGTTAACTTTACCATATTGTTAATGTATTTTAAGTTGTTATTCATGTAGTATTTAAATAAATTCATCAAATGACTTTTACACTAAGGATAAAATGTTTTTATTTTATCTGCATATGGAGATCGTAAAAAAGGAGTGATTATGATAATTCGTTCAGTAACATTCATAAATCGTTACTGTTGATTACGTATTTCAACTGTTGAACATATTAGACATAAGGTTTAGAAACTTTAAGAGACCTGTTGGTCCATCTTGGCTGTTACACATCCTAAACTATCTTAAAAAAATATTTCAGCCTCTCATCATCCAAGGCATGATTTTATTAACCCTTTTATTACCCTTTCCAGCATTTCAATTTCTTTTCTAAGGTAAGGAGCCCAAGATTGAGACAATATTTCAAATGGCCTAGCCAATTACCTGTATATTGAAATTACAACCTCTTTAGATTTGTATTCAGTATTACTGTAGACACAACGTAAATTCATATTTACTCTATCACTAGTAACAGCAACACTGTTTGGATGGCTTTAGAGACTGATCAACTATTACACCAAGATTCCTTTTCTTTTCTTTTGTGACCCTGTTAAGGTTAATCCCATCCAAAGTATACTTTTAATTCAAATTATGATAACCCACATGCATCATCTTGCATTTATAATAATTAAATCCCATCTGCCATTAATTTGACCAAAATCACTAATTGGTCAAAATCCTTTCATAAATCATTGGCGTCCTCCTTACAGCTAACAACATCCAAGACCTTAATACTGTTTGCATGTGTAATTTATTGACCATTGTTTTTTCTATGTCACTGATGTAAAGGAAAAAAAAAGGTTCAAAAACTGAACCCTGAGGTATCTCACTTGTGACATTAACCCAATTTGACAGAACTCCATTTGTTACAATCTTCTGCTTTTCCTCATCCAGCTACTTTTCTATGCAATTTGATAACTTACCTCCCACATCTCCTGAGATAAGTTTCGTTACAAGCCTTTTATGTAGCACATTTTGAAATGCTTTTAGAAAATTCAGATGAATCAAATCTACACATTTACCCTAGTCTACATTGGCAATAACTTTTTCAAAGAAATTGAAAATAATTGTAAGGCAAAATTTTATTTTTAAACAATTTTTGGTTCAATGCCAATCGGGATGGTTAATGGTAGAGCGTCTTTTGTAGGTTAATAACCCTAAAAACTGGGTGTTGATTCCTATGGTGGGCGTAGCACAAATATGATAGTCCATCGAGTAGCTTTCTACCACACATACAAACAATGACAATCAGTTAATCATTATTGGCGAACTAGAAAATAATTATCATGTAAATGAATGCATTTTGACAATAATACTGCCCCCCAGTGGCTCAGCGGTATGTCTGAGGACTTACACGCTAAAATCCGGGTTTCGATACCCGTGGTGGGCAGAGCACAGATAGCCCATTGTGTAGCTCTGTGCTTAATTCAAAATAACAACAACGACAATAATATTATATAGGTATGAAATATATTGAGAAATATAATTAGTAATATATAGAGAAGATCAATATTCATATCAGCGCTCACAAAAACATCAGAACAATTATTAAATTTATTATTTTCTCATAAATCATAATGATGGAATAAAATTTATATTAAGTTGTTAAAAAACGGGAATTTTTTCTTTGTTTGGATTTAACCACAAAGCTACACAAAGGGCTATTTGCACTCTGCTCACCACGGATATCGAAATGGGGTGGGAGTGGGGGAAAAAGAAAATGTAAGCCCTTCTTCTTGACTTAGAGGAATTGGAATATTGGAACGTTTCATATTTTTCTTTCCAGAATGAAAATTGTATGTCAAGGTTATGATGTCTCGAAAAAATTCATTTTCTCTATTGTGTTTCGCAGAAAGTCGGGTCGAGTATTGTGGTTATAATACGATACAGTGAAATATTCCAAGGGATTTTCTAACGATTTTTGGATGACAAATTAAATTTTATTTTATCTTAAAATAACTCTTTCAACTCACCTCCCTTTGACGTCAATCTCTTGGCATTGACGTCAGTGATTTGATGGACAGTAAGTCTGTAATTGATTACATTCAGTGACATATGCATAAGTTGTTTCCGAAACGAGAGGCGCTGCAAGAACAATAACCACCATGCTTTTTTAACACAAATAATTATACACTCTTCAATGAGCAATCACATGTGTGTATTTCCCCCAAAAACAACATGTGAACTGGTTATTTTCGTAGCTACTTTTTAGGGATGTAGCCAGCTTAATAAAATGTGCGTGTGTGTCTGTGTTTTCCCGAAAAAAACAACATGCGAACATGTTCTTCTGCACAAAGAAGTTAATTGATTTACATGAACGTGTTTTTCGTAAACAAATAAGTTTTCTAAACGTTTTCAAAATACTAGAGTGATCCTTTGAATTAACGACCCCTCAAACACACGTCTACGACCCTGTTCTATTCAATAACATTTTTAACTCCTTTGTATCACCATTGATTTAGGGTAAATGTTCGTGGAATCCCAAATAATTAGAACTTTTGACAAAATTTCAAGTTTTCAGTTGTTTTTTTTTGAAGTATGCGACAATCTTTTCCTCATGTTTAGCATATGTTTAACATATACATAAAATTATTCTATGTCCAATAACCAATCAAAGTTAACCTTCCTTTTTTAGATAATTATTTAAGGAGGAGTTAAACCTTAACATGAGCACACAAGTTATAAAAATATATGAAATTCTCATTTCTGATTCTGTTTCTTTTATTCATTCAGTTGTAACTGCGTCAACCTTTGTGTACCACGAACTAGAACAGCCACTTCGGTTACATGGAGGGGTTGATAACCAGTTGTTTGCTACTGATAGTATTGGAGGACCAGATTTGTTAGTAAGTCTCTTCAGGTTTTCTTGATATAATAAAAATAAACATTTCCAACCGTGATGAAAGGGAAAGGAGAAGATTCTTACAATTGATAATCCAATGCAGTTCTACAGAAAAGAACAACAAAAAAATGTAACAATAAAACAGACATTAAGCCGAGCAAATAATTTACAATAAAACAATTAAACACTTATTGGTCAGTAAAGTATAGGGAAATACTGCAGGTTACTCTTTAACTGACAGTAAATTATAACGCTTCTACGTCTGAAAAGCTTTCGAACCCGCGACCCTCAGATTGTGAACAAGCTTTCCTTACCATCTGCTCATATTGGGACTTCTTGAATGTAAATAACAAGGGATAACTAGAAATTCATAGTTACAATATAACATCTGGTTTCTTCTTCAAGAAGCGAAAAAATTGTCTAGCATGTTTGTATTTTATTTCATGTTCTGAATTTCGCGCAAAGCTACACGAGGGCTATCTGCGCTAGCTGTCCTTAATTTAGCAGTGTAAGACTAAAGGGAAGGCAACTAGTGATCACTACCCTACCGCCAACTCTTGGACTACTCTTTTACCAACGAATAGTGGGATTGACCGCAACATTATAACACCTCCACGGTTGAAGTGGCGAGTATGTTTGGTGCGACAGAAATTCAAATCCGTGACCCTCAGATTACGAATCAAGCGCGCTATCTACTTGGCTATGCCGGACCCATACGTTCTGTTCAAAATCAAACGCAGTTGGGGATGATAACGATTATAATGAATAATGACGTAAATGGAAAAGAAAATACATCTGCGTAAACTGTGTGTTTATAAAGGTAATTACCAAATGTACGTGTGACATATCACAGTGAATTGATTGGAATAGTAGTTATTGTACCCGAACTGCGAATCCGAGGATTCGTGGCTCGCGACCCATTGCTCCGAAAGTTACTTTAGTACATTAAGTGCACCACATGAGCTACGATTAAATCCATCTATTTTATAACAGAAAAGTAGCGTCAGAAATGGTGGTGGGTACTGTTTACTAATTGCCTTCCTTCTAGTGATTAGTCTATCAGTTTACAATTGGAGAAGGAAATGCGAAGATAGCCCGCATGTAGCTTTGCATAAAATTGTAAAAGAAAACAGTCAACAGAAATACTGTTTACAAATGATGTCTTTATATTCAAGGAAGATGATGTTGCTTTGACAACCAAGGACACCGTATCACCACCATCACGAAGCACACCTCCAGGTAAGTAAACTCAAAGTTCTCGTTAATGTTATTTTCAATTTGAGACTGGTGCGGTTGTTTACCAGTTAACATTTATGTTTGTTTAGGTTGTGTTTTACTTCCAACCAGACAAATAAATGATTTGAAGGTCTTCTGTCAAGTGCATATTATTAGAAAATTTAACAGTTGCTAGATTAAATTTTCCCTATAAAAAGTTTCGTGTGTGTGCGTTAAATTGTTCATATAGCAATAAAAACTTTGGACGATTATACCAACGTTCGTTTAATTTACTGTAAATCACTTATCAGAAATAACAGACCTGACAAGACTGCTTTACTATGAAAAATGCCCTGCATGGCCAAACGTGTTAAGGCGTGCGACTCGTAGTCTGAAGGTCGCGGGTTCGCATCCCAGTCGCTCCAAACATGCTCGCCCTTTCAGCTGTGGGGGCGTTATAAAGTGACGGTCAATCCCACTATTAGTGGGTAAAAAGTAGCCCAAGAGTTGGCGGTGGGTGGTGATGACTAGCTGCCTTCCTTCTAGTCTTACACTGCTATATTAGGGACGACTAGCGCAGATAGCCCTCGAGTAGCTTTGTGCGAAATTCAAAAACAAACAAACAAATTACTATGAAAAAAAAGTAAAAAAGATACAGAAATTAATTAAACTAACGACCTTGTATCACAATGAAGCAGTTAAAAGCTGATTATCCTGGTAAATGTGCAGTACTTCGAAGCAATCATAATTATATGAAAAATTGGTGAACTTATATTATCATGGAGTGTTGATTCAGATTATAATCACTGTTAGTCATCCTGGAATAAAGCTCAGGAAACCGAGTTCTGAAAAATGGATCCATGTACGTATATGCAAGAAAAGTGGGTGTTAGGTGCTCCCTTAGATTTGGCTCATGTCCTGATTGTCTTTTGTTTTGAGGCTGAATAAGCCTGGTGGTTAGGCAACTCGACTTGCAATCTGCGGGTCGAAGGATCTAAACCCGTCCCCGAACATGCTCTTCCTTTCACCCTTAGGGGAGCTGTAATGTGACTGTCGTTCTCACTGTAGTCTTTAGTAAATCTTAGCCCAAGGGCTGGCGGTAGGTTATGTTGACTAGCCGAGTTTAGTCTATCGCTTCAAAAATATAATCAGCTTACGGATATGATCCTGTAGTGTCTTTGCGCGAAATTTAACATATGAAACTGAAGTTTTTCGGCCTGACATGGTGATCGATTCGCAATCTGAAAGTCATGGTTCAGATCCCTGTCTCACTAGATATGTTCGTCCTATCGACTATGAGGGCGTTATAATGTGATGATCAATCCTAATATTCGTTGGTAAAAGAGTAGCCTAAGATTTGGCGGTGAGTGGTAATGACTAGTTGTCTCCCTTCCAGTTTTACACTGCTAAATTAGTAACTTCTAGCGCAGATAGCCTTCATATAGCTTTGAGTGAAATTCAAAATAAATGAACAAACAGAAGTTGTTCAGAATATGATATCTAATATTTATGCTTACTGTGGTCCTAAGAATACATCGCAAAACGTTTACTTTAAAAATAATTTAACTAAGACTCTAAAAACGCAGGATTGTTCAGAAATGAAAGAGAATTTTGAGACCATTAGTGCGTTTAAAAATATTTCTAAGGAAAAGAAAGTTTTAGAGTGTTTAGTAGTTCCTAACAATGCCTTTAATAGACCAGAAATATTACTTTTAATAATATTAACATTGTTCTCGAAAGGTGAAGAGATTTACTACATCTGGTGACGTCAGGCTGCACACGACCTCTCCTTGGCAGAAACTGAAAGATTTGTTCAGTATTGCATCAAATAGAAAATGTTTGCATTTCTGTTGAAGCTAACTGTAACTTTACCCATATACTATTTGGTGAGAACTATAGAGCTTTGTGCATTATGATATTTGATGATGTTATTTCGAACGCGACCTAGGACCATTGTTGAATTGGTGAGCACCATTTCTTTAAAGTATAGGTATTGGAGTTTCGGCTATATAAAAGAACTGTCTATGCAAATGGACAGCTTCGTCCCATGAAGTGAACTAGGGCTTCAAAAGATTGGCAAAAGGAATACAATAAGAAATGGTGGAGGTTTTCTTAAGGGTGGCAATTCAATTTTGTCATTATCATAACACAGTCCTGGATTTTTATTTCGATAACTTTTTGCCTTTCAAAAATCACATTCTAAAGATTTTTTTTCCATCATCATATGGAGATTCTGATTCATAATCATAAACTGCTTTGAAATATATTCTCGATCTCCATTCGCCAGCAGCAACCTTTCTTTGAGCTTATTAACTCAAGGTAAAGAAAAATGCAGTAAACATATAGGAAGCAATAGTCTTAAAAATGTCAGGGTAGCCATAAACTTCTGAAGTAATGAAGAATCAACAAAACTTCTCGTGTCAAATCTCGAGAACCTTAGTGGTATAAGGAGACATTCAGTTGTATTAAACAGCAACTATCTGTTGTGTAACTTCATGTTTAATTACAAATAAATAAGTAATAATTCGGGCTATTTAAAATTAGATATCTCCATTTAGTACATAAACTTGTTAAGCTTGCAAGTGCTAATATGAATGGCTCGGCATGGCCAAGTGCGTTTAGGCGTGCGACTCGTAATCTGAGGGTCGCGGGTTCGCATCCGCGTCGCGCCAAACATGCTCGCCCTCCCAGCCGTGGGGGTGTTATAATGTGACTGTCAATCCCACTATTCGTTGGTAAAAGAGTAGCCCAAGAGTTGGCGGTGGGGGGTGATGACTATCTGCCTTTCCTCTTGTCTTACATTGCTAAATTAGGGACGGCTAGCACAGATAGCCTTCGAGTAGCTTTGTGCGAAATTCCAAAACGAACAAACAAACAAACAAAGCTTACCATTACCCCCATGGTTCATGTTTTTGCCCGTTACTCTTGGCTATTTCGCTTTCTAGGGTAACAGCTCTGATTGGCAGAGTTTGCTCATCAGTTGCACACCTTGTCATTTTTGGTTGTTTTTGAGTGGACTTGACCAAAGGTGGGGTTTTGTTACTTTGACTGGCAACATCCTGGAAGTTATATAGAGATCATCTCATGTGGTCTCAAACTCTCGAGATGTCATTCTACTTTGGCAAATCTCAGTCATCCTTTCTTCCCTTGGAATGAGATTGATTCTCAGGACTAACACTCAATTTGCTATTTTGAGAACATTAAACATCATCTGATCTTCTGAATCTTCCATTTGTAGAAACAAATTCCAGACAAGGGCTTTCGCCAAATTAGAAAAAAAAATGTCCTATATCCAGGAAAGAATTCTGTACTCGGTGATATCTCTCTCGTGCAATTATCTCTCTTCAATGACAAACCTTCCTTTCGTTCTTAAGTACTTCTATTTGCAGAAAATATCATTATTTAATGGAGGAGAATTTCTTTAAACCATATAATACAAGTCTAAGTCATGATAGTATACAAGTTAGTAAAAATAAATCTTTCACAGTAAAATCCTTTTGTCACAACACCAAAATTTACCCTTTCTACCTAGTTTATGGTATTGTTAGGTAGTTTTCTTTTTTTAAAAAAAATACAACATAAACTTACTTCCTAACGGGAGTATCGGCATCATAAATTATGAAGCAACACATGGTTTAATTAAACTGACTGAGTTCAAGCTAATAAATTAACAGATTGATAATATTTCATACATAATGAAAACAATACTTATTTACAAAAACAAGTTTGTTTGTTTGTTTTTTGGAATTTCGCACAAAGCTACTCGAGGGCTATCTGTGCTAGCCGTCCCTAATTTAGCAGTGTAAGACTAGAGGGAAGGCAATTTACGCGCTAAGCCATGGCAGGCCCACAAAGATAAGAACACACTATACTTACTTGTATTAGGCACTGGATGGTTACCTTTTACTTTATGTTTACAACAGATTTTCTTCCCACGACATGTGTCCAGCATGGCCAGGTGGGTTAAGGCGTTCGACTCATAATCTGAGGGTCGCGGGTTTGAACCCCAGTGGCACTAAACATGCTCGCCCTTTCAGCCGTGGGGGTGTTATAATGTTACGGTCAATCCCACTATTCATGGGTAAAAGAGTAGCCCAAGAGTTGGATGTGGGTAGTGATGACTAGCTGCCTTTTCACTAGTCTTATACTGCTAAATTGGGGATGGTCAGCGCAGATAGCCCTTGAGTAGAACAGTCTACAGCTTCTTGGACCAAGTGTTATGCGAAGACTATATAGATTCAGAATAAATGATTTTTTTTCCAAATTTCTTCACATATGGACGTTCAACAGAGTACACATATTTTGACAATGAAGATGATTTTTACCAAAATTATGAAGATCAACGGGTTCCCGGTGTTGGTAGATACTGATCGTGTCCTTCATTGTTCCAACCTGTACCTTGTGTTCAATAATGATGACATAATATTAAGCATACTATATAATTTAATGGTGTTAATCTTCTATCATTTATTTACTTTTACTTTTAAAACATTTAATTATACTCTGATTTTAAAAACAAAAAAACGTTATTTTTACGAATTGCATCTTTATTTTACCACTGTGAACAGAAGTATAAACAACCATTTTGTTTTAATACGCGAAGCATATTTGAAATATTACAGTAATAATAGAAAATTAGAAATAAGTAATTTTGAAAGATTTTACCCATTTCATTCTTAAGTATACAACTGTAACATTAAAATCAATCCAAAATATACAAGTTTTCACAACAAAGTATTTGAAAATATTCCTGCTTCTAAAAAAGAACCCTATGTTTCTTTTCAGTCTCCATTCCGTTACTTTTAAACTTGAAAGCACTTAATTAAAAAAAAATATATGAATTTACCTAAATAATTATATGAATATTTTTTGAGGGAATATGCCGACAAATGGTGAAAATATGGAATGTATTTTGTGAAATCATTGTCAAACTAAAGTTGTTTGTGCTCGACCACACACCAAGAAAAATTGTACTTGGCTACTAAACTAGACTACTGAATCTGCTTTATTTTGAAGCAATCACAGGTCATGATACCAAGATCAGTTTGAAACAGTTATTAGAAACTAGTTAAACAGCAAAGTATTATTACAATGAACAAAATAAGATGATTAAATTGAAGAATCTTCATTAGTCTGTATCGATTATCAAATGCTGTTCCTCAAAAGATAAGTTATAATAAACCGTTTAATGGAGATGAATATTCTAAACTAAAGGCAAAGTAAAACGTTGCGCTGATATTTGACTTATGTGTAGTATATACTATGTATATTTTTTAAACTTACTTTAACAGATTATTGTTCCTTTGACATATTTGAAAAAGCAAAATTAATGTACTTCAATTACTTATTTAAAGACAAAATTTATTTTTAAGACGTTATGAAAACGTTTGGCAACTTCTCATTGTTAATAGGCCTTTTTTTATAATTTTTGTTGTTTCAATTTTATGTGTGTACATCTCACTTTCATGAGCTAAAATTTTAGGTTGAGTGCGATGTGTTTTCTGTACTTTGTACGATACTTTTAAATATATTGTTATAACACTGTTCATTCTTTGGCAAGTTTCTTTAAGTTACCTGACGAATACACGTCAATGTTTAGTTCACGGTAAAAAATAAATTACTGTATTTCATCCTTTAACGTTTCTACAAGATTGAAATATTGTAAATTGTTATCATCAGGTGTAGGCCTATGCTAGAAATGGTGTTTAGAACTCCTATACCAAGTAACTCAATAAGTACGATAGAAAATACGTTTCAAATACTTCACGACAACGCATTGATTGATTCAACTCTATATCTTGATATAACTGTCTATATTCAACTAATTTTACATTCTCTTAATTATATAATTTATTTATTATCTAGCTTTGGAACAACTTGGCATCAACCTAGAACCTCCTAAGCCTATCATCGTGATCCGCAGCTACTTAACGTATAGCTTGTAATAATATCTACATTTTCATTTCTATTCCTTAACCTATACTTTGTGTTTTAAACCTGTTGTATAATTCATATTTTAAATTCCAACGGTAGACTGTTAGGATAACAATATCCGGTTATTTTAAAATATCACAGTGTAGTTTGTTTAGTTTTGGCTAATAATTTAAATAATTATGTCTTTTTTTATGAGAAAATAATTCCCAGTATTTGAAAACTGACTGGCTAACATATGCCGAGTAACGACCCTACACAGAAGTGATACTGGTGATTATATTGAAAGCGTCATCGAAGGTTGGGGTGAAAAATGTATAATTTTCACAACCTTACGGGCTGTATTCGAAAAAAAATTAGTAAGATGTAGAATGAAACTAGATTAAGTAGTACTCATTTGAAAGTATTTTTTGTCGTAAATTGCGTTTGTTATTTGGCGCACAATTCTTTACAGGTCTTCCCAAACAGCCAGCACCAGAATTCGCTTTCCCCGTGTGGGATTCAGATGGAAACCTTTGTCTCTTGGGCAAATTTTCGGCAACTTTTGCTATCACTTATACAAGTCAAGGAGGAGATCAGGTACGGTTGATTATGAAGAAAAAAGCTCCACCAGAGCTTATTCCTCAAAACGAAAAATATTAAACAAAATTGTGTTTCTTACAAAGTATCACTTTAACACAAGTGAAAAAGTGGCTAATTTATTACTTATGAAATTTCTATTCTCATACTGAATTATAAACACTGACATTTCGTTGTACTGGAATCGTGCAAGTGGATTTGCTTGTAGCTAAGTACAAAGCTATAGAATAGGCTATCTATTTCGGCCCCTCCCCACAGGAATCGAAATCCAATTTCTAGTGTTGTATTCATTTCTTTTTTGCAATTAAGCACAAAGCTAAATAACCGACTATTTGTACTCTGCTCACCACGGGTATCGAACACCGGTATCTCGCGATTTGAGTCCACAAACATGCCGCTGTGCCTCTGAGGAGCGCTAGTGGTATAAGTTCGCAGATATACCGCTGTGTATATCTGGAGGACCTGTAAGTGGAAAAGCAATAAATAACTTTATTTTACACAGATGATTTACCAAAAGGTACTCTAACTTGGATAGTAATAGATTATTTTAATTCCATGATTTGCAGTCTACATTTGTTTATTTACAGTTTGTTCCTCCATTGGCTCAACTGTAAGTTAGGGGGTTTACAGCTAGAAAAATCATAGTTGGCAGAGCATACATAGTCCATTGTATAGCTGTGTGCTTAACATCAAACAAATAAACAAAATATAATTTAGGCTACTACTATTTCTAGAACACGAGATGTTACAAAAGATATGTTTGTGTACAATAAATTATGTTCAGAAATAATACTTTTAGTTATATTTGTGCACTGAGTTAGTGCTTTAGTATTTATACAAGTTAATTCTTTCAACTACACAGTCGTTACAAAGTCACACGTATTTATCCTCGAAGTTAAATTATTTCACAGAAAGTACTGTGATTTAATATACAGTAGAACCTCTCTAAAGCAGCCACCTTTGGGACTGAGACAAACTGGCCTGATTAGAGGGGTGGTATGATTGGAGGGGTTCCATTTCACATAATTTGGGATTATGTAAATAAAAAAAGGGACTGTGATTGAATAACCGCTTTCAAGGTGTGGCTGCTTAGAGGGGTTACGTTGTACTAAAGACAACCCGTTTTAGTTGTAATGTAAGTTTAATTACTGTTTTATAGAATCTCCAATGGTCATATTTACTTCTCAAATGAGTTTTTTTTTTTAAACACTGTATAATCTGTACAGTTTAAATGTATGTGCCTGACAATTTAAAAGGTAATTTAATTCTGTTATAGAATCCGTATAAATTTTTGATAGTTTTAATATTTTAGATTTCTTACAACGTTATAATTGAAAAAGAGAGAACAGTATTAATAAGTCGTCAGTAGTTTCTCACATGGTTAATATCAATAAACTGGTGTTATTGGTAATAACCTGTATCTTCACAACTACGCTTCTTCGTATCCTCAACCTAGCGGAGTCACGTTATTCAAACTTGTTTTTTGTTTATTCTTCAAATTTCACACATATTCTGACTTCAATAGCCCACCTTTAACAACCTGTATTAATGAAATGTGTGATTTTACTACATCTGAAGTTTGAAGTACGATGACCTTTGACCCCTCTTAACTTTAAACTTAACAAATCTTTTTTAAGACTAGTAGTTCAAAACACGGTTTTCTGTGCTATATATTAGTTTTAGCACTTGTTTGACGTTATAACTTCGCAGAGTTCAGAAGAGATATTTTTCCTGTGTCAGTGTTCTTAATTAGAAATTACCGACGCTTACTTATAATATTTTACATTTTCATGTAAATAAGAAGGTGAATATAAGAACCACTCAGTGATGACTCCAGCAGATACCTTTAAAGAGCAATTCTTCTGTGTCTGATGACCTCCTTTCAGATGACAGTGAAACTGGTGGAAGTGATTCAAACTATGGCCTTTTTCTATCTTTCCATTCTGGTACATCATCAAACAAAACAATTATACAAGAACTAAGAACTTAAAACTGTCACACTATAACGTCCTCATGGCTAGAAGGGTGAGCATGTTTGGTATGACGGGGATTGGAGCCCTCGACCATCAGATTACGAGTCGAGTGCTCTAACCACCTGGGTAGGCCGGGCCTTAAGACAAAGCATCAGACCAAATGATATCAGCCATGTCAAATGTGTTATGAGTCCAAAACTTTCTGCTCTGATCATTGTAGCACTTAAGTTTTTGCTCAACTTAAGTCAAGTTAATAATTCAAGGATAAAAAAACCAAAACCAAAAAACAATTTAGATAAAACTAATATGGTTGATCTGTCAGAGAACATACATGCAGCAGCACAAAAAATCAGATGAAATAGACTTTCACAGATCTCATAATACTTTAATCTGCCTAGACTGACTAGGTATTAGTTTGATGACTTGTATTTGAAAGATAATAATGTAAGATTTGGGGTTTCTCCTCATCTAACTTCTTACAAAGTACAGTTATGTTTCTGTGGGGAAAAATAAGCTCTAAATTTAACTACGATTTAGTTAACATGTAACCACATTCACAACATTGTGATTGCTAAAAGATTAATCGACAGATCTTTACTACTTGCTTAGTTTTTGTTTTGTGGGCAAAAACCGCTCCTCACTCTTGGTTCCTTTAAACCTTCCTGGGGGACAAGTGGGTAAATCTATCTGCGTGAGTGACGGCCAAATGTCTGGCCTTCCAAGTTTAAAGTTTCTTTCCAAACATTTATTTCTGGTTAATAATCTTACAGAGTTTGTTGTCAGATCTTCTCTTCAGAGCGGGATTGTAAAATACATGCGTTAAAACAATGTTAAGGCTATTGACTCAACATCAGATAGGCCCGGCATGGCCAGGTGGGTTAAGGCGTTTGACTCGTAATCTGAGGGTCGCAGGTTCGAATCCCTGTCGCGCCAAACATGCTCGCCCTTTCAGTCACGGGTGCGTTATAATGTTATGGTCAATCCCACTATTCGTTGATAAAAGAGTAGCCTAAGAGTTGGCGGTGGGTAGTGATGACTAGTCGACTTACCTCTTGTCTTACACTACTAAATTAGAGGCGGCTAGCACAGATAGCCCTCGAATAGCTTTATGCAAAATTCAAAACAAACAAAGAACCATCTGATTTATACTCAGTGATGCTTTAATTGTATGCACAGATTGCTATCAAAATCAAAATATCAAATATTGACAAACCTAACCATCATACTGGACAAGTTATATTACAAAGTTCCTCTGTTTTAAAGAATGGATAGAGAGGTGACACATACTACTAGTCTGATTTGGGATTTATAACATTTATTGTTATATAATTGAGAAATTTAGTGTATACATTTGGAGAGACACAATGAAGACATATAAATCACTGGAAGCATACATCATACTTTTATATATATATTACTTGTATTGAAAATAATATGTAAAGATTATTTCTTGTAGAGGATACACTGAACTATCATAGAATACATTTGTGTAGTTTTAGCTATTGCTGTATAATTAATCTATTTGGTGCATATGGAAGTATATGAAAAATGTGTGTTGGTTTATCAAATAACAAGTGTTAAAATTCAGTTCATTATTTTCTCTATGTAAGTCTAATCTATTATTATTTTGAATCCCAGGCGCACCAAACATGCGCGCCCTTTTAGCCGTGGGGACGTTATAATGTGACAGTCAATCCCACATTTCGTTAGTGAAAGAGTAGATCAAGAGTTGATGGTGAGTTGTGATGACCAGCTGCTTTCCCAGTAGTTGCTAAATTAGGTACGAGTAGCGCAGATAGCCCTCGTGTAGCTTTGCGCGAAATTCAAAACAAATAAACAGATAGCATCAGATAACTTCACAGAGATAAACTCTAGAGCGGTTGTTTTTGTTCTAAATTATTACACTTAGCTTTACATGACTTTACTCTTGTTACAACCCTCAAGATAAACTTACAGAGCTGCTTCACTAGGTTTTTAATATTAGTCGAAACTAACCTTTTGAGATAGATGTTTTCATAATTTGAATTCCCCCTCCTCTTATGAAGGTGAACTGGAAACAGTTATAGGATGAAAACGTTTAAGAGTGACATCGAGAATGAATGACTGATTATATCATTGGTGGGTAATCGCTTCATTATCCAGTGAAAAGCACGGAACAAGTTCGTGATCGTAAATAAACACCACCAAAATTCACACTTTATCAGGATTGAGGCTTCCAGAGTCATTTCATTCAGCCTCTCTACGTAGAATGCAAGTTTGTTAGCAGGAAGGCGAAGACTTGTAGTAAGTAGAAGTGCTGATATTAAAACGTGAGTTTCAAGGTTTCACCAACGATCTGTGATTCTTCATGAACCAAGCTCTTGAAGAAAACATCTTGGTTGAGTCGTTGTTTGCCAGCTCTTACACGTAGGCGGACGTCTCGGGTTATCTTTGTCAAGATATCGTATATGCTTTTGCGCGTGCGCTTGAAAATCTCAAATTTGGCGGCTTGGGTCTGAGCTTTAAATTTTTCTTATAAGTACATAAAAATTTGATGTTTAGGGTGTGCGTGTTTTCCTATAGCAAAGCCACATTGGGCTATGTGCTGAGTCCTACCGAGGGGAATCGAACCCCTGAATTTAGCGTTGTAAATCCGTAGACTTACTGCTGTTCTAGCGGGGGACTGATATTTAGGGACAGGAGCAGGATTATAGAAAAGTCAAGTATAAAACGTGAAATATTTGTGGTTGAAAAATCCAAGTGGATGATCCAGGTGTATAATTTCAATATTGATTCAGAATATTTCTTAAGTGATTTTAAATCTGTTTAGTCTTATTCGTACAGGGATGGTTTCATAAGCGACCTTTCTGGTGAGATCGTGTCTAGACACTTTAAAACGCCTAATTTCAGATAGCATTTAGATTGTTGCTATTTTATGGTGCTATTGACATCCTGCATTTTTATTTTTCGTACTTTTAATATCTTTAACTGCGTGAATGTATTTCTTTTGAATGTAACCTAACGTAGCTGGAGTAGTTGCTGCTTTGATATTATGTTGTATAACTTTAAAAGTGTTCACTATTGTGACCTTGTAGGTCATCAAACAAGCACTAGAATGATCAGAGTTTAATAAGGAGCATGTGAAGGGTATCCAGGCCACTGTTAGATAAACTCCTAAATCCTGTACGTCCAGTTAACCGTTTTCGGGAGAGGCTACATTTTACTCCTTTTAAGAGCTCGTGTTTATTAGATCATATGAAACTATATACATTTCTTATTTATAATCTTAACATTTCGGAGTGGATGCACTTTTCCATTGTATTATAGTATCTTTGCTAAAGATATTTGTTTCATGTCTTGTGTCTTCAGGAGGACCCTTTCTCAACTTTTATGTGCCCTGTTTTCTAAATTACTTATTACTATTTTCCAGTTGTGGATTATTGTATCTTGTGAGCTGTACTGTATAGTCAGTGTTTTTTACAGATCCTTGGATCCATTTCAAACCATAGAGCTTGTCTTATTTTATATTTCATGGCCATAAATAACTTTTGTTTTATTCAAATTAGTTTAATCATGTTGTTTCATTGTATTCATTGCTTATACATAAGCTCTTCTGAATGGCTTAAGATGAATTTAGGCTGTTCTGAGTGGTCCGGGACTCACGTTCAGTATGACATCGACTACGGGAACTGTTATTATCTGCTCTTTTTTTTAGTTCCCTGGAATAGAGATACCGTCAATGTTCTGACAGAAGGCAGCCCCTCTTACATCAGAACTGGTGGGAGACAGAGGGCAGTCCTGAGTTGTCCCCAACAATTTGTGGGAGACGAAGGGCAGCTCTTTCTTGTGTCATAACCGGTGGGGGACATAGGAAAGTTGTTTTTTTCCCCAGAACATGTGTGGTGCAGAAGGTAGCTCTGTCTTATCTCCAAAGCTGGTAAGAGGACAGGGGGCAGCCATGCATTTCTCAAGCATTAACAAGTATCTTCCTGGATAAATGCTTGATAAGATTAACTTGCGCTGTAACATCTGAACATGCAGTTTTTATCCATTTGATAAGATTAACTTGCGCTGTAACATCTGAACGTTCAGTTTTTATCCATTTGATAAGATTAACTTGCGCTGTAACATCTGAACATGCAGTTTTTATCCATTTGATTATACTTTATGGGAAACTGTACCATTGCAGCACGGACAAGAGAAAGTCATGGCTAATACCGTCAAACGCCTTCTATTAATCGATTGTCATTAAATTTGTGTATAATATTTTTAAGTAGAGTTGTACCATTGTGTATATTAAGGTTTGGGACAACACATATTTGTGTGGTAGTACTGAATATGTTTGTTATTGCTATTTGATTTTGTTACCTATATATTTTGTGTAAATCTTATAATGTGTTATTAATGTTATTCCTTTCTTTACTGAGAAAGTTAATTCTTTCTCATTCAAACATTAGTTCAACATGTTTTATAATCTCTCCATCACAGTGCATCAGTATTTGTTTTAGAATTTATGGGTTTGGTTTGGTTTTTGAATTTCGCGCAAAGCTACACGAGAGCTATCTGTGCTAGCCGTCTCCTAATTAGCAGAGGAAAGGTAGCTAGTTATCACCACCCACTGCCAACTCTTGAGCTACTCTTTTACCAACGAATAGTGAGATTGACCGTATTATTATAACGTCCCCACGACTGAAAGGACAAGCATGCTTGGTGCGACGGGGATTCGAACCCACGATTCTCAGATTAGGAGTCGAGTGCTTTAACCACCTAGCTGTTTTGTAATTTGTGTCATTTTTGTTCATTTGCTTTGGCAAATCTGTTTCGGAGAGTATAAACTTATGCAGTGTTCTACTGAGGTATTTAGCCAATTTTATACGCCTATGAGTATAATCTCGTCATTGTTAATTAAGTTGTTCACCTGTAATTTCTGTTTCTTTGCTGACAGAAAAAAGCTTGAGAATTTTTCTTCACTTCCTACTTTTCAGGTTATTGTAATGATCCTAATTCACTCAACTTTCAGGTTGGATAAATTTGTTAAATTACTGTTTAACTATCTGAATTGATTACATAACTCTCAGGTCGTTTTCAGTTCGTCTTGCTATTGCAGTTAACGTGCGTTTTAAGAAACTTGTTTGTTTCATTTTTTACTTCTATTTGTAGCTTATCTCATGTTTTTAGCATTACTTATAATATGGTACTTACTTTTAGACCGATGTTTTCTCTACATGTGTTTTCAAGGAGAGAAACATTAAGTTTTTAATGGCTCTGATCTCTCTCTACTGTATTTGGTAGCCTTAATTATGAAATAATCAATGGTAATCATTAACATAATTGTCTGTGGTGCTAATTTGAACTATTCAGTTTTTGTTTTCGATGATTGTAATGTATCCTTAGTGGTGTAGAACCCGTTTAGTGAGACCACTACTCCACTACTTCCGTAGTAAGTCATTCCAGGGTTGAATGCTTGATTGCGATACCATACAACATTTAAGTAAAAATTGCAGATTACATGTTCAAGTAGGCTTACCGTTTTGTTACTGTTTATTCTGTCATTAATTTAATGTACGATATTATCAAAGGTACAGAGAAGGTGGTGTTGAAGAACCCGATAGAGATGTTTTCTTCAAGGTGTCACTGGTACATATACGTCTACTATTCTAATTATTTTAACAGTTATCTCGATATCTAAAGAGCCTAGTTCGACATACTTATCAAGTTAGGCTTTCCTGTGGACTTACAATACTAGAAACCCGGTTTCAGTACCTGTGGTGGACAGAACCCAAATACCCCTTTGTTTAGTTTAGTGCTCAACAACAAACAAATAAAACATCACGCTAGAAATACTTTATTTTTCCTGTGAATTTTAGATGTATAATTACACTCGTTCCTGCTTTTCAGAGATCACTTAATTCTCATATGATTTTGTATAGTTGAATTTGTATCCAATGATTTTGATACCATCTTGACTATTCAAATATGTCTTGTAAGAATGAGGCGTTTACATTATATCTATTTATATAATCAATTAGGGATTCTTGTTCACTTTATCTTGTAAGCCCTTTGATATTGAGGGTTAGGATGTTTAATATTATTCATACAGTAGGTTTAATTCTGAAGGTGTATTCTTAAATCAGTAAAATAAGAACTAGTTTTTTAGCTAAACAAATTTTAGCTGGTGACATTTCTTCTTTTTGTTTAGTTTCTTCGATGTTGACTTCGTACTTGATATTGTTGACGTAACCTTCGGGGTTTTCTGTCTCTCTCTCTATTTTCTTCATTACCTTTTTAAACACTTTCTTCCTTGATTAACTTTTTACACATCTGGAGAAGTCTTCTCGGTAGAAAGTCATTTAGTGATCAAACCAAATATCGTAGCGAAGCAATATCCGAAAAGTAGTTTCCTTTACACCTCTTACATCCTATTTGGCACTCGGTGTACTCATAAAACATTTTGTTTTATCCAAGACAATTTAACTTTAACCACGTCTGCCATCTTTGCAGAAGGAAACAACGAAATTTGATTGTAGATTTGGATAACCAGTTATGCATTCTAAGTTGTAGTATGAACAAAATATCCCAACCACATCTCAAACAGTAATGGTTGTATTTTTCGATGGGTATTTTGTGTTGATCCTTGTTTTATATCTTGTTGATGAGTAGTTCAGCAATTAATCAGTCATCACATATTCCAAAATGATTTTGAGAACATTGACGTCAGGATATAATCACGTGGTCCCTCAGTGGCACAGCAAGATGTGTGCAGAATTACAACGCTTAAAACCGGGTTTCAACAGATATCTAACTGTATAGCTTTGTGTTTAATTTCAAAAACAACAACATTACCACATGATGCAACTGCTGTGGTTAGAGGAGTTAAAATGCAATCGATTTCCTTCACAAACTAGGTGTGAAAACCTATAAGCCATTCTCTCTGAAAAAAGGTTGTAACAGCATTCTACAGAAAATTATATGATTTCCATTAAGGTTGAAGAAATCAAATAGCGGAAGTCTCTGGGTTCCAAACGATCTACTGATTTCTTGTATAGAAGAAAGTTGTTTGACAGTTGTTAGCACCTTTAGTAAATATTGTTGTTTGTTTTCATACAAAATATGAATTCTTGAGCTGATAATGTAACCCAACACACACTGACAGAATGCAAATATTAATTGTGAAAACAAATCGATGGAGGGAGGAAGAAAATTATTTGTTTGTTTAAAGTTGAGCACAAAGCTACACAAACAGCTATCTGTGCTCTTCCACAGGTATCGAAACCTGGTTTCTAGTGTTTTTAGTTCGCAGACATGCTGCTGTGCTGCTCTGAGACAAAAGAAATCTAAAGAAGGGATTTGTCTTTGGATTTTCCACAAGTGCCTGAAGAATGTTTGTGATCATTCACAATAGGTAATAAATTAGGTAACGAACGAGAGTGCAATGGAAACAGTTTATAAAATATGCAGGATGTGAACTGTTTCGTTTTTGTAGGTGAATTATTGACAGTATTAAAATTGACTTGTTGCCTATATTTTTTACTTTTCAATATTTATGGAATAAGAATAAGGAACTTAAAAGAGTGGACACAGTTTCTGTCTTTATATACCCGTGCTCCTTTCTGTATATTGTTTTATTATATTTACTACTCGTAGTTTGATCTAAATTGATCTTTTTTTACAAAGGTCAAATCTTACACCGAATCATTTAACATTTCTTTGTAAATTCATAGTTTAGAACACGACGTAACGTCGTTTTACATAATTAGCAATCAAGTATAAACTAATTGCTGTATTATGGTTGTTTAAATCCACTGTCAATCTCTTCGGACTTTGGTTACTCCGTGAGAAACTAGTGGATTAAGAGAAAATGCACTATTTTGTGAGAGTTTATGTCCCTGTATACTATCCATAGGACATTTAGAATGAACCATATGCCTTAGTATGTTAACGGTGGGATTGAAAATGTTTGGTTTTATTGTTTCACGTACAGATGTATCTAACAGGATAAAACTGAAACACACCTATGTATGTATTCTTTGTAAAGTCTTCAGTGCTTGAGGGATATATTAATTTACCTCATAATATTATCCTACAATTACAGACAATTTCCGTGAAACTACCCGAACAACCTACTACTAAGGGACGATGTGGAACCTCAGAGCAAGATCCTGTTTTAGAGCTCTCATGGCCAGGTTTTCGTTTTAGTATGATATTTACTAAGGTAAGCTTGATGGTGGGTGAGGAAACGTTGAAAAAAAATCATGATAAACGTCTGCCTGTGGTAAAACAATAAAAACACAGAGGCTATGCCATTGTGTATCTTTGCACTTAACTACAAACAAACACAATTTAAGTCCATGAATGTGTTGGATTTTAGTCTTATAATGAAAGTGAGGTAGGGGATAGGTAGGCAAAAGACCCTGCCTTTCTCCCCTTACGCCCCGAAAGTTCCCCTTTTTTCCTGTCATAAAAAGCGTAAATAATTGAAAAGATACATCTAGTTATTAAGAAAGAGAGAGAGAGAAAAGGATTTTTAGTCTTTAAATAAATGTAACACTGGGTCATGTTTATTTTTACAGTAAAAAAGTAATTGTAATATATGTGTTAACACGCAAAATTTCATCCGTTCAGTTCTGTATCACACAAGTGTCAAAAAGAACAGCTGCATAAGATCTGTTTGGTTCTTATGGATTTTTAGCCTTTGTCAACCAAAACTATCCACCCTCCGAAAAACATGTAAACTTTAGATACTTGAAAAATGCCCTTTGATGGTTTTTCGACGTCACTGGTTGCGTTTTTGTAATGATTCAAATCCAATAACGCTTTTAATTTTTTTGGAAAAATTGAAGATAAATATTATTTTTCAATATAACATTGTAACTAATATTACAAAACCATGTGAATTCCGTGGACTTTATTAACTTTCATGTCACCTAAGTCATGAATTGAGTTGCATGAAATAAACACAAATTGGAAGAATTGGGCCATCTTCGTAGCGCTGAGTAAATGTTATCTTTCTGTAGAATCAACCGACGGAGAAAAATGGAATACCATCATGGTCGGTAATATCCCTGGAACTTTTATACAACACCGCAGGACCACTGTTTCCTGGAAGCACTAATGGTAAGGTGGATTAATAGTCTGAATATTATGGAATGGGTGTTTATTTTGGATTCGGTGCATTATTAAAAATTTGGATTGTGATACATTATTTTAGTACCATGATTTGGATGGTAGTAAATTATTTCATTTTGTGATTTTCACTCTGTATTTGTCTACTTCTAAAGCTTGCGCTCCCTGTGGCTGACCGGTAAGGCTGAGGGCTTAAAACTGAAAAACAGGGTTCAATACTCACAGTGGGTAGAGTGTAGACAGCCTTTTGTGTAGCTTAGTTTTTTAACAGACCTACCCAAAACTTTAAATTAATTTGCATTTCTGTGAAATATATTTGGGTAAGTTATAAATTACCTTGAAGTAACTGTTCAGTTAAAGAATCAACAAAACTAAATCTGTGAGTTATTTAGTCTGGAAAAAGGAGCATTCTGCTTTTATACACATACTAACAGCTTAAATAACTTTGTTAACTGTATGTTACAATGTGTAATGGAAGATATCGGATGTTAATTCACTGACGTTCACCACGAAAACGACGGTCTGTTGAAATTCGAGTTTTGATACCAATACTGGGTACAGCATAGATACCCTATTATGTAGCTTTGTGCTTAACTACAAAGACAAGGTAAGTCTATGAATGTGTCAGATTTTGGTGTTATAATAACAGTATTTCAAAATGCATATATATCACGATCAAGTCATTTTATCAGGTGGCAAGAAGACAGCACGAAGTGCAGACAACACAACACTTTTTGAAACACCCTTTGGGAAGTCCTACTTCTGCCCATCTCCAGAAGTCATTCCATTGTATGACTCCAAAAGAAACAAAGTAACTATTGTGAGGCTTCACGATGTACAACTGCAACCGTATGACGTGAAAAATGGAGTATTTTCTACCGGTAGGTGTTGTTTCTTTTTAAACTTTATAAGCGCTTGTCTTGAAAAGTGTTGGGTGTTAAAAAGTAAGGCTGAAAAGTCCATCAATCGGTCTGCGATACACCGCTGAACTCCGTACTTTCGGTCATGTAAGTGTAATACGTGCAACAGCTAGTCGTCCTAATCTGTTAAAGAGTAGCTGTGAGTGTTGCTTATTTTTGCCCTTACTCTGGTCAGTATTTGTGAAAAGAATGGCTAGGGCTGAATCTTAGTGTACTTACCTCTCTTACCTGGTTGTTAACTCATGTTCTTGATGACGAGAAACCCACTTGAAATAAAAATGTATCTCAGAACGGCTGGTATGGGTATTAACACTTATTGATAAGCAGAGAACAATGTTTCAACCTTCGTAGGCCATCTGTTAACTCATATGCAACGCGAGGTGTTTAAGATTACGAATTACAAGTGATGATATTCATTACTACTTAACTTCTTCACACAGAACCTGTTTTCTTGGTTCAGTAGTCTATAATATGTATTTTCAAGTTCTTTCTGCAATAACATTTTTATAATTTTCCAAGAGAGAAGATAACACATAAAAAATATTGGTACTAGTGATTCTCGAAATCCATAACCAATTATGCTGTTCCTATAGAGACTCGTTCTCCACACTAATCTATGCTGTGTACTCGACAACTGCTTTTCAACATAAATTTATTTAGAATTTATTTCATGGATTTGAACGTAAAATATCACTCGGAAACGATGTATATTTCGAGTTCGAGTTTCTCTGTGTGGGTTTTTGGGTATTGATGTTAAATACCCAGGAGGGTCAGGTACATTAGACCTGTTCCCTCTCAATGTATATTTTATTACTGGCAAGTTTGTTTTTTTGAATTTCGCGCACAGCTGCACGAGAGCTATCAGCGCTAACCGCCCCTAATTTAGCATTGTAAGGTAGCTAGTCATCACCACTCACCGCTAACTCTCGGGCTACTCTTTTACCAAAGAATAGTGGGATTGACCGTAATATTATTATGTCCTACGGCTGAAAGGGCGAGCACATTTGGTAAAGTGGACATGTGTTATTAGGTATTATCGTTAGAAACTGAACAACGCATTGTTAGATATTATCGTAAGAAACAGAACAACGTATTATTAAATATTATCGTTAGAAACTAAACAACGTATTATTGGATATTACGGTTAGAAGCTGAACAATTTGTTATTAAATTAAATGATCGACATTAATCTGCAAAATCTATATCATTTTAAGTGTTCCATTAATGAAGTTTTTTGGTTTTTTTTCCGGATGCTACTTCAGTAATTGATTGAGGTGATTTCTAAAGTCAACATATGGGTGTTTGGAAAGAAGAGTAAAATAACAAAACTAAGGATCTACATTGTTTTAAAAAACAACACCTTACAACAAACTTAACTTAATTCATTCTTGAAACAACTGAAAAATAGTATATTGGTAGATTTGATATTTCATCATGGTTAAGCACGGCCTAGAACTAACGTACCAAACCATGGATCAAGAATTCTACAAATTACTTCAGTGGTTAATGAAATAAAGGTTGAGAATTATGGCAGTTAGTTTAAGCATGCGTCTCCAAATAGTCGTGGGTTTGAGTCTCACATGTTCTAACTTTTCACTCCTCCAAACAAATTCTAATATCATAGAAGAATATGCTTTCCCTTAAAACTTCTAGGGTCAGGATCACTGTCTGAAGACACAAAGATGAGATTTGACAGGATCACTATTTTAGAGACACAAAGATGAGATTTGACAGGATCATTGTGTTGAAGACAAATATAATATCTGACTGAATCACCGTGTGGAAGATAAAAATATAGCAGATAGGATCACATTCAGGAAGACAAAGATGAGATCTGATAGGATGACTGTTTTGAAGACATAAATACAATATCTGAATGGATCACCATCTAAAAACACAAATGTGACATCTGAATGGATCACCATCTAAAAGACAGAAATATAACATCTGAATGGATCACTATCTTGAAAGTAAAAATATAATATTTGACGGGGTCACTGTCTTGAAGAAACAAAGACAGTATCTGACCAAGTATTCCAAAAAACAAACTTTTAAGAACAAAGTGAAACAATTTTATTTTACTACTCATATACAACGGTTAGAAAATCAGTACAACAGTTGTTTTTTTATCTTTCAGTTCAACGATGCAGCCAGGTAAAGATTGGTGGAATGGTAGAGCCATTTCCACAAGATGAGACTGTACCCATTGCAGTGGGAAGCACCTTAGCAGTAATGGCTATTCTGACAGTACTTGGTTATGCCATCTACAGGTCGGTGATGGTGAGAAGAGTAGATTATACCACAATGGAGTAAATGAATTATCCTCTAATGTAATAGGTTTTCATTTATAATGCATAATAGTTAACATTCTAAGTGTTTTATCTATTATATAGAGGCTACTAATATTGTAATACTCTATTAATGTAAAACTGTCCGACCTCTTTCACCTAATACTGTAATGATTTAACGAGGCAAAGTTCATCGGTCAGGTATCACTGTAAACTATCTGATTTCCTTCACACCACAATGCTACATTTTTCAACAAACATTGGTCTATTTTCTTCAGGTATGATCATTACTACATAGTACAAGGTTTATATATATCATTAGTCCTTATAATGATATATATACCTCTTATTGCTTGGCACTGATCATACCTGAAGAAGACAAAGTAATACTCTGTTGAAACACATAGTACGTCCCAACATCATTTAAACTTTTCCTTCTGCTTATAACTCCTCGTTTGTTTACCTATTGTTAAGATATTACTTTAAGCCTGTATCAAGACAACCTGTTTAATTTCATTGTTAAAATAATTGTAACGTTTCACATAGAATGGTCTTTCAATCTTATTGTTCAAGAAACACTGATGTTAATTCAAGAAAAACTAAGAGATTTCTTGGGCATGGAAACACTATTATAATCTGTATGGATAAAATGGTTATTTAGCATAACTGTTAAAATAAGAACATAATGTTTTCAAGAGATAAAGCTGTTTTGTTTTGTTATTCAAATAATTTTAAATCTTCTGTCTGATCAACAGATGCTAAAACTAGATGGTGAAGATTATTCTGTAACTTCTTAATAACACAGTTTACACACACTGCCAGATTAGTTTTTTAGAGCCTTGTGCACAATAAATTTTCTCTAACCTTAAGCTTGACATCTTTCTTTATCAATAACTTTCTCAGCAGAAAACAATGAAGCTCCACTTACAGTGCAAATATTTGCTCCTTACCCAGAGAAAGTAATATTAATTTTACAAAATACTTCTATCTTATTTTAGCAAATACACAAGCTGAAGAAACATGCTCTTAACCCAGACTAGTTCTGACTGTCACATGTACCTACTTCTTGAATATCTTTTATAAGTGAAATATTGGGCTTATTAGGTTCCACTTATTAAAGTGAGGGATAAAACAATCACTCGAATAAAGAAAACCCATTTGATTTTACATGCAACAGAACAAAAATGGCATAGAATGTTACAACAGTGAGGAAATGTGTTTCAGTTGTTTAACTTCTATCGGGCAAATAACTATTTTTCAGTTACTGCATATATATCTCACTTATAAACTTTTAGGCTATCTGCTGACCAGTTTGGCTGTTTATACAACCAGTATTATTTGTACATGTATCTTATATTTTCTGCTGGCGTATGACTGATGATAAATACCACCTCAAAATTATGTTGAGTCACCAAAATATGACTCTTATTATTGTATATTAATTCTTACCTGTTCAAAATATTAATCTATTCTTATATCACATTGACTTCATGTGCTGGTCATTTTGGGGTTGGGAAGTAAAATCAAACGAATTAGCTTTTTTTCAGAAATGATTTTCACCAATGGAATAAAAAGAGAGCTGTTAGATGATAGTATTGGTTGAGATTACAGTGATAGTACCTTGTGGCAATCTTTTATTATTGTGTTTTAAACTATTGCATATTATTTACTTAGAATCCCTTAAAGATAAGGGTGATTACACTATTTAACGTTTTGTCAGGGTTAGTTAAAATATGGTATACTGCTACAATAAGAAAAATGTGTACTGGAGTAGTTATGATTATATGATATTCAGTTTTGATATGTTAAGAGTTAGCTGAAGTTAAAGATTTCCCAAATTTTTCTTTACTATGTTAACTTAATATTAAGAAACATAGTAAAAATATCTTAGAACAAATAGTAAAAATGTGTACTTAATGTAAACTACTGTGGCATTGTTAAAATATATTTGCATTTAACCAAACACCTACCTAAAATCCCAAGTATATAACCTCTTATATTACATGCAGTAATTATGTAATTATAAAGGGAACCATGACAATACCAATAATACGACCTATATAACTCAGATAACAATAGTTTTGTAAAATCAGCATTTTAATCAAATAATTTTGTCACAAATTTTTGGAGTAGCCTCCTGGCAAGATTTTTTTTTATTACAGATCAAGTAGGAGTTTGTATAATGGGGCAAAAAATTCAATAGAATTCTTGTTTTTTAGTGATTATTTAAATTGCTAAACATTTATTAAAACTTACTGTGGCACTTAGGTCAGTGGTGTTTACAATACAATCTTGGTCACTGACTAGTCCTGGACATGCCCCCCAGTGGCTCAGCGGTATGTCTGCAGACTTACACGCTAAAATCCGGGTTTCAATACCCATGGTAGGCAGAGTACAGATAGCCCATTGTGTAGCTTTGTGCTTAATTTAAAAAATAACAAAAGTCCTGGATATTACACTTGACTGCCATCATTCTGTGTCAGTGGCACTGTCACAAAATATATTTTTTAGGCTGATAGTAAAATTATGATACTTGCAAGTTCAAGGGATTTATGAACACACAAAAATTCAAACACCTACTCTCCTTCATGCTTAAAGGTTTATTTGACATATTATTGTTACAATCCTTTGTACTTGGGTTATAACAGTAAAGCTGTAAACCACCAGAAAGAGCTTTGTAAATGAAGTTCCTGAAAGAACAAGTTAACAGTTTTGTAAGATGAATCATTACAGGGTCTGAATCTGTAATTCAAAGACTTTTTCATAGAAATCTCAAATGCACTAATTCCTCCACTGCAGAACTCTTTCTTTTATATAATTATTTTCACTCTAAATGAATGACTTCACGAAAGGTACAATGATGTGATTACTGAACATAAGTGTTATTCCATTACTGAATTGGTAAATTCAATCAACTGAAAGTGTTATTTTATATGGTGACAATTTTGTGACTATAGATATAAGTATATATATATCAATCTTACAAATATGTTAGATGTTTCTCTCTCCTCGTAACCATGTTCTTCAGGCTTACGAGTCTACTCTGCTGTCACGTCTTCCACCTACAAGTGTGATAATAAAGTTGTGAACTGTATTAAGTTTTGCCTCTGGTGAAAATAAGCTGCAGTTTTTTTGTAACTCCATTACCTTACACATGATGATTCTCACAAAATGGTCTTTATAAGAATTGTAAATATCAAGTGTCAAAACAAAAATTATTTATTAGGGACATTAATTACTAGAAAGAGTGTATTCTTAATTATTTTTATAGGGTTATTAGAAAAAAAACAACAACTCAGATTGCAAGTAGTCTAGTGGGAAGCAATTTATACCACAACCCCAAGAAAACTTAGTATGCATACCTGTTTTAAAATACTATTAAGAACATATGGGTCATTAGTGAATTATAAGAGTGACAATCAAATCCAAATGTATGATGATGTAGAGTCCAAGAGTTGGCACTGAATGCCGTTTTCCCTTTAGCCTACCAGTAAGAAATTAGTGAAGGCTAGACCTTGTGTAACTGTGTATAAATAACAAACAAATAAACAAACAAATGTTGTGAAATCATTTACTTTAAATTCTTTACATACACGCCTTAAAGTGCAAGGGTAATGACGATATCATATGTGGTTATTAGTTTAGTAAAAATACAAGCATGGTAACTATCATTCAGAATTAAAATTATTTTTGCTCATGGCAAGCAAAACAAACCTAAGAAACACTTTTAAAATGTGGATATTTAAATGTGAACACACAGAAGAATATCTTCACGTATGTTTTAATGGTACAAGACTTTTAGAGTTCTCAGGATGGATTAATGTCAATCAACATTACATAAGCACATTGTAACCAATAGAAGAGGTCAACACATAACTCTTCACATAATTGTTTTAACTCAATTTAAAAAAAATATTACTTGTTCATTTAAAGCCCTTTGCACTTAACATTGGTTGCTGTCACTGATAAATCATTTTTCAAATATATGTTACAATTATAGTAAGTACTTCAACATTTGGTGAGTTAGATAAATAAATAGTAACAAATGTACTTTGTTATGAATATCATAAAGTGGTTAATTAATTATTGATAATTGCTACAAGTAATGTCTCACGTGAAACAGTATCCTTCTGGATCACATATTACTCTATAAATATGCACATATAAAAGTACACGAGCACGTCCATCTACACGAGTTAAACTATTTATATATTTTAAAGTGTACAAGAACTTGTACTACCCGAACTGATATAGGGACACAATGATAAATTAACTCCATGATACTGTAATAGTTGTTTTCAATTGCAATCGACAAGAGCAGTAATGAACAATCTGAGCTATTCAAGCAAAGTTAAACTGTCAACCTGTTTTAAAGGGAATTCACATCAGAATTAACACAAACTGTTCAGTATTCAAAGGATTGAAGAGAAACTTGATAAAAGAACTGAAGCATTAAATTAATATTGATTCATAGAACTGAATCATTGAAGTTTGAATTTCAAAACATATTAAAAAGGTAGTGTTGATAACTATTAAAATACAGAGTATAATTTGAGTATAAATTTAGGAGTTACAGAAAGCTATTATTCAACAAGCATAACTCAGAATCTAGATCTATATACATTGGTAACTTAAGATATATTGAAAAAATAAAAATATGTAAAAATACAAGTTATAGTGTTTTCCTCACAATCTTATTTTACACAATTATGGAGTTGTATTATTCACTTTATTTAAGTAGTGAAACACAAGTAGTGTACTTTGAGGGAGAGCTTCAAAAATAAAGTTCCTAAAAGAACAATTAACAGTTTTATAACCTGAACTATTACAGTCTGTAAATACACAAACAAATCCAAACACTTTTTCAAAAGAAATTTAAAAGGAACTAAATTCTTCACTGAAATGCTTTTGGATTGCTTTTATTTAACATTAGACACAAAACAAGCTGACAAGGTAGTTTGTTTTTTTTACAGACTCGATGCTAAGTTAACTGATATGTTTATAAGTAGACATTTAAATTTTTACACAGTAAATATTTTGATATTAATGAACTAGTGTATTTATACAAATAATATAAACTCATATATTATGAACTGGATGCCTAGTTTCCTGGCAATATTTACTATACACACAGAAATTTTTTTGTTTCATGCCATGGTGATAACCAAATATGGTATCAAGGTTACAAAGAACCTGCCTTTGAAGTTATTTATTTATTTATTTATACATGTTAAATCACTACTTTCCTTTAAAGTAACATTTTTCATTCTAATTCTCAATACTAAAGCTTCATTATAAAATCCATTAAATATATGCATTTTTATTCATATTGAATGTCACAGTTATGACAATAGCCTATACAAAGTTAAGTGGTATGTTTAAGACCAAAAGTAATTTTTCTTATATAATTCTGTTTTTTTAAAAAAATGCATTGTATTTCTTATAAATTTTAAATATCTATTCTCAGTAAAAAAACAACAAACAAAAACAAACGTTCCTCACGAAATAGTCAGACTCTTGGAAAACAAATAATTATATTACAATATTAACAAAAATGAAATTACAGTTTCCATTAATGTACAAAATGGACGGAAGGAAATCAACTATTATGTTTAACAAATATATTTATAGGCAATGTCCTTTGAACACAAATTCTTTCAGTGTTTTATACCTACTAGTATCCAGCAATTATTATCTGATTAAAGTAAGTTCATTTTGAAAACAACATTTCTTGATAACAGTGTCCTCATTATAAAAAAATTAATAGGATCAAAACAACCAGGGCTCAATTAAGATTTCTAGTCCATTACGTATAAAAGGTTTTGTCTTCCTTAGTACTTTCACTACATTTATATACTCTCTCACACACACATTTTTGTATTTTTGGACAGAACAGTGCCACCACTTATCAGCATTTCTTAATCATTAAAGTGCATTGTTAAATTTTGAGTTGGTTCTCAAACAGTGTTACTTATTTACTAAAGAATAAAATTTACAATTTAATCTCTTTGTAGTACTCTTTAATTATCAAAATCCACTCTTGAAGTATGCATGCATGGTACTAAGGTGGGAAATTCCAGAAGTACCTTGCTTGTCACACTACGAGGAAAAGTTATGACACTATGGAGTAAACTTGTTTGTTGCACCAAATGGTTATTAACATCAAGTCAGATAAATCTGATTATAGCATCCAATGGGTTAATAAAGGTGTCTATAATTGCTGTAACAACACTGTAAACCATAAGGAAATATGCCTTTATTGAAATATTAATTATATTTCTGGAAGCATCTGTAAGTGTGTGTCAATCTGGTTCAGAGAATGCAACGCTTGATAATATGGAAATCTTTTCTAAAAAGGGCATTGTTTTATGATTAATGATAGAATTATTCCTGGTGCCATACAAGTTTTAAATACATGAAAATAGTTAGAGTGTCAGTAAATAAAATTTAGTTCAGTATAAAAACATTAACATATATGGCCTATAATAAACAAGATATAGTGATTACACTTAACACTAATAATTGATGGGTTGACGCTAGGCTAGTCTTTCATAAACATTTTTCTTTTGTAATTGGAGCTAATGTTTACAACTTGATATGTTACAAATTAAGAAAGTTGAAACATCTCTGTTAATTCTTATCATTATGGATCGTCTCAGGATTCCAGTAACTTGAATGTTTAACAAGATAAATTGATAATAAAGAGAGAACCATATTACTTTAATTTGCTAATACTATGATGCTCAAAATGCCACTGACTCCAATTAAAAAATAAAACAAAAACTTCTGAGAAGTGTACAGCTCTCTCAGAAGACCACCATCTCTTACACTTTACACACTGTTGCCATGTAATAACAATTTATCATGACTTCCAGATCACAGATTCTTACCCATCTTTTCCCTATATTGTAACAGAATTATATCACATTCATTTAGCATTTCTACCCACTACTGAACCCTACTAATCATAGCACACATTCTTCTCCACATACTGTAGCCACGTACACCATAAAGCAGCTTCTTAGCCTGTCCACTTATTCTTGCCATGTGTATCATGAAACAGCTTGTTGTTCCCTCCATTCTTCTACATACGTTATAACCATGTATATCATAAAGCAGCTTGTTTTCCCATCTACTCTTCTCTACTTGTGTATCACACAACAGTTTATCCTGTCTACTCTTGTCTACTGATTCTTACCATGAAGCAGCTCGTTACTCCCTCCACTCTTCACATAATATGTATATCATAAAGTAGCTTGTTATCCTATCTACTCTTCTCTGCATCCACTGCAACTTCATATCAGATAAAGTAATGTCTTTCTGACTAAACCTGATAACATAATTTATCTCAAGATACTTTCTTTTTCACAACATTTTTTTGACACAATAAAACATTTAAAGTAATTCTTTGAATAAACTCCTTTAGTAAAATGATTTTATACAACATATTTCAGCAGAGAAAGTTTTACTTTTTTTTTTAAAGAAATAAATCACACATTCAGCTACTCTTTAGAGACAAAATTTACCTAAAAGTATTTAAAATGTCATTTTAATTTTGCAAATACTATCTACTGGTCTCAGGTTCTTGACTTTGTGCATATGTTCAGAGCTTTGACAGATTATAAATCTGCACATGCTGTCAAAGAGCAAAACACAGGCCTCTAGAAACTTGAAAACACAGGATAGATGCATGTTACAAAACATTAAGAAAAGATTAAACTTATGTGATAATTGTGTAGTATCAAAATAGAGTCATTATGGTCACCAGTATTAGCATAAAAATAATAATAAAAGTATAAGATTATATGCTTTTAATGAACTACACCTAAGGCACAAAATATATAATAACCGAAACAGAAATTGTACTAACCCACTTTTTTCATACTATAATGACTAAATCCTTACATATTGTAAATATATACATACATGTATATATTCTTTGCAACAATTTTTCCACAGTATAACAAAACTAAAAAGTAATATAATTTATTACAGTACGTGTGTTGCATAGCTGTGAAATTTAGGGGCTGGTTATCCAGGGTATATGTGCAACAGACTGGTAATACCTGATGAATTGAAAATAATTTAATTCAAAAAACATAAAATTCCTGTGTACGTTTTTCACTCTAGACATAAAATGAAATCAAAACAATCACATGTTGATTTGACACTCAAAAGCACATTACTTTTTCTGTTGTACCTGGGAAAGAGGCTGTGGAGTTTGAGTCATTTCTCCCAAACACAGGTTTCATCTTTCAATAAAACTTTACATTAAAAATTCATTATTCAAATCCCTGCAAAAATTAATCATGTAAATTAGAAAGTGCTATAAATGCAAAACTAAATAATTTAACATTTGAGCTTATAAATTGATAATTGAGACATACAAGTATTTGATACCATGCTTATCAATGGTAAAAAAGTTACCAGTCTTACATATGTTTCACTGATAAAAGATGTATAATGAGTCTAGAGGTAACATTTTTAAATACTTTAATAGTTAAATGTAGGGTTTGATTTTAGTCATACTTCATGCAAGTATAACTGCCTTAGCCCTAGGCTAGCATGTGGTGAATTCAAAGTAGCCCAAACTTAAAGTTTGGTAGTCCTTTACATTCATCTGACAACACACATTACAATATACCAATAATTAATACACTAATTAAAATTTCAGACAGGATTAATGCTGTGGTGTATGCTGTAACATGCATTTTGTTGGAGGTTTTTAGACAGGATTAATGCTGTGCTGTATGCTGTAACACGCATTTTGTTGGAGCTTTTCAGTAAATACAACACTAACATTAACAAATGTTTTAGTTAATAAGTAGGGTTAATAAGAATGGTTAATTGGTAAATCTTTATTAACTTCATACGACTTAATCACACATTATCTATTTATTGTTTTACTCCTTATTAGGTACTTCAGAGGCAGTATTCTGCTTTGTAACTCTTGAGTAATCTTTGTTTATCCAAATGGAACCACAAATAGAGAAATAATAAACTGTGTCTAACTTAACATTTTTACTATCTGTCCAACTTTCATATCATATATTTTGGTAATCATCAAATATTTTCTCAAAATTTTAAAATTAAATTAGAACAGTGGAGTCTAATCCAGCCACCAAATATCTGTCTCGTGATACCCAAGAACTAGTTTCAGGTGTGAATATTTTGTGTGTAAACCCATTGGAAGTTTTGCTTTCCCAAACCTGATGGTAGGTTTTAAGGTTTACAGGTGCAACAAAAGAAATGTGCACACCCAAACAGTTACTCATATTTTCAAATTCCTAATTGCATTTAGAAAACTTGGATTTAATCATTTTCTAAACTATTCATGATTTAGCCATGAATACATTAAAAATGAAAAAAAAGTACTTAAGGACAACTGGTAACAACACAACTTTAAGCACCAAATGTAGGGCATTTAACATTTACCTAGCTGTAATATAGCATGATTTTTTAAACATGTTTTAATGTCCTTTTCTCATTGCTGTATATATATGTACATGTTAATAAATACACACACACACACACATATATATATTTCATTACAGTCTTCTAGGTGAGGTGGGTTTCATGTAACAACAAACTAAATTAGGTAAAAGCAAAACATCAATCAACTACTATCTCAATTAAGAGACATCATGAGCCTTAAGTGTTTTATATGAAATTGAAAAGAAATACATTAAAAACCTCATGCTTTGTTATCTACCTTAAGGTTGAGTTGCATAGGATTTGTATACTTGTATGACATCAATATACGAGATCCACCTGATGTCATATGTAGCTTATAATGCATGCTTTACCAAATCTCAGCTACATACAACTACAATAACAGAGAGAAAAGATGTGTCAGTATAAATGATTTTCTTATAAATGAACACTACCTGTAGGAAACCAAGTCTTAGTGCAAAAACAAATGATGCTTTACATAAAATAAAACAAAAATCAAGTAGATGCATCTCATCTCACTATTAGACATATCTAATATTGTATATTTTGATTTTTGTGATAGAACATTCAACTTAGTGTATTAAAAACATGTTTTGTGTTTCTCAACTGTTCTAACATAAAGCTTTATACAACAGACTAAAGTTATTTACATTTATTCAGGATGACAAATTAAAAATAACAAGGGTGTAACAGTTTAAATAAAGCAAAAACTTAACAACTGGGAGTACCTTTTACAGTATTTCAATAACAACTCAGAATAATTACACTGACAAACAGATTAAATTATTACACATATATACTACTTTTTAAATAAAAACTTAGGCCATTATCAGTTTTCTCAAACCCTTTGTGATAAAGTTGCTGGTAAATGAATGGTATAACCTGTTTTGATCACATAATTAACCACCGAGTCAGTCTTAGCCTTCAACTTCTCACATCCCCATAAATAGAAAATCAGTAGATTTTCCACAAATAACAGACATATAATAAAAACTCTTTACCCCACAACTATTTCAAGTGTTTACAATATACCCCAAATATGCAATTCATATCAGGTATTTGCTGGTTTCAGAAAACAACAGTATTTAAACATTCTTTCAATTGTCAAGATCCCAAATTCAAATAAACAGAATGTTTCTTCTTTAGAAACAAATAAAGTTAATTCTTTTTTCCATTTAAATCTAACTTAAAACAGAAATGAATAACTCTTACCCTTTAGTAATAAATATCAACTGAATATATTTTCATGTAATGTAATAAGAAAGTATACATTTCACTAATACTTTAAGATATATTTTAATGTTAATTTTACAGTAGAAAGAATATTCTTACTGGCATGAAAGATTGCAAAACTTTCCCCCAAAAGGTGCCCCCTGACCAACTACTATGTTTTTATATTTATAAAATTAAAACTTCCAACTAAGGAACACTTATTTTTCTTAGCTTTAAAGTTTTACTCATCCTTCAGGTGACAAAAATGTATACAGACACGTACATATATACCCATAAAAGTATTAAACTTTTAGAGATTAAAAGTACTAACATTAAATTTGAATTAGAACATACAGTCAACTATATTTTAGAGTCACCACCAGCATCTATTGACAAAAAAACTAGCTAATAAATTAAGTATTGATTTTAACAACTAGGAGTTGACCAAGGATAATACACAGCAGTAAACTGGCTCAAAGTGTAAGTTCATCCTCTGTTGTTCTTTTTGGTTTGGATTAGAATTTGAAAGTTAGAAGCATTCTGTATTAAAAATTGAAAACAGTGGAAGGTGCATACACAACTTTTGTATCAGCTGCCAATAGTCATAAATTCAGTAAATAATAAATTCTTCCTTGCAACCCCAGACCCAACCATGAAAACAAAACTTATTTTATATACACACAAAATTTTCAGGTGGCTGATAAACAAAAGTGAAATTTCATATATTTTTTACTGTTGTAACTTCTAGTTTTATAGACTGTTTGAAGCTTCCCAGCAAGGTCTTACAAAAACATTCCCTTTTGAAATTGTCTCTCATTTTAGTTGATTTATTCATAAATTGTTTGTATTACTTGTATTTCTTCAAGCAGGCTATGTAGCAAGTGGTACATTAACAAGGATATTACACAAATATTTCTATCAAGTATGCTGAAATATTGTAAGACCTAACAAAGAAGATGATGATTCTTAGGTCTGATGTATTCACACTGTACATTCATTACTAAACTGTAAACAGTATAATCATATAAATATGATTTTAAAAAAATGCTCAAGAATACACCCATATAATCACAAGTTATTTGCATTAGCTGGAATTGGAGTTTTAATCTTTTGTGAAAACAATTTAATAATAGTTCAGACAGTACTAACAGATGCAGACACGTGGGTTCATCCCTAAAGAATTTCAAGTGGGACATTGCGAAACATTAATCCACAGAAGCACATAAAATTATTTTTAGTTCTGAAGAACAGTGTCGATAATACATATCTTATAAAACACTTTTTTAGTTGGAAACTTGGCACATAATGCCTTGTAGACCACACAGAAAATAACAAAGCACAAAGAAGTATTTACACTTTAATAGTCTACTGAAGTAAGCAGCCAATTCCTACCTTCTTTCTTTCTGAATCTACTCATGATGGGTGAACAGATTTGTGTTCAGTGAATCTTACAAGACTTACACAACCTTAGCAAGGACTATGACGAAAGCTCCTCATTAAGGGAACTAGCAAACTAGGTGGTCCAGCCTGTCTCAGAAATGGATGTTGAAGTAATTCATAAGCTGTAGCTCTCTGAGAAGGATCTCTGATGAGCATTTTCTCCAGGAACCCTTGCAACCTAGGAGATACCTAGGAGAATATGATTTGTTTTTTTTCAGGCAACACAGTTTTTCTTAAGTCATTTCATAATAAATTAACTATTTAAACCATTTTTCAGAAACACTGAAACCACAAACTTACAACTCTTTTGAATTATTTTACGCACACATCAGAATGATGTTCCACAATATTATCAGCTCGAAAAACATTCAACTGAACAATATTAACATGTTAATATTACTCACCAGCAGTTTATACATGTAGTGTTTTATAGACTTGCACATATATAAATAAAAACTCTGTATTTCATGTTTGAGAAAAAATTAAAATCACGTTACCTTAACTCTGAAATACTGAAAGCCAGATACTCATACTGTGAAGGAGATGGGAAACAATGAACATAAAAACAAAACTATTACAAGATACAGGTTAGGAAGATAATAACCTAAAGTAAGAGAAACATTTAATTAAGACTGATTGAAATTCAGAACCAGAAAATAATTTAAAGAATTGGGTTAAAGAGAGAATAAGTTGGGAAAATAACAGTCTCATAAGAATATTAGACCTAAAGGACACTCAGAAGTTATAATTTTCATATACTGAAAATGTATTTCATATAGATACTTCCCTCCTCCCACAAGATCAGCTATTATTGCTCATTACTGTCGTCCATATGCAAACATTTTATTATGCATGCTTCCACACCCCTATTGGAATCAAATGCTTCAACTGTGTACCTCTTATGAAAATCATCAGGCACCACTACTCCACCAAGAGGAACATAATACACTTATGTGACATTCAACTCCCTCTATACACATCTACTGAACTACCACTCCAAAGTTTAGCAGGCCCTAGCAGTTTGAAACTGTTAAATGTTAAGGACTCCCATACTCCACGAGAAAACATTGGAGAGTCTGGAGGAATGTCGACACCTGAGACAGTGCAATGGATGATCACAAAACCCTATTTTAAAATGCAGACAATACCAATTTATTCAATAAAATCTTGGAAAAGCAGATATCTTCTTCTGTTTATCCATGAAGCACATGAGTGGTATAGCTTGAGACAGGTCAATTTTTGAAGTAAATATCATGAGAGTATTCACTTACCAGCAATCTTGTGAAAACTCCATTTCAAAGGTAAGTGTGCAAAGCCATGAAAAAGGAAGTACTATTCAACATGGTGTACAATACTAATTGTTAAAGAATATCTGGTCAGGCATCAAATTCTACAGAGCATGACCCATTTGTTGAAGGAGAATGGGCACCTGAAAAAAAAAGAAAGCATTAATAAAGACTTACAGAGTACAGTCACAGGTGGAAGGAGAAAACCAGATGAAGCCAAAAGTGCAACAGGGCAACAGCCTGTTGTCAGGCATCAGTAAAAACATTCTCCTGCCAGATCCGGTTAAAAACAGTCAGAAGAATGGCAAGAGAAGCGGAAGATTGATGGCACAGCATTTCATAGTGTACATCATCAGGTCTGAATGATGTACTGCCAGACCAATGAAGGGCCAGTTTGCTCGATCCAGTTTCCACTGGGGCACTCAGGTCAAGTGGCATTCACCACAGCTAGTCTCTCTCAAAATTATAGGAAAATGATCACTGCCATATAAATTATTTTCAAATCTCCATGAAAAATGAGAGAATAGTGAAGGGGAGCAAATTCAGAAATCAACAACAGTAAAGAACTGACTAGGTGCATGAAAATAAGTATAAGAACACTGTTGAAAAGAGAAAGGCTGTGATCATAGAGCATACACTCTACTGAACAACTCCTCCCATCAATATCAGGACTTCTGCAGAAGGGATGATGTCCATTAAAGTCCCCCGAGATTAAAAAGGGAGACACCAACTGTTCAATCAGAGCATCAAGGTCTCTTCAGGCAACAGGTAGAGAAAACAAACAGTGATGCACTCATCCATCACACAGCCTGTCATTTCTGTACAAAGAAAACTGCAAAAAGGTGACTGTATCAGCAGGTTTCAGAGATGTTTCCTGTTAGGACAGACATACAGGATGGTAGGAAAAAAAACAGTACTTTTGATGGCATCCAGATTAGAACATAAACCTTGACAGTTCCATTGCATCAAGGTGGCAATTTTTATTTGTGTGTAGGGGAACTTAATAGAGTCCTTCTGTTTATGACCACATCTTTTTTCTTTACTGTCTTTATTCGAGGGAGGTCAATCAACCTCCATGGATCCTTGCCTTGGTTGATTGGGCAGGTCTTTGCTGTTGGAAGAGGATTACAGCTTCTGAGGATGTGAACGTTGTTGTTTTTTGAATTAAGCACAAAGCTACACAATGGGCTATCTGTGCTCTGCCCACCACGGGTATCGAAACCCGGATTTTAGCGTGTAAGTCCGCAGACATACCGCTGAGCCACTGGATGTGAACAAATGAAGGATTTTGCATTTTTGGGTGGGAAAAGAAAATGCACCCTAGAAACTGCCTATACCTGGAACCAAAAGATAGTAGATCTTGGGATTTCCTGGAATGTATGTTAGGGACAGAGATGGGTATTCAAGTTGATTCATCAACTTTTTTAACCATGAAGGTCAAAAGACTTTTCATTTGGTTTGAGAACAATTCTTTTGGAGGCATAGAGATATTCATTTGCACTCCCACTGTAGTAGAGGAACGAAGTGCAGTAGCATACATTTGAGACGTAGTGGTGGACAGCAACTTTCGAGCCTCAGGGTAACTAATGTTATGAATTGTTTTCAAACACTGCAATTCTTTTTCTTCCAACCATTTAGGGCAAGAACGAAAGGAGGATGGGTGAGAGCCATTGCAATTGATGCAATAAGGGTCTGTTTCACACTCATAGGCATCGTGGTCCTTGCCACTACAATGAGCACATGACATGACGTCTTTGAATGACTGAAATGCTGACAATGGAGAGCCAGCAAATCCTTCTAGTCTCTTCTGAATAAAAAAGGGAGATCTGCCCTAAAGGTGTGACTTAAAGATAATGTAGTGTAAGAAAATGAGGTACAACAGGTATCACAGATGTTGAAGATTGTTATTCAGAATTTTCAAGATGTGGTCATATACATGTGGACTGTTTTTCACTATTTTATTTAAGTTTTTATTTGAAGGATCCATAATCAAAAAAGGAATATTTCAGTGCTCACTGACCCCAACCACCATGGAGCCCTATGAGGGGATGCACTACAATGCCAAACAAGGACACTGCAGCAATGCCAGGGTTTTGGGAGCACTATACCCAAACACCAGCATCAGATATAATGTCCACAACACCTCTTGAAAACATCCAACACTGGTACTTGGTTGACCTTAGCCCAAATGGACCAGACAACTGACTCAATAGGGGCCACACCAAGGCTGCCTGTTTACAGGAATTCAAGGCCAAAGTGGTGTGTAAGGGTTGGACCACTCAGCCACCAGGACCCTCTCCTCCCTTTCACAGGTCACTATGCACGTCAAATACGTGGGTGGATGTTTATATCACAGAGGAGGTAAACTGAAAGAACAGAATCTTCCCTGGGAGGTCTCCTCCCAACATACATGAATCCATACCAAGGAACTGGACAAAGAAGGTGCCATGGGATAAGAGAGACAAGATCAGGAATCATGAAGTAAAGCTGTGCAGACAATATAACAAAGAAGGATATGCACAAGACAAAAGTCTATCTGAATCAGGAAAGGGGTATAGATGAGAAATGAAAGGAAGAGAAATAGGCAAAAAGAAGTTACACTTTTTACCCAAGGAGCAATTTGGATAAAGGAAAAGATAGGTATGGTAGTAAAGTGTGCACGTAACACTGATGGTAAACAAGACAGAATGCCAGTGTCCACAGGCAAAAAGGAGGAAAAAATATGCCTTAAAGACAGATAAAATATAGAACACAAGAAAATAGGATTTAATGAAAGTAAGGTAAGTGAATGGAGGACCACTTAAAGATCCCCATCTGGAAGCACAGGTCTAGAGGGAGTGATTAATATGGTGAGGACAGTGAGAGAAAAACCCTGCAGTAATGAGAAAGATAAATGGTATGAGACAAAACTGCCTGATATTCTGAAATCAAGGAGATCAAAGACACCCAGTTGAAAAACCATGTGAAAAACTTGGAAACCCCAGCAACTTTAGAATGAGCAACAAAAAACCTTGAACTTGGGTCTATATGCAAAAATAACCTTCCACTTTAGCTGGTACAATTCTATGAAGAAAGGCCAAATTAAAAGCTTCATGGCAAAAGAAACCACATCTCCTGGCTTAAGACCAGATAAAAATAGAGCATGAAGTGGGTGATGTAAAACAGGAGAATGCAGTTGACAAAGTAGATCAGGTAATAAGGAAAGGGGCACAGGAGGGAAGAATTATAGTCGAGAAACCATGATTGAGCTGGCTAGTAGGAAGCAATCAGAAGGACACTGCACCGAGTGGCACAGATAAAGGTAACTATCTAATGAAGCATCTATGTTGGAGGATAAACACACAAGAATTTGTGTGACTCATCATGGCTGAAGGCATCTATAGTAAAAGCTTCAGGATTAGATACCAGGGACCAAAAATGGGGTAACTGATGATTTTGGGAAGTAGCAAAAGCACTGACAGGATAAAAACTCTACAGTCTGTAAAATCACTGGAAAACAAGAGGATGGAAGGGCTGCTCTGTTGAAGTGGGAAAGTCAATACACCACAAGGTTGAAAGCACCATGACCAAGGCACACAATAAAACAAGTATATTGCAAGTGGGCCCAATACAGGAGAACCAGGGTCTGAAAACAGAGAGATCTTGACAGGGAACCTCTTGGTTATTGATATAAGTCACCACCATTAAATTATCAGAATGGATCATTACCAGACAATGTCTGACTATGAAAAGAAAGTGATCCAAAGTCAACAAATGACTAAAAGCTCAAGGACATTGATACATAAAGATAATTTTTCAGCAAACCAATGATGTGAAACTTCTTGGTGATTGACCCATGCACCAGAGCAAGAAGGAAGGATGGGAAAAACAGGAAACTGAATTTATACCACATTTGGCTCTCAATGAAATAAATGGGCTACCAGCTGAGAAAGGATACATTGTTGCTGAACAGATGTCACCTGAGATTTCAAGGACTGTGGGACCATATTAAAGACATAAAAACGGAGGCACACGTAAATCCTGAAAATAAGGAACAGTTAGTTGGGTTATAAATAAAATAGTATCCCAACCATAAAGGTACCAACAACATATAAACCATGTTTGTAAAGCCAGAGCTGAAGACAAATAAGCCTATGTGGAGGTAATGAGGGAGAGAATGCTCCTAGAAAATCCCTCAGTAATTCTGTAAAGAGCCTCAGACAGGAAATAGATTGTAGAAATATACCACAAAAGAGTTGTGACAATAAGACAGAGAATGGAAAATTAGGCATGGGTGAGACTAACTGAAGATTTGAGGCCCATTCCCCAAAGAGGTAAAACCAAACCCAACAGTTGTTCAAGATATTGGCAGTCAGCTCTATGATATGAAAGACCAGACTTATCCAAAGCCCATGGAGAATGAAGCATACTAACATCATCATGCAACTAATAGGTGAATAATTTAGCATGAACCCAAATGGGGGAAAAACAAATGACAAAGTAATGAAGGACACGTGCCAGAAAATATCGGGAAAAAAAAAGAAGAGATAAAACATCATATACTTGAAAAATCATGGATGGCTTACCAGAATCCTCAGGAAAGTTATGGAAAAGTACAGCAAATTCACAACGTGGAAACAGGTGATCAGAGTGCTCGTCAACTTGCTCATATGTTCAGAAGGAAGTGGGAAAATGTATGGAGATAAAGTTTGACCCATATAATGTCCAATTTTCCTGCAAGTAAATATATACAAATCTCCTAATGGATCATCAGCACCTGAAGTGGTGACATTAACTTCTGAATTCGTGTTGTAATAGCAAAAAAAAACAACGTGAAGTAAGTAAGAAATGTAACTAGAATAAGGGTAATGAGCTGGAATGCTTTCAAAACAAAAGTATGTTAACTTAAACCACTTCAAGAAGGGATTCAATCTAAAACACCACTCAAGACAAAAAATAGAGAAATCTGAGTGTAAACACTATAACACAAGATGTGATAGTTCAGTAGAGGTACATAAAATGAGTCACATGCATCACGAGTGTACTATATTCCCACTGGTGGAATAGTGATGCAAGATGATTTGAATGAGAGATGTAGGAATCATGTGATTTCAATAAGGGGTTGCAAAAGGCTTGTGGTATGAGTTATAAACAAGTTTATATATAAAGCACAGTTGTGAATGAGAATAGCTATTCTTGTGAGAAGACAGAAGTACTATATCGGAAAGAAGATATTTTTTAACCAAGGTAATTCTTCACCCATGACAGCCTTTAATTTAGCCAAAGAGATTAGTTTTGTGAGTAGTAACATTGTGTTGAACCTGTACAGCCAACAATGTGACATAGATGTTGGCACAAACATATAAGAGGAAAAATATGTCCTGCTCTTGCAGTAAATGGCTCTCAGTGGAGCAGCCCAGATATGCATTATAAAAAAATTTACTCCCAGTACATTAACTCTTCCATCCATAACTAAAATAGCAAATGAGTGAAACAGTTGATTAGCTTAGTGGTGCTCAAGTGAAACAGAAAAAAAAGTCCAAGTAGTCCCTGAGTGTTAGGATAGTCTGAAGTGTCACATTAAAACATAAATTAAAATCAAAAGCAGATGATCCCCATTCTGGTTGAAGTTCAGTCATTTAATGATAACAGTAGTCTCATTTTTGACATCTCTAATATCGTGTAATGATGTGCATCCAACAAGTGGGGAAATACTCACTGTGGCAACATAAGCTCCAAATGGCACATTCTATTTAGGCAACACCAACTTATGGAGCTTCAGCATGAAGGTTGAAAATTTGTACATGTTAAGCCAAAATTTATCACAATCCTAGACTGCCTAGAAATAATTTATAATAGGTGTTGTGAAAAATAGATAAAAACATCCAAGACACAGATTCTATCAAGCCTGAAGAAAAGCCATGGGGGTGTATGGAATACTGACATTGAAAATGTGATGAAAATAAAATAGCAGAACAAATAGAAAGAAACCAAGGTCACCCTGAATGATAAGTACAATAGAAGAAAAAACAGTGATGACCATCTCTTGCTGCCCCAGTTTCTATCAGAATACAAGTACAAAGCCTAACTGGAAAAATGAAATACTATTAGCATCAAACACTGAAGATCTCTTTCGTGAAGCAAAACAAACTTTTGGAAAAGATGCTAGATAGATTTAAATCCCACTGAGGAAAATGTCTAAACACTTATGGGAGACACAATAAAGAAAAGGAGAAAGTAGCTGAGTGTAACTCTGTAGTCTGCAAGAGAAACAGATAAGCCTTGACCATGAAAGAAGTACATTTAAAAAAATTAGACAAGCCATTAATGAGCTAGAAAGACAAGAAATTGTAAAAATATTTGAGCTACCTAAGAGAAGTTAGTTTCATTAACAAAAGACCATATAACAACCAGTTATGAAGCTGTAGACGACAAATGTAATTGTGGAAGAAGTAACAAAATAGTAATGGAATATGATCACTGTGAGATATTGGCCTGCTCCACCTTGCTGGAGTAGTCATTAGAACTGGACAATAGGACTATCTGATCTTGACCAATACTTAACAAAGATGATGAAGAGAAGGGTAGACAAACAGAATAAACTTCTTCCATGAGGTGCTCAAAGTATCAAAGTTACAGAAGCTGGACCTAAAACTAGAAAAACATCAGAAGAGAGGCACTGCTGTTGAAAATGCATGAAATATATCATAACTAAGTCATCAGCAAAATCAATGAAATATCAGATCAGATAAAGATATGATGTGAATGTAAGCAAACAAGTAGAGAAACCAAACAAAAGAAAGGTAATGAGAACAAGTTCCACTCTTCCTGTTGATATATATCACCACAATGAAACTGTTTGTGAGCATTAAAACAGTGCTGGTGCAATAAGAGCAGGAACTCCTGACATTAAAGTAGAACTCAGATTTCTAACAATGCAAGAATGGAATATATCCTTATACATTTTCCCTTTTCTTATTTTCATCTTTCAAAGCTCTACTCAAATATATGGTTGAGTCTAACAATGCAAAATTCATATTTTTTCTTTATGTTCATTGGCCTTCAGATTTTGGCCAGCAGTATGCACACACACACGACTTCTACAGTAAATGATTTACCTTGTGAGTGTTTTTCAGTTTTGGAGGAGGCATATCACGTATCCTTCTCATAGCTTGGAGAGGAGGCTCATTAAAAAATGGTGGCTCTCCATCAACCATCTCAATCACCATGATCCCCAAAGACCATATGTCCACCTAATAAGGCATTAAAATTAATTCATGTAAGACAATGTCTTCCATCATTTTATAATATATTCCATAAATGTCAGTTTTAATTACCTGATAAAAAAAGAACCTAGTCAGTTTACATTTCATAAAGCATTACTTATTCCCATCACATACATGTTATCACTTGTGTGTTTAATTTATTATTCAATAGCTTGAAACTGAAATTCTACACTTTATATTTACACCTGGGGGAATATCCAGGGAGAATTTAGAGGATGTGAAAACTACTCTTTTGAACAACAAATAAATGTTAATTCCCTGAGATTTCTTATCCATTTGTAGGTTACAGAAAAACTGATACATCCTTATACAATCAAAATTAATTCAAATGGCCTAAATGCCTAGCAGTCTTTTACTCAGCACAATGCAAATGGACAACTACCATACTATTCTAAATTGCACTAATTATATAAATGTCATACTGTATCATCACAGTCATGCCTGGATATAAATATATCTAACAAAAATGCCTTACAAACAAAGTGCCCACCCTCTAACAAATACAGATCACTTCTAAGACTATTCTTATGGTTCCCAGAATACCATTTGTGTTTTTGACTGTTGTTTGACTTGATACCTTTTCACAAATACAATGATAATTCAGGTGTCAATTTTAGCACCATATAATGGAAAAAAGAGTGTGGATTAATACCTTTGGATTTTGAAATCTCACCTCAACTGGGACAATACAATATGTAATACCAAATTAAGACATCAGTTATATATTCAACATTTTACCTTAGCCATACAATCTTTAATATCCAGTGAGAACATTCAAATGTTTCAAATTTTCACATCTGCCCTCAGGCTAGCATGTATATAAGCAAAATACAGGTTTATCGGCTAAAGTTATATGTTATAGGGCACCGACTGACAAAACCAGTTCTATGCAGTTTCACGTTTTCCCTAAAGCTTACATGTATACAAAAAAAAAAATAAATTTATAAGTTATTCACACATTATGTAAAATTGATTAAAAATATCAGATATATTTTGACATGACATCTTACACGAGCTACTGCCAATGGATAACATTTCAATACTTTGATTTCTTACCTCAGGCCCATATGGCAACCTAGATATCACCTCTGGAGCCATCCAGTATGGAGTACCAACTAAAGATTTCCTCTTAAGAAGATCAGAAGAAACTTGAGCACAAAACCCAAAGTCTGAGAGCTTTACCTAAAACAAAAAAACAACATGAAAGTTGCAATAACAGTTGTATAATTTGTATTTAAAGACCCAAGTATACAGCTATCAATGAATAAAAAAGTATTGACCCAATTCCTTGAAAAATACTGTAATACTTCTACAAACAATGTTTCTATGATGAATTAATAATATTTAAAATAATCATGGAAACACTGAGTAAAATGGGTATAAAGTGTACATATTGTAGAAAATTTAACAACATCAAAAGTACAGTCACATATTGATAGTTTAAGATACAGCCACAGGAAAGTCAATCATATTATTTCTGGCAAGTGTGGTAAATGTATTCATGTTTTCCAAGACAAAAATTCCATATGAAAAACTTAAAGAAATCATTTTTTTTTTCAAGTAAAGGTTACTTCAGGAGAAAAACAGTAAAAAATTTTAGGTTCAGTAGGAGCTTTATAGAAATTATGAAAAGGATACATAAAACTGTTTCTGCTGATGAAATAAGTGTCAGAAGTAGAAAGTCCAACCCTCTGCAAGTGTTAAGTAATTCTGTATATGCTCTTCACATGATAAACAACAATCCATTAAAAGTCTTGATAATGACTTAGTTGCAAATGCTGGTTTGAATGCAACTTCCAGCAGACCAGCACAGAGGCTTCAATGGAAATTAAGTTGTTAGAAACCACTGTTTAGGAGACACAAAATGAAACCAAAATGCTCAAATGGGAAGCAAGCTCCAAAAACATAGAACAACCAAACCTGGAGGAGGGTGATGTTTATAAGTGAATTTACACTGAAATTGTTTAGTAATAAACACTGATAATATGTTAAAAAGTACACAGAAAAACTGTATCGTGCATGTACAACATGAAAAATGAAATACGGTGGGGAAGCTAACGGAAGAACATCCACATTAATGGTGTTAGATATCTACACAAACCTGATGACAACTTGTTTCTTGATAGTACAAGTAAGTTTTTGTACATTTTATCACCCCATCAGGAGGAGGACTTGCTTGATAAGGCTTCATCTTCCAATAACAAAGTGATCCCAGCATGCATAAAGTGTGGTGAAAGAATGTTTGGTGTGTGTTTGTGGGTGGGGATCAAGGCTGACGTAACACTTCAACTATGGCTTAGTCTGAACAGCATTCTAATATAATTATTAAGGTTGTGAGGGCTTATATGGAAATGTAAAATCAACCAAAAAATCTAGCTAAAGTGTAGGACGTTTGAAATATTTTACGATCACATCTTGATAAATTTAGAATAGCTTAAATACTAACTGCAGTGCTCAGTTTAAAATATATACGAATTAATAATGCATTGTACAACTGACTTATTTGTGGGTATTTTCTCTAATGCTGTACCAACAATCAAATTGTAAAGGAGTTGGTATAGCTCATCTTTTTATGTTTCCTACATGTTGCTTATGCAGTTCGATAATTATTTCAAACGTTGTAGCTCTTAATTGTATAAGGAAATATTTAAAAAATCCTGAACATCCCCTAGTGTTACACAGTGACACATTTTCTCTTCTTTAATTGATTCACCATTCCTTCAAAAGGCATGAAATTAAATGTAAATTACTCCCTATAATATTGTCATTACTCAGACAAACCATAACTGTTATACCCTTCAATTTTGTTTGGCAACAGATCAGTAGAAAACCCACTTTTCCTACTTATCATACCATCTATTTGCATTATGAATTATTATGTTAATAGTTATCTTTTATGTTTAATTATATTGATTACCTATAACCAACAGAAAGTTAAGGTTTTCATCCATCAGTGATGTACTGTACAACATTGTGATCTGAACAGATAAGCATGAGTTTCACTAAGAGTACAAGCTTCATTCCAGTAGAAACATTAACAACCAACCTGGATGAATTTATAATAGATCTTGTCACATGGAAAGTCAGGAACATTTTGAGGGTTAGAGAAAACTGTCTGCTTTGTGCTTATTATTAGTCTAAGCTCTCTGGTGTACCTATTTAATTAACTGAACGTTATTTATTGCACTACTCCATTAGTATAAAATATGTAGACTTAGATATATTTAACAGCAAGAAAGAAAGAAGATTGGGTAAGTAATTTATTTCTTGTTTTCATGTTTATTCTTTATTATTATAAAAGTAACTCAAATGTAAAAATTGAAATCTTTTTAGGATAGTAATATTAGATCAGGTAAAATAAATAATAACAATATAATAAAGATATTTCATGAGGGACAAATGTAAACAGTGCACATGCAAGGTAATTTGACAGGATAACATGAGCTGGATGTGCTCGAAGTGATTTGAAACTTGTTATGGTACGTATAACAGTTAGACAATGTTCAGAGGGCAATATAATTCAATTGTAAATGAAGTATATAGTTGGCTTAAAGAATTTGAAGAAATTCTAGAAAGTGAAAAGGGGTAATTAAAATTTATGTCAGTTTTAATTTTGGTGGTTGCTATGTTTTTCAAATGGATCAATCATGTTTTGAGATATAGAGAAAATAACAGATGAAATACGAAGTTTTCCTTGAAAAATATTTGAAATGTATTAGGAGATCTTAGGGATTACACAAAAGAAATCTGAGATTTTTGATATGAGAAAAGGTAGTTTTAGTCTTAACATGAAAATTACATTACACACAGACTGTTCAAAACAAATACTCTGTTTATTCCTGGACAAATCTTTTATTCTAAATACTTCACTAAAATATGATTTTTTTGTACTTGAAAGGCTTATAACGTTAACTGAAAACCTGCCTAATTTTGTGAAGATGTACACACTATATTAAAAAGTAGGAGTATTATATTTATAGCCTTTAAATGAGTACAAAGTAGATTGTTGGTCATATCGATTAAAACAATGTTAAGAGAATTGATAAAATTTCAAAAATTGTAAACCTGTTAGCAACTGTGATTAAAAGTATCTTATTGAATGTTATAGTTTTAACTGTTTCAATCTGTAAAAAAATAAGTATTTTAATATCTGTGACTGTCATGTTAACTTTTTGACAAGATTTATTAGAAGTAAATAAGCAATTTGTATTTCCCAGCTCTGATAAATTTATAAATATTCACAATAAAATTCCCTATTATTTATTTTGTTGTATGAACTTACTCTTCCATCACTAGCAAGTAAAATAGAATCACTCTTGATGTCTCGATGGATAACACCTTGAGAGTGAAGAAAGGTTAGTGCCTTCAAGCACTGCTTGCAAACTGTTGCAATCTGTTCTTCATCCATTCTGAAAAATGAAAAATATAAAGCTCAATATTTATATTTAAATCTTTCCAAATAATTTTAAGTACAAAATTGTGATAGTTTCTCCTCCCCAACATCAACTTGGCAAATAAGTAAGAATTTCATTAGAAAATGTTACAAATAGAGCCCATCAATAACTTTTATCGATAGTACGTTCTAGGTATGTACACATGATTCTTAATCAGTGGTGTTTAAATTTAATGAAGACAAAAATAAAACACAAGCATGTACTATTCAAAAATCAAGAAGTATGATAAATCAGATTAAAAACAAAGTGTATTTACAAATTTAATTTCTTACCTTGCATGGGTTACAATATCTGTCAGAGCTCCCCCTTCTAGAAATTCCATAACAACCCACAGCTCATCACCCACCAAGAAACTGTCGTGCATTTCGACTATGTTGGGATGATGGTAGTCCCTCATTATCACCACCTGAGTTTTAGCATATTAGAAGTTAAACAGCTGATATGTACAGTCATTGAATTTCAACCTTGACATAAGAATAGGGATAAACATAAGCAACATGAAATGAAATTATAACACAATGAACCATTTTAACTGCAAGATCTTGGTTCTGTTCTAACTGAAGACAATCATAAGAACAGGACCAAAAGATTACTGAAAAAATAGTTTTTATGACCATAAGTCCATTTTATGTGTATTTTATAAAAAATATCTGAGTCTAGAATGTATTAGAAAATCATTTTAACAATATTTTTGGTTTCTGCATGGACAAGCATGTGAAATGAGATAATGCTTAGATTATTATTCATGAGTTATTCTAAACTTTGAAAAATTGTCACTTTGTTTTTGTCGTAGTAAAAACATTATTGTTAACTTATTCTATGTGTACATTACACAAAGCTGAGACAAGTCTTTAAGGGTAAGAACTAATACAGGATTGATCTCATATAGACTTTCCTATTTCACATTCAAATCTAAATTTCTTTAAAAACTTTATCTTTCTCTCTTTATATACAAATAAACAATAAACCTGTTTACTGAAAGTCATTTACTGTAAAACCTGAATTTTAGTTTAGATCTTCCTTCAACATAAATTATGAGAAATTTCTCAGTTTATTCATTTTATGCAGTCCGTTTCATTTTTATTTTGCAGCAAAACTTCTAAATGCCTACAAATCTAACCTAAAATTAGACTTGACTAGTAACACATATCGTGCCTGTAATCTTGAGAACAATCCATTAATGATGCTTTATTAAATTTTGAGAGCTGAACATTCTACCTCATTAAACAAGAGTTCTCTTCTTTGCTGTTTGCGAAGATCCATCTTCTTCACTGCTACCTGTCTGTTACTGGATTTCTCTGTAGCAATACAAACAATTCCAGTTGAGCCTTCTCCTATCTTGATAAACTTCTCCAAGTTTTCTCTTGGATCTCCTGGACTTACAACCATTTGTAATGCAGCTCGAAACTTTCAAGAAATAGTAATAAAAGAAAAATGACAATTTCATATTTTATAAGTTCGCATGTAATATGATTAAAACTGGTTATCAAATAATTTCTTCATGTGATTTGCAAAAATAAACGTTCAGGTTGAAAGATTAAGAATAGAGAACTTCAAGATTTGTGTATTTTTAAAATCTTTAAATAAAAAGCAGCAAATATAACCTAATTTACAAAAGCTTTACTCCACTTAGAAAATGGCTTGGTTTTTAAGCACAGTAAGTTTTGTGACAAGACTAAAATATCAAGATAGATGTATACATACATGGCACTGATCACTTAAAGGTCTGCAAGACATTGTTGCTTGTTTAGAAATACTATTTATCTTTTGGTATAACACTGCCAAGTGTAATGGAGTAGGTTTCAAACTACAAAATATCATCAACACCACTTATTAAGAAAATACTTTATTTACAACATGTGGTAAATTTGTGAAAATACCAATGATGGCATAAAACCTCATAGATCTAAAATTATTTCTTCAATTCTAAGAATATTTCGATCAAATATTTTTTTTCTATAGATTAATATTTAGATAAAGTAAGATTCACCTGTTCATGAGATAATCTCTGCTGTTCTGGATGATGTCCATGGCTTGTAACAGGTGACTTGGGTCCCAATAGTTTATTTTCTGATAATGAAGCAACTGGTTTTGGAGGAAGATCCTGCAGAAAAATGGCATTTTGGTTCATTACCTCCATTTAAGCAAATAACATTAACCCTTTTGGCGCTGTTGGCAACTGCAGATGACTTGAAGGCTTAGCATGGCAGGCAACCTTCCTTTATTCCTGTTATTCTTATGTATTGAATTTAACATGTATAGTATTGGGTACAGTCACTGAATATTTCAGTTGAGTTATTGCCAAGATATCATACTTTTAAAACTGATACCGTAATTAATTGAAGTATCAAACATATATATTCAATGCCATGCCAAACATTAAAAGTTGTTATTCACTGCCAAAAAGGTTAAAATCATAATTACTACCAAAATGTCTGTTTATTTTCCTGCCCTTTAACATATAACAATAACTTTGAAAGTATGAATGTTAATCCATATTTAAGAGCCTAGATGTACACCATTAAATACATTTAGATTCAAATCAAGTATATAATGGACAGTTATAATTTTAAGATTAGATTCTTTCATACTTTCTGGCCATATAAAATTAGTACAAGTACTTTCGATTATTCTCTCTGATAATGAAACTTTCTGAGGTTAATAATGTTTCATGTTAAGTATTCAGTTTTATAGACACATTTACACTGATGCTTCAATATATAAAAAAGACAAACTCACTTTTACCTCTTCCTTCTGTCCATTTTGAGGAAGTATGTCCTTTTGCTGTTGTTGTGGTGGTTGTAAATTGTTCTGTGATTTGCTGCTTTTTACATGAAAAGGGTAAGAACCACTATGACTTCCAGAATGTTGTGTTGAGCCAGATGATGAGTGAGAATTTCTGTACTGTCTGTCTACGACAGGAGGCTCAAGTTGATTTGGTGTTGGTGCACCATTGGAGATATGTGATGGAAAATTAGATCCATGATGGCTACCTGCTTGAAAACTAGGGTTTATTGATAATTGATATTGCTGATGTGGTTGTGAGTGACCTTGGTTACCTATCCTGGGTCCTGCTTTAGGTGTATACCCTGGAGAGTTTTCTTGTTCCCAGGATGGATCTCTTGCTACCTGACCACTAGGAGGAATGTTATCCACACCATCTGTTCTTTCCAAGAAGGGCACACTACCCTGAGAAGAAGCATTATCTTGTGAGCTCTGTGGGTAAAGATGGTCTCCATCTGTGTGATCTTGCTGATTATCTGGATAAAAATAAGCAGAATGTCCATGTCCCCACTGAAGTTGGCTAGGGTGATGTTGAGGATGCCAGTGTTGGTGGATATGATCATGATGTGCTTGATGGCCATGAGGAAGGACTCCATAGGGTTGCATAGGTGGTTGGATTTCATCCTCTGGAACAGGAGGAGGGAGACGACTCAAGTAGTCTCGTCGAGGTTGAGGTGGACTTTCTTTTCTTAATGAGTTGGATCGTGTAATAGAAACTGGTATGTTCCTAACCTGAGAAGAGCTTCCACCTCGAACAATGGTCTGAAAATAGAAAAATGTTACTGAACAGTGGAAAATTCTTTATAACCTATTATACTTTTTAAAAAAATACACAAAACCAGTACTTACAATTCCATTCTTTTATGTTTCCCAAACATATCAGAAATGATACAGAGAGAGCATTACTATGAAAGATTCACTTCATTTTAATAGTACTATTAAAAATCATTCTTTGTCATCAAAAATTGCAAAGCAATTAGATTTATTACATAGTTCAGTAACACTAAGTTCACAAAAATGAAATTATTATATAATTTTCCCAATGATGTTAACTGATAACAAACACCGTAAATGGTAGCAGCTTCTAGAGAACCTCAGAAACAGAATATATGGATATCAAATAATTTAACAATAAAGAAAATCACCTTGGAATATTGGAAAGGCATTGATGTTTGTACTGGTAATAAACAAAGAGAACCAAACACTTGTACATCAAATAATACTAGATAAACATTTTACTTTATTTGGAAATGAAGTATTTTGTTAATATATCTACTACAGTGTTCCTCAGGATGATTTTAATCAGCTAACTGTATCATACACAAAGAAGCAGAGCCAAATTAACTTGATACCTAAAGACTGAATATTGATATTTCTTGTTGAAAGTGTTAACTTTAACTGGTTTTAACTGTAACCACTAAGTGAAAGTTTCATATGAATTTAACAGCTTTGACAACTGAAAACACTAGTACACTAATGAAGAGTAAAGGACAGTTATAAAGCTTGAATAATAAACATAATTTAAAAGTTAAGGTACTGAATCTTATAAATATTATACACTGTAAACAATTCAGTTACAACTAAAACATGTTACAAATCTATGTTTAAGAGTATGCTTTTATAAAACTAAACTTGCATGTGATTTCATGTTGATCATTTCAGTTGGCGTTATAGTTGACGGGTCCACAATTGGCTTTGGCCTATCTTGCTGAGCCTGGATCAAACTGGTCCATTGTGGTGGAAGGCCTACATATTTTCCTTCGTGTCTATCAAAGCCTGTGTGAAACCTGTGCTCAAAGTTCGTAGGGGCAGAGATGATCGGCTTTTTCTTCTTCTTTTTAAACATCTTCTACCTCCTAATACATACAGGTATACCTAGACATCTGAGTATTCCACATGTTGAAGTCATACAAACACATAAAACCTTGCAATATACGTTTATATATCGTGAATAAAAATGTGTGTCACTTCAACAGAAAGTTTTGTTAAGATAAAACAATAACTTCGATAAAATAATTGTGCTTCAACAGTAAACTAAACAAATCTTATACATGCTGATTTACAGTAGGTTGAAATCAGGTCACTTTTGTAATAAGTCTTATTTCAAACAAAATGTACATGTATATGACAATAATGTCTCACCTTTGGGAAAAAAATCATTCTTCTATTCTTAGGTTAAAATTGTCAGCAGAAAAGACAATTTTAATCGACAAAAACACATTAAACCTGATTAAAGATAAAAATATAACCATATTCTTAACAAAGATGTTCATTAATATCTATTTTAATCATTCCCTTTTCTTATGTAGAACAATTTTCAATACTAAGTTTTATTCAGTGTACCAAAGTTTCATAGTTCATTGATAAAATACTTTATTATTTCAAATTCATTAGACATATTTGTAGATTACTCATGTTAGAGATTCTAATATGATTCCTTTTTATAATGATTTTTATAAGCTTAAATTCCAGTATCCCACCTGATGATGACAGGTAAACGTAGTAAAATGAAAATCAAGTGAACAAGATTTCACTACACGGTATGAATAAAAACTTGTGTGAATTGTAAAAACAGTTCTAATATTTAATTAATGTTCCTCTTAAGTTCATAAAGTAAAAAAATAAACACAAAAAGTACAAGAGTAAAGCAGAAAGCTAGATACAGATGGTTTTCATTACTGAACTGTGAAAAACAAAGCAGTTTATTGTTATGCTAGCTGTAAACAGATCTAGTTCTAGCAGGCATACAGAGAACAGGAAGCCACCTGAACTAGAGATATCTTAATGCTATAACCACAACTTAATGTAACATAAAATATTGAATAAAAAATAAATTTTGGGCTTCTTACAATAAACAAGTGTATTATACATAAAGTATTATAAAAACTTCAAAACTCTACCCTTTTTCAATTGTAATTTATATACAAGATTGAATTGAATTGAAAATTTTTTGTGAAGTAAAAACAGGCGAGTTTTGACTACACTAAGCAACTATCTTTACTGAACAGCTGCTTTAGCTACACTAAGCAACCACATTTCCAATACCGTAAAATCCAGTCAGTTTTTACTATATTTTTGCTCTTAAGAATACAATTTGGCAGGATTTCTGAGTCATGCATATTGACTTGTAAAGATCAGCATGTTTACCTTTAGTTCTTTTTCTGTTGAAAGTGTCCAGTAGTTCTTCACTGTACACATTTTTAGTAAAAAAATTATTTGAAGTAAAAACCCAGTTTCGTAGTAATTAAAGACTTGGTAATTTACCTGGTTAAAAAACAGCATGGACTTACAAAGGTTTCATTACATACGGAGGATTTTGAGCACTGTCAAATACAACTGGAATAAGGGGTCTGTGTGCCAACACCTAGCAATGTCTCTGTGTATTTACACCTTGTTTGGTTTCTGTTTACCCCTTTCTCAGAGACATAACTTTATAAAATGAAATGCTATTTTAATATTTACTATCATTATCACAGGAAGATTCACTCTTGAGAAAATTCAAAGTTTAATCAGTTGTTTGTCAAGAAATTATAGATTCCCATCTCAAACTCTTGTAAAGATAAACATTTAGAAAGATATACATCAGAAACACCTGACTTTTTCTAGTTGTATTGAGGAACAAGGATGTTGATATACCACAGGACAGGTTGGAACAATCAGAACAAGGATGTTGATATACCACAGGACAGGTTGGAACAATCAGAACAAGGATGTTGATATACCACAGGACAAGTTGGAACAATCAGAACAAGGATGTTGATATACCACAGGACAAGTTGGAACAATCAGAACAAGGATGTTGATATACCACAGGACAAGTTGGAACAATCAGAACAAGGATGTTGATATACCACAGGACAAGTTGGAACAATCAGAACAAGGATGTTGATATACCACAGGACAAGTTGGAACAATCAGAACAAGGATGTTGATACACCACAGGACAGGTTGGAACAATCAGAACAAGGATGTTGATATACCACAGGACAGGTTGGAACAATCAGAACAAGGATGTTGATATACCACAGGACAGGTTGGAACAATCAGAACAAGGATGTTGATATACCACAGGACAGGTTGGAACAATCAGAACAAGGATGTTGATATACCACAGGACAAGTTGGAACAATCAGAACAAGGATGTTGATATACCACAGGACAAGTTGGAACAATCAGAACAAGGATGTTGATATACCACAGGACAGGTTGGAACAATCAGAACAAGGATGTTGATATACCACAGGACAAGGTTGGAACAATCAGAACAAGGATGTTGATATACCCACAGGACAAGGTGGAAACAATCAGAACAAGGATGTTGATATACCACAGGACAGGTTGGAACAATCAGAACAAGGATGTTGATATACCACAGGACAAGGTTGGACAATCAGAACAAGGCTGTTGATATACCACAGGACAAGGTTGGAACAATCAGAACAAGGATGTTGATATACCACAGGACAGGTTGGAACAATCAGAACAAGGATGTTGATATACACAAGACAGTTGGAACAATCAGAACAAGGATGTTGATATACCACAGGACAGGTTGGAACAATCAGAACAAGGATGTTGATATACCACAGGACAGGTTGGAACAATCAGAACAAGGATGTTGATATACCACAGGACAAGTTGGAACAATCAGAACAAGGATGTTGATATACCACAGGACAAGTTGGAACAATCAGAACAAGGATGTTGATATACCACAGGACAAGTTGGAACAATCAGAACAAGGATGTTGATATACCACAGGACAAGTTGGAACAATCAGAACAAGGATGTTGATATACCACAGGACAAGTTGGAACAATCAGAACAAGGATGTTGATATACCACAGGACAAGTTGGAACAATCAGAACAAGGATGTTGATATACCACAGGACAAGTTGGAACAATCAGAACAAGGATGTTGATATACCACAGGACAAGTTGGAACAATCAGAACAAGGATGTTGATATACCACAGGACAAGTTGGAACAATCAGAACAAGGATGTTGATATACCACAGGACAAGTTGGAACAATCAGAACAAGGATGTTGATATACCACAGGACAAGTTGGAACAATCAGCATTTTGAACAACTAATTAATAAACGATCTTTAATTATAATACATGCAATGACAAAACACATGGAACATTTCAATTTATTGCATTAGTAACAAAAGTAGAAACCTACTTAAAGTTTTCTTGGAAAAAAATTAATCTTAACATATTGGTAGAGAAGCCACTAAAACCATCAAGGGATGGCTAACTACTCTGTTATTAGTAGTAAAACTAACAAAATTGTAAGATACATTTGCAAATATACTACTTACAAGCAAAATGGTAGATTATGAAGACAACAAGAGAGGAGGACAAAAGTTTAAGAAAAAGGACATGATAGGTTCTAGTTAATTCTACATTTTCATACAGAATGATTAGTTTCTGGAATAAACTATCGCCAATAGCAGTGGAAGCTAACATTTTGCAAGAGATTAAGAAGAGAATCAATCATTTCATGAAAAGTAAAGACAATTTAACATATTTTTATGTGGTGGGTGTGTAGGGACATCTTTAAAGGAGCAAATGGTCCCTTTACTGTCTGAATATTTGATCTTTAATAATGCATTTGAAAAAGTAATATTTGATAATTCTTTTCAATGTGTTGAATTGTAAATAAAATATTGGCCATAAAAAAATATTTGTTTGAAATTTCACACAAAGCAACATGAGGGCCACATGCTCTAGCCATCCAAAATTTAGATCTGTAAGACTAAAGAAAAGTCAAGTGAAGCATTTTTTACCAAGATCCTTTCAAAAATATAGATTTAAATACATATATTTTTTGTATTTCACACAATGGCTTCTACCTTACACAAAAGTAATTAACTCTATCATTCCAAGTAAGTTTCCAGTATTTAATATGTAGAGCTGGAGAAACTAGTAAACAAAAATATGGAGTGAAATTAATCACAATTAATTACAGATATCAACTTCAATTTATCTTTTCTCTTTTACATTTTAATTTTCACCTGGTTTGATTTTTACCCAAAACTTTCATTCTTATATAATTAAACTAGACTACTAAACAAATTTTAGTGTATCATTATTCTAATTTTATGATTAAAATGTATAGCAACTGCAACTAGTGACTTGATGGCTATTATGAATTTTCCTCACTAGGTTAAATATCTTTTCCCACTTTTGATTTTTTGAAAATCCTATCAGAGCTAATCATCCCTTAGTTTCCCAACTGATTAAAGTAAGCCACCTACTTTTGCCAGCTAAGTCAGAAAAATCTTGGTTTCCATGCAAGTTAATGCCTGTGACTTGTCTTGTAAATACTAAATTCTCTACATTCAAAACATATCACTGGTCTGTGTTCATTCTTAACTAGCAACCTTCTTGTATGAACTGTCAAGTCTTAAAGAATTTGTGATAAGAAGAGTAAGATATTAGTAGATGTTAGTTGAGTTGTAATAATTAAAAACAATATAGCTTTATTTAGCCTTTAGATAGTATAATGTATTAAAAACTGATGCCCCATCAAAAATTAACTACACCATCAAACTTTTGTTAAACATTATATCCTCTGAAATTTAGGCTACATACTGAAGAGATTTTTTAGATAATTGAAAGAGATCTTTAATTTATTACTCAAACACTTCAAACAAAGTTAGCAAATCATATGTAAACAACATTTCTATAAGTACTCTATTCGTAGAACTACTTATAAAAAGGGGGGAAAATAGCATCAAACAAAAGTGAGCCAAAGACATATTACCAAATGATATATATGGATGTTTAGCTAAATTATTTTGGAAATATCTTGTGCCAAATTAAAAACCCACCAGTTGTGGAAATTGAAATATTGCACATTGACATTAGATTTATAAAAACTTGCATGTAACTTGTAATTCCTATTTAATCATGTAAATTTTGTAAGACACAACTGGGGCTGACTAATTTTTTCAGAACAGATTAAATACATCATATAACATTTAAATAATGCTGAGGTTTCCTCCCTAATTCTACAGAACGTTCTCAAACTGCAGTTAAAACTTGTACTTTAGTAGTTTATATTGCTATTAATTATAGTTAAATACCAAATTATATTTTACATAACTTATCACTAGTTGCAACTTACAAGATACACATGCAGTATAGATGTTTAACTTCATGGATTATACAAATGTTAACGTTTAGTTGTTAATTATAAAATTACCTTCACAACAATCACCTATGCTCTATTACAACTACTACTACTGTAAAAAATTTGTACTTAGATCACAATATACAACATCCAACCTCTACCAACGTTAATTATTACACTTTCTTTCCGTCAAGTACACATCTCAAGGAGCGCCATCTTGTGAGAAGCGATTAGAATAATATTACATCCGGGATCTTTCGAATTCCAGAAATTCCTTTTCCACGTTTCAACCACCCTAAATGAAGTTTTAGTTGTAGAAAGATCAAGGAAATACGAGAGATAATATAATGAAATCTCAATATTTTTGACATAAGCAAGAAAAACTTTGTTTCAGTGAACTTCTTAAAAAACAAAAGTAAATTTATAGAAAGTACTTTCTATAAGTTAATAAATAAAACACTTATTTATGACTAACTTTTCAAATACAAAAATTCCTAAAGTTTACAGGGTAAAAGTTGTAAATTTTCACAAATATATCATATATAATAACTTATATTTTATACACAAATATAAATAAAAAAACAGGAATCAAATAAACTGTCAATTATATGTTGAACTAATAAATACAGTTATAAGATATATGTTAATTAAAGCATTTATAAACGAAGAAACTAAGTAAAATCTCACACACAAAACTTGAGATTTTTTTTTAAACTTTGCCCAAGGCTTTGTTTATTTTTTAATTTCGCACAAAGCTACTCGAGAGTTATCTGTGCTAGCCGTCCCTAATTTAGCAGTGGAAGAGAGGGAAGACAAATAGTCATCACCACCCACCGCCGACTCTTGGGCTACTCTTCTACCATAGAATAGTGGAATTGACTGAAACATTATAACGCCCCTATGGCTGAAAGGGCGAGAATGTTTGGCGCGACCGAGATACGAGTCTAGTGCCTTAACCACCTGGCCATGTTGGGCCACAGAGCTCAGATAACTCATTGTGTAGCTTTGTGCTTAATTCTAAACAAATAAATAAAACAAAATGGACATGCTTACAAAAATAAAGACATTTTTACGTTAATAGTATATAACAGTTCTGGGTTCTGGGTCGAAACCGGGTTTAGTTACCCGTTGTGAGCAGAGCACAGATAACCCATTGTGTAACTTTGTGTTTAACTTTAAACAAACAAAATCCATTAAGCAATAATATATTTTTTTAAATTTTGCATCATTTCGGGCATCATTCAGTTATACATTAATTTAGTGTATAAAAAATGAAGTTCTGAACACTTTCATTGAATAAACTCTCTATGACTTCGCCCTCCAGTAGCTCAGCGGTATGTCTGCGGACTTACACGCTATAATCCGGGTTTCGATACCCGTGGTGGGCAGAGCACAGATAGCCCATTGTGTAGCTTTGTGCGTAATTCAAAACAACAACTCTATGACTTAAAGGTTTTGTAGTAGTTTGATATTTGGAAACTACAAGACAGACTAAAAGGTACGGCATGGCCAGATGGGTTAAGGCGTTCGACTCGTAATCTGAGGATTGTGGGTTCGAATCTCAATCGTAACAAATATGATCGTAAGTTTTTATGATAATCTAATAAGATAGTGCATTTGTAACTTTTGAATATTATACAACAAGTTGAATAAAGGTGCATTTTATTACCATTGCTTAAACTGCACCTGTGGAAACAAATGAAGTTAATGCAAGTCAAAAAGTAAAACGCAAGTTTTTATAGTTTTATAAGATCTGAACTTTTTGGAGCATCTGACATTACTCATACTGATAAGTTCTTCAGTGCTTGAACTTTATGTGATGGCCCAAAGCTACAGGAAAGCTATTTGCGCCAGCCATCCCTAATTTAGCAGTGTAAGACTAGAGGGAAGACAGCTAGTCATCACCATCTACCGCCATTTCTTGGGCTACTCTTTTAGCAACGAATAGTGGGATTGACTGTAACATTATAATGCCTCCACGGCTGAAATGGGGAGCATATTTGGTGCAAGGGGAATTCGAGCCCACGACCCTCAGATTGCGAGTTGAACGCCTTAGCCAACCTGGCCATGCCGGGCCCGAAACTTGAGATGATATAGTTTAATATGAAAATTAAAAATAATATAATTATTATGTAGGAAAGTTAGAGTGCTCGACTCACAATCTATAGACGAGTTGCAGTTACGTCGCGCAATCACGTGATATAAACTTATGCCGCCATGATGGTAGGTTAGGCGCCGCATCAGTGCGTCTCAGTTAGCTGGTTAGCAGTTCGTTTCTCATTACAGTTCTGAATTATTTTAACCATGGTGACTACATGCGTAGTCAGAACAGACAAGACCGGGATCCAGGAAAGATCTTTCACGGTTTTCCGACGGATCCTGAGCGTAGATCTCGATGGATCTCTGCAGTAAAGCGAGAAGGTTGGCAGCCCACCAGCGCGAGTCGCGTCTGCAGCGACCATTTCATTCTGAGTAAGTAACCACTATTTCTGCAGGAGATAATAAATATATAGTTTGGATTACAAATATAGGAGGGCTCTGAAACCAGAAACTAAATACAATCGTTTTTTGTTGTGTTGAGGCTGTACAAATATAATATTATATTATTTTACTTTCATAAAGAGGGGGAAAGGGGGGCTGCATAAACAGTCATAAACAAAATAGTTCATGACAGGTCACAAGAAAAAAAAACGATTATAAAATTTTATCCCTCTATTATATTTTAGCTTAACATGCCTCACGGCTGTGTATTGTATAAAATTTACTTTTCATTTAAAAGAACGATACCTTTAACAACTCGGTTACTCTTGTATGACAGTCTTCTTGTTTAATCAATAACTGTTAATGATTCATTTTTATTTAAATAAAAAAATTCAGACTGCAAGTTATTTACATATATTGTTATACACTGGTACTTGTGTATTTATATGTATGAAAACAATAGTTTTCATTTTGTTTCAGTGGTTTCCCAGAGTGAAACTGACCAGTCCCTGCTGTCCATTTCTGCTTCTGATGAGTACTGTGTGGAAGCTACTGATGAACAGGAAGGTAGACCTCAAATTCCAGACTTAGCCAGAGAGATCTCCGTACAGACTGATCTTAGTATGACTGATATTAAAGCTTTACAGACAGAGTGTCAGTAATTAAGAACTGAAAATATTGCTCTCCGTGAAAAACTTGTCAGTATTTCATTTGATCAAAAATCTTTAGAAAAAGATGACAAAAACGTAAATGTTCTCACAGGTTTTAACTCATATACAACTCTGATGTGTTTGTATAATCTCCTGAGTACTGTAATAAGGCCAATGGAATCTCTCAGTGTGTTTCAACAAATTCTGATAACACTGTTAAGATTGAGATTCAACATGAATATTCAATACTTCGGTTTTCTGTACGGTGTGTATTCTTCAACAATATCCAGGTTGTTTTAAGCAGTTATTGATGTGATGCATGCTCGTTTAGTTACAGCAATCATTTTCTGGCCAGATGGTGATCTTTGTAAAACTATCCCCACCTGTTTTTAGATAACATGTGCATGTATCGTTGATTGTTTTGAAATTTGTATTGAGAGACCCTCTGATTTTAAAGCAAGAGTTCAGATATACTCCGATTACAAGTCATATAATGCAGCAAAATATTTGATTGGTATTCCACCACAAGGAGCAATAAGTTTTATATTCAAAGGCTATAGAGGCAGAGCAAGTGACAAATTCATAACAGAAGATTCTGGGTTTCTTAACAACATCCATCCAGGTGACACAATATTGGCCGACAGAGGATTTGATCTAAAAGATACACTTGGCTACTATGGCGCTAAATTGGAAATTCCAGCATTTACAAAAGATAAAAAGCAACTGTATGCTGTGGATACTGAAAAAAACCTGACAAATTGCATCAGTTAGAATACATATAGGACGCGCCATAGGTGTTACCAGACAAAAATACACAATGTTGGGATCAATATTCCAATTACTGGTGTACATGGTGTTGAAGTGACAACACTAATGATCTTGATAAAATTATGCATGTTTCCTGTGGTTTGGTAAATATGTGTCCTTCTGTTATCCCGAAAGATCAGTAAATTATGTTTCATGACCCGTAATATGTTGTTCCTTCACTAGTTATGTCTGTGCCAAGTAAATGTTTGGAGGTATTTGACTTCTATTTTTTCAAGTGAAATGGAAAACTTTAAACCTGTATACAAAAATAAATATTGCATTATATCATATATATTTATTTATACTCACAAAAGTAAAATTGTCATACCCAGCCAGGTCACAAAAGTTTACAATTACCACATTTATCGCTTAATATTTAAATATTGAACAAGAGCAGTCTGCGTACTAAACTGAAGTACCGTACAATGGTAGTTAACAGGAAATACCAAACATTTCAAATTGATGGCACTGATTTTATCAATATAACGATCATGATGATTATGACTCAATTCTTTTGAATAAATAGATTAACATATAAATCCATTCATATTGAAGATCGATCTGATATGACTAATAATAACATTTACATCACGCGGTAACAGTTCACAATGTATATATACATTCACACATACGGTCGACTGCGCTGCCTGGTGATGATGTCTACCAATATGGCGTCAGCATTTAAATCACGTGATCAGTGACGTCACATGCAAAACTTCTTCGAATGCTGTAATCTAACGTGTTTGCCTTTTCAATGGCCCGGCATGGCCAAGCGCGTCAGGCAGGCGTGCTACTCGTAATCCGAGGGTCGCGGGTTCGCGCCCACGTCGCGCTAAACATGCTCGCCCTCCCAGCCATGGGGGTGTATAATGTGATGGTCAATCCCACTTTTCGTTGGTAAAAGAGTAGCCCAAGAGTTGGCGGTGGGTGGTGATGACTAGCTGCCTTCCCTCTAGTCTTACATTGCTAAATTAGGGACGGCTAGCACAGATAACCCTCGAGTAGCTTTGTGCGAAATTCCAAACAAGCCTTTTCAACTACGGGACATAATAATGTTTTAATATATCCTATTATTCGATAAAAATAGCGTAAGAGTTGACATTCCCTCTGGTCAGTTACATTTAAAGTATCCAACGCTAGTACCGCGGTAAGTCTACGGACTTACAAATGCTAAAACCAGGTGTTTGATTCCCCTTGGTAGACTTAGCAGATAGTCCGATGTGGCTTTACTATAAGAAAACACACACTTACCTTTAAAGTAGTTTTGCGCGAAATTCACAAACAAACGAAATCATATGAATCAGCAAATAAGTTATGGAAGTCGACAGGTTTGAAATAATTAATGTTTAATTACAGAGACAAAATATGAACTAAAGGCTTAACTCAAAGTAACGTAGTTTATAAAGTAAAACGTTGAGAAAACACTAACACTTGTGAAATTGATCACAAGAGAATAAAAGATACCTTAATTAAAATTATATTTTTCATCCATTTGAATAATAAATCATAAACTGTTTTAATAACTTTTCTATCGAAAAGTAGCAGGAAAAAAATCTGAAAATCCGTAAGCACGACTTCTTTGATGAATGTGAACGTATGCCATGCCATTCTAAAAGTTTGCAACACACTTAAAATATTGTGTTACACATTTGGATACACAGTATTAAAACTGTGTAACTTGCGAATCCATACTACAAAGTGTCTTGAATTTGTATCCTAGTCTGTCCATAAGGGATATTTCCCAACTTAAACGTGAAACTTTCAAGGGTTTTTAGGGGATTATGAAATCTGTTTATCATTTTTCTGATTTACTTGAGTTTGTCAACTATTTCACTTTCACCCCTCGGCCGCACCTAATTGCAGCATCTTTGCTAATGACAGCTAGATAATTATGTACAAAAATACTTTTGTAAATAAAATTCCAGAATTTATGTTTTTTGACTAAATTCTACTTCAGTAAAACAGAAAAAATCTAAATATTTCTCAACAGATACATATAAAATGCCACTCGTCTTTATCAGGTACTCTATAATATTTATTCCTGATGAATAAAAGCCAACTTTCCTTAACTGATCAGGTTTCTGGATTTGTTTTCTATTACTAACTTTATTCTGTTAATTTTACGTTCTTTTGAATATTAAGACCAAAATGCCACTGTTGGACATATGAATCATATGTTATTATTCTAGTATCTGCGTAACGATTTTTACATTGTCATTACTTGTATGTAGTAAAAGTTAGCCTTGTTATAACATCAGATTGGTGAAATTCTTATAAGGCTTATTTCGATTTCAAAATTAATTGAAATCTTTTATCTCAAGAAGATCTGACTCGTACACACTAGTCCGTGTACATCGAAACCGGATATAATGAATTTGGTATATATCTAAGTAATTTCGCTGGTCCCGTAAAATGTCAATGGAAAATTTTACAAAAAATCGGTTATAAAATACTTTTATAATGAAATAAAAAATACCTTTTCTACCTTTTTTGCTGCATTTGTTTTTTTACACAATTATTATTACGTTTCAGGTTTAAAATGGCAAGAGTAAGGAGGAAGTTTTGGAAGGTGTCGAAAGACTGGGTCCAGTAGCAAAGACGGCAAAAAATGCAGCAGACTTCGAAATTCCTGCCTTAATACTGTCAACGATCTTGGAGAATAAGAATATACTTTGGACCAAGTTCTTTAGCAGTGAAGCTTCGCCGAATCTCAAACATTTCAGACGTGTTTTAATACATACTGTAGACGAGTACATGTTTGGCTTCGTTGAGCTTGTGCATCGACTTTTCCAATCACTTGAAAGATTCTTCAGGAAAAGGGCCTCAAATATTGCACAGCCTCTAGGGTTTCTAGACTGGGAGTGGTCTTCTTCATCGATAAATTGGTGGAAGGCTCGTCATGGCATCAGCCTCAAGGAGGTAGTCAGAGAAGCAGCAGTTGGAATGTGGAAGTGGTTGACAAGTAAAGGGTCGCAGCTCTGCTGAAGCTTTTCGACGTATTCAATGCCGACAAAGCTGGATTGTTCTGGAATGTTCTTCCAAACAAGGCGTTATATTTCAAAGGTAAGAAATGATATGGAAGTAAGCATGGCGAGTACAGGATCACTCTCATGGTTATGGCAAACGCAGATGGAACTGAAAGCTATCCAAAGACCATTATTGGTAAGTTCCAGAGACCACGCTGCTTCAAAAACGCAAAAAAGCTCCCAAGGGAAAATGACTTCAGTTGGAAGGCTTGGATGACGATTGTGGTTATCAGTAGAAAAGTTCGAAAGTTTGATGCTCTGACGGCACGTCAAGAGAGAAAGGTGCTGCTGTTTGTCGAAAATTGCATCGCTCATCCTCTAGTGACGTATCTTAGAACTACCAATTTCCAATTTCTGCTACCAAACATTATGTCCCACTTTTAGCCTCGTGATGCTGGATTAATAAACAATCTGAAATACTACTATAGGAAATGCTTTGTGTAAAAGATGCTCATCTGGTACGATGCAGGAACAAACATGGAAGAGTTCAAAATTATATAACGATAATGTTTAAGTTTGCGTGATATTTTGTGAGAAAAGAAACAATAAAGAACCGTTTTTCGCACTGCGAATTCATCTGATCAACTCACGCAGCAGAAGAAGAGCTGGAAGAGGAAGACACTGGTACAAATGATGAGGTCACCCACTTGCAACAGCTGAACATTATTGACTCCGATCTCGATCCAGAAGCGATCATCAACGTGGTTCGTAATATTCCAACTCACAAGATGTAAAGAGAACCAGAAAATTAAGTTGAGGTCATACAGGAGATAAAACAATTGTGATGACTGAGGACAGGAGTTACCAACTGAAACTACAACAAAAGCAGAACGTGCCATCGAAGTGTTTCTGACTTATGCTCTGCAGAAAGGTTTAGACAATCGCTTCCTCATTAATTTTGAACAAATATCAACAACAGAATGCTAAAAAACAAAGAAAGAAACAACACTTTACACTTATTTATCTGTAGCTGTAAATCTTTATACAAATAAAGATCAATCTTTTGAAAAATATTACAATTATTCGTGATAAAATATTTCTTGTATAGTTATAACATTTAGATAATTTTTTTTGATAAATATTCCATCAAACTACGTACATTTATTACCTTTACTTTACTTTAAAAAAAAGAAATCTCTTCAATTTTACTCGGCTATGGATATCTCGATTTTTTTTTAACACAATTTCGTCAACAATCATATTTAAAAGATATATCTCAACTATATCGAATTCATACAAAATACTTAACCCGAAGACCTGTTGTTTAACAGTTTGTAATCTAAATTTTATTAACGATTAAAATATTCTGATATTTTGTAAAATAATTTTATTTTAGTATTATATTAAATATATAATTAAATTATTTGTTTTGTATATTCATTGATAGCAAAATAACGATTTTTTTTCATAATGTTGTTGAAGGGAAATATATCTCGTATCATAGCACACACTTCATTTTCTTTGCTAAAAAAATGACTCCGTACAAACTGATTGCAGGATTTGAGGCTAATGTTGAAAGAAAAGTAAAATTTCGGGTTACAAGTTTATTTCTTTGCTTGCTTGATAAATCTCTTTGAATTAAAACAGCACATGGATGTAAAAATTGGCTTCTAAAGCTTATTTTATTTACGTGTCTTTACAAATAACTGATTTTAGATAAAACGCTAAGAGCTATGATTAATTACCTCATTGCACTGCTCCTGTGTTGCTTCAATTAATCATTATACACGGTAGCACAAAAATTATTTAATGAAGCAGAGAAACACGTTTGCAGCAAACACGACCCAATAGATGGCAGCACAAAATATAAAACCAACTCGTGTACAGGTTCGATTTTAGACAATATAGTATATTTTATATCTCAGTTTCATTTCAGTAATGATGTACAATTTTTTTTCACATATATAATAGAAGCTATATCAACAATACTTTTATAAAATTAGTATTGTGTCTGTGATATTATAGACATTAAGTAAAACCATAAACAGCTATCAGGTAAAGTGGAGTTCCTTATTTTGCTCAGTGTATTGCGAATGTAATAGACAAACGTCGAGTTAAAAGCAATTAGCAACTCAACCTGCATAAGAGAAAACAATGATTCATTTTATGCACACGTAAATATAGCACACAAATGAAACACAGAGCGCTATGTAATAACTCGTGAAACATATAGAACGCAGACTTCTAAAAAACTTTATATCTATACAAAGCTCAAACATGACACTGTAAAAAATAAAAATAAAAGGCGAACAGAAAACTTTAATGGGTTGATATTTCTCATTCTGATTTATTAGTGAATTCCTAGTCGATAGATAAACAAGGGTATCTTTCACTCACTGATTTAAATTTGGGTCATGGTAGCGAACAGAAGCTCCATTGTACAGTATGTTTTGAATTTTCAAATATCCAGCTTTAAAACACTTTTTTCTTAATATCATGAAGGTCGGTCTTGTGTTATAGGATCAGAGGATTCGATCCCGCCGGTGGGCCCAGCACAAGTAATTCACTGAGAATTTATTTGTTTAAGTAACAGAAACTGATTTTGATGTATTTTTCAGAAATAATGTTGTTTCTTTCGCTCATACATCGCAGTATAGTCCCGAGGGAACAAGAATTAGAATGTGGTATCTAAAAAGAGAATACTAACAATGTAATTTGTGTGTGTTTGTGTTTTTCTTATAAGAAAGCCACATTGGGCTATCTGCTTAGCCTACGGAGGAGAATAGAACTCTCTGATTTTAGCGTTGTAAATCGGAAGGCACACCGCTGTACTAGCGTAGGTCGTTAATTAGGCCTAGAAACATTAACTGAATTACCATTTGTACATGTCAAAATTAAACATAACGCAGACTTACACTCTTAGACGTTGTCCTAATGTTACGTCTTCTGCGTAAATATGGTGAGTTCAAGTTTTTGCTACCGCAAAGAAATAGAGGCAAACTGAAGAATGAACCAATAAACCACCATTCTTTTTCGGCTCCATAATAACCAAGATGTCCCATGACCGTGGATATTTTATTCGAGTAATGAAAAGGGATAATTGTACATTTACAAGTGTTTTGAATTTTGTTGGACGAGCTGTGTATTAGCGAAGAACAACAGTATTTTTGTATTGACTCCCATCATATATATTTCGTCATAACTTAGTCGATCTTCACATAGGTCTAGCCAGGAAAGCTAGTAGACTCCCCGTTAGTACAGCGGTATGTCCACGGACTTACAACGCTAAAATCATGGAGTCGATTCCCCGCGATGGGCTCCGCAGATAACCTACTGTGGATTTGCAATAAGAAAACACACAAACACACAGAAGCTAGTAAAATGTAATCTTAATTTGTAACTCAATCTTAACAAAACGATAAAGTTTTATATATACATTTGCGAGAGGATGATAAACGTTTGTACTCTAATAGCAATTAAATGGCTGAGGAAAACTGTTCTGCAGTTCGAGGTGTATAAGTGATGAGTTTGAGTACAAATTTGTTTTGATACTTTAGTAATTATTTGAGTAAACTACCTATTTTTAGTACACTTCTTTTATAAGTTATGAAAAGCTATATCAAAAAATAATCGTTTTACATGTTCACTTAATAATTTTGATTCTAAAAGTCGTCAGACAGAAATTAAATGAATCAATAATTAATGTTATTACTTTTTTCAGTAATTATTATATTTAATTTTATAGAATAAGAACGGATGTAATTACAGAAAATATACTACGCTGTTTTGCATCAACATGTAAATATCTGGAATATTCTATATTGTTATCAGGTTTCATTTGAGTTTAATTACTGACTGTAACTGTTATGTTATCACAAGTTACAGTTTTTACACTAAGAACGAATATCTTTGAAACTAGTGTGACAGTTTGATCATTCTCAGCTGCGCAAGACGTCTATATGTCGTTGATCGTTGTTTACCCTGATCGGCCCTGCATGACCAGGTGGTTAAGGCGTTCGACTCCTCCTCACACCAAAGATGCTCGCCTTTTCAGCCGTGGGGGCGTTATAATGTGACGGTCAATCTCACTATTCGTTGGTAAAAGAGTAGCCCAGGAGTTGGCAGTGGGTAATGGTAACTAGCAGCCTTCCCTCTAGTCTTACACTGTTATATTAGGGATGGCTAGCGCAGATAGCTCTTGTGTAGCTTTGCGCGAAATTCAAACAAACATTCCTAATCTTATGCAAATATTTCGCAAAACTTTTCCATATTTTCGCTTTCATATACCTTTGTTTGTTTTCCTTGTTCAGCCACAAATAAATAAACTGCAAATTCATTTGTATAAGTAATAACTATTAATTCTAAAATTTAAATACATTGTTAGACTGGCGAATGTTGGTTTAAATAGTAAATATTCTTCACCTTTATAATCAGAAGCTACTATTCGCGTTATAATTGGGTTTGATTCTTTCAAGTTAACGTTTACAAAGGGCTAATCTCACTTTTCATGAACAATTTCCATATGCTCACTCTGCAGTGACGTGTCGCCACAGGTGCGAGCTTTGGTACTACGGGTAAACATACGGTTGAATGAAATTTTCAACTCTTTCCGAAGAAGGATATTCATGTAGCGAGATGACCTCAGATAGTTAGATCAGTTGAGCCAAAGCAGCGTTCCGTGGCTTCCCACTGTTCTCCAAGAAAGAAGAGAATTCTCACAACAGAGCATGTAGAACAGCAGCCAAACTGTAGCGATCTTATTTGTAAAGTAAAGGCTATGTTTATGAAAGAAAATCCTTTGCCCCCAAAGTTATGATTGTGAAACTGGGTTTGTTTGTTTGTTTTTTTGGAATTTCGCACAAAGCTACTCGAGGGCTATCTGTGCTAGCCGTCCCTAATTTAGCAGTGTAAGACTAGAGGGAAGGCAACTAGTCATCACCACCCACCTCCAACTCTTGGGCTACTATTTTACCACCGAATAGTGGGATTGACCATCACATTATAACGCCACCACGGCTGGGAGGGTGAGCATGTTTAGCGCGACCCTCGGATTACGAGTAGCACGCCTTACGCGCTTGGCCATCCCAAGCCGTGAAGCTGGGCATACATTACATTACAGTTAACGGTATAACGAAAAAGGTTTGTTTGTTTCTTTCTGAATATCGCGCAAAGCTAGAGGAGGACTATCTGCGCTAGCCGTCCCTAATTTAGCAGTGTAAGGCAAGAGGGAAGGCAGCTCGTTATCACCACCCACCACCAACTCTTGGACTGCTCTTTTACTAACGAATAATGGAATTGACCGTCACATTATGACACCCCCACGGCTGAAAGGACGAGCATGTTTGGTGTTATGGGGATTCAAACCCGCGACCCAGAGATTTTGAGTCGCATACCTTAACCACCTGGCCGTGCCGGGCCTAACTAAAACGGTACAAGTCGAGAGTTGTGAACTTCTTGTTATTCTTCGTCTTTATAAAACATTGATAATTATCTGTCTTTAAAGATAATAATACTTACATACCAAGTTCGAATTTGAAATTATATTTTCATGATTTGTTATCTTTATTTATTTCTCAACGCGTAATTTTTATCTTGAGATCTGAAGTAGATAATTACTGAATCCTGTGGTAAACTTTCCTGTGTCAGTTTTTTTTTTATTGTTGGATTTTAGTAAAATGTTCCTTGTAGAGAATTCTAAAGTAATAAACTTGAACTAATTACTTTGTTCTGGTTTTGTCTTGTCTACACTTGGACAAAGTATGTGTGCTTGGTTCATTTCACAGCAGGCTTACACGTCATTAAACGTCATTGTGTATTTAGTATCCAGCTTGAAACATTAATTATAAATTTTCGAGAAAGAACTTTGTGCGTCATCTGACACACAAAAACAATGTGAAACAATGAATAATGGATAACCTTTCTCAACCATGATTATCGTTAATTTGTATTATGTCTAACCTTTCTCAACAATGATTATCGTTAATTTGTATTCTGTCTAACCTTTCTCAACCATGATTATCGTTAATTTGTATTATGTCTAACCTTTCTCAACCATGATTATCGTTAATTTGTATTATGTCTAACCTTTCTCAACCATGATTATCGTTAATTTGTATTATGTCTAACCTTTCTCAACCATGATTATCGTTAATTTGTATTATGTCTAACCTTTCTCAACCATGATTATCGTTAATTTGTATTATGTCTAACCTTTCTCAGCCATGATTATCGTTAATTTGTATTATGTCTGTCAAATCTCTACTTTAGAAAAAAATGTCCCAAACAGTGACTAATTTATATATAGTTGAAGTCGTATGGAATATGAGCTAACAAGCTTATAAAGTGACGTGTTAAAGAAATGTGGGAAAAATGAAGTACTTAAGATTACCAACTTCCAAAAGCTTGAATAATTAGCAGGTGAATTTAAATATTTCGTATGGTTTTATTAATATAAGCCCAATTGAGAACGAAATATCTAGTTGAATCCTATTTGTATGCGTTTTTTTTATTGAGCTATATTACTACTGGCTGAGAGGTAAGCCTAAAGGTTTATAAGACTACAAACTAGTCTTCAATACCCGTGGGTGAGTGCACAACAGATAATCCACTCTGTAACGTTGTGGTTAAGTTCACAAAAAAACAACAACAAAAGAAAACAAAAAACAAACAGCGTGAAAATTTTCATAAACAGTCAATTTACGCTCGCGTAAGAACTTTATTATTTTACTTGTTGCCCCCCAGTGGCAGAGTGGTATGTCTGCGGACTTACACACTAAAAACCGGGTTTCGATACCCGTGGTGGGCAGAGCACAGATAGCCCATTGAGTAGCTTTGTGCTTAATTCTAAACAAACAAAATTTTACTTGTCATGCGATTATTTTTACTTCATCGTCCTTTGGTTTCTCCAGGTTAAAATTACATCTTTTTTTTTCCTATTCACACAAATAGCTATTGCTTATGTAAAATCTGTAATAGTGGGTACACCCTATTCATTTTTTTTTGAGTTATGAGGTTAGAAGAACGATTACACGAAAGTGTAATATATATATATATATATATATAGCGACTTTAGCACAAGACAACACACTATTCTTTCAATAACATATCATAACATTTTGGGACGACATGAAACCTATTGCCCCATCTTGGTTGTTCCATACTCAAGATTAAATCAAAATATTCTTCATGTACTTACCTAGCTTTCGCCCCTCCCGCTAGTACAGCGGTATGTCTTCGTATTTACAACGCAAAATGGGGCTCGATTACCCTCGGTGGGCTCAGCAGATAGCCCGACGTGGCTTTGCTATAAGAAAACACATACCTAGTTTTTCTTAAACTCACTTAAGTTTACTGTCTCTACAACACCTTAAGGCAACCCATTTCAAAGGCTGACCACCCTGTTAGAAAAATGAAACTGTCTTAGCTGAAGATGATTCTTACTCTGCCAAAATGTATATTTTTGTCTCCTGTTTCAACAATTCACACTGTTAAGTGGGAAAAGAGATGATACGCCAACATTATTATTTTCCTCTACAATCTTAAACACCTCAATCAGATCCTTCATAATTCTTCCAGATGTTTTTTACAGAGAAGAAAATGACAAAAAAAACAATCAAATTTGTCTGAAAATAGAATTGAAGTGTAGTGAAAATCAATAGTAAACAGAGAAACGAAGGGGCTGAAGTTTTTATATCTCCAACAACGATACGCATACAGTGAACGAAGTTATTGGGTTTGGTTCTGTTGCTAAAGTAAGCCGTGCGGTTTTGTGTTTACAGAAAAACCTAATGGCATTACCAAAATGTATATATTTTGTTAGACTGATAACAAAATTTTGTGACTTCTGAATAGAGACAAGAAACGTATACGAATCTTCTGAAAGATATCTGTCAGTTAAAGAGGAGACAGCGTTAGAAAAAATCGTAATGGAATATAGAGATATAAAAAATAAAAAAAATAACTTTTTCGACGGAAAGATACCAATGATAAAGTAGCGTATATAAGCTTACACAATGGAATATAATATCAATACATGTAAACCTAAAAAAGGAGTATTATATAGATGTATATAAACTATGAAGAAGAAATGACATCAATCTATATAAACCAATACCAGGGTGCTCGACGCATCGGTACTAGTTTTACAATGAATAAACCTAACTAACATCTAAGTAAACTTTTTCTTTCTTTGAGATTTGTTTTTACGAAAGTCTGATGGAATATCTATTGTACCACTTACTGAGAAAAATGTAGTTTAACAAAAAATTATGAATGATAAATTATTGATGATGACCCTTATGTAAAAGTTGTTGTTTTGAATTAAGCACAAAGCTACACAATGGGCTATCTGTGCTCTGCCCACCACGGGTATCGAAACCCGGATTTTAGCGTGTAAGTCCGCAGACATACCGCTGAGCCACTGGGGGGCTTTATGTAAAAGAAAAAACACTTTTCTTTAATAGTTTATGTTCGCTCCCAGTGGCTCAGCGGTATGCCTGCGGACTTACACGCTAAAATCCGGGTTTCGATACCCGTGGTGGGCAGAGCACAGATAGCCCATTGTGTAGCTTTGTGCTTGATTCAAAACAACAACAACAAAAAGTTTATGTTCAATGCAAGCCACCTATTGATCAGGATTGAAACAAAACTAGCAGGTTTAACGGATTAATCTGACTAGCAATATACAGTATAGTAAAAAATAACTTATGATGAACAGAATGCATCGGTTCATAACTATAAAGTATCTCAATGACATCGATATTTTCCAATGTAACTCTTAGATAATGTCCTGTTATTTCATATTTGTCGACTAGTTAGCTATAGGGAAACTACTGGAAGGAGTATTGCTGTGCCTGCTTTACTTTGTTTAATGTCCTGTTATTTCATACTTGTCGACTAGTTAGCTATAGGGAAACTACTGGAAGGAGTATTGCTGTGCCTACCTTACTTTGTTTAATGTCCTGTTATTCATTATTTGTCGACTAGTTAGCTATAGGGAAACTACTGGAAGGAGTATTGCTGTGCCTGCCTTACTTTGTTTAATGTCCTGTTATTTCATATTTGTCGACTAGTTAGCTATAGGGAAACTACTGGAAGGAGTATTGCTGTTCCTGCTTTACTTTGTTTGATGTCCTGTTATTTATTATTTGTCGACTAGTTAGCTATAGGGAAACTACTAGAAGGAGTATTGCTGTGCCTGCCTTACTTTGTTTAATGTCCTGTTATTTCATATTTGTCGACTAGTTAGCTATAGGGAAACTACTGGAAGGAGTATTGCTGTTCCTGCTTTACTTTGTTTGATGTCCTGTTATTTATTATTTGTCGACAAGTTAGCTATAGGAAAAAGCTATGGCGATCGTATAGCTGTGTCTCAATTTATATAATGTATTGTTATATCTGTCTGTTGACTAGCTATATACAGAAGGGCTGTGGTGGAGCACATTGTATGTCACATGTTGTAGACAATGTGCTGTTATTAGTCGGCCAGTTTTCTAGGGAAAAGCTCTGACATTGCGCATTGGTGTGTCACACACTAAAGATATGCGCTGTTACTATTAGCTGGCTAATGCTTGTGGCGAGGCACTGTTATTTCTATCCACTGATCAGTCGTAAAGAGCTGTATACAATTTCAGAGGATGTTGAAAAAAACTCAGGTCGGTGTTGTTGGCGTTCCTTTTGGCTATTTCAGAAATTTAAAGAAGCTTAGTCATAAGAGAAATAAAAATAAATGTTCGTCGAACTTGAGAAATTCGTAATTTTTTTATGAGTTTGTTTGTATGAAAAACCAATCCACAGTCCGCTTGACTATGAATTAGTAGACGTCAGTAGTGCAGTTTCTAATCGTTTGCAAAACCGATAACACTTTATATTACTTTAACAAAAGAAACATTTCCTAAAAGCCAAGAATTGTACACATTACCATAGAGTTTAATTTTATTTGATAGAGTGTTTGAGCAGAAAAGCATTCGTAGCAAAACATATCGACTCATAGTTCTTATTTGTCATAAAAAATATAAAAAAAGAACAGAAGTGAAAGTGAAAACAGTGTTTTCCTTTTTTAGAAGGTAATGATGTAGCAAAACTAAAACCAGTACAGTGTTAAACTACTAGGATACAATGTTTTCGGATGGGGGTTAAAAAACAGGTCACTCTTTCAACCTCAAGTTCTCAAACTTGACCTGAAATATTAAATTCAGTAGTACGTGAAAATAACGAAACAGAAAGCACGTGGAAATAATAAAAAAGAAACAAACAAGACCGAAGTTTTCTAGGAAACTCTTTCTTTTCTATGTCAGAACTAAAATGTATGTCAACAAACCGTTTGTATATCAAACCAAAGCAAATTTCTAATTACAAGAATTGTTTGTTTTGGAATTTCGCACAAAGCTACTCGAGGGCTATCTGTGCTAGCCGTCCCTAATTTAGAAGTGTAAGACTACAGGGAAAGCAGCTAGTCATCACCAACCACCGCCAACTCTTGGGCTACTCTTTTACCAACGAATAGTGGGATTGACCGTAACAGTATAACGCCTCCACCGCTGGGAAGGCGAGCATGTTCGACGCGACGCGAATGCGAACCCGCGACCCTCAGATTTTGAGTCGCACACCTCAACGCGCTTGGCCATGCCGGGCCAGAATTACAGGAATAAAACAAGTATATGAGAATGATGAATACAACGTATATATTTATTGTTTCTTTATCACTTTTACTGAGTTTAACTAGTTAGTATTAACTGTATTTTGTTTGTTGTTCGGGTTTTAATTTCGCGCAAAACTACACGAGGGCTATCTGCGTTAGCCATACCTAATTTAGCAGTGTAAGACGAGAGGGAAGGTACCTAGTCATCACCACCCGCCTCCAACTCTTGGATTACCAATGAATAGTGAGATTGAACGTAACATTATAACGACTTCAAGGCTGAAAGGACGAGCATGTTTGGTGTAATGACGATTCAAACCTGCAACTTTCAGATTGCGCGTCGAACTCCCTAACCACCTGGCCATCCCGGATCGTATGAAATGTACTTTTAAAGTTTTATGTGTTAAAGTACACAACTGTAACTACAGTTGGGGTTGCTATAGTTACACAACGAGCTTCCTGTGCTTTGCCAGCACGGGTATCGAAAAAAGATTTTTTAGTGTCGTAATGCTACAGAGGTGTGTTTAAACTTCTGGGGAGCGTATAAAGAGTTAGAAGAGGTTACTATTGTATATCTATCTTAATATGAAGTTTTATTTAATTTAAATTTATATTTAGGAATATAACTAATTTATACTGTTAAATTTGTATTGCGAAATTCCCACCTATTCACTAAAGTTGTAGAAGATTTTCAAGTGCATCATTTAACAATATATGTGTCTAGGTAAAAACCAATGTAATGTTAGTATTATTGTGCAGGCTAAAATTTCTAGAAACTCTCTCACCCCTATAAATCTAATCAAAGCGATGCGCCAAGAGAAGTGTACATGTATCAATGGTTTGCTGCAGTTGGTATTTTATCAACCTCTAAAGCTATAGTTGTGATTAAGACTTATTAATAGAGAACTTCATATATACAACAAGAAACGTTTATAAATTTCGAAGATTACAAACCATTTAACTTTAGCTGATTGCACATCAGACAACAATATTTTTTACAAAACTACATAACTTCATTGGTAAAAAAACTCGACGTGTAACCGGTGAAGAAAAAAGAATACAGAGTTTGCTGGCACCCTGGTTAAGTGAATCTACACCAACTCGAAATTAATTCACTTGTCGTGGACCCTCGATAAGATATCAAGAACATTTTGGATCATATAGGAGATTCAATATTTTTGTGTAAGTTTGTGAAACATCTGTAAATAAAACCATTATTTGTAATAACTGTTATTATAAATTTTGTTGTTGTTTGTATATTAAAATATGTTTGTGTTAAAAAAGAGATAGTGCTTGTATCAATCTCGTTAGCAGGTGTCATCAATCAGATACATTTCGATATTTAGTTAACTTCTGAATCTAAATTATAATTTCACTCAGTGCAAAGCTACTCGAGGGCTATCTGTGCCAGCCGTCCCTAATTTTGCAGTGTAAGACTAGAGGGAAGGCAGCTAGTCATCACCACCTACAGTCATCTCTTGGGCTACTCTTTTACCGACGAATAGTAGGATTGACTGTAACATTATAACGCCCCCACGGCTGAAAGGGCGAAAACAATGTTTTATAATAATCAGTGCAAGAAATCAGGTGACATTTCCAAATTATTATTGTTAAGAAATGAAATGTATTTTTATATTAAGAATTTATTGCGAAAAATAAACCAAATTTATGTATTAGGTGTGTTCTACCAGTAATTGTTTGTTTTATTAACCATGATGGTAGATTTGTGTTTGTATTTTCGTACAGCAAAGACACATCAGGTTAGCTGCTGAATCCACTGACGAGAATCGAACGCCTGATTTTAACACTGTAAATCCGTTGACTTAGGTAGTTTTCTAATCAGTTTGTTTTGTTTTTGTATTTTGCACAAAGCTACTCGAGGGCTATCTAAGCTAGCCGTCCCTAATTTCGCAGTGTAAGACTAGAGGGAAGGCAGCTAGTCATCATCACCCGCCGACAACTCTTGGGCTACTCTTTTACCAACAAATAGTGGATTGACCGTCACATTATAATGCCCCCACGGCTGAAAGAGCGAGCATATTTAGTGCAACCGGGATTCGAACCACGACCCTCGGATTACGAGTCGAACGCCTTAACACGCTTGGTCATGCCAGGCTATGCTTTTTAATCAGAATTACTGTATTTGTTTCTGTTTACACAGTTTGCTAATTGTGCATAAAATATACATGCTTATTACTTTTCTTTATAACTACAAATTGGAAACGTATTGTAACATTAGGCGTTACCAAACTATATTGTCACTAACCAAATCTTGGTATACCAATAAAATAAATTATACAAGTATTATTTTTCTTAGGGTCACGTTTGTGAAGACCAAAGTTCAGAAAGAATACTTTAGAAAAGCTTGTTTTTACAGACCTTCTTGAAAATTTCCTAAAAGGTTATACACTTCTCAAGCATATATAACCTTCTTGACACTGTGTGTAATTTTAACAATATCCTGAACTGTGTATTAATTTCTTTGTATGAGTTCTTTCCCTTAAGGCACGGCTTGGCCAGGTATTTTAGGCCCTCGACTCGCAATCTGAGGGTCGCGGGTTCGAATTCCGTTCGCATCAAACATGATCACCCATTCAGCTGTGGGAGCGTTATAATGTAACGGTTAATCCCACTGTTCGTTGGTAAAAGAGTAGTCCAAGAGCTGGCGGCAGGTGGTGATGACTAGTTGCCTTCCTTCTAGCCTTAAATTGCAAAATTAGTGATGGCTAGCGCAGTTAGCCCTCGAGTAACTTCGCGCGAAATCAAAAACAAACCACAACCCATGGCAAATTTTTATTTGTGCTTGAATTTTGTTAATGAGTATGTAAATGTTTTCTATCAGGTATTTTTGTGTAAAGTGTAGCTTAATAACTGAAGCACTAATGTCGTTCTGTTTTTGTTCTTGGATCTAAAATTCAAACGATTTCTCATTAACAGAAAAACAATCCGCATACATGACTGTAAACTAAAAACTATCTGCAAATGCTGCACAGCTGTTAATGTCAAAATCGTTAAGCTCTTGTAGTTGTATGGTATACATAATAAAATATAGATAACAGGCGATGTAATAAAAGTGTGTAAAAAAGAACGCGGAATATACGAATACTGGTAATGAGAAATGGAAGAGCGTGATGTGTCTTTCTGATCATTTTTTTTCTCCATTCGACACCTACACTAATACAGGAATAATTCATTCTCTTGAAAGTGTTCCACGATAGAAACTGTGGTACAAAAACATGAGCACTTTACAAGATTAAACGTAGTTTTTTGTGATACGTTAAACATGTTAGTTTGGAGAAAAGCTTATATATACAAGTGCGAAGGATAACATTAACACGTAACAAGATTACATATAGTTACTTTTGTGATATGTTAAACATGCTAGCTAGGAGAAGAGTTTATGTATACAAGTGCGAAGGATAACATTAGCACTTAATAAGATCACTGTAGTTTTTTTGTTGTATGTTAAACATGCTAGTTAGGAGAACAGTTTATATACACAAGTGTGAAGGATAACTTCTGTTATTTAATCGATTTATTCTTTAGCTGAATAAGTTACATAACTTTTAATACATAATTTATGAGGCGAACTACTGTCGATTTGATATCAGCTGTCGTAAATTCTGGAAAGGGAATGCATGCTGTTCAAGCATTTTTTTGGATGCAACCGTTAAATAATTCTAAGATTGTTGTTCGTATTTATCATTGTCGTTCGTTGTAATAGATAAATATTTTTTCGGTTTGTGAGGACGTTGCTTACATCAAACAGGAAGCCTTAAAAAGTTATTTTTTTATTTTAATTCTTTTTCACCAATTGCATTAAACAGAACGCATTTTCGCATAATTTATGCCATCATAACCTACTGTTTCTCTAGCTATATCTTTTCTTGAAAGATACCACGCAACAGATTTGAAACTTACACAGAGGTCGCGATAATCGCCTCACACCAACAATATTTTTTTTTTTTTTAAATTTCCCGCAAAGCTACTCAAGGGCTATCTGTGCTAGCCGTCCCTAATTTTGCAGTATAAGACTAAAGGGAAGGCAGCTAGTCATCAACACCCACCGCCAACTCTTGGGCTACTTTTTTATCAACGAATAGTGGGATTGACCGTGACTTTATAACGCCCACACGACTGAAAGGGCGAGCATGTTTGGCGCAACGGGAATGCGAACACCAACAATGTCCGGAATAGTATTGTACAGGTATATTTTGTATACGTTTAATCCGAATCCAAAAACCGTTTTTCGACACACGCACAAGATATTCGCAACCATTCCAAAAAGCGAGGATGGTGGTAAAAGCTGTTGTGCTTTGTTGTTCAACTTGATGATTCTCTTTAGGCCTTTCATGTGAATGTTAAAACTACAAGTGTAACCAGAAATAACATTAAAATAAAAATATTTTTCCAAATAACAGGTCTCGTTTCACTATAATACGCAAGTTTGAAGTATAAGTTTCTATGAGCGTTAAGATTAAAGTTTGGTGACGTCTTTTCGCTAGCTAGTAAGACTAAACTTGATTTTTGAATGTCTAATGAACATAAAATTGCGTTTCTTTGTTGTAAAGTATGTTTTTGTATCAATAAACAAAGAACATGATATTCGATATAGAGATATAAAAACTGTGCGCTAACTCGACACTAACCCTTTATACACCACGTTAAAGTTTCATGATTTACATACATAAGGAACCAAAATATTTAGGCGTACTTGAAGTATTGTTATGCAAGGAGATAGTAATGTAAGGAGTTTATATTCCCTGTCCTCACAACTGTAGAAATGAACCGCGAGTTCTCCACTGTAATATATGTGATTCATCTAGCGTCAATTAAAAATGGATTGAGTGTACTGATAGCCTAGTAAAAAGGCTGTGATTTATACTTATATAAGTAAATTGAAAATCATAAAAACTGTGAAGTCTTGTCGGGTGCTCTGACGAAACATAAAACTACTATTTATTTTCCTCAGTTGGTATAAAAGAAAATTTGAAAAGTTTTGATATGTGAATGCATTTCATGTACCTTGAAGTCATTTGTTTAACAGACAGTGAGAAAGATATTAGTGCCACTATATTTAGATAGAGCAAAATAATTTCCCATAGATTTTAAGAAGGGGATGGGAGCCTCCCATGTGTTACAGTGATATGTCTGCGGACTCATAACTCTAGAATCCAGGTTTCGATACTCGTGGTGGACAGAGCTCAGCAAGCCTATTTTGTTGTTTTGTGCTTAACTAAAAAGAATAAAACTGTAATGTAAAATCAGAGGTAAGAATGAAAACATCGGCCGATACGACATGATGCACATGAATCTTCACGAAACTTGGCTAGCTCTCAGTAAACATTATGAGTCTTTAATGCAGAAAAAATAGGAATTTATGATAAAGTATTTTTTCTGAAATTAATGTTTTAATGCTCCGAGTATAAAGTGCTGTTCATATTACGATTAAAATACTTTCTTTCATTTGAAAATCAAATATTTTTGTATGTAATCTCTAACACTTTCGAAATAAATTTTCAACTTTTCTGATAAATCTTCATATTTTATCTGTTATATTCACTATCCTAATTTATGTGAAGTCGGTCAATTTGACCAGCCTTTTAACCACCATAAAACGCCTCCCAGTGGCTCAGCAATATGTTTGCGGACTTACAACGCTAAAATTTGGGTTTCGATACCCGTGGTGAGCAGAGCACAGATAGCCCATTGTGTAGCTTTGTGCTTAATTTAAAACAGCAACATCCACCATAAAAATATAAAATAAATTGAAATTACTCTTTTTTATTTCTAGAATTACTTCAAATTGTAGCAGAAAATTACATTTGCTTACACTAAATAAGTTAAAGCTCTAAACATTATACAACCGTTTCTAATTGAATTTTATTTTCAATACTGTCAAACTTTGTAACAAACCGTTGTTAAAACATTTGTGTTTCTTGGTGTGTATCGCATTGCATCAGTTCTAGTACGTACCATCACACAAGTAAATCATGAAATACGCTAAGCAAACTATGATGGTACACGATGAAATACATTAATAACTTTATTAAATCAGACATCTTAATTATTACTGCAAATAGAATAAAACTCTTCATTTTCTTTTGGACATACAAGTTTTTGTTGTTAATATGAATATCAGTCATCTAAAAAGATTGAAAGTTAAACTGGTATAATCATCAAGTAAAATACAATAAGCTGAACTCTTATAAATTAAATGTTTGGTTTTGAATTTTGCCCAAACTACACGAATACCACCTACGCTAGTCGTACTTAATTTAGCAGTGTAAGACCAGAGGGAAGGCAGTCATCGCCACCCACCGCCAATTCTTGGACTATTCTTTTGCTAACGAATAGTGGGATTGACCGTCACATTATGACGCCTCCACGACTGAAAGGGCGAGCATGTTTGGTGTGATGGGGATTCGAACTCACGACCCTCGGATTACTAGTCGAGCACCTTAATCACCTGGCCATGCTGGGCCTAAATTAAATGTTAATTTTGTCTAATTAGGAAGAAAACAGGGTTACATATAACATAGTAAATTTAAGACTCCTGGTCACAATAAACCGACTCTAAATGGGTTGGAAGTATCAGACTACGAAATCGTAATCCAATAATACTATCTGAAAAGCTTGTTCTTCTGATTGAAAAAAAATATGCCCACAAGTAAATCTGTAAAGCATTTTACCAGGAACACAAACAATAAATAATGGAAACTGCTTCCTTTGTAGTGTTTGTAGATGTTGATTACACTTGGATTTACATACAGCTCAATATTTTTTCTTACTTCAAGGGTCTCAAATCTGAAAAAAAGATTGTGAATAGTAGAGCCCAGAAGTTTATTTCTACCAATCAGCGCTTTCTGTGACATAACATTTCAAAATTTGGGGCGCTCCCAGTGGATCAGTTCTTCCTTGATCGTGGTTCTCCAAAAGTGGTAAGGCGTTCGACTCGTAATCCGAGGGTCGTGCGTTCGAATCCCTATCGTACTAAACATGTTCGCCTTTTCAGTCGTGGGGTCGTTATAACGTAATGGTCAATCCCACTATTCGTTGGTAAAAAGTAGCCTAAGAATTGGCGGTGGGTGGTGATGACTAGCTGCCTTCCCTCTAGTCTTACACTGCTAAATTAGGGACGGCTACGGTAGATAATCATCGAGTAGCTTTGCGTGATATTCAAAACAAACAGATCTTCATACTGCTTGTTTTCTCGTTTGAATTAGTTTAAGGATATATCATCCATACGAAAATATCTAGAGTTTGAATGTTTTACGTATAAAGAAACACACTAGGTTAGTCTTTTTAGAGATCGTTGTTTAGTCACGTGACCCGAGAGGATGAGGTGCACCTCGGACCTTTATATTACTTCTTGACTGTTGGTTCATGAGTGTCGTGAATGAAGCCCATGCTAATTCTTTAGTAGAATTCGACCACGTAGTTTCGAAATTGTTTTATTGTATCATGGAGCTTCTGTATGCAGTTTAAAATAGTTCGTTTCCATACGAGAGTCGCCCTTTTCACTCCATATCCATGAATCTACAACGTATATTTGTGTATCTAGGAACTCTGATTTTATGATTATCGAATTTCTGTTGTCTGTAATTTTTGTTTGTGTGATTTGGTTTTAGTTAACCATGCTGAACAGGCATAATCTACCACTAGCGCCCTCCAATAATACAGCGGTATGTCTGCGGACTCACATCGCTAGAAACTGGGTTTCGATACCTGTGGCGGACAGAGCACAGATAGACCATTATGTAGTTTCGTGTTTAAATTCCAAACAGTCAATGAAAGTACCACTGGAGTGTGTAAGTTTTATAGATTTAGGCTTTAGGTTGCTGAGTACTTGTTGTGCAAACCACGAATCATCGACTTTACAATATAATAGGGAGTCGGGCATTGACTAACTAAATATTAGGCAGTGCCACGCTTCCTGATATATAGTATTTAATGTTTTGTTTACATTGCTTTTTTTGGCATACAAAATTTGTGACACTAAACTTTATATGCAAACATATGTGGTTTTAAAGCCTGCATGACATCAGGTCAGAAAATCTCCTGGACTATTAATTCGAAAATGTTTCCAGGTAATAAATTATATCTGAGCTTAACATCCATCATCATTGCTGATGATAGACATACAAATATTTTATTAAGCCTTTCTCCATGAAGTTGATTGGAATGAAATATGTAAAAACTGTTTAAACAGATACCATTTTAACACTTCATAAATCTAGTACAAAAAGTGACGTTATATTATTCTTGGAATTTTATATTTATTAGTGTGTTCGTGTGTGTTTTCGTAAAGCAAAACCACATCGGGCAATCTATGTGTTATTTATCAGTTGCTTTACATGCCATTATATATACATACGTAATGTGTTAATCACGTGTCAAGCAACCATTTTCTTCAATAAAGAACAATTTTTCATTAATAAAAGAACAATACAAATGAATATTAGAGCACTTAAAGATAAAACTACATTTCATGAAATATAGAGATTGAATAGAATTTATTAAAATGATCTTGGAATGTCATCATGTCATCCACGCTCTATCTGAAGACCGTGCATCTTGGCAATAAATCTGTACCATAGTTTTAATAAAAGTAAACACGTGTTATTTTTAAACCATACTCCTTTCCCATTAATTGTCTTTATTAGTCAACTATTATGAGGACGATGGTTTCTCAATAATTGCATAGAAATCCATAGACAACGTGATCTGCACGCCTTCATGTTGAATAGTATGGATATTCATTTCATTGTGCAGTGGCCCAGCATGACCAGGTGGTTAGTGCGTTTGACTCGTAATCTGACGGTCGCAGGTTCGAATTCTCGTCGCACCAAACAGGCTCGTCCTTTCAGTCATGGAAGCGTTATAATGTAACGGTTAATCTCATTATGAATTGTTAAAAGAGTATTCTAAGAGCTGGCAGTGGGTGGTGATGACTAATTGCCTTTTCTCTAGTCTTACACTGCTATATTAGAGACGGCTGGTGAGTTTTGAAAAACTTATTCCCTTGCAAAGGTTTTAAATAAATTAGGCGTCTTCTCAAAGGAGGTTTGGTGCAATGAGCTCAAGAACTACGCCTACCTTCTGGCTCATTGTCCCTAAAAGTTGTATCTCTCTGTAGAACACCATAATAACATGTCTCAGCTCCACACACTAACAATTAAAAACATCTGACTGAATATCAAAGATAAATAAATTCTGGATGAGCTGGTAGCTACAGGATTCACATTAAGAGGGTAAAGAGTTTCATGTCCTTTGAAACTAAAACAAAAAAACATCAATGTGAGAGTCAGACGTGAGTCTAATGATGAATATGAATCTCTACTCTCTTTTGGCTGTACACTGTTCTCTTGAACATACATAGCCGAACCTGCTAAATCCCTATAGGTTAGTGTTGGAGTGTTTCAAGTACCAGAAGACTGGATATTCATAACATAACTGCAAAGCAAAAGAACGTTGGGTAAGAGGCTCTGAACTCGTAGTGTAGAGAATTGTTCCAAAGACAGAGAAGAAGTAAAATGTGCAAATTGCCAGGATCCTTACGCTGTTAGTTATGAGGCATACATGCTACCAGATTCGTAATCACAATAATAAAACTCAACCAACAAACATTGAACCAATTACCTTCTTATTTACACCAACACTCACCATGAATATTACACGATTATTACAACCTAACTAACTTTACATCTAACAGTTCCCGCCATTTAACAACCCATCCATAGAAATAAAAAACAGACAACTTATCCATGTGAAACCTCTTTTCAACAACCTTTTAACCTAAAAAAATCGTGAATATAACAAATAAAATTACTACAGAGTAGATAATAATAATATCCCTTACCACCCCTACACAGTGGATAATAATAATATCTCTGACCACCCCTGCAGAGTGGATAGTAATAATATCCCTGACTGCCCCTGCACAGTGAATATTAATAATATTCCTGACCACCCCTGCACAGTGGATAATAATAATATCCCTGACCACCCCTGCACAGTGGATAGTGATAATATCCCTGACCACCCCTGCACAGTGGATAGTAATAATATCCCTGACTACCCCTGCACAGTGAATATTAATAATATTCCTGACCACCCCTGCACAGTGGATAATAATAATATCCCTGACCACCCCTGCACAGTGGATAGTGATAATATCCCTGGCCACCCCTGCACAGTGGATAATAATAATATCCCTGACCACCCCTGCACAGTGGATAATAATAATATCCCTGACCACCCCTGCACAGTGGATAATAATAATATCCCTGACCACCCCTGCACAGTGGATAGTAATAATATCCCTGACCACCCCTGCACAGTGGATAATAATAATATCCCTGACCACCCCTGCACAGTGGATAATAATAATATCCCTGACCACCCCTGCACAGTGGATAGTAATAATATCCCTGACCACCCCTGCACAGTGGATAGTAATAATATCCCTGACCACCCCTGCACAGTGGATAATAATAATATCCCTGACCACCCCTGCACAGTGGATAATAATAATATCCCTGACCACCCCTGCACAGTGGATAGTAATAATATCCCTGACTACCCCTGCACAGTGGATAGTAATAATAATATCCCTGACCACCCCTGCACAGTGGATAATAATAATATCCCTGACCACCCCAAATGAGAAAAGTTTTTTGAATTAAATCTAAATTCCTGTCGCGATTTAAAACAACAAATTGCTCCCACATGTGACTTATGTTATTTTTTTCCAATTTGAGATCCTTCTTGATTATAATGGATGTTATTGCCTGGGGCATATGGATAGCTTTTTCCACTGATTTTTATATCTATGGATTTTCACCTGTTATCAGATGTCTCACAAGGCTTACCACAGACTAGGATACAACTTGTTACAGGGCCCTTTCTGGATAATCTTGGTACTCCAAGTTGATCTAGTTGGTTTTTCTAATGCTATTAAGTATATGGACTATTTATAACTTGGAAATCCTAAATATCTATTCTGAACACGTCTTTATGATATAAAATTTATAAATGGAAAGGAATGTTGCACACTATTTCGTAAATTGGCCAGTTTTCATGGCCATAATGTAGTTCTGCTGTATGTAGTTCATCTGCAGCTTTATATTCAATGTGGTTGTCACCTAACTTACTGATTTGCTTATTAAAACTGCTCTAACATAACATAATCTGTCCTTTCTAATTAAATATGTCATAGGATGTCCATAAGTATTACTTACTGCTCATGGGAAGCGAAACTGTTCATTAAAACGCACAGTTTTAGATCATTAAATTATTTTAAAAAATAAATATTAGTAATGTATATTCTACACTAAATTGCTTTAGTTGTTTCACATTAGTTCAATGAGTTAACCTTGCTTTGTGATTTAAAACAAAACAGGTGTATGATCACACTACACGTGTATTATGCATATCAAATGAATAAGTAAGATTAATGTTCATGTTAATTCCATAAAAAAAATCTATTGGTTGATATACACGAGTGTACTAACACTTTTTATCTATTTAATATGCTACCATACTCAGATTAAATCTATATATAATTTTAAGAAATGTCATTATCCTCCTGAAAAAAACAAAAAAAACCCTAAAAGAGCAGATTTTGAAACAATACATAAATAACAAGACAAATCGAAATAATATTTTTATACCTAGGTGTATTTGATAAGTATAACAGTAAATTAAAAAGTTTGTTTTTGTGTGTTTTTTTTAATTTCGCACAGAGCTTCACGAGAGCTATCAGCGCTAGTCGTCCATAATTTAGCAGTGTAAGACTATAGGGAAGGCAGCTAGTCATCACCACTCATCGTCAACTATTGGGCTACTCTTTTACCAACGAATAGTGGGATTGACTGTCACATTATAACGTCCCTAACAGCTGAAAGAGCGAGCATGTTTGATGTTATGGGGATTCGAACTCGCGACCCTCAGATTACGAGTTGAACGCCCTAACTACCTGGCTGTACCAGGTCTTGAAATAGAGTTATTTGAAACGTACATCTTTGAGCGTCGTTCTTACCAATCTCAGAAAGAGAAAGTTTTTTGCTATTAAATCAAAATTTTCAATTATTGTATCAAGCTAGAAAAAGGAAAAAAATCTGTAAATAATAGACCTTTATTGTTTGGTTATTGTTACGCGTTTGTTTGTAATTAAGCAGAAAGCTACACAATGGGGTATCTGTGTTCTGCCCCCTACGGGTATGGAAACCCGGATTATAGGGGTATGAGTCTGCAGATATACAGTTGTGCTACAGAAGGCCGTTTTTATTTGCGTTATAATCCATCAGAATTGCAATTGAACCACCAGGGCGCTCGGTAGAGGGAAAATTAGTTACATATCTTGGTAAAGACAAAAACATTAATGGGGGTCATAGAATGGTTACTGTTGTTACGGTTGAAGCTATGTTTAAACTTACAAAACAATTTGTCTACCGTTATCAGTAATGTGAATTTCGATTGTTTTTTCTCTTAATGATAGTATTTGAAACCACGTTTTTAAACCCTTGTATCACGGAGAATTAAAATCCTGTTTTTTAAGTGAAACTCGATGAAATTTTGTATGTTTTTTTCGAGGTTATCTTTTTTTAAAATAAAACTTTTGCAGAACGCATATTTGTTATAATTATTTTGTGGTGATCATCTATTGTTTCTTCCAAGATGGAGATACAACAAATGCTTTATTTCTTTACTAAGTGTCCCCCAGTGGCTCAGCGGTATGTCTGCGGACTTACATGCTAAAATCCGGGTTTCGATACCCGTGGTGGGCAGAGCACAGATAGCCCATTGTGTAGCTTTGTGCTTAATTCAAAATAACAACAACAACTCTACTAAGTTATTGTATGCTCATCATGACGCGACGTGAGTAGCTTCACTGTTTTTATCAAGTTTTGTTATTTTAAAGGAACAACCACCAATATTCGATTATACCAACCCCTCACTGATAGGCGGTGGTGCCTAAAACAAAGGGGAAGGAATATGACACAAGAGGTTAGATTTAAACTGTTAACTTTCATTTTTAATTCCAGCTTTCCAGTGGTTGAGCAGTAATGGTTAAGGTGTTATAACACTTAATTTTGGAGTTCGATCTCTGAGGTAAACATGATGTAGATAAGTCATTATAACAAGCATTTATTTTAGCTAGCAAAGGTTATTCCGTTGCCAGCACACTGCATTAAAAGTAATAAGATGTATTTTGGTTTAACAAGTGACTAAAATTACAAAGTACCTTGAAGTAGTCGTTGTTTCTTAGAAAAACTGTTATCTAGAAACATTATGACTGTTATTGCTACATATATTTATGTGCACGATGACAATTATTACGGAAAATAAAAAAATAATATATGGCAGATGTTATCTTTGAAAGTTTAAAGAAGTAAAGAGTCGATCTTTCCAACCATTTGAATTGTGTTTACACATGTTTTCAATCCTTTGTTTTCCATATTTCGTTAAACAGTTTGTTATCAAAAGAAGTGGGCGGTGCGTTGCCTAGCAATTAGTGTGTCGGGCTGCTGCTCGGTCTGTGAGACTGTTGAGCACTTTCAGCTGTGTAAAAAGTGACAGCGAACCTCGTTATTCGTTACAAATACCTAATGGCTCCAAATGTTGCTTGCTAACTGCCTTTCTAATATAGCTATAGTTCAACATTAGGGACTGCTATATTTGACCCTATGACATATCTTACATTGCTGTTTAGTCCATTTGTGTATGAGATACTCCCCATTCAGATTAGCTCGTTGTAAAGCCCATTTTTGTAAAGAATCCCGTTTAGGGTGTTTAGGTCATTTTTGTAAAAGATAACATTCAGATTTAAAGTCCCAATTCTAAATCATTTTAAGTGACTTTCCTATGTATTTGATACCCTTATAGTATAATTTATTTCAAAAAGAATTAAGAAAATTAGTTTTATTTATTCAAGAATGCTTCATCAAACTAATTCATATCTTGGAACCCACATAAAAAAAAATTCAATTAGACTAGAAACACGAAACTCAAAATCTAATGACCTTGACAGAGCTTAATGATGCACTAATTACCTTTTAAAACGTGTCCTGTCAAATAACTTTCACAAAATTACAAAGTTTTTCTTACTTCTTTTGATGGTAGAAATATGTAGAGCATTAGATAGATTCATAAAAAATGAAAAATTTAACTTGTTATAAAAAGATGATAAAAGTTGTACTTTAATCAACCTTCGTTAATACGGCAGTTTCTCTCGTGTTAACGTGATTCAATATAAGCACAGAAGGCCCAGCATGGCCAGGTAGGTTAAGGCGTACGAGTCGTAATCCGAGGGTCGCGAGTTCGAATCCCTGTCCCACCAAACATGCTACCCGTTTCAGCCGTGGGGGCGTTATAATGTGACGGTCGATCCTACTGTTCGTTGGTAAAAGAGTAGCCCAAGAGTCGGCGGTGGGTGGTGATGACTACCTGCTTTCCTTAGTCTTACATTGTTAAACTATGGATGGTTAGCGCAAATAGCCTTCGTGTAGTTTTGCGCAAAATTCAAAACCAAGATACCTGCATTACTTATTTGGAATTATCTGTTAAATATGCAGCGTTTGAATAGGATATATTGGAATTATAGCGATTTCCTGAGTTTTAACGGGAAATCGTAATTATCTTTTTCCTGTGTGGACGTGTCTAGAGAGACTCACCTCAACCCAAATGGTCATTATAGTTGCAACAAAACAATTAGGATGGCCAGAAAGATGAGCAAGAACTTTACAAACTACATAGACAAAAGAATTGTTTTTCTTTGTTCGTTCATTCCTGTGTTTTTATACTATATGGGTTTGAAGTTATTTATATTTATTTGTTAAACGTCAGTGGATTTGAATAGCACAAAGGTATCGATAATTTGGTGATCATTGCGATATTGTTTGTTTGGTTTTAATTTCGCGCAAAGCTACACGAGGGCTATCTATGCTAGCCGTCCCTAACTTCGCAGTGTAAGACTAGAGGAAAGGCAGCTAGTTATCACCACCCACCGCCAACCCTTAGGCTACTCTTTTACCAAGGAATAGTGGGATTGATCGTAACATTATAACGCATCCACGGTTGAAAGGGCGTGCATGTTTGATGCGACGGGGACAAAAGTTTTAGAACGTAGCTTTTACCTTGGTAAAAGGATTACTACAATAACGACCTTGAGACATCTAGTCAACAAAGATATGATTAACTGCATGTGCAGAAAGTGATGGAAGATAAAACAAAAATTATGATTTTATGACGCTTTCACGGCTGAAAGGGCGACCATGTTTAGTGTGAGGGGGATTCGAACCCGCGACTCTTAGGTTACGATTCGAACGCCTTAACCCCCATGGCCATGCCAGGCCGTCTTTTTTTGTAATTAAGTATCGAAACCCGGTTACTAATGTTGTAAGTCTGCAGACCTGCCGCTGTGCCGCTAGGGGCAGTTGTCTCTCTTCCCTGTGAAAAAAAAAAAAAATTATGTGTGCTCGGTTCTCAGCGGCTAAACAGTAAGGCTGAAGGTTTGTGACGGTATGTGATATCCATGGTAGGAATAACACGGACATTTCTTTGTGGAGCTTTGTTTGCCATATTTTACATTATCATAGAAATTGTTTCTGAAAAAAAAAAAGAATCAGCCACTTATATAAGAAACGCGATTTTCTGTATTTTCCACAAACGACGTACTTTGTCTGGTATAAATCAAGAAAACAAAGTTGTTCTTAGGACACAATTAGTGTTCACAGACAACGATTTATTACCCTATCTTTTCGGTAATAGACAGTGTGTAGCAATTTATATACCGTTACATCTTCAGAAAGATATCGGTTTGTTCTGTTGTTACACATCTCATAGCTATCGTTAATTATACACACAAACTCACCACCGTTCATTTGGTTTTAAATTATATTTCTACTTCGCATTAGTTCGCATAAATGGCTCTCGTTCACTTCACGTTGCACGTGCTTCTTGATTTTCAGCCACGAGACGACATAAAAAAATCTACTATTTTATCAAAATACTCGTAATGTTTGTGACATGATCGCAGAGAAACGCGTAACTAGTAAATATAAATAAAAATACAGTCCTTTCCGTTCTGCATAATGCCATATGTAATTTTAATATTTTCATCATTAAAGTACTCATATTAAAAAAAAATGTTTAGTAAGTGTAGTTAAATAATCCTTTTTAAAGATCGAATGAGCCATCTTGTTGTCTTAAGTTAAACATTTCTTAAAAGTTCGAGTCCCAAAAATCTTCAAAATGGTAACTTTTTATACAAAAATGTTCAAAACTTGATCGTTCTTCTTAAACGTGAATTATTTTTAGTAGATGTCACATTACGTTGTTTTAAAATAATAAATTTTAAATACCCTTTTATAAAATAAAATTATGTTTAAATCCTCATATATTTAAACAGTAATTAGCATTCTAAGCATGTAAAAACGTATGTTTTTTTATAACATGCCCTTAAACACGTTACGAAAGCATTGTGCCTGTATAGAAACGCCTTGACCAAATGCTTGAGCCACTCGACTCGTAATCCGAGGGTCGCGGGTTCGTATCACCGTCGCACCAAACATTCTTGTCCTTTCAGCCGTGGAGATGTTGTAAGGTCTGGTCAATCTGACTATTCGTTGGTAAAAGAGTTGGCGGTGAGTGGAGATGACTAGGTGCCTTCCCTCTTGTCTTACATTGCTAAATTAGGGTTAGCCTAATAGCCCTCGAGTAACTATTTGCAAAATTTAGAACAAACCAAACCAGAAACGTCCTAGCCACGTGACTGAATAACATATTTCCTCTTCTGTTTATTTCATCTTCTCTGTTTCTCTTTTATTTTTTTCCTTTTCCTTTTATGTTCGATCTTCATCTCGCTCTTCATCCGTGCCTTTTTGATCTTCTGATCTTTCTTCTCCATATTTGATTTTATTCCTGCTCGTTTTTCCTTTCTATGTAATCTTTTCCACGTTTATTTGTTTTGTGTGTGTTTTCCCTTTATCACTTTCCCTCCTTTCCTAATCTTCTCTTTTTCTTATCTTTTCGTAAGCTTCCTCCGTCTCTCTTTCCAGTCCAACTGATCTTATTTCTAATTATTTACCCTCTTTACATTATTTTCTTTCAACTTCTCTTCCTTCTGTAATTATTCTATTTACATGTGTATTTGCTCTCTCCCTCGTAATTTGATTTTTATCCAATTTATGTTTAAATCTCAACTGTTTCTTCCCCTTTTCATGTTTTCTTCGGTCTCGAGTCATATGTAACACATATATGGGTATCGATTGAATATTTGGTTTCTCTCGCACAGTGATAAGAATTTTCTTTCTTCCTCGGAACAGTTTCTATTTCACAGCGGGATCCCCATTTTTGCGTCTGACTGATTTGTATGCATTGGCCTATGCACGGTCGCTCATCTGATGAAAGGTATTTTACACCCGGTTAGACAATAAATAATGAACTTAGAAATACACAGCTTTATGAGTTCTGTTAAATACAATCGATATGAAATTATACATATAGAATGAACTTATCAAATGACAACCGTAAAATTTCTGGAAATACGTAACATAGCGGTTCGTATTATTTCACACATAAAAAAATTCATTGTTAACAGTCTAATCGAGTATGAAATACTGCGCACCTAGCGTGTACAAATCAGTCAGACGTCGAAAAATGTGACCTATAACCATGTTTAGAAAATATATTTTAAACTATACTATTCTGATGTTTTTTTATCATCTTAAATTTTGTCACATAAAAACGTATAAATGGAGCCTTTCCAAAGTAAAGGGTTGGTAGTTGTTTTGAATTAAGCACAAAGCTACTCAATGGGCTGTCTGTGCTCTGCCCACCACGGGTAACGAGACCCGGTTTTTAGCGTTGTAAGTCCACAGACATACCGCTGAGCCACTGGGGGTCATTAGGGTTGAAAAAGTAGAAATTTATTAAAAAACAAATTTATACCTAATCAGGAAAAGGAAATACATTAGCGCTAAATCACTTCTATGACTTTCTGGGAAAATATCTGGTATTTTTATGTGATATATTTCGAAACATGTTTCTTTTCTAACTTTTTATTTGTCAATATCAAGCGCCCCTAAAGGTTGCCTTCAATAATATTTCAGATTTCATAAGATTTATAATTTTTTTATGATGCGCACTGCAGTTATTTTATCTATGAAGAGTAAAATTCGCCAAGATTTTTTTTAGTTGTGTTACCAGAAGATTACTAGTTGTGATCTCAACTCCTTTTCATTTGTAAATTATCAATAATACCATATGACGTTTTATTCAATTTCTATATTCACACATACTTTAAAATACAAGTAACACAGTCACACATTGATAAATCTTTTTGTACATTCTAAATCAAAATAACACAATCACACGATAACAAGTCTAAACACAGTTTGAAACCAATTAGTAAGTGTACCCAGTTTATAATCAAAGAGCACATTCACATGTTAAAAGGTTTACACCCACATACATTTTAAAACTAGATAACTAATTTACACCTTGACATGTCTACTACAACAGTTTGTTACTAGAATCAAACCAACAGGTAAAATTCGAAAGAAGGGCATTATAATGAAACGTACCGTAAGGTATTATTGAAAATGGAATCAGTTTCAGAAATAGAGTGACACCTGAAACCAACACATTTTATGTGTATTTAGATAACACACATGGGAGTTTCAGTGAGTTGAGTGCCAACAATAAACGAGAAAAAACACTTAGGATAAAAACGCATATTCATAACTGCATTTTTACCATTATTTTTCAAGTTTGAGGTATTTATCAACTAAAATTGCTCATTTTATCAGAGTGACAATGAAAAAAACATGAAAGAGAAAAACGAGTTTCAGACAACTTGTCTCATAGTGACTGACAAGTGACTTCGGTGACAGACTATATATTGGAACATACATTCTGTTTCAGTAACAAACAATATATTAAAACATACATTATGAATTATCTGTACTTTTTCAGTGTCTATAACCAACGTTTTTTTTTCTAATATTTGCCTCTTTTTCACCCTCTCTTTGACAGAAATTCCATTAGAAAAGTGAAGTTTTGGTAACATTGAGACAAAGAAAAAAACAAACACGAGTAATAAAGAATTTAGTATTATTTAAATTAGCACGAGGGTTAAGGATTTACTTGGGATGTGATATATTGGCAAGTTTAAGAAAGCTGAAACTCATAAACTCACTAGATATAGTGGAAGGTAAAATCGACTTTAAGACAGAGAGTGACCGAAAATGAACGAGTGAAATTACATCAGTCGAAATTCTGTTCTTATTGTTCAGTTTATTCACTTTTTATTTGGGGGAAAGGGAGACCACTTGGTCAATAACTATAATACAAAGAGACATTTGCACATAATCATTCCTGATTCCGAACCGATAGGCTATGTATATATGAGCTATACAATAACTTGACGCTAACCCTTGGGCTGTTCTTCTTTGATGGAATAATGGGCTTTTACCATAATTCTCGTAGAACACATGAACTTATTATTATATTATTTAATTGTTAACTTTTAAGAACGTTTACAATTGGTGGGGATGAGTATAGCCTATTGGCTAGTGTGTTGGACTGTGACTTCTAGGGCCCATGGTTCATGTCTCGTTGCCATAAAATAGCACATTACACTTTAGAACTGTAGGTGTGTTATAAGAATGACCGTCAACTCTCGCTATTAATTTAAAGTAGCTCAAAAGTTGGCGGTGTGTGCTATTAATCATTTCAAAGTTAGGACGGCGAACACAGCCCTTGCGTTGTCTTATGCGAATGTCTGAAACAAACCCATTCGCAGGTTCATAACAAGCTTTTCATTGTGGTCTATACAACATATCCATGTTGTCTGAGGGATATGTTTATTTCTTCCCGTCTAGTTACCCGTGATCGTCAGCCTAGTTATTTTATGGGTTCGTTTAATCGTAATTTCTGAAAAACGTGTTTCATATAATTGTTAGTAGGGTTTTCGTAGATGTTCTTATAAAGGTCATTGTGCGATAAAAACGAAATTGGGATTCGTTATTACAAAAAGAATAAGAACTAATTTATCTGTTAGTTACATGTCACTAAATACAAGTGCGTCAAGCCTTCGTAATTCAGAAAGCTGTTTAGATTAATATTATGCCAAACTGGTTAAAACATTATCAAGCTGGTTAAATCTTAACCGTCTGAATGTTTGACAAGTTGACATCTGTTTAGGGTTAGTGAATGATAAGTTGAAGCGCGTGAAGGACAACGAACTTTCTTTAGTTAACATCAGCTCTAAATCGACCGTTTGGCATTGCTTTGCAACGTGAACTTAAGCCCCTTTTTACGTAAATAAGGCATGGAAGAAAAAAAAATAAGAAAACGTCCATGTGCACATCTCAATAACCAGTAAGTGAATAATCTAACATAAATCGATTTTTTAAAACTTAATATATAATTTACAAGAAACGTGCGGCTTTGATAATGTCTAGATTTTCCAGTAATCTTATCTTTGGTAACTTTAAGTCCAAGAAAGAAATAAGTGAAGTACTGACAGTTAGGGTTAGGTCAGTATTGTCAATATTTAAACATCATGCGTTGCACCACGAGCCATGTAATTAGAAAAGATTTTATGTTTTTGTTTTTGTTTTTGCTGCTATAATTTTTTATACCTGAAGCTGCACGTGACACATGATGTTTATAACAGATAGCCTAATACCACATACATATTGGTTTTAACCATTCCTCTGTAACCTCACACCTCGTATTCAAAGACGTTACGTTCAATATGTAGCAGACGCTGAATAATGTTCAGCATTGGCATTCCAAATCAGACTTATAACTCAAAATTAATTCGGTAATCAACCTTTAGATGGCGCTTTTATATTCACGTGCTATGAGCGATATCTGGAGTAATTTTAAAATATTTATTCATTACAGTACGACAGCAACATTATTTGACATTTCCCTTTTCAGAAACGTTACATAAGAATATCTCTACTTACATTTTCCGCACTTGATACTTTAGTATTTGTTAAACCGGCTACAGATAAAACAAAATCTCCTACACATACCCTTATTACATTTTATAATAATCTAAGCGATTTTCTTCACATAATATTTCACCATAGACTTGAAAAGTGTGTGAAAATGAAGGTGGTTATTGCTGGTTATTATAACGTTACTATCAACTGACAAACGAACTCAACCGAAGCTTCACAATAACAGGGTGTGAGTTGAATCGATTTTTCGAAATAGAACACTACGTCTAAAAGGACTTCAAAGCACAGATAACTTTGTAGGATAGAAAAATATTAACCGGATAATTCTTCTAAATAATAAAATAACATTAAGAGCTATCCAGTCAAAATGTCTATGAAATGTCTTTTGGATAACATGCCTACAATTTATACTTCAGGCATAAAACGACAAGCGTTTGTTATCTTGACAGTGACTCCTAGCAGAAGATTGATTTAATGATCAAGTTTCAGACCCCATAAACACGAATGAGGACCAAAATAGTACGTATAGGCTATTTAACCTGCTAACGTTAACTAGTTATAACGAATTATAACGTATTCGTGTTTGTATTTTTTTAAGCTGGCCATAGTTTTATAGATTGCGCACCGGACTTTTGATCTAAGGTTCGAGACACAATGTCGCTGGGTGTGTTATACAATAATATTTAATTCTGCGATAATTCTTTAACTCAGAAAGTCGGATAGTTTGCTAGGTGTTTTGGTAGATTTGTAAGAGGCCTGGAATGGGCAGGTGGTTAGTGCGCTCGCTTCGCAATTTAAAGAGCGCCAAACATCCTCATCCTTTAAGCCGTGGAGAACCTTATAATGTACGGTCAATCACGCTATTTGTTGGTAAAATAATAGTCCAAGAGTTAGCGGTGGGTGGTGATGACTGACTGCTTTCCCTCTAGTCTTACACTGTTAAATCAGGGACGGCTAACGCAGATATCTCTCGTGTAGCCTTGTGCGAAATTCAAAACAAACAAATATTTGTAGAAAAGTTTTAAATTTTGCTATATTTCAGATGTAAAACATTTTCTCTTATTACTTGGTTATTACTGTTTGTTTTAAGAAAAACACACTCAAACACACACAAACTGTTTTGTTTCTCTTACTGCTTGAGTCGGTTTTTGCTGTTTGTTTATTTCTCTGCTTGAATTGGCTATTGCTGTTTGTTTATTTCTCCGTTTCAATTGGTTATTATTGTTTGTTTATTTCTCTGCTTGAATTGATTATTGTTGTTTGTTTATTTTTCTGCTTGAATTGGTTATTGTTGTTTGTTTATTTTTCTGTTTGAATTGGTTATTGCTGTTTGTTTATTTCTCTGCTTGAATTGGTTATTGTTGTTTGTTTATTTCTCTGCTTGAATTGGTTATTGCTGTTTGTTTATTTTACTGATGAAATTGGTTATGTTTTGTTTTTTTTTTCTGCTTGAATTGGTTATTGTTTGTTTATTTTTCTGTTTGAATTGGTTATTGCTGTTTGTTTATTTCTCTGCTTGAATTGGTTATTGTTGTTTGTTTATTTCTCTGCTTGAATTGGTTATTGCTGTTTGTTTATTTTACTGATGAAATTGGTTATTGTTGTTTGTTTATTTTTCTGCTTGAATTGGTTATTGCTGTTTGTTTATTTTTCTGCTTGAACTGGTTATTGTTGTTTGTTTATTTCTCTGCTTGAATTGGTTATTGCTGTTTGTTTATTTTACTGATGAAATTGGTTATTGTTGTTTGTTTATTTTTCTGCTTGAATTGGTTATTGCTGTTTGTTTATTTTACTGATGAAATTGGTTATTGTTGTTTGTTTATTTTTCTGCTTGAATTGGTTATTGCTGTTTGTTTATTTTTCTGCTTGAATTGGTTATTGCTGTTTGTTTATTTTTCTGCTTGTACTGGTTATTGTTGTTTGTTTATTTCTCTGCTTGAATTGGTTATTGCTGTTTGTTTATTTTACTGATGAAATTGGTTATTGTTGTTTGTTTATTTTTCTGCTTGAATTGGTTATTGCTGTTTGTTTATTTTTCTGCTTGAATTGGTTATTGCTGTTTGTTTATTTTTCTGCTTGAACTGGTTATTGTTGTTTGTTTATTTCTCTGCTTGAATTGGTTATTGCTGTTTGTTTATTTTACTGATGAAATTGGTTATTGTTGTTTGTTTATTTTTCTGCTTGAATTGGTTATTGTTTGTTTATTTTTCTGCTTGAATTGGTTATTGCTGTTTGTTTATTTCTCTGCTTGAATTGGTTATTGTTGTTTGTTTATTTCTCTGCTTGAATTGGTTATTGCTGTTTGTTTATTTTACTGATGAAATTGGTTATTGTTGTTTGTTTATTTTTCTGCTTGAATTGGTTATTGCTGTTTGTTTATTTTTCTGCTTGAACTGGTTATTGTTGTTTGTTTATTTCTCTGCTTGAATTGGTTATTGCTGTTTGTTTATTTTACTGATGAAATTGGTTATTGTTGTTTGTTTATTTTTCTGCTTGAATTGGTTATTGCTGTTTGTTTATTTTACTGATGAAATTGGTTATTGTTGTTTGTTTATTTTTCTGCTTGAATTGGTTATTGCTGTTTGTTTATTTTTCTGCTTGAATTGGTTATTGCTGTTTGTTTATTTCTCTGCTTGAATTGGTTATTGTTGTTTGTTTATTTCTCTGCTTGAATTGGTTATTGCTGTTTGTTTATTTTTCTGCTTGAATTGGTTATTGCTGTTTGTTTATTTTACTGATGAAATTGGTTGTTGCTGTTTGTTAATTTTAGAACAAAGTTTCTCGACTACTATCTACGGAAACAGAACCTAACTGTGGAGTGCTAGTAAAGACAGTTAACAAGTAATATCTATCGACATTCTAATCTAATAGTAAGATTTGACCATCGCCTTTATAACGTATGAAGTGCTGGTAATGTCAGTTAGTAAACAACACTTATTGACATTCTAATCTAATAGTAAAATCTGACCATCACTTTTATAATGCATCTACAAAGTGTGTTGTTTTTTCTTTTGGTGACAATACAGAATCGTGAATCTACACTTTGGCATATTAATCACTGGGTCACGCTTCTGACAAGTTGATTTGAATTAAAAGCTATAAAACTAAGCTTATAAAGTTTGATATCTGGTTTAGAAGAACACTGACCACATTTTGTCTTCATGTTTCCCAGTAATATAGTTGGTCGTTTAATCTCGTTAGTTTTATCAGATATTGTACAAAAATGAAACTGGAAAAAGCGATGTTATGCACAATAAATATTCTCTTAAATGATCATCGCAGAAGTTATTAAGTAGTGATATTTATTTTGGTGTATCTACAATCAAAATATTTCAACCCAGAAAACAACTTAGATGACCAAATTAACGTAAGAGATTTCACAAAAAATAAATATACTAATATAATATTTTGGTTGAAAGTTTTGTTCAGTACAGAGGGCATTACATTTAGTAAATTGGCCAATAAACTTATGATCAGTAAAGTAGCGAATATTTCTATGCTTTATTTATTCTTAGTGTTTATAAGTGAACTTCCACACGATCCTGAAAAGTGTTCTGTTTTTAAGAGTAAATAAAACTAGAACTAAGTATAATAAATATTTTTTATTTCGTGCTTTTCAAGTTCAAATGTCCCCTTCTGTTCTAGCTTAAATAGTGCACAAATCTTCTCGAGATTCATGGCATGCGCACGTTTTAATGAGGTTATGACAGTACAAATTGAAACGTTACGTGTCCCTTATGCGACGTCGTTTTAACGTCTAATGACTGATTGACTGGGAGACAACACACTACTGAACAATACTGTGAATGGTTAAAGCAGGTAAACCTTACAGGCCCACTTTCGGGGAAATTAAATATCACGCTAGCTAGCTCGTATTTTACATATAAATTAATACACAGAAGCTGTCAATGAATTACCAGTTATTTAATGTTAAAAAGGAGAGTTTAAAACTACCTACAACATTGATGTTATTTGAAGTGGAGTAGTGAAAATGAAGAAATGTGTAATATACGAGAAATCCCTCTGTCTGTACCTCAATATTTATCAACGTACGTGTTTCCCTAAAGCCACGCTGTAGTTGGAAAGATACTACCAGTATGATCCGTCACAGTAAATGATTGATTGTTACTTTTATTACGCACTCACAGATTAAAGGGTGTGTGTGAGAGAATTCGAACCTGGATCTTCGGTTCCGAAATCCATATCTACCATTCTGCCAACTCGCTCTCTACTTGTGTCATCAAACATTGGAAATTCTTGAAATTTTTGTCTTCGGGACAAAAATATTCTTCCTTTGGCTTTAAAATTTACATATACAAGATGAAGAGCATTACGTTCGTAATTACTAGAACATCGTTACTTATATACCTAAGAAAAGTTATTCGTTATTCCTGGAGAACCTCTCCGCAGTGGATCAGCGGACTTACAACACTAGAAACCAGGTTTTGATACCCGTGGTGGGAAAAGCATACATATCCCATTGCGTAGCTTCGTGCTTAACTTAAAACAAAAAAACATTTTTAAATCTCAGGTATGACATTGAAACTTCTATAAAGGAAACTTTAAAAGAAAAATATCTTCGAACCACACATTTTTTACTAATAAATGATATTTAATATGAAACGGTATTTTTATATGATTATACGGGAAATGGATATGCAGCAAAGCACAAGCAGCTTTGTTCCATGAATTATGGTAAAATTAGTATCGATGTTAAAACAGATTAGTTTTGGCAGTCTTTGGTACACAGCATTAAGTAGCCCGGCTTCAATTTTACAGTTTGCTGAATGAAAACTGCCAGCTCATGACATACTTTCTCGCTCATTGCACCTTACGTAATTATTATAACACTCTGATGAGCTCTCCATTATTGCCCGTTATTAATCGTTTTAACTACAAATTAGTAAGTATCAGGCTAGTTACTATGGATACGGGCAGAGTATATATAAATTCGTATATGTATGTGTGTGTGTCTGGGTGACAGAAATTAACGTCATCTGTACCGTGAGTTCATCCGTTCGAGGCAGTGTCAGAAAATCAGGAATGAAACCAGGCGCGACTAACCCTTGTTTCGGATTGATTGGTGTTATCATTCTGGTTGGCTGGACCGCTCACGAATGACTAAACACAATTTCTGATAAGTGTTGATGATTCCACTTTCAGCTAAGACATTAGATGCAGCTGTGAGAATGAAAGCGTATTCGTCATTCTTAATCATGAAATTAAACCACACTTTTACTGATTCGTGAGAATGAATGTGTATTTACCACACTGAAATCAAGAAGGCATTATTAAACCACACTTTTACTGAAATGTGAGAATGAATGTGTATTTATCACACTGAAATCAAGAAGGCATTATTAAACCACACTTTTACTGAAATGTGAGAATGAATGTGTATTTATCACACTGAAATCAGGAAGGCATTATTAAACCACACTTTTACTGAAATGTGAGAATGAATGTGTATTTACCACACTGAAATCAAGAAGGCATTATTAAACCACACTTTTACTGAAATGTGAGAATGAGTGCTTATTTACCACACTGAAATCACGATGGCATTTTTAAAACCACGTTTGTACCGAATTGTGATAAGTTTGCTAAATTATAAACGATGACTTGTTATTTTTGTTAACACACCTTTAGTAGTAAAGTATAAATTAATTAATTAGATATTGTATGAACTCACCTTTATAAACAGGCCCGGCATTGCTAGGTAGGTTAAAGCTTCGACTCGTAATCTGAGAGTCGTGGGTTTGAATCACCGTCGCACAGAATATGCTCGCCTTTTCAGCCGTGGGGGTATTTTATAATGTGATGGTCAATCTCATTATTTGTTGTTAAAAGAGTAGCCCATGCGTCGGCGACGAGTGGTGATGACTAGCTGCGTTCCCTCTAATCTTACACTATTAAATCAGTGACGATTAGCGCAGATAGCCTTCGTGCAGCTTTGCGCGAAATTCAAAAACAAACAAAGAATTTTTATAAGTAATATACAGATAAAAGTAAGGTTAGAAATACTGTACGTATTACAGCGAACTCCTGTATTGTAGTTTACTGCTGGTTGGGCATGACCTCGTCATTATATGCTGGGGTTGTGAGTCTGAGGTTTCATGGTTTACATCGTACCGTTGCCGAAGTGTGTTAAGAGTTAAGATCTCTTGGCTGCATAAAAAAAGATTATGGTGAAATCACGTTGATAGGCCAGACAATAGTAACCCAAGATTTGGTAGTGGTCTCTATTGGCTGGTTGTCTTCCCTCTAAAGTGTCAGTTCAAAATTAGGAACGATTGTGCGCAGATATTCGTGTAAACAGTATAATAATAGTGAAATATGCGTTACTTTAATCTCCTGTTAGTTATACTTTTTTTTTAAAAAAAGATAATTTATTTTTTAAGGTTCAGATAAGAACTGATAACGTAATCCTGTGGTGAACGAAAATGTTGTATGAAGGTGGGCAGATAAAAAAAGAAGTAGAAACGATATTATCGTAAATTTTATCATCTGCGTTTCGTGGTTACACACACACAACATGTAGAATAGGAACAATTTTGTTTACCAAACATTCTAAGCCCGATTTGTTTTGAGGCTAAAATACTAGTGGTGAATTTATGTTTTATACTTTTCTCAATGATAAATACATTTCGCGATTCTTTTGAAGTGAAATTAAATGTTTATTGTGTCTCCTACCTCAAATAAGGAGTTGAATGTTGTGTGCTTACGTAGCAATAGAATAAAAACATTCATAGTTTTTTATGTGAATATTTTGAAAATAAATGCTCGTGGCATAATAACATTAATTACGAATTCTTTATAAGGTGTGTGTCTTTTTCACACCAAACCTACATCAGGCTACCTACTGAATCCATCCACGGGAATCGAACACCTGATTTAAGCTTTGTAAATCCATAGACTTACCGCTGTATTAGTGGGGAACCTTCATACGGTAGTGATTATAAAGTTAGGTGCTGTTACGCAACTGTTTTCTATAGATGTAATATAAAAGGTATTTCCTATTGAGCCCCCCAGTGGCTCAGCGTGTATGTCTGCGGACTTACACGCTAAAATCCGGGTTTCGATACCCGTGGTGGGCAGAGCACAGATAGCCCTTTGTGTTGCTTTGTGCTTAATTCTAAACAACAACAACAACATTTCCTATTGAAAATTTATTCGGGCGTTGCAGTTATATAGCAGATAGCGTAGATACTGTAATAAAATTTTGCTACTCGCATTTTTAACGACGTAGCTGATAGGCCCAATCTAGTCCGAAAAACAATAAAAAAGGTAATTTTTAACTAATATTTATATCATTACTTAGACCCAGCATGGCCAGGTGGGTTAAGGCGTTTTACTCGTAATCTGAGAGTTGCGAGTTCGAATTCCCGTTGCGCCAAACATGCTTGTTCTTTCAGCCATGGGGGCGTTATAATGTAACTATCAATCCCAATCTTCGTTGGTAAAAGAGTAGTCCAAGAGTTGGCGGTGGGTGGTGATGACTAGCTGCCTACCTTTTAGTCTTACACTGCTAAATTAAGGACGTCTCGCGCAGGTAGCCCTTGTGTATCTTTGCGCGAAATTTAAAATAAACGAACAAATGTTAAGATGGTAAGTAAGAAGTCTGAAGAATACAACTCTTTTTTTTTCTTACACTTTCTGAACTTTGTTAATACATTTCTATAATTTAACAAGACACAGTGATCAACTTTTTTTCAAGGGTTATTCTTAATAGACATCATCAATTGACATTTTGTTCAAAAGATATTATTATTGGAAAGCATAAATTGACTTTTTGCTTAAGATGTATTCATATTGAACATAACGTGTCATGAAAGTCTTATTAGATACGCAATAACTGTGTAGTTGCTTCGAAACTACGCGACTAGGTTATCTGGAGCTCGGGTTTGTAAGCTTACTTGTAAATAATTTAACTTGGGTTTTGACTCTAGATGAAGAGTTTCGTCATTTGAGGTATTCTTTGAACAATAGTGGTTAAATTCTGTATTCAGTAAACTTGATGCATTTGTTTGTTTTGTTTTTAATTTCGCGCAAAGCTACTCGAGGGCTATCTGCACTAGCCATCCCTAATTTAGCAGTATAAGACTAGAGGGAGAGCAGGTAGACATCACCACCCACCGCCAACTCTTGGGCTACTCTTTTGCCAACGAAAAGTGGGATTGACCGTCACATTATAACGTTCCCACGGCTAAAAGGGCGACCCTCAGATTACGTGTCGAACGCCGTAACCCACCTGGCCATACCGGTCCCAAACTTTATGTGAAAAATCAAAATGATTCTCATTAACTAGTTTGTTAGGCTTTTATTATAAAATTTTAGCTTTTATATGTAGCGTTTATAGAAATATGTAAAGCTACAAGCAAAAGTATAATGATAACTAATGTCGAGCCAAGATCGAAACCAGAATTCAACTGTTTGTCTATATGTTTAGTTTGATATTTTGAAATGAGCTTTAAAGTTGATATTAAGCTCAATTAATATTAATTTAAATTTACCTGTCAGCAACGGACTCAGTAACCAAAACTAGATTATATAGCCTTCGTGATATTTAACTTCTCTGCTTATTTTGGTTCTTATGTCTCGGTAAGATTTAGACAGTTTGCAAGTGATACTTAATCACATGATTTGTATTGTTTAAATTATACTATTTTACACTTTAAAATTAATAAATTTCTTTATACTATACGGCATTGAACATTTTTCAGAGAAGCAACCAACTTTGTGAAAATAAATTAATCAGGAAAACGCAAAGTGAACAAGTTAATTATTGAATTCCCTAAATAAGTACTAAAATCAAACTCTTAGTATATATGATACCGTGAGTAACATGTCTCAGCATGTCTTACCTTTAAATTTATAGGTTTTGATTAATATTCGCACTTATAGATTTTGATGTCATTGCAAACTTTGACATTAACGCAATTAAATTAACGTTACACGTACTCGAAATTTTCTGCTACACTTGCACGAGAAGGAAAAGCTTTTGTCTAACGTTTTCAGCACGTTTGTTTTACGTAGTTGTACCTGTGAAAGTAATGACAAGGACTAAAGTTTGCCTTGTCCTATCTCTTCCATTAGTGGTTTAGCAAAACTACTCGGAGGTAATTTAATTACAGCTTGCTGTTAAGTGATGACTCAAAGCTACATTTCTATCAAGAAAGCACTTGATTCACGTCTAATTCACTTTGTACGAAATAAATCTCATTCACCTCGTTTGAAAAAACTAGACCAGTATTTATTGACTAAGTCAGTTGCATCATTACGTTACGTGGCGTCGTGCTATTCTATTGTTTTTGGGAAATTCGAACTCTCTCTCAATTATTTTACGACGAATTTGACCCTATATAACCATTTTCAAAACTGATTTTCTCTAGTAAGATCATAATCTTTATTTAGGTTCTATCTACAGAAATACTAAATACAAATTATTAAATGTTATAATTTAATTGTATGCACCACAATTTAGGCGCCATTTAGCGTACTGTGTTCACTCTTTGTCTCCGTCCCAAAGGCGAACATTGAACTGTTGGAAAAAACTCGGTTTTATGTGCGACAGCAGTTAGTCTAAGAATTTACAATGAAATATCCAGGGTTCAGTTACCAGCGGTGACCACAACAGATAGCTCAATGTGGCTTTGGGCTTTGCTCTGAAACAAAACAAACAAAAGGTAGAAAAGAGGGCTACTAGATGGATACTTGATATGGAAAGGCTGTCATAAGAGGACAGAATAAGATCTTTGGTGTTTGTTTTGAATGTCTACGGACTTACAAAGTTAGAAGCGGGTTTCGATACCCTGGTGTGCATAGCACAGATCACCCATTGCGTAGCTTTGTGCTTAATTGCAAACAATCAACAATTTATTTTAAAAAAGAAGAAATTAGAAGAGGTCTGACTAGGTGTTTAAGATAGTTAAGGAAAAGGATAATGTCGATCTATCATCTGTTTGTCGTACTTAATGGTAAAGATGTTAGGAAAAGGGTACAAAAATATGCATTTTGGCAGTGTGGGAGTGATCTTCATTTTAAATAGAATCATTCTTTTAACAGGGCGTTTCACCTATGGAATTGGTTGCCTTCAGACTTAGTAAGTGGATTAAGTAAATACACGTTTGAAGTGCTATGGAATTATCACTGTCATATAAACCCATGTTCATTTAAGATAAAACAATAATATGCTTGTAAAGATTTTTAATCACACTAATAACACAGGTAATTCGTAAAAAAAAAAAAATGAGTTATTATACTGCACCAAATGACAATTTAGTATTTTGAACGACGTGATGATGAAAATATTAAGTGATTTACACTTTTGGGACCATAAAATGCTTACAGGTAATGAAGCACAGTCTTTCAAAACCTCACTAGACAAGATTATAAGAGACCAATCAAAACAACAGTTTAATTTATTTTATGAAACTCTTCAGAAAAAATATTTGTGTTTATTTTTATAGATAGTTTGTTTTAAGAAGCCTGAGGGCTATGGCAAATATTACTGAAACAACAAGTCTTCTTTTTCTTGTTTTCTTAGAAACACAACATAACTACTTTACAGTTATGGCAAAACTATTAAATGCCATTAAAACTTATTCCAAGGAAATTGAATTATATTTTTGAAAAGAACAATGTCCGCTCTTTGTGATTTATACCACTTGAAACTTAGTTTGTTGTTATTAAATAAAAAGTATTTTTGAATGGCATAGTTGATATACTGATTAACACCAGTTATTTTCCGATTCTGTTTTTATAAGAAACTGTTTACGGTCATCCCAGTAGTACCGCACTAACACAGTTACATCTGAGACATTTCTTATAAGAAGAATAGAACAAACTTTAGATATATCATCTGATTTATTTACAATCATAGCTAACAAATTGGCATGTCCGATTGTACTACAAACATTTGTCTTGATTTTTCATTATTTTATAAATTACTTTAAACGATACATTAACAGACAATGTTTATTAAGACTGATACTGCTAGCTGTACTTAACGTAAGAACAAAGTCACGAATTAAAAGAAACAAAACACGATATGTGAGGATAACCGATTCAACTAAAGTATCCTCGATTAGCCATATTTCCCTTTTTATTGTGCCATTTACATGATAATATACGAATGTAAGTTTTTCTAAAATTTGCGTTACAGAGAGCGTAACACAGTGGATTTATTGTGCTGTTAATATAGCACAAATAATAAGCAAAATTCCATAAGCCTTCTGGAATACAGCCATTGTCGTCACATGGCGAAAGAGTTTTTACTAAAACTAGTACATTGTACGGTGTCCACGTTACAATAAAAGCCAATAAAATAGCACTTAAAGTTTTGGCGGCTTTCTTCTCTTGTTTTCGCTCTTGATGTTTTCGCTTTTTCTTGGGTGCTCGGTGTTTCGCAACTTGTTTGTGAATAAGTTTCGTGTTTAACGGTAAGCGGATTGTTTCTAGTGCCGACTCCGAGGTTCGGAGTGAATTTAACTTCAACTCCAGGTTTGTTGGGCGTTGGACAGTTAGAGCTCCCAAACTTCCTGAGGCACGGAGCAGCTGCATACTAGTTTCTGCCTCAATTTCGTCTTCTTCTAGAATCATCCTGATGGAAGCTTGAGATTCACCTTCTCCTTCTATGGATGGCTGGGTAGGAAGACGGATGAGAATGGTATAGATGGCATCTGATGAAAAAGAGCAAGAGGATGATGGATGAGTAGATGAACCAGCCATGGTTTCAGGTCTTCTTGGGCCATTCCGATCAGTAAGCGGTATATCTGTTTCCCGCCGTTGACAGGCCTGGAAAGTCATTGACGTAGTTCGTGAAGATTGAATTGGGGTTTCAGCAGAAGCTGGTGTAACAGCTCCCGGAGACCCATGGCTAGTACTGTCCTCGTCTTGACCATCTGCGTCTCGGTCTATTTTGCACCAAGTCATCAATGCTTCTTTCACTTTCTGTGGACGAGATTTTTCTGGAATTGAAGGTTGTTTTGGTGGATCGACACAAAGTGAAGTGGGAACGTAAGTCGCTTTAACCGCTATGCACGAGTCGCTACGTGTTCTTTCACATTCATCGCCTTCCCCTGGGTCGTCACTGGAGGACGACTTCTTGCTGTCATCCTTCTTTCCTGCTTGAAGATGAGTTAAATCCTTTTTACGCTGTTCTGTTTCCCGCCAGATTCTCCAGTAAAGAATACACATTACCGTTACAGGAAGATAAAAGGCCGCAATAGCTGTACCAAAGGTCACGTAGAGATTGGTTTCAAGAAATTGGATGAAACACTCATCTTCAGCCACTTTCCTCTGTCCTTCAATATATGGCCACGAATAAATCCAAGGTGGCCATAACACAAGGGATATAACCCACGCACAAGAAATCATGAAAGCTGCACGCTTAGTTGTTCTTCTTGCTCGGTAGGTCAGGGGTCGTGTGACGGAGAAGTATCGGTCAAAACTAATGATGAGCAAATTTAGAACAGATGCGTTGCTGTTTAGGTAGTCAAAAGCTAGCCATGTATCACAAATCATTGGTCCTAGCGGCCAGTAGCCTAGCAACGTATACATAGTGAACAACGGCATAGATATGAGACCGATCCACAGGTCTGCAATCGCTAGACTAAGTAGAAAATAATTGCTGATGGTTTGAAGTTGTTTATCCATCTTGAAAGAAATCATAACCATTATATTTCCTATAACAGTTCCTAGACTTAAAGCTCCAGCTACAATAGCGATAAGAATAACCTCTGATAAAGAATACGGAGACAAGCCTCTGGAACCAGTCGTTTCGAAACTTAACTCTGTTGTGTTTGAAAACCAGGAGTAATTACTTTCAGGATACATATCCACAATATTCGAAACGGTAAGAGAGTAAGGAAATGAATCGTTTGTGGGAGAAACATATGACATTGACCGAAAGGGGCGTAACTCAAGTCTCTGAATGGACCCGTTCAACGGACGTACATCAACCGGTAGGTGTTTTACGCTGAAAGGCTGGTATTCTCCTGAAGATAATAGATGATTATGGATAGAGAAGTTCAGTAATCTTGTTGGATGACCAATGGTCGATATCATCTTCTTATAGTCGGCTCTTCTGAAACAAAATGATAAGGTAAAAGTTGTTTTTAATAACACTGTAGAACATCAATGAAAACCATATACAATAAAATATTAACAAGTTTTACTACGATTATGATAAACACACATTGGGATATCGACCAATGTTATATGTAATTAAGTACGAGGTAGTATAAAGGGCTATTTTATAAGAAGTCAAACACGTGGTAGGATAAAAAGTTATAGTAAATAAAATGAAGTATGTTATAGAATGCCAACTTTTGTAATATGTAATTAAATACACAGTACAGTAGCAGATGAAGTCAGATAATTCATAAAACCAGATTGTAGAATGTCAAATCACTTGATATTTGACGAAAACAGGGTATAGAGTAACGTGTAAAACTGAATAAAACTAAACACATAATACAATGTTGTTATATATAATTAAATACGCGGTAGTTTATGTCAGACGTATGAACCATGTTGTCTCTATCCAAAATATCCTTATATCGAATCTCCAGTAGATCATAAGCCAAAAGGTTGATCATTAACTAGTATGTAATGATACAACGTTACTGTTTAGGTGGGTCATTAATTAGTATGTAATGATACAACGTTACTGTTTAGGTGGGTCATTAATTAGTATGTAATGATACAACGTTACTGTTTAGGTGGGTCATTAATTAGTATGTAATGATACAACGTTACTGTTTAGGTGGGTCATTAATTAGTATGTAATGATACAACGTTACTGTTTAGGTGGGTCATTAATTAGTATGTAATGATACAATATTGTCATTTTGGTGGATCATTAATTAGTATGTAATGATACAATATTGTCATTTTGGTGGATTATTAAGTAGTATGTAATAATACAACGTTACCTTTAGGTGCATCATTAATTGGTATGTAATGAAATAACGTTACCGTTTAGGTGTGTCATTAATTAATATGTAATGAAATAACGTTGCCTTTAGGTGTGTCATTAATTAATATGTAATGATACAACGTTACCGTTTAGGTGGATCATTAATTATTACGTAATGATAAAACGTTGCCGTTTAGGTGGGTAATTATTTAGTATGTAATAATACAGTTCATTTAAGTGGGTCTTTAATTAACAGATAATAATATTACTTTTATAATATGTAATGATACAACGTTGCCGTTTATGTGGGTTATTATTTAGTATGTAATGATACAGTTCATTTAAGTGGGTCATTAATTAACAGATAATAATATTACCTTTGCGTTTAGGTTACTATATCATCAATATTACAATAGTCTAATTTATGTCCTGTTATTTTGAATTTTATAAAAACAATCTAATTAGGTAATAAAATATTACATCTAGAGAAACATTAAACTTTTAGTGGTAAACAAAATGTGTCGATGTTTTAGTCACACAAAATTCGCACAACCCTTTGATTACGTCAATTAAAAACAGTGCTGAAAAAACAGTATCAACAAATTAAATTTCCATAGTAATAAATATTATAGTAGGTTGGTGTTTTAATGAAAATGATATAAACTCGATGGAATGAAATCTAGAAGCAAAATAAGTTATTTTTACAAAAAAGGAAAATAACAGTTCGAAATCTTCTGTCTTGTCAATTTTATTTATTATAATATACTTCTCACTGGACTATTAGAAGGAAGAATTCGAAGCTGTCCAATAGTATATTGCGAGGTCGAAACCAGTGTGAGACAGACAGAAAACTAAGAACAAAGGTCGAGCACAATAGTATTGACTTGTGAGTCGAGTTTACGATATTTTGTTTAAAACCCTTTGTTCAGCCTAGGATCTTTCCAGCCATTCTTAGATGGTTCGTTACACTAGTCTTTCATACTTTGTTATATGGACTGCATAGGGGAATAGACGTTATTGGAAAATCGACTCACAGTTCTTGTAGAATGTCCACATGTGTCTTTTTTCCATTAATACTACTATATGGATTCGTTTGATCATGTGACAAGTTTGCAATATGGGCGATCTCGAGCCCTTTGTTAAACGTATTTGGTCATTTTGTTACTGGTTTCAGCTAATACCATTTTTTTTCAGTACCTGTCAATAAAGAATTGGTACTTTATTATTCTCAAAGATTGATAAGTAAAGTGTATTAGCGATGAGAGGGTGAGAAGTGAGTAAAAACAAGCGAAAACAACGAAATGGTATTCCAAAGCACATTTTAGTTTCTCTCTGTGAGAAATATTTTATTTTGTTAAACCTACATTGTTAGTAATCGAACTTGATGAATTGCGACAAATGTTGAGCCTTAGCTGGCTATTTTATTCGCACTACACGATCCATACGAGCAAATGAACAGCTTAAAGTATTATAAAAAAAATCGTTTTCCTGTCAGAAGAGTTACGATGGAAAATACTGATCGAAAAGAGAGGGTTCAACTGATGAATATATGCATTTTAATCATTATAACTGAGAATGGTATATTATATTAACTAAATTAATTGTGATGTATGTAGGTAGTTTGCTGTAATCAGAAGTTAAAGATTATAACATGTTTCAGTTTAGGAACATAACCCTTACTCCTAGCTTGTTGTATACGAAGAAAGGAGAAAATATTGGGAAAAAAAAACTTATCAGAATTTTTCTGAACCGTCAGTTTTAAGATGAACTTTATTTGCCTCTTTATATATTGACTAGACTGTAAAATCTGTATAATGTCCCAAGCACTAACGAAATGCAGATAGAGCACCAAAGGTGAACCGAAAGATCTATAGAATTTGCTTTATCAATCTAATTGATAGACGTGAAACAAAACTTGGACTCTGGATGTGACGGAAACAATGTGGAATACTTACTGGACTATTCCGAATCATTCCATTTCATTTTCTTCAAAATCTGAAGTAATTTTAGCTTTTACAGAAGCATAAATCCTGAGATCACGCTGAAAAATAAAACGAAATAAAAGTAAGATTATTGTTAAATAAAAACGGAAAGATAAACAGGAGATAATGAAACAAAGCTAAAAATTTTAAAAGAGTGACCAACATTAAAACTGTTGCCATTGAAGATAGCATAATTAAAATTTAAATATATGAGCGAGATGTTATTAGAGCCTTAGAATCATTGGAATATTAGAAGTTAACTTTGGTACACCAGAAGAGCTCCAAAAATATCTTATGACAATTGTGAAGAAGTTCTTTAATGTTTTGCCAATATAATCATCCTCTCAAGTTTTGAATATAAACTCTTTGAAAAGTGGAGATGTTATGTGATCTCCTGAGCAGAAGACAGATATTTATCTGACGGGTTGGTCTGAAAAGTTGTTGTTTAGTTGTTTAGGATTAAGCACAAAGCTACACAATGGGCTATCTGTGCTCTGCCCACCACGGGTATCGAAACACGGATTTTAGCGTGTAAGTCCGCAGACATACCGCTGAGCCACTGGGGGGCGGTCTGAAAAGCCATTTTTAATTGTGTTTCGGTGCTGATTCTACGAAATAGTTTAACGAGTTACCCAATTGACAAGTAAGTATCCCACACTTCCCTCATGTTCTCTAAATAAAAAATGCTCAGGTATAAGAGGATATTCAATTAAACCAATCATATTGCTTAAAACTTAACACATAATATTTTTCTCTCCAAAATATGTCGTTTGTAACAATAGCGCTACAGTCTTCCGAAAACAAAAGTTTTCAGCGTAAACATCCTTGAAAAAAAAAAAGATTTGTGTGATGATAATTACATGATATCGGATTTTAGAGCTATGAGGACAAATCATATATCAGTTGGAACAGGGAAAGGTTTTAACATTTGCTTTTGATGAGAAATATTAGCCAAATTATATTTCATACAATACTTAATTTAGTGCTGAAACTGATACAGTTACGACAAGGTGAAAGATACAGTCTTTGGTCTTGTGAATTAAGCGAGAAAATAGTATTTGTGAATACATCATTGTGAAATAATAACAATCAATTATTAATACATTTTGAACTTTGAAAAGAGGCGGTTTGGTATAGCCAGGTGGTTAGGGCGTTCGACTCGTAATCCGAGAGCATGGGTTCGAATTCCCATCACACCAAACAAGCTGGTCCTTTAAGCCGTGAGATGTGTTATAATGTAACGGTCAATCACATCAATCGCTAGTAATAAAATAGCCCAAGAGTTGACGGTGTGTGATGATGACTAGCTGCATTCTCTCTAGTGTTGTACTATTAAATTAAGGACGGCTAGCGCAGATAGTCGTCTTATAGTTTTGCGCGAAATTCAAAACAAATAATGAGACTTTTATGATACGATTTCTGAAAAATATAGAAATAAATTCGATAAGAAAAAGAGGTTTTTTTATTTCACATTCTCCCGTGGCTGCATGTAAATATACAAATTCACTTATTTTTCATATTCTTCGTTTTGCCACTTACTTCTTAGGTATTCTTAGCTGTGTGCCTTTTGTGAAACTACATACCAACAAAATTCGCAGGTACATTTATGATTTTAAGCACTTTAACTTTAAAGTCTCCCGATGGGACTGTAATAAGTCTACGGAGTTAAAGCGTAAACATTCAAGTTTCGATTCCAAGTAAATTGTGGATACAGCAGATAGCTCGAACTAGCTTTGATATACAACAAACAAATAAACTGAAATTGAAAGAATTTCATGTTTGACCAAAGGGCGAGATAAATAACCCTAAACATTCTGGTGTCACCTCGTGGACAAACAAACAATTAGATAGACAAACAGACAATACGAAACATGTTGTTAGTGTATGTAAGTCAAGGTACCAGAAAATATCTAGACATTATAACGTATTACAGACAAATCATATAACAGTACGGACACTCTGCTTGACGTGACGGAATTACCATTATACATTTATTTAAATATCGAAGTTTGAATAAATTAAGTTCGTATTTAGATATGTGCATAATTTATGCTGATAAATCCGTATTGCAAAATTTTCGCTTGTTCAATAAAGTTGGAGAAGATTCTCGAGCCTAAGAATCAATAATGTATTTGTGTATGTAAACACCAGTGTATCGGAAATATTGTTTTGCAAGCTGAAATTTCAAGAAACTTGCCTTACACTTATAACATAAGCAAACCCGACGCACCAAAAGACAATATACATACGAGTATTGTGAGTTTACTATAGTTGGGGCCCGGCATGGACAAGCGTGCGACTCGTAATCTGAGGATCGCGGGTTTGCGCCCGAGTCGCGCCAAACATGCTCGCCCTTTCAGCCGTGGGCGCGTTATAATATGACGGTCAATCCCACTTTTCGTTGGTAAAAGAGTAGCCCAAGAGTTGGCGGTGGGTGGTGATGACTAGCTGCCTTTCCTCTGGTCTTACACTGCTAAATTAGGGACGGCTAGCACAGATATCCCTCGAGTAGCTTTGTGCGAAAATATTAACAAACAAAGAACCAAACATAGTACAGTTGGTGTAATCCGGAGGTTATTACTGGGATTAACGATTACTGATCGAGAACTTCAAATAGCTGACCAGAAACGTTTATATATTTTTAACACTACAAACCGTTTAACTTCAGACATTAGTATTTCTACGAAGTCATTATAAAACTTCAGTAGTGAAATGTGTTTGTGTGTTTTTCGTATAGCAAAGCCACAAAGGTCTATCTGCTCAGCCCACCGAGGGGAATCAAACCCTTGATTTTAGCGTTGTAGCTCCGGAGACATACCGCTGTACTAGAGGGGAGCCAGTAGTATAAAACACGTGTTATCAGTGAAGAGCTAGCTATCTCCCTGTCAAGAGAATTGTACCGATATCAACTCGAAATTAATTCCCTCATCATGAATCCTCGATAAAATATTAAGGAAGTTCCAGATCAGATAGAAGACTCAATATTATTTGTATGTTTAACCGTTTCTGTATAAGTCAACATATGTAATAACCGTCGTCATAAATTGTATTATTGTTTGTATATTAAAATATATTCGTATTACGAGAGAAAACTGTGTGTATCAGTCTTCTTGGTAAATACCATAAATTGAATACATGTCGACAGTTATTTAAATTTTAAATTTAAATTACAATTTAACTCGTTGTTAAGCCATTTTAGAGTTTAATACATATAATAAATGTCATGTCTTTTAGCTTTCACTTTCTGCAAGGATTCCATTCTCTGTTTAATTTTTTCATCGATCCGGCAAACCTTAACATGAATTCTGAGTTCTAAATGATCTAGTTTAAAATATTTAATAACATGTAGGAATTGTTTTTCAAAAGTTAGCCCCGAGACTGATTGGTTTATTAAGGAACGTAAACACCACTCTGCAGAACAATGTTTAAAACTCAAAGTATTTCGGTAGTCAGCTTAATTAGAAAACGTGTTTTTTTTTCTTTAAAGCTCCTAATATCTAAACCAGGAAATATAAAGTACCATAATTTTATTTATTTATTTTAATGAATTTACATTTTCCAATTTTTTCAATTAAGATTTCATTAATAAAAGCCGTGAGTTTAAATTTATGTTTCACATGTTAATTCGATGAAGTTTATGCTTAACATTTCAGTTTAGGTGTATAATGAAGTTGCTTATATTAATATCTTCACATGTAGGTTTGATATTGCAATCAGGTCGCATAAGTTGATTACTTCATGCGTAAGTTTGGTGATATAATTAGGTGGCCAAAATTTACGACTTTGTGTATATGCTCCATGGTGTAAACAGGTCGCTTAACTATGTCTTCATGTGTAAGTGCAGTGTAAAATCAGATCGCTTAAGTTCGTGTCTTATATAAGTTTGTTTGTATAATCGGGTCGTTTAAGTTCATGTTTTCATATTTATCTGATAAAATAATCAGATCACCAATGTTTATACTTTCATGTGTAATTTCGGTGGTATAATCAGGTCACTTAGGTTTATTTTTTTTCATATACAGGGTGGCCCGTAAGTCCCTACCCATCCATATACCTTATGTATCCAGTGTATCTGTGTGGTGTCACCTGTATTCTTGAGCTCATATATCCACGTATTTGCCACAATACGCTCTTCAATTGTAAATGGGCTTACATTGGCCATATTTCTCTGAAACAAAAGAAACAAATTTATAATACATGCATAATTGAATATAACATAATAACATATGGATGGGTAGGGACTTACGGGCCATCCTGTACAATTTCGGTGGCAAAACGAGGCCGTTTACGTTCATGTTTTCACACGTTAGTTTGATGATGCAATCAGGTTGCTTAATCATATGTTTTTACATGTAAATTCTGCAGTGTAATCAGGACGCTTAAGTTTACGTCTTTATGCCTAAAAATTCATGACATTTCTTTTTAAATACAAACGTGCATAGAGAGACAGGATTTCGGTAATTGGTTGTACTATTTAAAAACAGTGTAGAGGATAACAGTTCCTCTCGGCTTATTAATTAATGTTAACTTTTATCACTTTAATCTCATTAATAAACTAAAGTCCAGAATTACAGCACGTTAAGCAATAATCCTCATTGTTAATAGTCTTCAAGGCATTTAGCCAGTGTTACTCTTGTTTTATTTGCTTTCGTATTTAATTGTTGTTTCGAATTAAGCACAAAGCTACACATTGGGCTATCTCTGCTCTTTCGCATTTCATATTAAAATCGTTTTGGGAATAACATGTCTACTGTTTCACTATCTCTTTACGGAATTTGTTGAAGTATTTCTTATTCGTGGGCCCGGCATGGCCAAGCGTGTTAAGGCGTGCGACTCGTAATCCGAGGGTTGCAGTTTCGCATCCCGGTCGCACCAAACATGCTCGCCCTTTCAGCGGTGGAGGTGTTATAATGTGACGGCCAATCCCACTATTCTTTGGTAAAAGAGTAGCCCAAGAGTTGGCGGTGGGTGGTGATGACTAGCTGCCTTCCCTCTAGTCTTACACTTCTAAATTATGGACGGCTAGCACAGATAGCCCTTGAGTAGCTTTGCGCCAAATTCAAAACAAACAAATAATATTTCAAAATGATTGAAAGTTAAAATATAAAAGTTACTAGATTGTTTCTCAAACAACAATGCTTTTTTCACGGTAATTCAAATGTAGGGTGTTTAAGGGTGGGATCAACTTAAACTATTTATTTATCTGTAGATGGAAAGAAAACTGTAAATGTTGTTTATGAGAAACTTCGTTATAATTTTAAATTTTTAAGATAAGTTTAAGTTTAAATGATTCTTTTAGATATACGACCGCTGTTAACTTCCATTATTTTAATTAATTTGAAACATACTTCGCGTATTTCATCTTATCATATTGCACATTTTTGTGGTTCACACTGTCAGTAGTACCAAACCACTAACTTCGCATATTTTTTAAGGTAATTTGAAGTGTTTCGTCCCTTTAAGTACTAAAGACATTCTTCGATATTAATGAAATCAAACGAGATGAAAAGAATGAAATAATACAAAGTTTATTTACGATTTCCATTGACAAAAGTCTTAACAACTCAGATGTTGACTGACATTCTGTGTGTGCATATCTTCCCTCTTCTCTTGTATAAATAAATCGTTCGAAATATGGGATTTTTTTTCTGTGGGTCGAGCCATGCTCAGTATATTATTTGTTACTGCACGTTACTGATTGAAATAAGAACCCATAATTGAGCAGCGCTGTAGAGACGTTAAACTACGCGTTGCACGCAGTCCTCTGAGTTTCGCGCTTACACACAAGTGTTACGGGCGCTCTCTCAGCTCCAATAAACTTCAGCAATCATACAAAGTGATTCTTTTCTTAGCCATCATTCATTAAACTTAGAATTTATGTTGCGTAACGATAGAATCAGAAAAATCTGTATTCAACTGCTTAGTAGTGATTTCCGTGTTCATTGATCCTAGGCCTGGCGTGGCCACGTGGATAAGGCGCTCGACTCGTAATCCGAGAGTCGCGGCTTCGAAACCCCGTCACACCAAACATGCTCGCCCTTTCAGACGTGGTTGTGTTATAATGTGATGGTAAATCCCACTATTTATTGCTAAAAAGTAGCCCATGAGTTGGCGGTGGGTGATGATGAATAGCTGCCTTCCCTCTAGCCTTTCACTGCTAAAGTAGAGATGGCTAGCGCAGATAAATCTCTTGTAGCTTTGCGCAAAATTCAAAAAACAAACATACAAGCATTGATCCTAAATAGATGAAAAATATACATTATGAACGCACAACGTTTCTTATGGAATCAGTAGCAAAATTCTTCCGTAGATCAGTGACAAGCTTCAGAGGCTTAACTCTAATTCAGGATTCGATCCCCCAAAGAACAGAACACAAATGGCCTATTGTGTTCCTCTGCATTAGATCATAAAACTTTTCTTATAATCAACACAAAATTATGTCGCGACGAAAAACTAAAAAAAAAGTTTCTATTTAAGCACAAACCTACGCAATGGGCAGTGTCATTCCCGCTATGGGTATCGAAATTCAGTTTTCAGCATTAAAAACGTTCAGATTACTGCTGTGTACTGAGAGTGTGGAGGTTTTAAACATGTTTTAATTATTTTTGTATGATATTATGGCATTACTAATAGCTCTTCTATCTATGATCAAAAGTCAAACTTTTACTAATCTCCCTATTCAGACTTTGTGTAAGTTCAAACTCTGAGTGCTTTTTGACAGATAACAATAAAAGTTATTCTTACTTTGTGGTGCAAAATGCGGAGATATTTTGATAATTCTACTTTTCGAACATACAATGCAGGACTGACCGCATGAACAGCAAATGGTTTTCAAATAAAGCTCTGTCACTTGAAGTTCTAAACTTGTAATGTGGTTGCCGTTTTTCAAAATTCTTCAAGTAAAATATAAAAATAAGAAAACCCCAAAATATTTAGGAGTGAAAATTAGTTTGCTTGAACCTAAGCACAAAAATTGCTACAGAATGGGTTGTGTAAGCACTGCCCGCCACAACTATCGAAACTCAGTTTCTAGAGTTGTAACTGCGCAGACGTATCGCTGTGCCACCAGAGGGCATATAAAAATTGGTTCAAAGCAGTGGAGTCTTTAGCTGAACAATCACGTTTTGCTGTGGATTTGGCTGGGTAACAACCACATTTTCACATGTACCTTGGCCCAGTGTATTATCCTATCAAGTTTGATAAACCAAAGACCCCCGGAATAGTTTGTGGAGAAACAAAGTTTGTTTTGTTCACACACAAAAATACAATTCAATATAAAAACACAAATGTAGGCAAGGAAAACTTTAGATGAATATTTTTTGAAAGTTTTCAGTAGTTTGATTTCATGATGTGGGTAAATGAAATGTTTGAAGAATAGTGTTTGATGCTATTCAGAAGCTCTGAACAATCAAGCTGATGAAGATACTTTTATGTGGCTGTTAAGGTTGGTATTTAAGGACTCCTTTATGTTTCTAACGAGATTTTATTCTAACACTGACTTTAAGATGTTATATAGGGACCAACTAAACAATAAGGACTGTAGTACCTATAAAGAGGAACATGCTTAACACAGCCCATCAGTTAGTTACAATCTTTTCTTATTTCATTTAAAAGATTGTACTTGTCAGTATTCGTGTTAATTGGGTTAGGCATAGCTTTTATGAATTTTAATACAGAAAGAGTATAACGACTGTATAGATAAAGGGATCGTGTCCAAAATGAAAAGAGTAGAGAGTGTAAATATAGTGCATGTCATACACTCGTTCTTGAAACATCTTTTAGTACATGAATATTTCAGTGGGCTATCTTTCTTTTTGGATTTCCGTAGTGAATGCACAGGAGACAGAAGACACGACACGTTCTCATCCTTGATGGCAGCTCAGCTGACTAGGCTTAGCTAGAACCATTAAGAACGAAGACCCTGAGATCGCTGACTGGTGCTTGTAATCTCCATTAGCGATCTTTTCACTTCGCGTTCTACTTTTTGTTTGTTTGTTATTCTTCAATTTAATTTGCTGTATTTTACGGAAAGTTCGAGAAACGAATACAGCTTTTCCCTGTTGAATCTATCTTTCAGATATTATGTTTTATTGTTTTATGTATAGCGGCGTTAGCAGCTTGTGTAGCTCAGTAATGACATTAAAATAACTTTGTAAATTGATATATAATATTTGTTAAGCGTAAACAAAATCTAGTGTTTGAAAAAAATAAACAAAATAAAAGAAATTCGATAAAATTGGTGACGTAAATCGGCGGTTAACGCAATAAAAGTGTTCTGTCTTTATTCAAATGTATGATTTTAAACTTTTGTTGTAAAAACGTGTTGTGTTTTTTCTTTTAACATAAAGCTCCATGGTGGACTGTTTTCACTCTGTCCACCATTGCCCCCCCCCAGTGGCTCAGCGGTATGTCTGCGGACTTACACGCTAAAATCCGGGTTTCCATACCCGTGGTGGGCAGAGCACAGATAGCCCATTATGTAGCTTTGTGCTTAATTCAAAACAACAACAACGTCCACCATTGAAAATCGATCCCCGTATTTTAGCATTTTTAGTCCGTAAAGTAACAGCTGATTGTTACAAAAAAATGTATGTAAATTATTTTTGTTCTATTCTATCCGTCACAGTACCAATAACAGAAAATTCATTATTCATTTTCTGTGAAGCATATTGGTGCATGAAATAATATAAATACAAGAAATAACACCTTATAACACCAAAATGTTTACAGCATCTTCCGAAACGTTGATTAAAAAAGAAACCGAAACTAATAGCTTTAAAATTTTGAGTTTTTTTAAATGTTGTACGGGCAGCTTCGTTTCGTGTTTTAGTGAACGCTTCTGAAGAAGCTTCAAAGGAAAACGTTGAGTGTTTATTTAAATAAAAACATCTTGGTGTTATAAGGTCGTTTATTTCTTGTATTGAGCCCGGCATGGCCAGTTGGTTAAGGCACTCGGTTCGTCAGCTGAGGGTCGCGGGTTCGAATCCCAGTCACACCAAACATGCTTGCCCTTCCAGCTGTGGGGGCGTTATAATGTGTCGGTCAATTCCGCTATTCGTTGGTGAAAGAGTAGCTTAAGAGTTGGCGGTGGGTGGTGATGGCTAGATGCCTTCCCTCTAGTCTTACACTGCTAAATTAGGGACGGCTGGTGCAGATAGCCCTCGACTAGCTTTGCGCGAAATTCAAAACAAACAAACCAAGCAGTTGCTTGTCGTACTTTTGCTTTGGTCACTGTTTTTTAGCTTCTGTTTGCATGTGGTTTGTCGCAAATTTTATTTATAATAATAAAAAACATATTTGATAGAACACGTGTATTTCCAAAAGTATTTTGGTTTGGTTTTTTTTGGAATTTCGCACAAAGCTACTCGAGGGCTATCTGTGCTAGCCGTCCCTAATTTAGCAGTGTAAGACTAGAGGGAAGGCAGCTAGTCATCACCACCCACCGCCAACTCTTGGGCTACTCTTTTACCAACGAATAGTGGGATTGACCGTCACATTATACACCCCCACGGCTGGGAGGGCGAGCATGTTTAGCGCGACCCGGGCGTGAACCCGCGACCCTCGGATTACGAGCGCACGCCTTAACGCGCTCGGCCATGCCAGGCCTTTCCAAAAGTAAAATGTATTGTAGCCTCGCCTGATTAAAAAAAAACATCAGTAAGTTCTTCAATGTAAAAGAAAAATAAGTTTTTTATCTTCTATATGGTGAGTTCAATAATAAATTTCTGTGTGTGTGTGCGTGTTTTATCTTCTAAACAGTTAGTCCCACTGGTACTAAATGAATAATTTTGTTTCAAAGTTTGCATCAGGTATTTCACACGAAATCCTCGAAAGCGGAACCGAAATTTGGCACCGACTTACATTTGAGAACGTGAATAAGTAGGCATTCTAATTACTATTCGTAACTTGGTCAAATAGTGTAAATTTACATTTAAGCGACAATTATCATTGAACTGAAAAAAGGCAAAATAGCAGTTCGAATATTGTATAGGCCCTGCAAATGTGTGCCTTTAGCCTATGGATTTGCTAGTTTTTTGTTTTTTTTTGAAATTCGCACAAAGCTACTCGAGGGCTATCTGTGCTAGCCGTCCCTAATTTAGTAGTGTAAGACTAGAGGGAAGGCAGTTAGTCATCACCACCCACCGCCAACTCTTGGGCTACTCTTTCACCAACGAATAGCGGAATTGACCGTCACATTATAACGCCCCGAAGGCTGAAAGGGCGAGCATGTTTGGCGCGACTCGGATGCGAACCCGCGACCCTCAGATTACGAGCGCATGCCTTAACGCGCTCGGCCAGGCCGGGTATGCTAGTACAACAGAATGTTTGCTCCTCCAGGTACAACGTATAGAGAATTAAAACTCTTTGAAATTTGTCCATAAGGTGCACAAACCACATCCATAAGAAAACAGTAAAACTATCTGTACGCATTTAAGTGTTTATATAAGTGTCCATGTAGAATATTAGCACCAGTTTTTTGTTTAATTTGTAATATAAAAGTTTGAAAAATTTATAACTAAATTTATCATGACTAATTCACATTCGATCAAACAGAGCAAACATTTATTCCATACATATAGGCTAAGTTGAACAGACTATGTATATTCTACTTACAATTGATGTCTAATTATTTATGTCTATTTATTAACAGACTTATTGTTGTTACTTTTGGTCCATAGAATATTTTAATATTCTTAAATAAACTAATATACGTATCGCAATCTAATTCACAATTTTGGTTCTGTTAATAATAATCCGATAACCAGAATAGTTCAAAACGTTACACTTAACTGAGCATTTGAAGACTTAAACACCTTAAAGTGAACCATTCTTTCTCTTTTTTTTCACACAAACCACAGCCCAAGAGGCCTTTCGTTAAATACCATAATTCGTTAGTTGAGATTGACGAAGAGAGACAAAAGTAACTAAATATACTAAAAAACAAAATCGAGAATTTAAGAATATGCCAATAGAGATCGTAAAAAAAGCAAGTAGACAATAATTACTAAAACTACAAGCCTCTGTTTTGACTCCATGCTGTTACTTAGAGTCACATTTGGTGGAATGATAACAGTGATATGTACCTTGAGTAATTACTGCTCACAGTATGTTAAGCTTTGTTCCTTTATATTTTTACAATCCCTATTTGCAAGTTTTTTTTTAATTCTAGTTTTTTATCTGTCTTGTTTGCTATTTTTATGCTCAACTAATGGCAGGTAATTAATCGTTATGGTAGCTAAACTTTACACATTGTAATGATGATAAACATAGCTAGCAGCTAACTAATACAGTTCATGATGATTTACTGTAGCTATTGACTAATTGATCGTATTAGTTCGAGATTTGAAATATTAATTTTAGCTGACGATTATCATGGAAATGTGCCTGAGAATATAACGAGCATTTATACTTCCTATGTAATTAAATTATTTCTATGCATAATGCATAGTAATGGGCATATATATGCTTAAGCTAAAACACAACCCCTACTAAGCGCTTATAAGCATTTATCGGTGGAAAAAAAATATTTTCAAGTAAAACTTATACATCTAAAGCATCTCTTTAAATAAATCTTTTCGTATTTTAAAGTAATTATTTCATGAATGTGTTTAATAAAATTATTTATTATGTGTACTGATTTTTATACCCTTCACTTCATACATAACACAAGGGTTTGCTCCCTGAACACACCGATTGCACAGTGTCTAAAGGATTAAATATTGACGTATTACAGTCATTCAATGTCTGTCTTTTACACTGTGTAACAACATTTTTACTTTTTCTTGCTCCTGGACAGAAAGTGTTATTTCCCAATTGCTTATGCCTAAAGTAAATGGAAAAGACTTATTTTTCTCTTCAAACATTGCTTTTGGGACCTGGATATTGAAAATTTCAAATTTACCAATTTTTCAGAATATTCCAGATAAATGTATTGCTGATGGAGAATTTTCTCGAACTTACAAGAATTTTTAAGAACTTTCTAGAATATTGTTGAGCTTACAAAAATTTTCAAGAATTTTCTAGAATGTTGCAAGTCAGAGAAAGCATCACCGACATTTTTCAAGCTTCTTCACTCGTCAAGATAAGCTCTGCGTTTGCCACAATGTATACGGTCTGTGCAAGACCATTGGCATTGCCCGTAACCCGAACGAGTAGCGCCCCATCCAGAAGCCTCAAAGTTGTGCTGCTCCATAACAGGAATAAATATCCGTCTCTTCCTTTGGCTCATTCGGTGCACCTCAAAGACAAATATAATAGTATAAAGACCTTGCTAGAATCCTTGAAGTATGATGAGTATGGCCAAAAAATTATCAGAGACTTCAAAATGGTGGCATTCCTGATGAGTCTCTCAGGAGGCTTTACCCAATTTCCTTGGGTAATTACCACAGCGCACTTAAATAGGAAGCACTGGCCACAACGGACCGAGTTCTCTGTGGGGAGGCACGATGTCAAGTGTGTAAGCCATTAATGGACCTCCAGAAGGTGTTGTTCCCAGCATTGCACATAAAATTGGGTCTCATGTAACAATATGTCACAGCTCTTGATAAGGAGTCTGCAACCTTGAAGTATCTTCGAGACTTTTTCCCTTAGATGTTTTCGTTGGACCATAAATGAAGAAGATCATGGAGTGCACAGAATTCCCCAAGAAGCTTAGTAGGAAGGGAAAAACAACTTGGGGCAGCTTTGTCGCAGTGGTTCGGGGTTTCATTACAAGGTTGAAAATTATGTGGAACTGGTTGCGGCTCTGGTGAAGAACTACGGCAAAATGGACTACAGAATGTCCCTAAAAGTCCATATCCTTGACGTTCATCTTGATAAAGTCAAGGAGAACATGGAAGCATACTTAGAGGATCAAGCGATCGCTTCCTCCAAGATATACTGACTTTTAACGCGACTACCAAGGAACGTATAACGAAAACGTGATGGGAAACTATATTTGGGGGCTGATACATGAAAGTGATTTACATTACAGTCGCAAATCTCGAAAAAATTACCGACTTCTGAACATTTTTGTATAACTTTACTATACATGCATGTAAATCTTGATTCATATGTTGTTTTATTCAGACCCAACGTGAATGATAACATGCAAATTTGCCCGTTTTTACATAGAAAGTAGAGCACTTTCTAAATTTCATTAACCAGGTCACAAATGCAAAGTTCCAAGGTAATGATGGCAATTTTCTGTACTTTTACAACATAAACAATCAACGCATACTATTCATAAACAAAATTTGTGTTACACAGTGTTATTAGCTAGTTATTCCTATTTCACCGTGTACGAGTACTTAAGTTTTTCAAAGAAACACCAAATGTATGTGAAAAACCTAACTTGAAGGGGTAACAATAACAATTTTGCATGTGTATCGTTTACACCAGAATTATATTCTTTTTCACTTAGGCAAAATACAGAATAAACAAATGGATTCTTAAATGATCCTGCACGTTTGAAGTGCCTTATTTCGTATTTCACAAAAGGTTAGAATACAATATATCAAACCGTTTTTGTTTTAGACTGACAAGAGAACAATAATTGTTCGTTTGAAATTAAGTACAAAACCACACAATGAGGTATCGGTGCTTTGCTCACCACGGGTATCGAAACCCACGATATACCGTTGTGAGTCCGCAGACATACCGCTATGTCATCGAGGGGCGTTGCTTTTAGGAAAGTAGTTGTTATACGGCTCATCCTTGAAGTAAACTTAAGTAACTAAATAATAATAATGCATCTACCCATCCTCAGTTATTGTATACATAAACTGTTGTACAGTTAATTTCAAATGAACTGTAGAATATAAAAATATTATAAAATACGATTCAGTTTTTATATCTGTTTTTCAAGGTGTAGATTGTATCAAATTAATTTTAATGAGGCATAACTGCAAACAAACTAAAAATAGTCGCATGCCATACTTTGACAATGAGGGATGTTGGGTTTTTTTTTCTAAAGGATCCATTTCAAAGTGGAGTGGTAAACATTTGTCATTAATCGCAGCCTGGACTAGCTTGTTCACCAGCTGTTGATTGTTGTTGTTTTGAATTAAGCACAAAGCTACACAATGGGCTATCTGTGCTCTGCCCACCACGGGTATCGAAACCCGGATTTTAGCGTGTAAGTCCGCAGACATACCGCTGAGCCACTGGGGGGCCCAGCTGTTGATATACGTGTAATAAAATAAGTTATCTTTCGACAAAGTAAGTTGATTACAACATTACACAGTTATGTCTAAAACGCATATGTTGAAATAATTCTACGCTTTTACAAACTACAATTTAATAGAAAATCTACAAGTGAAGTAAATAACTGCATTTAAAATATAAACATATAAAGCAACATTTAAAATAAAATTTAAAAGTAGACGTTTACTTTAACTTAATCCTTCAAAAAGGTAAAGTTAGAATAATGTTATAGAAATCTTTGTTGTCGAAATTATTAAAATTACGAAACTGCTAATAAGCCTAATTTGATACTGTCACTATCAATTTGACATTGAGCACGCATTGAATTTGCAGCTATTATCAGTTTTCTAGTTAACATAACTCACGTCATATTGAACACACCCTTTCAGCTGGTGCAGTATCATAATGTTACAATCAATCCCATTTACAGTTGGTAAAATAATTAATTTGGTGGTGGGTGGTGCAAACTAACTGCATTCCCTCTGGTTTTACACTGATAAATTTGGGACCTTAGTGCAAGTAGCCCTCGTGTGGCTTTTCACAAAAAGAACAAATGAATAAGTTAACTGAGCATGTAAAATGATAAACAAAAATGATGGTTTAAACGTCCCAAACTGGTGAAGAATTAGAAAGAATTATGGCTTAATTTGTATGGTTAAAATCACGTTATCTGTATATATTTTTATACTGACATTTTTCTTCATTGTGTATTCAAAAATTGAGATGTGTTTCAGATCTAAATTTGGTCTTCCACTTTCCAAAAGGGCTTTTCGTTAAGTACCAAAGCTCGTCAGTTGAGATTAACGACGAGAGACAAAGAAGACTCCCTAAAATGCTATTTATGTATGTAGGTACCAGTACCTTAAACATAAGAAGTTGGTGAAGCGTTAGAAAGCACAACGGAACAATAACAAAAAATGATCTGCAGGTAAATATTCTTATGTGGTTCAAATAACTGAATAAGAAAAGATTTAGGCCCGGCATGGCCAGGTGGTTAAGGCACTCGGCTTGTAATCCGAGGGTCGCGGATTCGAATTCCAGTCACACCAACATATAGCGTCCCCTTTCGGCCGTTGGGACGCTATAATGTAACGATTAATCCCACTATACGTTAGTATAGTTGGCCAAGAGTTGGCGGTGGGTGGTGATGACTAGCTGCCTTCCCTCTAGCCTTACACTGCTAAATTAGGGTAAGCATGTTTGGTGCGATCGGGATTCGAACCCGCGACCCTCGGATTACGAGTCGAACGCCTTAACGCGGTTGGCCATGCCGGGCCAAACAAACTTCTTTAACGTGTACTACGTTTCGTTCTTTAAGCCTACGCTCATTTTTGATGTAGGCTGAAGTTCGAATCGTACGAAATATCCAAAAATAATATTTTTTTAGGATAGAAGAAAACGTTTTAATGGTATAACGTATTTTCTTTACACTGTAATAAAGCTTATCTTTACAGGTTCAGCATTGTTATGCTGGAACGTTGTTTACGAACACAGTTTTCATAGCTTATAGTTAAAACCTGTGTGATTGAGAATGGTTGCACTAGCGAGGGAAACATCTGTTTAAATAGCAGTTTTTTTTCCTTACTATAAAATGTGTACCTTGTAAAAATCGTCGCTTATGTTTTACGCACATCTCATAGATAACCGTTTATATTGTTCAAATATTGGTATAACTGCGTCATAACAATTGAACAATATTTTAGAATTAGCTGTTTTGTTTTGAGTTTACCCACTGATTATAACTATAATTTTACTAAAAGTTGTACCTTTTTTAGTGAGGACGAATATTTTTTAAAACGCACACGTATGTGTTTTTAATAATATTTTTACTTACGACAAAAGCTGTAACTCGTAACAAAATAATATTATTTTAGAATGTTTGTCAGTTTACAGCAGTGAAAAATAAATATTGTAGACATGTTACAATAACATTTTTTACAACTGTTCGATAATTAGCATAATTTGAAAAAATAAAATTAACGAATATTAATACTTGAATAAATAAAACAAACTATATAGTGAATGAGAAATAATATTCTTAATAACAATATATTTTCCTCTTAACTTTATTAACCTGATTAAATCAGTTTTATTTTATTCAATACCTTTATTCAAGAAACTTCAGTCCCCCGCTAGTCTACGGATTTACAAAGCTAAAATCAGGGGTTCGGTTCCCCTCGGTTGACTCAACATATAGCCTTATGTGGCTTTGCTACAAGAAAACACACACACTCAGAAACTTCACGCTGTTCGTGGAGCTAAGCGTATTTTAATAATGAAAGCACGTTAACGTTAATTAATTTACGGTCTGAAAAACAAAATGATTATTCCCCACTCGCATGAAAATGTTTCGAAAAATCAGTCAAGAGAACATTAATTATTGACTGTCTATTCTTCTACGAGATTTTTTTTGAATTTTGCCCAAAGTTACACGAGGACTATCTTCGCTTCTTCTATAAGAATGATTTGTATTAAAAGTAGTATAAGAGAGTAGGACAAACATTCTGCGACTAAAATTGTAATATTTGTTTGTTTGTAGTTTAGCCCAAAGCTACAAGATGGACTATCACTATTCTCTCAACCGCTGATATTAAAACACTGTTTCCAGTGTTGTAAGGTGCAGATATACCGTTGTGCTATTGCCAGGATTAATTGTCTCATACAACTTTTATAAGCTAACGACTAGCAATTGTTTTTGACGTCATTCTATATAAATCCTTTTCGTCAACAAGAAGTTAATAATAAAGGCAGCCCGGCAGGGCCAAGTGGTTAGGATGCTAGACTCGAAATCTGAGGATGGCGGGTTCGAATCCTCGTCACACCACACATGCTTGCCATGTCAGCCGTGGGTGTGTTATGATGTGACAATCAATCTCACTATTCGTTGGTAAAAGAGTAGCCTAATAATTGGCGGTAGATGGTGATGACTAGCAACCTTTCCTCTGGTCGTACACTGCTAAATTAGGGAAAGCAAGCGCAAATAGCCTGATGTGTAGTTTTGCGGGAAATTAAAAAACAAAAAAGAAATAAAATAAAGGAAAAACTCGAAAAAATTGTAAGGAAGGCCTAAGTGTGTCCTTTGATGGGACACCTGTAAGCTTACGAACTTACGACGCTGAAATTCTGGGTTCGATTCCCAGAGGTGGACACAGCAAATAGCCCAATGCGGCTATGCTCTAAAACAAAGCTGACTTATAAACCTACGAAACAGAAAAAAGTATAAAAGAAACTTAGCTTGAGTAAAGGCAAAACCTGATAAAGTAATTAGAAATATTTAAAGTAAACAAGAGTGTATAGCAAAATCTAGGTTGAATAAAAACCCAGCATTAAAGAATAAACACATCAGTGAGACGCAATATCGTAGAAACAAATATAGATCGACCACATTTCAGATCTGATCAAACAGAGGCAAATATTTCAACAACACATGACAGTGTATACAGCATTCTGTATTGTATTTATGGCTTAAATAACAGAAAAGAAGACTAAAGATTGTCTAACATTTGTTAAGCCTGGTTTACGATTATCAGAGAAATATGATCGTTTTGTAAGCATGTTGTTCTCTAAGTCCTTCTGGTAAATGCACAAATAGTTAAGTTCATAAAGAATTAAATGCTATTGAATGGGCTGTGACTTTCTCAAAAACAGTTTCCTTTCCGAGTGAAGAAAATTCTCAAAATATGTCTCTTTTTCTTATGTAGGAACTAGAATAAAACTCCATCGAAGTTCATAGTAAAATCTAGGATCATCAAATTTGACAGAGTTTTGGTGACTAATAAACACAAAACAGAAGCAGTCCGCATAAATATTTTTTCAAATATTGACCACACTATCTAAAGCCACCTTCATAAAGCATAGACAATTGCTATGTAACATAGACACTGTCTATTATTACAAATTACACTGTCCTAGACATTTCCAGAAACTTCATAAAAGCTAGCTGAGTCAAACTGAACAAATATAATATGCGCATTTTCTCATAACGTGAAAGAAATTTGAAAAACATATAATACCAAACTTTACAAATTAGCTTTCCTTTTCAGTTCTTTGTTTGTTTGTTTTTGGACTTTCGCACAAAGCTACTTGAGGGCTATCTGTGCTAGCCGTCCCTAAATTTAGCAGTGTAAGATAAGAGGAAAGGCAGCTAGTCATCACCGCCAACTCTTGGGCTACTCTTTTACCAACGAATAGTGGGATTGACCGTCACATTATACACCCCCACGGCTGATAGGGCGATCATGTTTAGCGCGACGCGGGCGGATTACGAGCGCACGCCTTAACGCGCTCGGCCATGCCAGGCCCCTTCCTTTTCAGACTAAGATACTTATACAATTATAGTAACCAGAACTGATAATCAGTTACTCCATACAAATGATAATAAATACAATAAGTTGAAAGCTGGTGAAACTGATAGTGCAGCTTGTTGCGGATACTCAAGCAAAACCTATACCACTCGTTTCCTAATTTAATTAATAGATGAGGGAAAAAGAAGCACTCCACCGCCAACTCTTGGATTACACAAACCTAATAGTGAGGTTAGACTGTCATGCTTATAACACACTCACGGCCCCACTCATAGATCGCGCTTTTTATGAAAGAATACACATCCTAGGCCTTAAAGTTCACCGTTCGGCACAGTGACCATTAGGTCACGTCCATCCGAGGCTGAATCGAAAGATTGACAATTCCCATGATATCGACACATGAAACAAAATAAGATATCTTAGAATTTGTGTCTGTAGCGCTTCTCTCTCATTTTATTGTGGTTTTATAACATAACTGTAACATGATGATTAAGGTAAAACACTTATAAAGCTTAAAACTATACTATTGTTGTCCGTTTTCCTCGGAAACCAAATCCTGATATTAAGACAGGTCAGTTACTTAACAGTTTAAATCGCTTTATAAGAATTTAACTTACCGATTAGCAAAGAATGAGGTAACCTTGTTAGTCGATTCACAAGATGCTACATTTTTTTTACTTCACTTTATCTAAGGAGAAATTACGTTCTTTTTACATTTTAATCTTTGCTTCTCGAAAATACTTCAATACGGATAAGCACCCATATTTAAAGACATATCTTTCAAATGATTATGTCGAGTTATGAGAATATAGACTTCGTTCTCTATAATAATTTCTATGGTAAATCCATCTGAGTGATGCTCGCTTGACTAATCTTGATGCTAAAAAAATTACTTTATTAAAAATTTTTCACGTTGTAAAAGTTTTTAAGATATAAGAAACTTTTATTTTAGTCTGGAAGTGGAAGTTACCATATATATACATGTAATGCACCATCTAGGTGTAAAAGAATTTAAAGTTACTCGCACATATTGTTTGCTGTCACAAGCAGTTAAAAGGAACCGGATTTTTTTTCTTCAGTTTACATAGATATGTAACCCAATATTAAGGTGAACGTTCGGTAAAAGCATGCATTAAGTCTGAAACTGTAGAAGTGAAGTTAAGAATCAATTGGGAAGTACTGGCCACTTTGAAGGCCGATAATTTATTGAATATGAGTCTTAATAGAGATATTAAGGAGATCAGTACAAATATACACGATAGAGATAGCGTGAGAAGCAATAGATCATTCAAACATGTGCGTCTTTGTTCTAAAAGTGAGAACTAAGAGGCATGTTTTGATGATGTATTGATTCTCACGTTGTATTGAAAGTATTAAAAAATTAATGTAGGAGATTAAGACTGTAAAATTGTCAATAGATCATCAAAAGAACATCATCTGTTTTTACAATCCTTTAAAGTTCTCTTTCTTTCCTCAGGGCCCGGCATGGCCAAGCGTGTTAAGGCGTTCGATTCGTAATTCGAGGGTCGTGGGTTTGAATCCCCGTCGCACCAAACATGCTCGCTCTTTCAGTGGCATTATAATGTGACGGTCAATCCCACTATTCGTTGGTAAAAAGTAGCCCAAGAGTTGGCGGTTGGTGGCGATGACTAGCTGCCTTCCCTCCAGTCTCACACTGCTAAATTAGAGACGGCTAGTGCAGATAGCCCTCGAGTAGTTTTGCGCGAAATTCAAAACGATCTTTCCTGAGTTTAAGCAAGATACGTCACCATGAAAAGAACACAGAAAAGAAAAACTTCTAAGTTGTGCAAGGTTTGAAAGAAAGACGTCAGTCACTGTGACGTCACTAAAAAATAAAGTGTTTTGTCCATACTATACGCCAAGTTGATTGGTTCCTTCGGTTTTGGATATCTAAATCAGTAATTGCAACACATGTTATTACATGTGAAAGAAAATAAGATCGTTGCAGGAAATCTACTTAACATTTTTTAGGAAACTTGGGCATTTGAACTTTTTTCTAATGTAGTAAAAAATCCTAAGTTGTTGTCAGTTGAAATTCTGTACATAACACTTAAGAAAAACCAAAGAAAACGTAATTGTCTTTCTTGAAAAGATATAGAAAAAGAACAAAGTAAAGCAAAAAAATGTAGCATTTTGTGAATGGATTGACAAACAACTACTGTGGATGATAACCAATCTTCTCCAATGTCCAATAACCTGATTTACAAGTCACGTTAAAAGTACTGTTGAATGTTTAGAAATAAACTTACAAAAACTGTCATAAAATTATAATCTGATACGAGGGTAGCTGTAAATTAGGCAACCTTTTCAGAGCACAATTGTACGTGAATTAAAACATAAAGTCGGTAGGATAGTAGGCTCTTCTGCTTTTAAACACGTTTCCGTAATGATAATTAAGTTAATAAATGCATTACTTCTATTTCTTTATACGAATGACCTGATGGTTAGTGCACTTGACTTGCAATATAAATATGTGGGTAAATCTCATTTTTTAATACCATCCCCAAACCTGCTTGATCTTTTAGCCGTGGGGTCGTTATAATGTTACGGCCAAACCTATTATTTGTCGGGAAAGAGTAGTTCAAGAGTTGTCGGTGGATGACGTTGACTGGCCATTTTCATCAATCTATCACGTACAAATTAGGATGGCTAGTGCAAGCAGTCTCCGAATAGCTTTGCGCGAAGTTCAGTGTAGTAAAAAACAAAACGTAACGTACATTGGATTTAGGAAAGGTTATGCCGTACGAGTTACTTTATTAAGTAAAAGAATCTTTGTATTAAGTTTCATGATTTTTATAAGGCAGTAAAATTAATTAATCAAAGTCTGTGTTGAATCTAATCATATTAAGATAATTAAAGCAGAGATAAGTACCGTGGCAGAGAATAGAAGAAAAACAAGAGCAGATGTACCCAAAGAGAATTCTTTTGTTTAATTTCGTTTCACAAAGAACCTTAATTAGCAGTTGGTTTCCACATATTATCTATAGTTTGTTGATGACAAACTTCAAGCCTAACTTATAACAATTATTTCTAATTTGCTAAAAGCTCTGAGTTGAAGTGGTACATCTGATTAATTCGTTTTTTTATCCCTCTGTAATAGCTCATCAATAAGAGGAAATAAAGATTTATTCTAGTTGATAAAGCCCTGCTATCATAGCTACCATAATTCATCGAAAGTTTAATTAAGGAAGAAATGGACCAATTTACTGATTATAACTTATGGTGTGCAGAAGATTCGTTGTTCTTATAAGAAAGAATTTACACTTCATAACAGTATAAAGTAATAGTTTCGATTCTATGTATGCTTTATTAAATATGTACTAAGATCTTAGTACCATTTAAGAAATCGCATTTTCCAATTTTGTTTTTCAGAATAGAAAAATACAGTTGTAAAGAAAAGAAAGGGCTCATAAAGTTCTTGTAGATGGAACATCTTGCAGAAAGGGTAACAACAGCTACGTTACGCCTAAGTGTCTTTGTAAGCACAAGAAAATTAGAAACTTTAATACAGCACAGTTCACGAGGATCGTTTCTCTCATGTATTTCAGTCGATGAGGCTGACTACCATCAAAAACAGAATGAGAAACATATATTCACGTTCCGAGCCATTGCTTGCTTCTGTAGAGACGACAGTGTCGATGACTTGTTCACATGAGTGAAGGCACGAAAGTTCAAAGTTAGCATAAATTATCTCTTTTTTTTAAGACATACACACGGTTTCTCATCTTCATGAACGATGACGCTACAGGTCGTAAGATCTTTCGTGAACAACCTATTTAACGATTTGAATCTCATTTATTATTCTGAAAAGAAACGCATTACGAAGGTCATGAAAATGTCGCTTCTGCTGCTGACGTTTTAGAGGACCTAAGTGAATCATCAAACACAGTGGATAGGTAGAGTCATGCAGCTTAATTATTAAAGATTAGTGACGCAGCCGAGTTTACTTTGGTGGAGCCCCCTGAATAATACTTATTTCACGCAATAACATAACCAAATGAATTTTAGCAAAAGGAAGATTTAAACTATTTAGAGTGCAATTGTAGTATATATTCTTCGTAATTGTGATGTAGGTTGTCCTTCTTATGCACACAAGGTTTTGTATGACTTGGCAATTATGGCTCTCAAATCGCTTGTTTGTTTTGTTTTTTTTGAATTTCGCGCAAAGCTACACGAGGGCTATCTGCGCTAGCCGTTTCTAATTTAGCAGTGTAAGACTAGAGGGAAGGTAACTAATCATCACCATCCACCGCCAGCTCTTGGAATACTCTTTTACCAGCGAATAGTGGGATTTATCGTAACTTTATAACGCTCCCACAGCTAAAAGGACGAACTTGTTTGGTGTGACAGGGATACGAACCCGCGATCCTCAGATTACGCGTGGAGCGCCTTAACCACCTAGCCATGCTGGGCCCTCAAATTGTAATCTGTCTGTTGTGTAGTCGAAACCTCTTGCCAAATATGCTTGCCTTTACAATCATTGAAGCGTTATAATGTTACGGTCAAACCTACTATTTGTTGTTAAAGAATAGCCCATAAGATGGTGGAGAGTGGTGACGTAGATTAACTATTTTACCATCAATTTATCATTTCAAGGGACGACCAATACAGATAGCGCGAAACTCAATAAAACATACACAAGATAACACATTCGTAGCCTGTGTCGTCAGAATTTGGAGCACTGCTATGCTATTTAACTCTGTAATTGATTATTCCATGAATACAGTATTAAATTTAGCAAATTTTAAAATCGTCGCAGTTAAGTTTGCAAGGGTTATTTTAACTTTAGTAACCTATGTTACATGAAAATATTTAAAATATAAGATCTAGAAATTCGTTGTTGTTGTTTTAAATTAATTAACTACAAACTGGCTTATACCGGAATTTCTCTTGGGACCAGTAAAATATTATGAAATTAATAGGCTTAATTTTATCATATATGAACCTGGTTTTCAAGTTACATTTTGTAATATCCCATGATTGTGCATATTTTTTGTGAGATACAAAAGCAAAACTGATAGAAATAGAAAATCTTCATCCATTATTTGGCTGTTAAAGGAAAATCAAACCATATATAGAAACTAGTTTAAAGCCATGAATTTAAATCTTACGATTTCTCAAAAAAAAAAAAAAAAAGCGGAAAATTCAGTCTTGGTTGTTTTACTCGATATTACAAAACTGTAAAAACAATTACTTAAATGCTTTTGACCTAAACTAAAAATAAGATTTTAAAATTTCTTTATATATAATTTAGTCCTAACTGTTACTTTTAACATATTGACTTAATCTAAAAAAAATCTTTATTCGTGAAAAATGAACAATTGTATAAATGATTTTAATTCCTTTTTATGTATTCTTTAACAAACAGATCTCTGATGGCAAATATGGAATAGTAGTTTTGACTTTTAATTTTAGGTTAACTACATGATTTTTAGATTTCGTAACCAATAGAACAAACTTAACGGGATTGGGCAATTTTGGTTGGCCGGTGGCATTCCGGAGGATGTGTCCAGCGGGTCACAAATCCTCACCGTCTTGACCCTTCCGGTCAACAGGGTGTCGAGTGACTTCGGGATATGATGTTTTACTAACTTAAAGATGTTTGTTTCCGTTATTTGACCATCAAATTATGCGAACTGAATTCCAACGTAACTTGTTTACATGAATTCATATCAATATTTGTAATTTTTCAAAAGAATCATGACTAAATGAAAACAAAAATACGCTTTTCGAAGTGCATGAAAGTGTAAAATAGGAACAAAAATATAACATATGCAAAAATTGTCTTTAAAAAGCATAAATTTAAATTTACTTACCTTTTTACTGTCAAACTAGGATAATTATTGTTTAAAAAACTATTTCTCTTACCTCTATTTTCTGAAGAAGGAGCATGTAATGAATAAAATATTAGAAATATTGTTTGCAAATAGACAATAAAATAGATGATAAAATACAATAAGATTCTAACGTTCGTCTCTCTCTGGTATGTCTATGAAGTTACAACGCTAAAATCAGATGTTTAATTCCCCCCGATGTGGCTTTGTTGTAAGACAGTGGTTCTTGACCTTGCTCGAGGTACTGAACTCGTGAAGTTTCGTACTTGCATTCACTTCGTAATTGGAAAAATAAAATATGATTTTTTCAAATTCAAAACATAAGTAGATATTTTATTAGTGCAAAAAAATGAACCATGCATCAGTTGCACACAATATCACTGTGTTCAAAGAACAAAACCAACAAAACATGAATTTCACACAAAAACAAAAACGTAACTCAATGAATATTTACTGCAAATCAATGTGACTTTTGCTGTTCCCTTTCAGAGACAAGTTCAGAAATGCGCAGCTTCACCTTGGCAAGTGCCACTCTGATATCAATTTCGCAAAAAAGTTTGTTCCTCTTCTTCGTTTTTATGTCTACCATCCTCGTAAAGGATTGCTTGCAAAGATACGTTGTAACAAACAGAATGAGTATCTTAAGGGCTTTCTTAGCAATAAGAGGGTACGCTAAGATTTGGTGACACCTAAACGTTGAGAGCGTTGTTGTTTTGAAAAGTTGCTGTTGAACCTGGCTCTGGTGAAGTTCAATGATTGCATCAAGGTATTCATCATTGACATCTGTTGTCGCAACACTAAATATGAACGGCTGTTTCACCCATGCTGGATATGACTCACTGGTGGAGAAGTATCCATCGAGAGACTTTGCAAGTTCATCTAAGTGCATGACAATTACTTGCTTCGCTTCCCCGGGCATAGAAATGGCTCCGATTTCAGACACATCTTCGATCTTACTTACACAGTCATCCAGCAGGGGAAAGTTTGCGAAGTTATCATTCTCTGTTCGTCGTTTCCATAACGGTAGCTTTTTTGAAAAGCCTTCAGATTTTCTCCCGCTTTGATGATGTTGACTCCACCGCCCTGCATCTGTTGATTGAGATGATTGAGAGCATTGAAGATATCGGCCATGTACGTCAAAATGAGAATGAACTCAGATTTTTCGAAGCAATCTGCATGACAACGTTGGCGCTCTTGCAAAAACAGGGCTCATTCCACACACATAGCAAAAACACGATTCAGCACCTTTCCCCGGGATAACCACCGAACGTTAGAAAGGTACAGAAGTACCTCGAATTCAGAGTCCATTTCATTACACAGCTCTTTGAAGATGCTGTGCTTCAAGGAACTATTTTCACACATAGTTCACACAGTCCACTACAATTTTTAATACTTCTGTCAGTTTTGAAGGCAATGGTTTTGTTACAAACGCACGCCTGTGCAGAACACAGTGCGTTACAATGATGTGTGGTGCATCGGCTTTCACCAGCTCACCAAAAACAGTTTCGTCCCAGCAAGACTGGAGCTCCGTCCAAAACCATATCCTACGAAAGATCTTTGTCTCTGAAGAAGTCATCCATAAGTTTCTTCACGTCGGCTATCTTAGTTGTTCTTGTAAGAGACTTAGAAAATAAAAAAAATTTTATCTCGTCGTTCTTTACATAGCGCACGAATACAACAAGCTGGTTTAGATTGGAAACGTCGGTGGTCTCGTCGAGTTGAAGTCTGATTTTGCAATTACTTGAGCAAGATGTCGTCTATTCTGCTACTGATGGTGTCATTTAAAGGAGGAATTTGGGATAAGTTATTTTCAGCAGCTTTAACCAGCATGATATTCGCAATTTTCAACGCAGCTGGTTTTACAAGTGTTTCACCAATGGTGTGTGGTTTGCTCTGCTTTGCGATCAAGTACGCAACTTCGTACGATGCTGTGAGGATCGGTTTATCGATGGGTACAAAGCCAAGAACAGACAAAGTAGTCTTTTCATCGAACCTGGCTCTCTTTACCTTGAATTCAGCAAGCGTTGTGTTCTTGTATTTCCCATCTCCATGCAGTTTTAGTGAGTGTTCTTTTAGTTTTGCCGGTGCTACACTAGAATTGCTCAACTTGGCATTGCAAATCATGCACTGAGAACGCTGACTCCCATCATATTCCGTTATACACTTGAATCCATTTTGTACGTATTCGTTTTCGCTCGACATAGTTAGTATGAAGAAATTGAAAGATTAGGAAAAAAATCACAAATAACGCACGATTAATAAGCGCACGAAGTTCCCTGCAGCACAGATATTAAGGCCAAATGATGTGACGTGATCAGTCGCAGCCAATAATGGCCAAGTGGAGCATGGCATTACGAATCATACGAGTGGGTGAATAGAACGGACCTCCGCCGAACCCTGAGACTGACTCACCGAATCCCTGGGGTTCGATTGAACCCAGGTTAAAAACCACTGTTGAAAAAAACACACACCTTCAAGCCATGCGAATAATGACTTCTTGATCATTAATTTTACTTAAGACATTTTAAAACTTAATTTGGATATCTAGTTCTTTAATAATCAAATAAACTTTATGTGTATTATTTTCAGTCTTGAAAAATCACGGTTCAATTTCACTTTATTTCACAAATTATATATATAGGTAAGTCAGATAGTCACGTGAAAATCGCAACGATAAAAAATCACAGTGGAACAGAAGGTATCAGAACTACTGCTCCCAGGTATTGATCGCTTCTTGCAATATGATAGCTCTTTCCGACGCAAAATGTTAATAGAGTCAAATCATAAAAATATGTTCTTCAGTGTGGTATTACTTATAATCAATGGTGTTGGAAAATAAAATAATATGAATCAACTTAAGGCACCAAGAGAATCAGAAAGGGAATAATATGAATCGACTTAAGACACCATGAGATCCAGAAAGGGATCTGTAAAGAGTCGTGCCCCAATCATTGATAGAACAGCGCAACATATTTTGATCCCTGAAAATCTACAAACATGGATGAAACAGACGCAAAGGTCACTAATGTGACTTAGTAATCAGAAAACTATATCGTCAAAACGATCTCAGCCTGGCCAAGTCGACTGACGCAACACTTAATGAATTTTGCTTTGAAATAGGTGCTGTGGAATAGTCATCCAAGTAAACAAAACTGCTAATGGAGAGCTTGAAAGAAGAAGGGGCAAGTTTTCGATGTAATAGAAAGTATCCTACTGAGCGTGGCGACATGGACTGTAATGGCCATTTTAATATAATGTGCATAGTATGTTTATATATTGCAGTTTATGCCCCTTCTGCTCTACCTTGAAAATTATTCTCTCTTAAGATATACCGTATTCTGAAAATCTTATCAAATGCTGTGAATGTGGAAACATATTGCATTCACTTGTACATCTTGGGCTTTCTAGTTTAGTACCTATACTTATATTTTAAGATGTAAATAAACCGTTCTTTCACATTTCTAACATCTTTACTGAACTTACATTGAGAATACAACTAATGAAACTTTCGTTTACAATGTAAGTAATTATTGTGTCGGTCTGCTTGCAATGTATGAAGAAAAATAATTCAGCTATATTGTAGCTGTGTCGATATAAACATATCTATTTATTTGCTCAGCAGTAAACAGTTTTACCCAACGACTTAATTATTTCCGCTCTGTTTTTAATTGATTGACTGGTAACATGTCAGTTAATTTCTGATGCACATTAGTATTAATGAATATGTCTGTCGTTAGCATACACGTTCTAAAAAATAGGTGAGGAATATCAAACTAGTTTTTGATTTTTAATGAACTTATTAATGGTGCTAATTTTACAGTGGAAAGAAACATGCTTAAGAAGATTAAGTTAACTAGCTGTCAAAATTTAATCTTTGTAAAATAGCTGAAACAAATATATATGTAGTTATATCGACGCAGTTACCTAGAATTTTTATTCGTCCTTCAAACATTACAAGGCGAAAAATAAAATGATAAGCCACAAGTTATGTGTTTTCAAATGCTATATGAACATTTCATGTGTCTAACTGAGAAACAACTGATTCTCCCCTTCATACATATAGATACGTTATGAACATTTCATGTGTCTAACTGAGTAACAACTGATTCTCCCTCTTCATACATATAGATACGTTATGAACATTTCATGTGTCTAACTGAGAAACAACTGATTCTCCCCTTCATACATATAGATACGTTATGAACATTTCATGTGTCTAACTGAGTAACAACTGATTCTCCCTCTTCATACATATAGATACGTTATGAACATTTCATGTGTCTAACTGAGAAACAACTGATTCTCCCCCTTCATACATATAGATACGTTATGAACATTTCATGTGTCTAATTGAGTAACAACTGATTCTCCCCTTCATACATATAGATACGTTATGAACATTTCATGTGTCTAATTGAGTAACAACTGATTCTCCCCCTTCATACATATAGATACGTTATGAACATTTCATGTGTCTAATTGAGTAACAACTGATTCTCCCCCTTCATACACATAAATACGTTATGAACATTTCATGTGTCTAACTGAGAAACAACTGATTCTCCCCCTTCATACATATAGATACGTTATCCAGCTAAACATCTGTTCTTGACATAACTAATAGATCCATAATACGACGAAACACCAGAGTCCATGATTTCCAACTTTGTATTCTAAACCTTTATCTAGAAAAATCTGATATCCTTGTGTAAAAACTTTTCTTATCTTACCTATTACTTTAGTATTAATCTAGCATTATCAATGAATTATACTTGATATTCAAGGTGTTAAAAGCATGTTTTTTGTTTTTTTTAGAAACATACCTTTATTTAATATTTCGTTAACTTGATTGCCTTGTGGTCAGTCAACAATACACTAAACATGCAATGCTTTTGTGTAGAAACTCTTCTCGTGTCTAATATCAGGTTAGTCTGGTTACTTTGTGGTAGGTCAGTAGAATGGTGAATGCCTAATGACACAGTGCACCTAGTTTCATTGTTTTATCAACCATAGTGCACCTAGCATACTTGTTATATTGACCATAGTATCTATAATCTTCTTGCTATATCAAGCATAGTGCACCTAGTCTACTCATTATATTCGCCGTAGTGCATCTAATAACCTCGTTATATTCACCATAGCACACCTAGTCTCCTCGTTATATTCACCATAGTGCACCTAGTCTCCTTGTTATATTCACCATAGTGCACTTAGTCTTCTCATTATATTCATCATAGTGCACCTAGTCTCCTCTTTATATTCACCATAGTGCACCTAGTGTTCTTGTTACATCAATCATAACGCACTTATTCTCCTCGTTATATTCACCATAGTGCATTTATTCTCCTTGTTATATTCACAATAGTGCACCTAGTCTTCTTGTTATATCAACCATAGCGCACCTAGTCTTCTTGTTATATTCACCATAGTGCACTTAGTCTCCTCATTGTATTCACTATAGTGCACCTAGTCTTTTTGTTATATCAACCATAGCGCACCTAGTCTTCTTGTTATATCAACCATAGTGCACCTAGTCTCCTCGTTATATTCATCATAGTGCACCTAGTCTTCTTGTTATATCAACCATAGCGCACCTAGTTTTTTTTGTTGTAAGCCTGTCAATTTTTTCTGCAAATTTTTATTCCAGTAGTTACTTGCAGACTTAGAAGTTCTTTCTATCAATTATGTAGCTGCTGATACTAATTTCATTTTTTTACATCATGTAATCCGTAGTTCTGAATATTTAATCAACTCTGTCTCCAAGTTCATCACATTTCTCTGTGAATACATTATTCAGGAATGTCAGCTTTACTTTATGGTGGTTAGTTTTCTATATTTGTTTGAAAAACACTTTGTGTAAATTAAAACACTACACCTAGATCAAGGTTAGGAGGTTCACTTTAGAATATTTTATCTTTAATATTATTGCTTTTGCTATATTATTTGGATGAAAGTCAGTGATCTACTATAGAACATTGTGCCCAGATCAAGGTGGTTGGTTCAAAGTGAATTTGTTGTGCTTAGACCCAATCCACTCTGAATGCTCGTTAAAGGACTAGTTTTTTAGATGGAGCTCAGTGGTTTAGAATGCACATCTGCTTCACGATCATTGAAGAAGTTTGAGATCGTTTGTCCTCTATATTTCTGTTTCCCAAGAGGATCATATTATTCAATTAGTATATTTATCTTGGTTGTCTGACGTCCTTTTCTCTCAGTTATAGGCATTTTTGTTTCTATTTCATAAACAAATCTTAAAATATTTGGTTTAAAGCGCTTTTGATATTTGTAAGAAATCTTAGATTTGGCCATACGTATATATATATATATATAAACAGTAATAACTATTCAGTCATACTACATCATAATTCAGAATTTAAACGAACCAGAAAGTTTCCTGGTCTGTCAGCCTGTTTCAGATCTAACAGCGTTAAAATCTAGGTTAGATTCCTTGAGATAGAGTAAATGCAGATAGCCCATTGTGAAGTTTTGGGATGAACAATAAATCAAATGAACAAATTGGAAAACAATCAACCTTATGTAAAGCAAACATTTTAGAAACATTTTAAGCAAAACATTTTAATGGGACTTATAGAAGATGCTCTTCAGTGGGTTAGCGATAAAGTTACGGAGTGTATTGAAATCCGAGGCTTGTTTCTCTGTGGTGGAGAAACACAGATAGCGCATTATGTGAGTTTGCACTAAAATAAAAAAACAAAGAAAAATGAAAGTCAAGTTTCACACTTCCCTACTGATTCAAGTTATAAGTAAACACTTTTAGGTAAATAGGTCTTGTTTTACAAATTCAATATATCGAAACAATCATCAATGCTGATAACTAGAGGGAGACTGTTTTAATAAAAATAACTCAAAGTTACTTTTGGTATTAATGTCCAATGAAATTCGAGAACTTAGTTGTGTTTTCTGTTTTAATTGTAGTTGTAACAACCAATAAATAATATTGTAATTAGTTCGAACGCTTGTTTCATGACAGACGATACTACATGCGGTAATGGTTACAAATCATATCAGAACAATTGAGAGAAACATATCTGCATTAATTAAGCGTCTCCTTTGTTATAAACAAACATCAAAGAATGTAATAGTTGCCAACCATATTTAAATAATAACAAATACACATACCAATTACTTTGAATATTTGTCTCTTTTAGGAATAAATACCAAAGAAGGTAATACATTCAAACCATTGAAGTAGATATTGTAACGTTAATATTCAAATAATAACAATAAAAGTGAATGGAATAGTGTTGCGAAACAGAATAAACTTATTTATTAAGGAAAATTTATTACGAACTGGGACAATGAACGTCATAACAAATGAATAGTTTCTTCTTGTAAGTTATTTACTTAAGGAGTTAAAATTAGTAAGAAAGGGTAGAAATTCTCAGTTTGTAACTTTAAAAAAGAACTGTTTTACCTGACCCACCAAAAGATTTCCAATTTCCAGAAATAAAATATAGAACGCTTGGAAACAAATAATATTTACAACTGCCTTCTGTCCAAGTCGAAGACACAGCAGGCCTTAAGCCATTCCTAGAAGTTCAGGTACAGTTTTCACGGTCGATAACACGGACATGGCCTCAACTTTATTTTTGGTGGGGTAAAAGACCGATGTCAGCTGATTAATGGCTACATTTTTAGGCTTACTTCTTCACATATATCGATTGCCTTGTCCGAAAAGGAAAAACAACAACAAACGTAACTAATTAATTCTGATCTTCATGTTTTCAAGAACAGGGATAATCCGAAATGAGTAACTTAATTGCGTGAATCGCCACACAGTTATCTACACTGTATTGTGTTTCATGTGAGGCAGTGGCGCTGTGTGGAAGAAGATGGAGAGGCGGGGAACACTCGAAATGACGTGAGCGTTGCTGGGATCACGTGACCTTAGTTTCTCTCCAATCACACATTTTACCGAAATTTTCCTATAAAAAGAAAAAATAATAATAATTTAAAGAATCATATGTAAAGCATATACACAGTGGCTCTTTACTTACTCAAACTCCTACGTACATTGAAACTGATTAAACATCATTAATTAGCTTATTAAGTGATATTAATTATCAATCTATGAATTATTTTATCCTTGTACACACACCTATATTTCTCCTAAAACTGTCGCGAATGAATTTACATTGTTTGTTTTGGAATTTCGCACAAAGCTACTCGAGGGCTATCTGTGCTAGCCGTCCCTAATTTAGGCAGCTAGTCATCACCATCCACCGCCAACTCTTGCGCTACTCTTTTACCAATGAAAAGTGGAATTGACCGTTACATTATAACGCCCCCACAGCTGGGAGGGCGAGCATGTTTAGCGCGAGTCGGATGCGAACCCGCGACCCTCAGATTACGAACGCATGCCTTAACGCGCTCGGCCATGCCAGGCCAATTTACATTATGCATCGTGGTTTTAGCCAATTAAAAAGCAACCTACACATTTATCATTGTTCCAAATGACAAAGGTATAAATCACGTTAAATAATTTAAACGACATCTAACTTTATAACCATCACTTTGTAAATCATTCATGAATGTGTGTTACCTGTGAGATTAGAGACGATTAAAAAGATGCATTTCATACAGAGCTCATGGATAGAAAGAAGCTGGCTCTACTGCTAACAGTATGAAATAACTCTGGATTAAAATAGCCCTACGTTCTGAAATACGTAACAGGCTTAATGAGTTGAACTGACTGCGTTGTAGTCTCAGTTTATTAATAGATAGGCTTCATATCACTCAGTCTGATTATGGTCTTAAAATAATCTGAATTAGCACCTGCGCCACAATTACTCTTAGGTTTGTTCAAGCATACTTGTCCTGTTTGGTGTTTGACTTTAGTTTATGGGGTCTTCAACCAACTTGTGACCGATGTTGTTGAACGACAAAAATGTGCAAACTGATATTAAACGTCAACCAGTTTAGTTAGTAATATTCTAAATTGGTACCTAAAGAAACTTTACAAGAGGTACCCTGGATGTCAAATAATCTTCCATGTATATGCAGGGACGTTCTCTGTTGTTTTGTTTTACTTTACACCTACTGAGTACGTTTTTCAATAAAAGGAAATAAGACAAACAGACATTTTTGGAACACTATTTATCTATAGATAAATAATACAAGGATCTAAAGTTGTTGATAAAACAAGAATAGTTTATATAAACTTACATTAATCGTTACTGTTACTTGAGACGTCCAAACATAGAACTCTACTTAAGATTTCAAGTTTTCGTGATTGAAATATGTTGGTATATACGTATGAAATATTGATTTCAGGAACTTTATAAGGGTCATCTGTAGCCAAATATATTATTAACTGCATTATATAGTATACTGTTTATCAATAAATATACGTTACGACTGAGATATGATTAAGTTAAATCAATATCAGTGGATCAGATATGAATAGTTAATGTATAATATATTGTAATTAAAGCACGTAAATACACTGAAGACCTTACACACTTTATGAATTGAGTTATTATTACAAATAAAATGCCCTTATTTATATTATTGTATAAAACCTTTTAACGAAGCATTTCTTATAGCCTTCTGATTATTGAAATATTTTTTTGTACCTTAAAGATATTGCTATTGGTGTCCAGATGAGGTCTATCCATGGCTTAAAAAGCTCTGCCAGTAAAACCAATATAAAAAAATCTTCAATTTATCGAAAAAAATATTATCCAATTTTTTTATAATAACACACTTAACCAAACAGACAAATTCGGGAGTTCTTGCGATTTTCTTCTGTAAATACGGTATATAATACTTTTATCGATGTAGGAAAAGAGTTCTGATTTGATAGAAAAAGATTATTGCCACTTCTGTTGCACGAATCGTAACACATAGGGAGACACGTGAGGAGGCGAGAGTTGATCGACTCAGCCATTGTTATAGATAGAATTCAAGGGTTGGCAGCTTCAGATAAAGAGGGTGTTAATATGCCATTCAGGCTAAGACATTTCTCGCATTATCCTCACGCAAAACAGACAGTTTTGTCCCACACTTTTTCCCCCCGTGAGGAACAAAAAGCTAACGCAGGACGTGTCATCACGCGTAAGTTCTTTACTTCAGTTCAAGTGACTGAACGCGATTACGAGGTGCCATGGAAGCTTACTTTCACTTTAAGCTGTCAGAAACGCAACAACCCTTCAATGTTTATAATTAGCACACGACTTCAAATTTTGTCTGAGAAATTTCATGTTATGTTTTAAATTGTCTGATACATTACAATACACATACATTATTATCTACACCTAATAGTACTGTTATGACTCCTCAATTTTAATTAACTATTTGTTATTTATCTACTGAACTTTTACCTCGACAGTTTACGATCCTACTCTCAATGCAGTGAACGGCTAAGTGTCCTGTAGTTACAAGTTGGTTCCTAATTCAGGTAAAACCTTGTAATTTTAAATAACCTTTAAAAAGGACTCTTAATGATATTTCATAGCACCTTTTTGTTATACCACCTAATGACAATATTCACAGAAATATCTGCAAATTACTGTCCGTCCTAATTATTATTTATAAATCAATTTTTCAACCAATTCGTGTATTTATATATTTAGTTAGATCCTAGAAGTTCAGTGTACGTTTCGAAAACAACTACATTTAAAAAGTCCTGTATTATGGTTTTAAAAAGTCCTGTATTATGGTTTTATAAAGTCTTGTATTATGGTTTTATAAAGTCCTGTATTATGGTTTTATAAAGTCTTGTATTATGGTTTTATAAAGTCCTGTATTATGGTTTTTGAGTGAGACTGGTGGTTCATGCGTGCTTTGGTTTGCTGTTTTGAATTAAGCACAAAGCTACACAACGGGATATCTGTGCTCTGCCCACTATGGGTATCGAAACCCAGTTTTTAGCGTTGTAAGTCTGCAGACATACCACTGAGCCACTGGGGGGCGCTTTGGTTTTCAACAGCTACTAAATATCCCTTAACTGATTGTTACTCTTCTATTTTATGAACAGAATTCGAATTTTTTTTAACCAGAACTGCGTGTTAATGAAAACATTTAACAATTTTCATTGACCATAGCGCTGCCAGCTACACGATTGTCTCAAATAAAATTAGAAGGACACTGAGATATATCGAAAACAGACCACAGCCAAGGCGGAAGCGATTCTGTAAATGAGGTATAATCTTTTTCTTCCTCAGTGTAATGTCAGAGATATCCCAGAGTTGCATCTTTTCCCTTCACGACTGTTTTATCCTTTATGCAGGATTGAAAAAAAGAACCATTTTACAAGCTCTTGTGTGCTACGTTCGATATCATAAAACGTTCAAGTCACGCCTTAGATAAAGCAGAGACACTTACCTCTAAGTACTTTCTGTTCGGTCAGTTACTTAACTAAGACTTCTGGTATAGTTGTGCAAAGAAAGAAGTATTCGTGTAGAAAGTACATAACTTACAAAAATATTAAGAAAACGTTTCATAGGTCGAATGTACTTCAAAAATAATGATTTTTTTTTCAGTTTATGATGTAACTTAATATACGTGCGAAAATATAAATATATAAATATAGAAACAAGTTAAAAATGATAATGCTCAAAGCAATTTATATTTCAAGGCTCTTTTTGTAAACTTAACAGAACTAAATACTTAATGAAAATACGTTTTTTTTTAAATTTACACTATCAAACAAAATTACAAATAAAATTATAACTGTAGAAAACGCTACGGTAAAACCACTGTTTTCATCTTCTGACCTGTGATTTTATATAGCCCTTGAGCACTGCTAATAAATTTAAGATTATTTTTGTATTTCGTCATAACATAATTTTCTATTGGTTGTTTGTCCTTGTGATGCACACATCACGTGACTGCCTTATGTCGTAATTAAATTTTCATTAATGTAAATATTATTTTACAGCTTGTAGCAAAGATCCGTTGCTTTCAAAACGTTAGGTGTATTACACTGCACAACAAATTTGCCCATCATATACGGTTTCATCGAAATCTTCAGTTTCACCAGGACATTGTTACAATGAAAAAACGATATCAGGGCAACTGGAATCCGTCAATGCTTGCTGACTACTGTTGGATACTGCAACGTGATGCACCGGACATTGAATACAAACGAAAATCAGGAGCAAAACACTTTTAATTATATTGAACTTAATAGCGTATTAGAAACATAAACGCAATTAAATACGTTATTGTCGGTAAATAGTTAACTGTCTATTTCTCAGAGTTCCTACGTGATGAAGCAAAACCAAAACTATATTTGTGCATACCCACCAGGTACCTGTCACAAGCTGCGAAAATATTTCAGAAAGCAAAACTTTTCAAAACAATTGTTGTGCAGTGTTATTAGCTGAGTTTATTACACCAGTGTTAACACGTTGTTTCATTATGAATTCTCCTAGTTATAAAATATTTTGGGCCAAACATGGCCGAGCGCGTTAAGGCGTGCACTCGTAATCCGAGGGTCGCGGGTTCGCGCCCGCGTCGCGCTAAACATGCTCGCCCTCCCAGCCGTGGGGGTGTATAATGTGACGGTCAATCCCACTATTCGTTGGTAAAAGAGTAGCCCAAGAGTTGGCGGTGGGTGGTGATAACTAGCTGCCTTCCCTCTAATCTTACACTGCAAAATTAGGGACGGCTAGCACAGATAGCCCTCGAGTAGCTTTGTGCGAAATTCCAAAACAAACAAAATAAAATATTTTATTTTATATACATTACAAAATAAATATAGCAAAACTAACTAGACACCTATAATAGTTCCCCCCTGGTACAGCGGTAAGTCTACGGATTTACAACGCTAAAATCAGGCGTTCGATACCCCTCGGTGGACTAAGCAGATAGCCCGATGTAGCTTTGCTATAGAAAATCACAAACAAATACATATATTAAGACTGAGACTGAGATTACACCAAAGCATTTCAGTGTTCATGATTCCTGAAAACCAAAGGAGATTAACACCAATCCAGGTTCAAAACTTACTCCTCATACACACAAAGCACGTGCAGTTTGTTAGAGTAACAAATAATTTATATGGGTGTCACTAGGCTAACTTATACGTAAAAGTATATTGTTGGTATAAGATATTACGTGTGACTGGTTTCCATTACCAGTATATCTTTATGATAGTAGTTCTACAAATCATCATATTTCTTAGATGACCACTCAAAGTAATAACTGTTATAAATTTTAAATGTGGCATTTATAGAACACTACAACTTAAAAATAAAATTTATGGTCTCAGATTAAGTTTACCACATACAAAAAAACAGTGTTTTACGTTTATTAACACGATATATTTCGTTAAGAACACAATACTCCAAGTTCTGGTTTTCAAGCTAAGGACAGATCAACTCTGTTTGTGCAAAAAACTCACTAGAACTTTCTAATTAGTCTTGAGTAATGAATTTTGTATTTTAGATATTTCTTCGATCAGATAAATGTCACCAGAAAAAACTTCACATAATTCGTTATTACTTAATCTTAGATTTTCAGCTCTCACAACTACCGATACGAATCTTAAATTTTTGTCACTTCAAACATTTTACAAATTTCAAGGTTTCGGGTTTGATACTCACGCTGCACATAATAAAAATTCCCATTGTGTAGATTTGCTCTTGATAACAAACTGTCTCACTACATTACTACAGCTCCAAGAACAATGAACCTTAAAACCTGAACTTTTACACCCATACTAAGTGGACTTTGAGGATGTGCACCTGGGTATTACTGCTTAGGTACTTGCGAGAGTGCATACGCACGTGCATCTTTCTATACGAAAAACCACATAGAAAAAAATGTGACCACCATATTTCCAAGAGCAAAGAATCTAGAAACCTGAAATTTTGCATCCACATTTAGTGAGTCCTGAGTGTGGGAAGAGACATGGACAACTGTGCTCACGAAATTAAGAATAAATAAGTTATACTTAGTAACAAATAAGTCGAATATAATATGAAAACTAATCACAACTGAGACTTCTACTTCTCTCACGTCTCTATAGTTAGTATAGACCTGAGACTTCCTTCTCCATGATACATCATACACCCATACATACTGCCTCATCTCCTACATGTACCACAGCTGCTCTAGGACTGAGACTTTCTTATCTATGATACACCACACACAGATTCATACTGCCTCATCTCCTACAGTTGATCTAGAGTTGAGATTTTCTTCTATAAGATATACTACGTTTTCTAATTCTGAGATCTGTTTATCTCCTCAGGTATTTCCTGGAATAACAGATAGCGTTCTCATAAACAGTTTTCCGTACTGTTTAACTGTTGTTGACGTCCACATGTTAACTATTTTGTTTTGCTATTGTCTATCCTTTTTCCTCTATGTTATCCTTCTTAAGAAAATATAAAGGAATTAAAAACAAAATTGTTGTAGTGAAGCTTTGATGTCAGGATCATGGGAATTGCACATTCCAGAGCCTGAGATTGGAATCATGCAGAAAAGACTTTCTCAGGAAATACATAGGATTGCAAAAATACGTCATGCAAAGAAACGTTTCTCATAAATCAAAGCTTTCCTCGATCTGTGCCTCCCACCTAATAACTATTATGTGTACTACATCCATACTATGTGGAACCTTAAGGCTCACAGTGATGTTTGTGTTAATAGAGATGTATTACTTGGGCAACAGATTCATCGCGGAAAATTCTTTGTACTTCAGCTACTTGTAAAGGTGTACGTCGACATTACACCATCATGAATGCAATGACCTTAATAAGAGAAAGATCATGTGTATTTTCTAATATCGTTATAATTATAATTAAGCAGCATGGAAAATTTCACAGACTCGGTTCAAAATTATTTTCTAAGTAGTCGAGTGGGATGATGAAAAGTAATCTCTTCCCTTTGCTTTCCGGTGGAAAGTACCCGTTTTATTAACAATAAGAAACTGATAATCCAAACACTGGATTAGTTATTAGTAAATTTAAATGGTAACGAACTTCTGTAAGAGGATAGGTGCACAGTTCTAGACCACATACTCCATGCTATAGTAACGAACTTCTGTAAGAGAATAGGTGTAGAGTTCTAGACCACTAACTACATGCTATGGTAACGAACTTCTGTTAGAGAATAGGTATACAGTTCTAGACCACATATTCCCTGCTAAGCTTGTCACAGACATTTCACTTTATATGGATGTCAGAATACGTTTAAGCAAAGAAAAGGCGTAAAAGTTCAGAAGAACTACATTTAGAAATTGAGGAGCAAGAAATCGAACAAGTTTGCTATAAATTCTAGTTTCTTCAGCCATCTTTCCAAAGAAAATTGTCATTAATTTTAAGATGCTGCTTGAAGCTTAAATACCATCTTCAACTTCAGATTAATGTATTTTTATTGATAGATCTGACTAATGTATTTTTATTGATAGATCTGATTAATGTATTTTTATTGATAGATCTAGCTTTATAATAATGGCTCTTTGGAGCGAATGTCTTTCTTTCGTAATCTGAACCTTCACTCTACATATCAAAGCGTTTTTTTTATTGTCTTGGACGTGGTTTTGGAACTCGTTGTTACCTTAACACTGTATGAGTTTTTCGCTTCGACGAATGACGTAATCTTTCTCGCACTAAATCGTTTAACTGCTGTAATATTTTTAATGACGTGTTATAATTCCAGCTAAATGTTTATTAGTAACAATATGGCACTGAATAATGATCGGGAACTCGCTGCGAATAAAATCTGTAAATGCTAAGCATGCCACTCCAGTCACCTCGGCACACAACATATACTGACATGTCACCGTATTATCACAGACGTACCCTTCTTAAAACAGTGAAGTGAATTCTTTATAATATTGTCATAATAAAATATGAGCCATACTGGGTGCAGATAGAAGAAGTTGTGATTGACGTAAGTATTACTTCCATAACACTGATAAGAGAAAGGTGTGTCAAGGTACTAACAGAGCACTTTACAAGGTTGTCTTGAACAATCTTGGAAATGCCAATGCTCTTTCACGGACAGTTCTTTGTATTAAAGGTGGTTACATATGGATACTGAAAATATTAACAGTACTATATGTGTTTATAATTGCCGCAAGTATCAGAAGTACCAAGATGACGAATAAGGTTTCTTACAGATACTACAAACATCAGATGTTCCATGATCAGGAACGAGGTGTTTATAAAACCTACAAACATCAGATGTTCCATGATCAGAAACGAGGTGTTTATAAAACCTACAAACATCAGATGTTCCATGATCAGAAACGAGGTGTTTATAAAACCTACAAACATCAGATGTTCCATGATCAGGAACGAGGTGTTTATAAAACCTACAAACATCAGATGTTCCATGATCAGGAACGAGGTGTTTATAAAACCTACAAACATCAGATGTTCCATGATCAGGAACGAGGTGTTTATAAAACCTACAAACATCAGATGTTCCATGATCAGGAACGAGATGTTTGTAAAACCTACAAACATCAGATGCTCCATGATCAGGAACGAGGTGTTTATAAAACCTACAAACATCAGATGTTCCATGATCGGGAACGAGGTGTTAATAAAACCTACAAACATCAGAAGTACATATGAGAAACAACACGCTAAAAAAACTGCCAAAATCGTGTGTCATGACGAGCTACAAAGAGTTTATAAATGCTGCATATATTCGAAGTACCATAATAGAGAATAAGGTGTTTTCGACACTTAAAATATCAGAAGTATCACCATAAGAAACAAGATTATCATAAAAGTGAACATATTATATTTTTAGGTACAATTACAGGCTTAAGGTGAGTTCTAATTGTTTACAATACAAGTTTAGAACTATCACAGTAATGATTCTAATATTTCTTTCATTTTTAAGTAAACGTGAAGGGAAATAGGAAAACAGTAATGACAAGAAGTGGTTCACAGTCATGTTATGTACGTAGATGACATGCAGAATAGGTCTGACAAGAACATGTAATCCAAGATGTACAAAATAAGATTAAAATCCATGCTATCTTTTAGAATCCTTCATGTGCTTGTTAAACGTGACGTTAGACGTTCTCTGTGTTTTGCCCTAAAGAAAATGCGTCCAAGCAAGCAAGTCTACACAGATTATACCATTAATTTCAGGGATACCACCGAAACTGTTCAGGAGTTTGCTGTGTAAGAAGTTGAAATCAATTAGCGAAAAAAGAGGAAATGCGCTGTCTACACTGATAAATTCGTATTCCAGTGGAAAGAGAAAAGACAGAATATCTCCAAAATTTAAGAAAACAAACAAAGTGAAATACACGTGAAAATAAAATACGTTTATTGACGAATGTGAAAACAGTCTATTGATTAAGTGCTTATAGATAAAAAAAACAATTATTGAGCAAAAGTGCTAACGATTAAAAAACTGATTGTTTGTTTTGCTTTTGAATTTCGCACAAAGCTACATTAGGGTTATCTGTGCTAGCCGTCCCTAATTTAGCAGTGTAAGATTAGAAGGAAGACAGCTAGTCATCACCACCCACCGCCAATTCTTGAGCTACTCTTTAACCAATGATTAGTTGGATTGATCGCACATTATGACGCTTCCACGGCTGAAAGGGCGAGCATGTTTGGCGTAACGGGAATGCGAACTCACGGCCCTCAGAAGATTACCAGTCGCACGCTTTAACACGCTTGGCCGTGCCGGGCCTGAAAAAAGCCAACAACAACAAAAACCCTAAAACGTTGAAACGGAGGTAACTGTAACTCTATCACATTTTTAAACAATAGGTCTGTTCTGCGTCATTAGTTGAAAAAAATACCACAGATATTCGTGCCGAGTCAAGATTATTCAAACAATTAATCTGGAAAAGGAGGAGAAAAAGATGGAGCTTGATTATAATCAAGATAAAACATTCCGGAAAACTCAGTCTGAGGAAAAAAACAACAACAATATTTATCAGTTATAAATATAAACGGAAACATAATGGATAAGCAGAGGTCGTCACCAGAGTTGTATGTACACGTAGTAAAGGGTATACAAAATGGAGAACATTTATTTGAAACCAGTGAACACTCTACGGGATACTTTGGAAAACAAAGCTGATCAAAGTCATGAAGCTTCATGACACTAAACACACCACCTCAGATGAAAAATTCGCTCGGAATCTATTGAAAATTTGAAACGCTAAACAATTTTACGTAGGCTTGTAAATATTTTAGTCATACTTCAAGATCCAAAGACAGTGTGTCTATAACAGATTATCAAATGACAACAGATATAATAAAATATTTATAGTTCAAACAGTTGTGATGAACTATTGCAAGTCTTGTGGTTTTTGTATTGAACTTGAAGTATATTTCAAATAATTTCAGAATACCTTAAAAACTAGCGAATATAGAAAACCATAAACTCTCAGTACGTTTGTTGTTTTTAATTTCGCGCAAAGCCACACGAGTGCTATTTGCGTCAATCATCCCTAATTTAGCACTGAAACACAAAAGAAAAGACAGATTGTCATCACCTCCCATCGCCAACTCTTTGGCTATTCTCTTATCAACGAATAGGGGGATTGACCATAACATTAAAACGCCCCACCGCTGAAAGGGCGAGCATGTTTGGTACAACAAAGATTCGAACCCACAACCCTCGGTTTACGAGTCGAGTGCCTTAACTACTTAGCCATGCCGGACCTCTCTCCGTATAACGTGTATGAAATTTGTTTTTTCGATTGGAGTTTTAAACCTCATTAACTAACTTGAATGGTACTTGGTTTGATGTTTCATGATCTTGTAATTTTTTATTTTATCCATAGATTCTTACATAACGGTATGATTTTATATTTAAAAAATTACTAACGTAATAATAAGTAGGCCTAGTGGTTAACATTTTGCGGTACGTAGTAGAGGGGCTAATGCTCTAATTCCGATCTTCTGCTGAACATGCCTGGTTCTCTGTGCTGCAGAGTCAATCCTGTTACTTGGTTACGACTAGCCTCGTAAATAGTGAGTGTTTTGCCTATGGTGACCGCCATTCTTATAACTTTAGTTCTAAATTTTGGATGGCTATGCTTTGACCTTGGTGTCTCTGACTTAACTGTTTTGTCAACGTGTCATATAGGGTGCTATTCATTGAAATTATCAAATGTAAATTTAAACAGGTTAACATATAAAAAAACAACAACACCTAATTAGGGGATTGGTTTCCGACCAGTAACAGTACAATTCAAAAAGGAATTAAACAAATAAGAAATGTGAGATTTATAAATTTATCATTTACATGGATAATTTTGATATTAATTTAAGTGTTTAAAAACAACAACAACAACAACACATGATCTAGTTCGCCTGTGTTGTTGTATTAAGATATTTTCATTCAGATATATTTGTTATGTTATTATTTTTACCATTAGTCAAGACCCCATTGACTTAATGGTAAGTCTGCGGACTTATAACGCTAAATATCGACATGTGGTGAGTACAATACCAGATAGCCCATTGTTCAGCTTTATGATTAAATAGAAAGAAAGAAACAAACTGATTATAAATTAAAATAAGCTGCGTGATCAGCATGTTGGTGATTTTGTATTATTTGATAGAGAAACTTATAACAATCTCCATAAAAACACAAATGTGTTTTCTAAAAAATAACAATAAATATTCGTTCATGATAAGCGTTAAGAAATTAGCCATTTCATAATATGAAGGGTTATTACAACATGCATTAGGTATGACACTTATGAGTGATAAAACTGTGTGCTATAATACAATAAACATGTTCTGTTAATTTCACAGATATGAAGTACAAATACAGAAAATTAACCCCAAAATGATCAATTCTCAGTTTTAATCTGAAAAAGAAGTTTCGCATCCACAACAGAATTACGAAATGTTAAATTGTAATATTTTAAGAAGACAAAATTGATACACCTAAGCACAATTGTAATGTATAAAATTTGCAATTATTGCGTGAAAAATGTTTGCAGGTACTGTGTTATAAGTTAAGCTCATAATGTTTTTTTTATCATCAAATGATATTTTTGCATGAAACCTTGATGACAGATTTTTAACTTTATTTTCGAGTACCACTTGCATCACCTTTCACTCTGCTTATAAATTCATAGGAGTGTGTGAACTTTTACTTGTTTTAAATTTACAACTCTTAACAAGATTTTAGATTATCACTCTATTAACAGTAAGAGGTGTGTTTATTGAGATAATACCCCAATCACACATCTTCGTCAGATCTATCTGTTTGTTTGGAATTAAGCACAAAGCTGCACAATGGACGATCTATGCTTTGCCAACCATAGGTTGGCCTCCAGTTTCAACCGCTGTAAGTCTGCAGACATACTTCTGTACCTCGCATGTTTTTAAAGTGTAATAACAAAGTGAACCCTGGGTTTTACTTTACATGATTTGGCTGGTAACAGTGTGATAACCACTTCAAAACTCTCCCACTGGCATGTCTTATTTACTTGTCGTATAACAAGCTGAACAGTGTGGCGAGACACAAACCTACACAGTGAACGGAAAATATCGATAACAAATTTGTAATATATATATATATATATATATAAAACCCCAGCTAGAGAGTGGTAAGACTGTGCGCAATAGGTAAATATGCAAATTATCTAAGTAATGGCGAAAAATAACACGGATAATGTGAGATAAGGCGAGCTCCCTTGGGAAGTGAGGCTCGACATAAACCACTTATCACACGATACAAAGAAAATCGTTCAAAATTAAACTGTTTTTACTATTCGAAATCAACAAAATGAAAACCCTTGAAATAATTAATTGTTGACTATCTGTGGATACATATCTATGTTCTACTTTGTATATTTAATGTTTTTTTTAGAGTTTCTTTCCAATATTGTTTCGAATTTTGCTAAGTACAAAATACAGAAAGGGATATCTGTACTTTACCGATCACAAGTATCGAAACCAAATTTCTAGCATTCTAAGCCTGCAGACTTACTGTTGAGCCATTGTGGTTCCTCATAGTTACAATTCATTTCTATATTATACGTTCTACTTTCACTACACTTCGTAGTTCACCTATAACTTCCCTTTCCTTATTGTTCTTGTTTTATTACCTTCACTCTCCAGAAAGTGTGTTAATTAGGTACAGATATTGCACTTAACCAAATAATCTAATCGACAAAATATTAGATAGATATGTTCTTTTTTAACTTCCTCCGTTTCATAAAATTTTGAAATACGGTGAAACGTCGATATTCTCTGGACATACTATCAGTGTAAGGTTAACTTTACGCAGTAATTTTTTTCAATTTCGCGCAAAGCTACACGAAGGCTATCTGCGCTAGCCGTCCTTAATTTAGCAATGCAAGGCTAAATGGTAGGCAGCTAGTCATCACCACTCACCTTCACCTCATGGGCCACTCTTTTACCAACGAATAATGGTATTGACAGTAACATTATAACGTCCCCATGGTTGAAAGGTCGAGCATGTTTGGTAAGAGGAGAATTCGAGCCCGCGACCCTCAGGCTACCAGATGAATGCCCTAACCACCTGATCATGCTGGGCCTATATAAAATGTGAAGATAATGTTTTAAGTAGTTAGAGTCATTAGAGTTATGAATTGGCCAAGTGTGTTAAGGCGTTCGAATTGTAATCCGAGGGTCACAGGTTCGAATCCCGTTCGCACCAAACATGCTCGCCATCCCAGCCGTGGGGGCGTTATAATGTGATGGTCAAGCCCACTATTCGTTGGTAAAAGAGTAGCCCAAGAGTTGGCGGTGGGTGGTGATGACTAGTTGCCTTCTCTCTAGTCTTACACTGCTAAATTAGGGACGGCTAGCGCAGATAGCCCTCGAGTAGCTTTGCGCAAAATTCAAAAACAAACAAGTAAAGAGTTATGAAACTGGACACGCGTAAGAACTAGAATGGAAAACCTGCATCAAATCTCATTTGAAAGTTTTAAAAGAGTCTAGACCAAATAAACATATACCCGATTTTTATACTAGTGAGAGAAAATAAACTTAAGTAATGTTAAAAATCCGAAAATTTAGCTTTAATATCTAGCGTTCAGAAGATTAAGTTAAATCAGCCTTTAATTTGTTTTGGCTTTTTCTAAAATGTGGGGCAAGCGTGGCCTAATGGTTATCGTGTTCCATTTTAAGTTACAGGCTTTGTTTGTTTTTTGTTTATTTGTTTTTCAATTTCGCGCAAAGCTACACGAAGGCTATCTGAACTAACCCTCCCTAATTTAACAGTGTGAGACTAGAGGGAAGGCACCTAGTCATCATAATCACCGCCAACTCTTGGGCTACTTTTTTACCAACGAATAGTTAAATTGACTGCCACATAATAACGCTCCATGTCACGTTTGCTGTCCATTTGTTCCAAAAATGTACTTTAGGATCGTAAGTGCGTTATAAGCGTTAAAGTCAGGTTTTGCTATTCATAAAGTTGTCGATGAGTTCTGTGAACTACTTGCCTTCCTGCCACAAAATTACACGGCTAGAGAGTATCTCAAACAACCGACAAACTCTAAAACTAAGTGTTCTGCATGAGTAACGTACTACTTTCGTGTAATCTTTATTTTTTATTATTCTATTTTAGAAAAATTACGGGCTTCTAGACGATCTTGCATTCTTGAATGTTAGTTTTAAGGACACTTTAAAAAAGTTGAAAAAATTACCAAACGAAATTCTTCCAAAAAGTTCTCTGTTTAACCTTATTAACTCCTGAATTACATCTGGAATGACCACTCATTCAGACTAACCACTACACAAGAAAGTGGGGCGAGCAATGAACGTTCATTAAGTCATCACATGCTTGAAGTGTCTCTGGACGCCACGAACACAATCATGTTGATAAAAATTGAAAGAATTTCTTTCTTTTCTTTGTAGGTTTCAAACTTTGCAGCTTCATTGTACGAGGAAATATTAACGGGAAGAGATTGTATTAATTTAATTATGATGGCGCCAGTGTCCATAAAGGAGGAAGGAGGGCACTAGCCCTTCAAAAGTGATTCATGCCCTCCCCAAAAGGTTTTATAGTTTTAAATTTATGCACATCAATGTTTTAACAACAGATTTTGGGGAAGTTTGCGTCCCGACCCATCCTTTCTTACCAGTGGCAATAGTATTATGACCTCACATCTGTGGGTGTTAAGTTTTAACTTGAGAACACTGTGGCTACAGTACTTGTACCCCACCCTCCAAAGCGTTTACTCCAAGATACGTCTGTGATTATCACAACATGTGTTTTAAAACTTATTTTATGAAAACCGTAGAAATAAACCTCAAGGGATTTCGTACGCGTTTTCGGACAACAATAAAGAATCGAAAAAATCGCGAGGATTTTATACGCTTCACTAGGATCTCAAATAGTACAGTTCGTTGCCTAGGGTAACATAATAATGAAAGGAAGTCGGTTTTTTTCTTCTACAGGGTGACTCGCAAGTCCCTACCCATCCATATATCTTATGTATCCAGTGTATCTGTGTGCTGTTCCTCATTCTTGCTGCATAATATTATGCGACACCATGTTCTGTGAGACATTTTCAAGTGTAAATAGGCTTACATCGGCCATATTTCTCTGAAAGAAAGAAACAAATTTATAATACACTCGTAATTGAATATAACGTAATAATATATGGATGGGTAGGGACTTACGGGCCATCCTGCAGAATACAGTTTGTTATTCAGATTGAATAATAATTTTTCGGCCTCCAAACGTTTGGTTTTAGTCTGGATAGGCCCGGCATGGCCAGGTTGTTAGGGTGCTCGACTCTTAATCTGTGGGTCACGATTTCTAATCCCCATCACACCAAACACGCTCGCTCTTTCAGCCGCAAGGGCGGTACAAACTAACGGTCAACCCCGCTATTCGTTGGCAAAAGAGTCGCCCAAGAGTTGGTGATAGATGGTGATGATGACTAGCTGCCTTCCCTCCAGTCTTACACTCCTAAATTGGGGACAGCTCTCATGTAGCTTTGCGCGAAATTCGAAAACAAAACAAATATTAGACAAGATCACTCAAACGCTTAATGTGTACAAGTTTCACCAAATTCTGTGTCCTGCATAAACAAACAACTCGCATCACCTACTGAACAAATCGCAGTGACCTAAATTGATATTAACCATATGTTTCGGAGAAAGAACGAATAATTGGTACTCCCGTGTTTCTGTGTAAATTATAACTTAAAATTAGATGGAACAAAAAATCAAACTGGAAAAAAAATCTCTCTGAATTTCGGAATTCGCCAAAGTTACTGTTCATGCTTCACAACAAAGTTCCCGAAACATTTTCAAAACAGTCGTACCGTTCACGATTAACGATATGGTTCCTGACCAAGGTGTAAATAGTGTGAATTTTGCAACTCCATTTAGTTTTTTTAACGTTCAGTCGTTGTGTCTACAAATAAAGAACGGAAACCAAAGCCGTCTTGTAACGCATCCTATTTCTATCGATTCCAGAGTCTACTCTACTATTTTCAAGCCGAGCTTCGAGACGATGAGCACTTTCTTTGTGTCATTTTTTCTTTTTGATTTGATGATGAATAATTCATTTTTTATTGTATTTTTGACAAAAGAAAGGAAAATAATAATATCAGCGAAACTAAAGCTACGGAGAAATTAATTTTAATAAATGCAAATCAGCTTCTGTTCCAAAAGAACATAAAATGTCGGTTCTCAATCACGTAAATATAAGCTGGAATCAGGTCGTAAAAGTTCTATTCCTCCCACTAAGAAGAATACAACTTATATCAGTGTGTTCAGATTTGAAGAGATTGCCATGCTACAAAGAAAATAAAACTCTCGTGTCACGCCCTCTTCTGGAAACATTTTATTTTAGAGTCGCGTCCTTGTGTTTTTGGCTAGGGAGGATAAAGTTATGCTACATTTAAGTGATTGAGAAAGATCAAAAGAATAAAAACATTTATAGATGGAGCAAGCTAGATTCTCTTGAAAAAATAGTATAAAATCAACTGTACGAATTTTTATAATTTCGACCAGGATAAAAATCCTCGTTGTTTAGTAAAAATCATGAAAGACACTAATTTATTTTAGAGTTTACATAAGACCACAAAAGTAATTTATAACCGAGAAGTTTTGGCTTCCTTTTTAGTCAAAGTTGCAGGGTTATCAAATAATGAAAATGAGTACCTTTATCGAATTAATATTTCACTGTAGCTACTTTAAAAAGATTCAAAGCGCAACCAAGTAACTGTGCATCCAAGGATTCACAGTTAGCGTCCCCTTTACGCTCAACACAATGAAGAAAGACGACCAATTAATGAAGCGATTGACCGGCGAAACAGAGAGCACGTTCTACATTGAGTTTGGATCTTGTGATAGACGTACTGTTTGTCGAGTGCCCAAATCACCAAAACGTAAGAGTGATTATGAATGAAAACACAACTATTATGTTTTTATTAATATTAATTTTGGAGTGGACTTTGTCTAAACTTTTAATTTTAATAATATTAACACGATATATTATTCCAAATTGTTATTGCTAGCGAGTGAACTACAAATTGATTTGAATAAGGCATTTTTCCTTCTGATAATCGTATCGATATCGCATTGCTAGAAGGATTGCAACTTTATTTTTTTTTAAGTGCACAAATATTTCTCACTCTCTTAGTTGCAAAGAGCTTATAAAGTTTCGAGTTAGATGCTATTGAAAGGAAATATCCCAAGCCTGACGCAAACGTCTGGAAACAGACAGCGAAGGAAGTCTAATCCTGTGTAAAGAGAGCAAACAGAAATGGAGCGTTCAAACCAAAGAGAACTGTGTCAGCAAAAAGTTAGCGGGGCCACGTGACTATCGGCAGATCAATGAGTTTCGTGGTTGAGAATGCACAGATATGGTTGAGTATACAAGAACTCAATAGAATCGAAGAAATGCATCCGACTCCACAATCTTATCAATCATCACTCTTGTCAGACCGATACTTGTTTTATCATGCTTAAAAATTTACAGTAACATCATGTATATGAGAGATTTGCAAATGAGAAGATGATACTTCATTCTAATTTAAAAACGAAAATGTGTTGTTTATTTTATGAGGGTACAGTTTATCAAAAACTGCAACTGCTGCTCGAACGTTCACAAAACAATGTTTGGCAGACATCGGGGAACCAAACAAATCATGACATTTGTAATACGTTTGTTGTTGGAATACTGGCAGCGTAATAAATAATTTGTTTATTTAAATATACAAAAAAATATTTTTGCCCGAAATGTACTTCCACAAAACATTTTCGTGCGATAAGTTAGTGTAAGCATCTTTAACTTCGTAGAAAAAAATATTCTTTGTAAAAACTCTTTTATGTTGCTTTAAGAATATGTACAGAGAGAATTTTCGAGCCATTTATAGAGATATAATCAACAAAATTTTATCAGAAAATATACCATGTTTAATCAGCGATAAATAATAAGACTCACTGATTAGTTGATTCTCTGCAGTATTTCTAAATGTGCAAATTTAAGTGTTTCTAGGCCTAGTTTTCAGGAATTCATTATTTATCATGACTGTCCAAAATTCCTTCACTACAGGCGGTGTAAAAAGTTTTTGAAACAACAACAGGTACATTGGTTTAACAAGCAAGTGTGCTTGGTACTCATACAGATCAAGAACAGTGTATGAATTATGCTAGTGAGACCATCTCATATTGGCTTACTTGTCTATAAATGTAAAACAAAAAATAAAATATCTAAAGTGGACTTTCTGTTTGAGTTCAACAAACAGACTGACAAACATTGAATCACCTTGCCAAACTAATTTCCCATAAACCCCTGCGAGGTTTTCTTTTATTACGAAATCTGCAGTGGTTTTCTATACCACAATAAACAGCTTTTATCTAAATGCTATAAGTAAACAATTCTCAGACACAAGACGAAAAGAGAATTAAAGCATTTCGTGACAAGAAAGATCCTAAAGAACTCCGCGTTTTCTATTAGACACCCGAGTGACCTGTTGTATTGTATTAAAAATAATGATTTATCTCAGTAAGAAAGCACTATAGTGAGCGCCATATTTAATGCAGGTTTATGAAGAAAGTTAAAAACGTTACAAGTGACTGCTAAAATAAAATGCGAAATAAAATAATATTTTAAATGTTGCTTTTGAAAATAATACGAACTCTAAGTTTGCATTAAAAGCATGTTTTGTAATCTAATATTTAAGCAGTTAAATAGTTATAAGTTTATTTATACTCAAAGGGAAACACTGGAGAAATGTAGACACAAGAGACAAGTTCAGTACCCTTAAATAACACATGGTATACTTGTTACTGGTGTATAAATTCAAAGCTCCGAATATAAACTAATGGTTTTGGAGTGAAGATTGTTCTTCCAGCACCACACATAAATAAAGATCAATAGCTTTTTATAACAGCAGTGGGAAAATATTAACTTAATGACTTGTTGTTGTTAATACTGGCAACATGGCGCTCTCCATATATTGATTTCAAAGTGAATTTCAAACCATTGGACAAAACAATGCTACTACAGAGAGACGTTTTGCCGGAGAGCTTCGAAACATCTGTTACAATAAATTGTATTCGTATATTAAGATCATTTGACGATAAAGAGAAAGAGGATAAAAAACTTTCAATATTTTCAATGGAAACAGAAGAACCCAGATTATAAGATATAGCACTGTAATGGACTACAAAACTAAACCTTTACGGTCAAACGATAAGTTATTTTGTAGTAAGGCTCTGATCATAAAGTAAACGATATGGATATGAGAAAGAACCCTCTGACTCTAAAATATTATTGTGATGAAACTGGACATGTATTCATATAATGTTAATAAAGGTAATATGGACATATGTTCGAATAATGTTAACAAAGGTAAAAAGAAATGTGTTAAAGATGATGAAATAACAAACCAAAAATTCAGGAACTATTAGCCCTGCTTTAAACTCAACAGATGTTTCATGAGAAAAACGACCAAAAAGTCTGTAATCGCAGCAGTTTTATTAAATCACATTTTTGTCAAATCACCGATGCAGCTCCATTTGATTTTTTTGTCTCTGGTCTAACGTTTAAAGACGTCTTGAAAATCGACGTCAACGTATACAAGACGAAAGTGAAAGATTTGTTATTTGGCAAGACGATTGGCTAACTTATCCATCTATCTCCCACAAAAGCGTTTTACAACAGACAATAGTGTTAATAATGGACACTAGCCGGAGAGTGAACAATCGACAATAAAATATGAAAATCAAAGAGTAACATTTTCTTTGTTTCTTTGGTGTTGTTGTTTTTAATTGCAAAGTTACACAATAGGCTCCCTAAACTGTGTTAATAACTGGTACCAAATCGCAGATTTTAGCTTAATGCACGAATGGCTGTCTACACATACCTTTGTTCGAAACAGACATTATGATAAAAATATCCCCCATTTAAATTTCATCCCTTTTTTGATCGCTCAACGACGTATCATTTACGTTTTGTATATTGTTGTCGAAACAAATGTTGTTATCCTTGGAGCAAATTTTAGCTTACTGTTTTAATGACATTGTATTTATCTACTTACTTCCATGTGCTATTCTTTTAACAAACACTTTATCAGCACCTATCTGTACAATATTTCCCATGTGTTAGGCTTCCCACTTTTATCTCAGAGTTCTACGGTTTATTTTATTTTTATCACAGAAAACTATATGATTGTCATGAACTAACAAAGCAGAAAACTAATGCATAAAAATTGCGTAACATTGGTTTTACATACTAGGTTGTAAACTTGTCCTGACTTTCTTCATCTAGTGTTTAAAAACCGTCTTACCTTTTGTAACCTAATTTTTCAACAGTAATTAGTTTCCAGAAATTTTTGTTTCCTCTATACGTGTAAAGACCGTAATTTATCCTGCTTTTTGCCACCTAGTTTCTCAGAGTTATTAAACCGTCGAGACTCGTGTCTCTGATTTGCTTGTTAATCTCGCGTTGCCTACTTTTAAAGTACACAAAACTGTTGTTTTCTTCTGTTATTCAGCGTTGAGACAATAATAAACTGCTCTTTCCTTGTTTACACTTAATATCATTATACAATTTGCCTATTAGTCAACAGTTCATTTGTTGTCTGGATATATTTAAGGACGTGACAGACGTCCTTTATTGCTTTTTTTGTTAAAATAAGTTTTGTGACGAGATACAAAAATGACGAGAAACTTAACTCATTATTACGTGACAGATAAATAAATGGACTTTAATAAAGAAATTCAGATTTTGTTTATTTTATTTAATGTGTTACCAGCTGAATCAAACTTGATGAAGTGCTGAGAAACATTATTTGTGAGCTCCAAAATGCATAAATTCTACGTATATTGAAAATAAAAATTGCTGATGTGTAAAATTAATTAATAATAAAGATGTTGTTCATCTCTTACTGAATAAAGAAATTAAAGTTCAAACTCTTAGTAATTAGAACGAAGCGTTGTTATCAGATGAAACAGAGTAAAAGCCATTTGTGATCGAAATAGAACTTTTTTAGAGATTTTATTTATGCGTGTATTTTCTTGTAGCAAAAACCCATCGGGCTATCTGTTGAGCCTCCGGAGGGGAATCGTATCCCGGTTTTTAGGGCTGTAAATCCGTAGTTACTGCTGTACGAGGGAGGGGGCATTACTTATGCGTTGGAAGGTTTTTTTCATTAGAAGCCCTTATCTATGTTTGAGATCCATTCATTAAAATCTAGCAACATTGTGAGGTATTTTGCAAGCATCAGCTCTTTCTTTTAATATTTTGTAGTACGAGCAGCAAAACTGTTACTTGAAAAAGTATTTTTTATGATATGGTAATTATAGTTACACTAGGCTTAACAAAAAATCAAATGGAATACAAATGCTAGTTAGTTAAAAATATAAAGTTGCAGAACAAAAATAATTGCTGTAAAAAGAAAGTTCTTCATCTGATAAACATTGTAAATAACTATTTATCCAGATTACAATCTTTCGTTACCTGTACAAACTCAACTGAAGTGCTATTTTTACAAGCATGGAAGATATTAAAGATTTCTGATTTTTGAAAGAAAGCAAAACATGCAAACACTAAATGATGCTGTTTCAAAGACCAAACATTAAAGCTAACAATGTAAGGATTATTTTTGCTCCCGCGTCTGTATCGAGTTGAATAATATTATACGCGACTCTTACAAATTTGCCCTCAAATTTCACAATTCATTGAATAACCACTTCAGGCTTTAAATGAAGATGCTCAGGTCCAAAAAGGAAACGTTTAAGAATATCAAAATTCATGATGACATTTGTTAACCTGAAGATGACCTAAGATCTAAACGTTGTTTTCTACTTTATTTTAATTCAAGTTTTCGTATCCATACCAACCGTCTCGTGAATACGAAATATAAAAAAGTTTAATTGAAACGCTTATTTTGTTTCTATTTATTGACGCTAGGGGCCGTTTCTCCAAGTATGAGAACCATCGCATATAAAAGACGAAGACTTAATTGGACGAACAGAGATGGATAAACTTAAATATTTTTCTTCTTGAACAATAGCGTATAAAGTAAATTATTCTGTTACTTCAACAAAGATTAAACATGAATGTTAGATGGTTAAAGCAATAATGAATAAAAGCCTTTAGATCATTGTTTCAACGCCAAAACATACATGTGAGCTACAAACAAAGAGATAATTGTATCTCTGAAAATCTTTATCTATTTGTTGTTTTTATGAATAAACATTAATAACCAAATATAGATGTAACGCGAAATTTTAAAAGAAATTTGTTGTAGTATGTATATGATCGAAAGTTGTTTAATACATATATATATGCTTAGAGACGTTGTCTCGAAATAAAGATATGCATGTGTAGTCCTTATGTGTGTGTTAGGTTTAGAGGTCGGGTAATACGTTCAGGAATTGCGTATTACGGATGTATGTTTACGAGCTTACATGATATACACGTTCATGAGCAATATGCATGACGAAGTTGTAAAATAAAACAAATGAAAACGTAGAACAAAACCTGAGGATCACCCAAACATTTTTTGGAAGTTGTTTTTTCCTTTTCTGATTAGAAACTGAAACTCTTAGTTTGCAGAATTCAATTTCAATTTTAACACTTCACTTGTACGAAAGGAATACCTCTAAAATAAATATACATCTGAAGAGTTTACACAACTCTTTAAATACTTTCTTGATAAGTAATTTCGAAACAATAAAAATTAAAATAAAACCATTTATAGTATCTTAATACCAAAAATATAGCACCCAACATAAATGGCAGACCAAAACTACAGCACACGAATATTTTAATAACCAAAAGACTTGTTATTATTAATACAAAAATTATTACTTCTCAGTCGCTGAATAGTGCAATTCACTTGAGCAGTTTGTTGAACCTCACAGAACTGACAGACACTGGTGCCAAGTGAGGGAGAACAGACAAACAGACAGACGAATGAAAAGATTTCCACTTGAACATCATGATCTTTTATCTTAATTAATCTAGACCCTGGTGTGTTTATTCCATATCATATTTTACAAGGTTTCCAAAGAGACATTTCCTATAAATTAATTTTTATTAGCTTACGACTTTTACTCAGATAATTTGGGTTTCTCATTTTTCGTGTCTCTATGTGTGTGTGTGTGTGTATGTTTAATATAAGATATCCTTCGGACTTTTAAAGTCTATATGAGCTATAAAATCTTATTTCCTGAATAGATATCGTATAATCATTTCGTTGTTCACATTAAGTTTGATGTTTTTCCTATTCTAGCTACAAAAATATTTACTTAGTTCTTACGAAGTTGTACACGAAATACGGTTCTTTATCATATAAGGATTGTTCGATTGTTTTGAATATTCGCATAAATCTTCTCAAGATTTGCGCTAGTCCCTAATTCTGAAAAAAAAACACCTTAAAAACTGTCAACAGCTGGGTTATACTCGTCTAATAAAATAGTGGGATTTGAGCATCCTTCCTTTCTAATGGTGTTATTATATAAATATTTTGCAAGGAGAGATCACAATCGATGAATGAACCGGTCCACAGTTCAGCATGTTCACCTCCAGTAAAAGATCATCCGTCAAAGAAAGGAGCTTGAGAAACATGTTGAATCATTAACAGTGTTTTACTGTTTTACAAAACGGTCTCTATGAACTTACTCCCTACTGTTTCTACACCATCAAACGACACTGAAGGTATAAGAGAAATTCAGATTAATCTAGCAGCAATAACTTGATCATTTTTAAACTCTTTTAAACACGAGCATTGCATATATTCTTATATGAAATAAAATACTTAAGAATTTATTCACGACAGAGAACAGATAACCTAAATATTGGCTTTATGTTAAAAAGAGACAATTAGGAACTTAAGTAAGAGAGAGTCAACTCTCAGAAATTAGGGGAGATTCTAAAATTTTCTGAGATGGTAAAACTTCGAAAATTAAAAACTTAATAACATAAATTATAGTTACGAAAAACATAACAAAATAAAACTTCAGCAAAAGGGACTTTATTGGAAACATGATGAGAACACGATGTGTATAGTACTGAAGTAGTTGTAAGTAATGATTGATAAATATAAACACTGTTATTTTAACCCATGTAAGTGACGATTGATAAATACTAACATTGTTATTTTAACACATGTAAGAGACGATTGATAAATCTAACATTGTTATTTAACACATGTAAGTGATTAATGGTAAATTGGTAAATACTAAATTGTTATTTAACACATGTAAGTGATTAATGGTAAATTGGTAAATACTAAATTGTTATTTTAACACATGTAAGTGATGATTGACAAATACAAACGTTGTTACTTCAACACATGTAAGTGATGATTTATAAATACTGTCATTGTTATTTTAACATAAGTGAGTGATGATTGGTAAATACTAAATTTCTACTTTAACACATGCAAGTGACGATTGATAAATACTAACATTGTTACTTGAATACATGTAAGTAACGATTGATAAATACTAGCAATGTTATTTTAGCACATGTAAGTGACGATTGATAAATACTAACATTGCTATTTTAACACATGTAAGTGACGATTGAGAAATACTAACATTACTATTATAACACAAATAAGTGATGATTGGTGAATACTAAGTGGCTATTTTAACACATGTAGGTGATGATTGGTAAATACTAGCATTGTTACTTTAACACATGTAAGTGACGATTGATAAATACTAACGTTGTTATTTTAACTCATGTAAGTGATGATTGGTAAATACTAAATTGTTACTTTAACACATGTAAGTGACGATTGATAAATACTAGCATTGTTACTTTAACACATATGAGTGATTATTGATAAATAATCAAAGTGATTATTTCTAAGTAACAAATATTGTTACTTCAACACATAAGTGATTATTGATAAATACTGACATTGTTACTTCAATACAAGTCAGTAATGATTCATAACTACTAACATTGTTATCTCAACACGTGTAAGTTATGATTGATAGATGATTTAAATACAAGCTGAGGACCAGTTATCAAAGTTCATCTTGTGTAATACATTATCTTCCGACAACCTTCGATAAAGATTCTCCTTAAATTAATAATTCTTTAACCATTTTCTCACTGGTAGAATGTTACGTTACACAGAATTCTTAAGGTTAGTCCAAATATGACATCGTGCGAGTGTCACATCTGCAGGTTAATTCGAATTTCAGGTTTGTAATATATGCAAGCTAAATTTTCATGACTTTTTTGAATATGTTGTCTGTAGGTTAAAATTAATATGATGTTTCAATAACCTGCAGGTTAATTCAAATATGACGTTTGTAATATCTGAATCTTTCACTTTGAACGATAATTTATTCAAATAATACACTTATACACACGAATGTGAAAACATATCTATCATATTCTTGTCTTTCTAAAGTGAACCCATCACGAATAATTCTGTTATGTTTCAATGACATTTGTTAACATAAAATAATATTAAGTTAGTTATTACCAGCTGTGTTTGAATAGTTTGGTTTGCTTAGATTTTCGCGCACGGCTACTAAAGAGCTATCTGCGCTTGCCGTCCCTAATGTTGCCGTATAAGACTAGAGGAAATACAGCTAGTGATCATCGCCCACCGCCAACTCTTGGGCTGCTCTTTTACCAAAGAATAGTGGGATTGGCCATAACATTATAACGCCTCCACAGCTAATACAGCAACTTCGTTAACCAAGTTTCTAGTAAACCTATCAGACTTGTAAATAAAGCATTCCAAGTTGTAACGGAGGCAGTCTAGTTTATAAACGTGGTCCGATACACAACTTTAATGATTTCGTATTATCCCAAATGCCACGTTTTCTTGGTCTGTATGTCATTAACCACAAAATTACATAATTGACTATCTGTGATCTGCCCACCACAAGTATCAAAACTCGACTATTAGCGCTGTAAGTCGGCAGGCTTATCGCTTAGCTTTTGGGGTTGTCAGTTAATTGTAACGTGGAAGAGATGCTAAATATTCTTATAGGTTCAAGCTGAAAAAGAAACCCTAAGTTTTCATTAACAAACACGATACTGCAAGTCACCAATTACAGTTCATTACACTTCAACAGTAAACCGCAGGGCTTCTAACGCTACCAATGGGGATTCGATCTCGAAGATCGTAATTGCCTATTGTGATGTTTCGTGCTAGAACAAGCATTACGTGTTTTTATATTTTTTAACAAAAGTCTGAGTTATCTAGTGAAATAACATTAGGTATTGGAGGTGTTTGAGTGGTAAGTTACAAATGATGCTCAAACATTCAACAAAGATTCAATAAGCACTTAAATAATGTAACGTTCTTACAACTGGAACTAATTTAATCTCTCCCTTTTGTAGTAGAAAAATAGAGCTTAGCGCGATACCCAAAAGAAGGTAAAAATATCATAAAGCAGTCGCATTTCTATTATGAAAGATGATATGGTAGACATCCAACGATGAAAACAGGCCATAAAATGACGTCAAGGTAACTTGGACATATTTTCTGTTGTTTTTTTCTTACTATTTTCTTCATTAGAGTTTATCACATCTCTTCTTTTTCAGGATCATATTTTTTATTGCTGTAATCTGACGATTATGAGAGCAGTGCCATAAATACAAGTTTTTGCTAAAAGCCACTGGCTAAATGGACCAGTTTCCGACTGCATCTGCTGATGAAGGAGACTGACTTGAGACGATAAATATTGTACAAAGCGGACAAACTAATGAAACTATCATTAATCAATAACTACTAATTAGCGTAGACATGGTATTGGAGAGACAGAGAAAGAAATGCACTCTACACTTCGAAGCAGGAGGAGACAATATATTAATATATATAGCTGTCCCTGTTTTATTATTGCTATTTTTTTAAAATGTGGACTTATTCTGAAAAACTTCAAAAACCTGGTGCCTCCCCTCTCAGTGATACAACAGTACGTTTGCAGAGTTACTTTGATATCCACCATGGTGAGAAGAGCACATATTACCCATTGTGTAGTTCTGTTCTTAATTACTAACTAACTAATCCAATAGGTTGTTTTCGCAGTGAAAACAACTACAATAACTTGTAAAAAAAAAGTTTTTATTTATTCTTCCCTGATTTCAGATAATGGACGTAAACAGGACCTGCTTATTGCATCACCAACTGCTAAAAAGCGAGAGACCGAACTGTTTATCCAGCTATTATTATTTGAAATGTTCCCTCCCCTCAGTGGCACAGTAGTATGTCTGGGGACTTACATCACTAGAAACCGGGTTTCGATACTCTTGGTGTGCAGAACACAAAAAGTCTGTGCCTAGTTTTGTACTGAATGACAAACAATAATTATTTGAAATATTTAAGAGTTATAACAAGTGCATATTTCTATTATCGTAAAATGATATGCATTATTGTAATTAATGGTTTTTTGACCATCTTATAGCGTTCACACCAATATTTCTACCTTTTTTAAATATTGGGATATACTAACACTAATATGATTAGAAAACGAAATAGATGACCTTTTGGCATACTTTGTGTGACTCCTTCAGTAACCCAGAATTAATGACATTTTATGTTATTATTATTTTGTTTCGTCAATTAGCCCCCTAGTGGCTCAGCGGTATGTCTGTGGACTTACGCGCTAAAATCCGGGTTTCGATACCCGTGGTGGGCAGAGCACAGATAGCCCATTGTGTAGCTTTGTGCTTAATTCAAAACAACAACAACAACAAAAGTTTCGTCAATTAACTGGACACACACATACCTTAAGAGGCATGTTTGTATAGAATCGAATGTACCTTTGAGTACCAGAAATATGAACGAAGTTTCAGTATACTGTTGTTTATTCTGTGAGTGACTGAAATACAGTTTTGTTTATTAGGAGCGTATACGAGAAGGATTAAGTTACATTTCGGTAAACCGTTGTTTACTTTGTCAGTGACTGGGATGATCTTTATTTTTTTAGAAATGTGTGAGAGAAAAATTACGTTACGTTTCAATAAATAGTTGTTTGCTCTGTCAGTGATTAGGTGTGCCTTTATTTAACAAGAGTGTATCAGAGGATTAGCCAGCTTTCAGTATACCGTTGCTTTTAGCAGGTATAACTTACACACATTTCGAAATATGCTGTCACCAAATATTCAGGTATATTTATGTTTAGAGTGCAAACAAACGGTAAATTTTCACATCATTATTGCAATGAATTTTTCATGGAGCTGTTATCTCGTCATCCTGCGAGTGGAACATTCTGGGTTTGATAAGAACTGAATAATATACCAGCCCCCTCGAATGGTCTTTCATCGGGCACTGTAAAATATTTACAGACGTCGTGGATGGCAAGAACGCATTCGTATATTGTTTAGTGACAAAAATAACATTCATTTTTATGAATTTCATGTAATCATCCCTTAACTTTGATTAAATATAATATCTTCAGTCGTTCACCGAAATAATCTACTAACCAATCAGAGACAAATGTACTTCAGTCGTTTATCAACATAGTGAAGGAACAAATCAGAAACAGTTACGTTTAAATCATTCACTTTAATAATTTACAAGCCAATTAGAAATAGTTATATTTAAGTCGCTCAACCAAATAGTCTACAGAGTAATAAAAAAAAATATTTGAATCATTCATCGAACCAATCAAAAACACTTATATTTATGTCGTTCACCCAAATAGTCTACAAACCAATTAAAAATATATTTAAGTTTACAAACTAATCAATGCAACCTATACCTCAATCTTCACCGAAATGCTTACTGCTTGATTTCGTGTAAAATGGAATATCAAGTATAACATACAAATATTTAGGACCATACAAATAACAGTTGGAACTTAATTTTGAAAAATTGCCTAACTATTCACAAATATAATTTCTGTGCAATTATTTTAAAGCTAGATGAATTTTAGAACAAACCAAATATACTGAATAAAAAAAGTGATTATTTTTGAACGAGTATGATATGGTAACGAAATTTTTTCCCCATAGTGTAGAAAATTATGAACAAAACCCTTTAACAGATGTTTGGAAATTATACGAACGAAACTGTTTACTTCTGTTTTGGAGTTAAAACCCTTGAACTATTGTTACAACAACAATGAGAAATTCATTAGGCAAATTGAGATCCATTTCAGCATACATTAGATTTAATGACAGCATCATACCACAGATTTGTTGATTGAGAAATAAATGTTAACACCCCCATTAACGTAATGTCAGTTCGCTTCCTAGCTGCAAAATATTGCTTCCTCTCGTCGACAGCCAGTAGCAAGTTTCCTCTGTGGTGTAAACACGTCAGCGCATTAAAGAAGAAGGAAAACAGTAACATGTTGGTTGCATGCTGATTCGTCTTTCATCGACGTGTGTGTGTGTGTGTGTGTATACATATAATTGAATTTTTAACATTTTTTTTACTGCGGAATTTTAGTATTGTACAACAAAATGTGATTTATGTGCCTAACTTGCTAGCTTTAGTGCTGATACGAGTTTGAATCTTTTTTTTTACTAAATAGATTATACGTGCCAACTGTAATCCTTATGACGTTAAAAGACAGAAGACAAATGAGATGAGTTAAAAAATTCCGACAAAAGTACTTTTGGTAGTGTAATCAGTTTCGATTGGTATGAATCATTTTGTTATTTTACAAACGTCATGTGACGTGTAAGCAGGTCTTTTTTTTTATAATTTACTTACTTTTCTAAAAGTAAATGTAAGGCTACATTTTTCCTGTTTCAATATGATACATTACCGGCTCATGTTAAAGCTTCGTGTAAGTTATTAAAGCATACAGCCAGCCTCGTGCACTTCAATATGATGAATTCGTACTTGAATTGCTTTCTGTTCTGTTTTTTTCATTTAAGTTTGATGCATTTGAAGAGCCATTTTATTATATTGTCAAAACAATGAATATTTCATTGCAATAACACAAGTTAAATTAATATTTAACACAATTTGTTGACAAAACTGTTGAAAATTATTATAAAGCTACAAATAGCAACTATTAACAGAAAATCATGGACAGTATATTTTGATTGTATTATGCAAGCGTTTATTTCAACAATTACAAATGTTATTGCGTAAGTAAGAAAGCAATGTATCATATTAGCATATCTGGTACTTTGATACATTTAGGCTGTGTGTGCGTTTTCTTATTACAAAGCCACATTGGGCTATCTACCAAGCCCATCGCGGGGAATCGAGCCCTTGATTTTAGCGTTGTAAATCCGTAGACATGCCGATGTACTAGCGGGGGGCATTCAGGCTGTTCTAGAACTACAACAAAAATAGTTTACTTAATTCTAGACTTATGTTTTTATTGGAAACTTACGACGACAGGTAATCAATAACGGAATACGTTTTTATTTTATTTTAAATTTTATTCATTATTTGTGGTAGTTCCAGAACAGCCTGAATCTATCAAAGTACCAGATATACCACAACTGATGGTGGTTCTAGAACAGCCTAAATCTATCAAAGTACCAAATATACTACAACTGAAGGTGGTTTTAGAACAGTCTGAATCTATCAAAGTACCAGATATACTACAACTGATGGTGGTTTTAGAACAGTCTGAATCTATCAAAGTACCAGATATACTACAACTGATGGTAGTTCTAGAACAGTCTGAATCTATCAAAGTACCAGATATACTACAACTGATGGTGGTTCTTGAACAGTCTGAATCTATCAAAGTACCAGATATACTACAACTGATGGTGGTTCTAGAACAGCCTGAATCTATCAAAGTACCAGATATACTACAACTGATGGTGGTTTTAGAACAGTCTGAATCTATCAAAGTACCAGATATACTACAACTGATTGTGGTTTTAGAACAGTCTGAATCTATCAAAGTACCAGATATACTACAACTGATGGTGGTTCTTGAACAGTCTGAATCTATCAAAGTACCAGATATACTACAACTGATGGTGGTTCTAGAACAACCTGAATCTATCAAAGTACCAGATATACCACAACTGATGGTGGTTCTAGAACAGCCTGAATCTATCAAAGTACCAGATATACTACAACTGATGGTGGTTCTTGAACAGTCTGAATCTATCAAAGTACCAGATATACTACAACTGATGGTGGTTCTAGAACAGTCTGAATCTATCAAAGTACCAGATATACTACAACTGATGGTGGTTCTAGAACAGTCTGAATCTATCAAAGTACCAGATATACTACAACTGATGGTGGTTCTTGAACAGTCTGAATCTATCAAAGTACCAGATATACTACAACTGATGGTGGTTCTAGAACAGCCTGAATCTATCAAAGTACCAGATATACTACAACTGATGGTGGTTCTAGAACAGTCTGAATCTATCAAAGTACCAGATATACCACAACTGATGGTGGTTCTAGAACAGTCTGAATCTATCAAAGTATCAGATATACTACAACTGATGGTGGTTCTAGAACAGTCTGAATCTATCAAAGTACCAGATATACCACAACTGATGGTGGTTCTAGAACAGTCTGAATCTATCAAAGTACCAGATATACTACAACTTATGGTAGTTCTAGAACAGTCTGAATCTATCAAAGTACCAGATATACTACAACTGATGGTGGTTCTTGAACAGTCTGAATCTATCAAAGTACCAGATATACTACAACTGATGGTGGTTCTAGAACAACCTGAATCTATCAAAGTACCAGATATACCACAACTGATGGTGGTTCTAGAACAGCCTGAATCTATCAAAGTACCAGATATACTACAACTGATGGTGGTTCTTGAACAGTCTGAATCTATCAAAGTACCAGATATACTACAACTGATGGTGGTTCTAGAACAGTCTGAATCTATCAAAGTACCAGATTTACTACAACTGATGGTGGTTCTAGAACAGTCTGAATCTATCAAAGTACCAGATATACTACAACTGATGGTGGTTCTTGAACAGTCTGAATCTATCAAAGTACCAGATATACTACAACTGATGGTGGTTCTAGAACAGCCTGAATCTATCAAAGTACCAGATATACTACAACTGATGGTGGTTCTAGAACAGCCTGAATCTATCAAAGTACCAGATATACTACAACTGATGGTGGTTCTTGAACAGTCTGAATCTATCAAAATACCAGATATACTACAACTGATGGTGGTTCTAGAACAGTCTGAATCTATCAAAGTACCAGATATACCACAACTGATGGTGGTTCTAGAACAGTCTGAATCTATCAAAGTATCAGATATACTACAACTGATGGTGGTTCTAGAACAGTCTGAATCTATCAAAGTACCAGATATACCACAACTGATGGTGGTTCTAGAACAGTCTGAATCTATCAAAGTACCAGATATACTACAACTTATGGTAGTTCTAGAACAGTCTGAATCTATCAAAGTACCAGATATACTACAACTGATGGTGGTTCTAGAACAGTCTGAATCTATCAAAGTACCAGATATACTACAACTGATGGTGGTTCTAGAACAGTCTGAATCTATCAAAGTACCAGATATACTACAACTGATGGTGGTTCTAGAACAGCCTGGATCTATGAAAGTACCAGATATATTACAACTGATGGTGGTTCTAGAACAGTCTGAATCTATCAAAGTACCAGATATACTACAACTGATGGTAGTTCTAGAACAGTCTGAATCTATCAAAGTACCAGATATACTACAACTGATGGTGGTTTTAGAACAGCCTGGATCTATCAAAGTACCAGATATACTACAACTGATGGTGGTTTTAGAACAGTCTGAATCTATCAAAGTACCAGATATACTACAACTGATGGTGGTTCTTGAACAGTCTGAATCTATCAAAGTACCAGATATACCACAACTTATGGTAGTTCTAGAACAGTCTGAATCTATCAAAGTACCAGATATACTACAACTGATGGTGGTTTTAGAACAGCCTGGATTTATCAAAGTACCAGATATACTACAACTGATGGTGGTTTTAGAACAGTCTGAATCTATCAAAGTACCAGATATACTACAACTGATGGTGGTTTTAGAACAGTCTGAATCTATCAAAGTACCAGATATACCACAACTGATGGTGGTTCTAGAACAGTCTGAATCTATCAAAGTACCAGATATACTACAACTTATGGTAGTTCTAGAACAGTCTGAATCTATCAAAGTACCAGATATACTACAACTGATGGTGGTTCTTGAACAGTCTGAATCTATCAAAGTACCAGATATACTACAACTGATGGTGGTTCTAGAACAACCTGAATCTATCAAAGTACCAGATATACCACAACTGATGGTGGTTCTAGAACAGCCTGAATCTATCAAAGTACCAGATATACTACAACTGATGGTGGTTCTTGAACAGTCTGAATCTATCAAAGTACCAGATATACTACAACTGATGGTGGTTCTAGAACAGTCTGAATCTATCAAAGTACCAGATATACTACAACTGATGGTGGTTCTAGAACAGTCTGAATCTATCAAAGTACCAGATATACTACAACTGATGGTGGTTCTTGAACAGTCTGAATCTATCAAAGTACCAGATATACTACAACTGATGGTGGTTCTAGAACAGCCTGAATCTATCAAAGTACCAGATATACTACAACTGATGGTGGTTCTAGAACAGCCTGAATCTATCAAAGTACCAGATATACTACAACTGATGGTGGTTCTTGAACAGTCTGAATCTATCAAAATACCAGATATACTACAACTGATGGTGGTTCTAGAACAGTCTGAATCTATCAAAGTACCAGATATACCACAACTGATGGTGGTTCTAGAACAGTCTGAATCTATCAAAGTATCAGATATACTACAACTGATGGTGGTTCTAGAACAGTCTGAATCTATCAAAGTACCAGATATACCACAACTGATGGTGGTTCTAGAACAGTCTGAATCTATCAAAGTACCAGATATACTACAACTTATGGTAGTTCTAGAACAGTCTGAATCTATCAAAGTACCAGATATACTACAACTGATGGTGGTTCTAGAACAGTCTGAATCTATCAAAGTACCAGATATACTACAACTGATGGTGGTTCTAGAACAGTCTGAATCTATCAAAGTACCAGATATACTACAACTGATGGTGGTTCTAGAACAGCCTGGATCTATGAAAGTACCAGATATATTACAACTGATGGTGGTTCTAGAACAGTCTGAATCTATCAAAGTACCAGATATACTACAACTGATGGTAGTTCTAGAACAGTCTGAATCTATCAAAGTACCAGATATACTACAACTGATGGTGGTTTTAGAACAGCCTGGATCTATCAAAGTACCAGATATACTACAACTGATGGTGGTTTTAGAACAGTCTGAATCTATCAAAGTACCAGATATACTACAACTGATGGTGGTTCTTGAACAGTCTGAATCTATCAAAGTACCAGATATACCACAACTTATGGTAGTTCTAGAACAGTCTGAATCTATCAAAGTACCAGATATACTACAACTGATGGTGGTTTTAGAACAGCCTGGATCTATCAAAGTACCAGATATACTACAACTGATGGTGGTTTTAGAACAGTCTGAATCTATCAAAGTACCAGATATACTACAACTGATGGTGGTTTTAGAACAGCCTGGATCTATCAAAGTACCAGATATACTACAACTGATGGTGGTTTTAGAACAGTCTGAATCTATCAAAGTACCAGATATACCACAACTGATGGTGGTTCTAGAACAGTCTGAATCTATCAAAGTACCAGATATACTACAACTGATGGTGGTTTTAGAACAGCCTGGATCTATCAAAGTACCAGATATACTACAACTGATGGTGGTTTTAGAACAGTCTGAATCTATCAAAGTACCAGATATACTACAACTGATGGTGGTTCTTGAACAGTCTGAATCTATCAAAGTACCAGATATACCACAACTTATGGTAGTTCTAGAACAGTCTGAATCTATCAAAGTACCAGATATACTACAACTGATGGTGGTTTTAGAACAGTCTGAATCTATCAAAGTACCAGATATACTACAACTGATGGTGGTTCTAGAACAGTCTGAATCTATCAAAGTACCAGATATACCACAACTTATGGTAGTTCTAGAACAGCCTGGATCTATCAAAGTACCAGATATACTACAACTGATGGTGGTAAAAAACTGACATAGAGCTGAAAATATTATGGTATTCTTTAGAATAATATTAAATATTTGTACTCAACGGACTTTACGAGGATTTGTTAAACTTTCTTTCATCTTTAGCTTTTATTACAAAATAAATTAGAAGTAGCTACTTATATGAGACTGGAGATACATAAAGACGTCAGCTCGGGCAAAATGTACTACACCGTGAGTGTATTTTATGACCTTTCACAACCAACTTTCATCGTAACTTTATCATTTCCATGTATTCTAATTAGCTATATAGGTACATAAAAAAGGTAATAAAGACTGGTCCAGATTATTATTAGATAATTAAACCTAATTTGCTTATATAAATAATATTATTTTTTTGTTTTGTATTATACCAAATTGTCTACCGTACGTCTACAATATGTTTTCTAGAATATAACTTTTTTGTACGTATTGGTTATACAGAAACTGCATATCGCAATGACATAGTTATTACTCTATCGATGGCTCGGCATGGCCAAGTAAATTAAGGCGTTCGATTCGTAATCTGATGGTCGCGGGTTCGAATCCCGGTCGCATCAAACATGTTCGTCCTTTCAGCCGTGGTAGCGTTATAATGTGACGGTCAATCCCACTATTCGTTGGTAAAAGAGTAGCCCCAAGAGTTGGCAGTGGGTGGTGATGACTAGCTGCCTTCCCTCTAGTCTTACACTGCTAAATTAGAGACGGCTATCACAGATAGCCCTCGAGTAGCTTTGTGCGAAATTAAAAACAAAACAAAAAACAATTACCCTATCGCCGATAATTGTTATTATATGAAGCAATGTATTTACAGTAATATTCTCCATATAAATATTTGTTATTTCAACAGAATTACTACATACACGCCAGTACAAGTCGAACTTAAAATCCTTGATATCTTATGCAATAGAAATTGCATTTGTGAAGGTTTATCAGTAAAATATTGCATGTTTGTTTTGAGAATTATATGAAATCGACATAACCATTCAGGTTCATCATTTTACCATCGTTTCGTTCACTAGACACTTAGTCATCATCAATATTAACAAATTAACAATAAAGTATTGTTGAGCGAACATCTGTGTGATTAGGCACTTTATCAAAACTAAGATTAACAGTATTGTTGACTAAACATCTGTCTGATTAGACACTTTGTAATAATTAAGATTAACAGTATTGTTGACTAAACATCTGTGTCATTAGACACTTTATCATAATTAAGATTAACAGTATTGTTGACCAAACATCTGTCTGATTAGACACTTTGTAATAATTAAGATTAACAGTATTGTTGACCAAACATCTGTGTGATTAGACACTTTGTCATATTTAAGATTAACAGTATTGTTGATCAGATATTTTGACAGCTAGACAGTTAATCATTGTTAAGGTTAATAGTGTTATTGGTCAAACATTTGTATGATTATGTGACTGCTTTGTTAAACATCATCTTAAGCAGTGCCCCCCGCTAGTACAGCGGTAAGTCCACAGATTTATAACGCTAAAATCAGGGGCTCGATTCTCCTCGGTGAGCTCGCCAGGCAGCCCGATGGGGCTTTGCTATAAGAAAAACAAACATCTTAAGCAGCAAAATATCGTTGAGAACAGATTTCTATGAATAGATATTTAATGATCATTAGGATTAAAAATGTCGTTAAGTAAGCGATTTTATATTTAGGTATTAGTAAAGATTAAGTTACTGTTGTGTTAAACAAAGATTCGATTCTATTCAATTGTTTTCGTTAACTATCACGAGGTAGAATCATAAGTACATTGAAACGTCATAAAATAAATAATAAACCTAACTAGTTGGATTATACACTGAACAGCCCTCATTGCTGTCATGTTATTACTTTACAAATATGTATGCACGATACATATATATATATATATAAAGTGAGAGTCACAGTGAGAGAAATTGTAATGTACACATAATCTAAAGCCGATAATAGTAGCGTCCCACCTGAAACTCATTTCATATATTATATTTTTGTGTGTTATTATTATTACGGCAAATGTTTTTTCCAAGCGGGAAACTTTAGTGTCGTTCTTTCATTTTAAAGTAGTTAAATGTGTAACCAACAATGTGAGGCTTTATTTCACACTGTATGTGTATATAAGATTTTTTTCACAAACCTTTAGCAATACTGTGCACAGATATTGTACATTAAGCGTGCTTGCATCTGTAACTCCAACCTGAAAGAGTGGTTGTTTTTATACAGAGACAATAAATCAGCTCTTTCATGTGTAGATTTCGAAGTTTTAATGAATCATAGATGGGGTGTGACGTCTCTCAGCCACGTTACACGTGTCAGAGCAAAACTTAAAGCTGAAAGACTGGGAGAGGAATATCTAGGAAGACAAGAGGTTTTGTTTTTTTAAAAGATTGTTGTTGTGCGAGGAGATAAACTCAGCGTGGAAAGCGATAAACTTGACTGTTCAAAAGTAAAGTTTGACATCGAAAGAAGATTTCTTTTCCTTTCATCCTTAATTTAAATATGAAAAACAGTTTCTTGTGGAGATAGGTGTAGCTTTTGTATCAAAGGAAATATAATACCTTTGTGGTGTGGAGAGTTCTTTAAGTTCATTTACTATCATGTTTAAATATTTTTAACGTTCTACTGTTCCAAAATAACAAATAATTTCAAACGCTAGTCACAGGTTTACTGACGTTCAGTGAGATAAATATTTACTAAAACTCAGTTTCACTTAAGTTGGCAAGTTGTGTTTGTCGAATTAATTATCTACTAAAATTGACACGCTTTTTGAGAATATTATGTATTTAAATAAATCTGTTACTCTTGGTGAGATAATGTTCTTCTCAAATGAATCTATTACACTTGGTACGATAATGTTCGACTCAATTGAGTCTGTTACTCTTGGTAAGATAATGTTCTACTAAATCAGTCTATTACTCTTGGTAAGATAACGTTCTACTCAAATGAATTTATCACTCTTGGTGAGATAATGTTCTACTTAAATGATTCTATTACTGGTGGTCAGATAATGTTCTACTCAAATGAATTTATTACTCTTAGTGACATAATGTTCTACTAAAATGAATCTTTTACTTTTGGTGAAATAATGTTGTACTCAAATGAGTCTATTACTCTTGGTAAGATAATGTTCTACTAAATGAGTATTCAAATGAATCTATTGCTCTTGGGTAAGATAACGTTTTACTCAAATGAGTCTATTGCTCTTGGTGAGATAATGTTCTACTCAAATGAGCAACTTATTCTTGGTGAAATAATTTTGTAGTGAAATGAGCAAGTTACTTTTTATGACATGATGCGGCATCTTTTTTCTCAGATTTGTAAATGAGACCTATCACGCGCCAAGCGCGTGCTTCACTAACAGAACTACGAGAACAGACCCCTAGCACACACTACTATGATATATTTTTTTAATAACATGAAACTCAGGCCTAACCGGCGAGATACTCACAGTTACTGATTTGGTTATTTCGTTTTAAGATACATGTTAATATGTAAATTTACTTGCTTCGAACTTGAACCAATTCGCTTATTTCGTTACTACTGCGTTGTGCATTGGAAATTTACTCTACAGAACAAATATCTAAAAACTTCTTTTTACTAAATTTACATCTACAAAATGATTACGATGAATAGTTTCAAATGACTTGATTAATAAATTATTATGTTCCATTTTTATATAAGCAAGCCTCTGTGCGTCTTTGTATGATAGTGGTATTAGTTACGTTTCATAGAATGCTGAGAAATGCACTACTAATCTGCAGAGAAGCCATTTTGGCAGGGACCACTTACTTTTAACATAAGTTTACAAATTAGTATCACTGTTCTTATAATTCGAAGAGTAATGTGATAATCATTTTACCATATAGTTGGAAATATTAACATGATATAATATTACATAACATTTGAATAACAAGCATATAATGTGAGTGAAAACTAGTTAGTTTCATTTACTGAATAACAAACTTATTTGATCACGTCTCTTTCCTGCTTATAAAATTCTACAAAATTACATAAAACATATTTGACGAAAAAAAAAGTCTCATAATTAATGTACGAAAATACAACGCAGAATCTTAGTATACAACAACGTAGTTAAATGACAACTATGGCGTACAAGTCCAATCAATATTTTGCAAAATAATGTTTAACTTATACGTATGTACACATGGATACGTAAGTGTATATATATATATATATATATATATATATATATCAGTGCTTAAAGGTGTTTATACACACACGTATACGTACACATATATTTACATGCAAACACACGTTTAAGCTTTAACCAATACTTATCTATTGTATATCATTACACTTATTTAATATTCAGAAACTTCTCTGTAGTTTATTACACGCTCGTGTTATCTAACAATGTCTAGTGGTATTTTTACTATTAAAATTTGATAAAACAAATTAATCTTGAGGTTTATATATGTTATTTATGTTATATGTTATTCTCTTTCTATAATTATCCATAAAATAGTTTTACTAGAACATATAACACTCATCAAGTACTAATAAGTTAAAATGCACGAATAATTTCATTTTTTTAATATTAGATATATAATTAGGCCCATAAATAGCAGAAACGTGTAGTGTAAAATAATTTATAAGATGCTTTATGAAGCAAAATATTTGTACTACCGATAAACAAATTTGTAGCTTATATACTTTTTGTACACAATATATATAAAACACACCAGACCACTATAAACAATGATTAAATTTTTTGATATATATATTATTTTAAATAAATTGATTATTGGAGAAAAGTAAATTAACTTATTCATATGTTTTGTTTTTCTATTTCTTTTCTTGGCTTGGCCTGGCTAGGTGATTAGGGCACTCGACTTGAAATCCAACGTTCGCCGATTCGAATCCCCATTACACCAACACGCTCGCCCTTTTAGTCGTATAGTCGTTATAATGTGACGGTCAATCCCACTATTCGTTGGTAAAAGAGTAGCCCAAGACTTGGCAGTGGGTGGTGATGACTAGCTGTCTTTCGTCTAGTCTTACACCGGTAAATTATGGACGGTTAGCGCAGATAGTCTTCGTGTAGCTTCGCTCGCCCTTTTAGTCGTGTAGGCGTTATAATGTGACGGTCAATCCCACTATTCGTTGGTAAAAGAGTAGCCCAAGACTTGGCAGTGGGTGGTGATGACTAGCTGTCTTTCATCTAGTCTTACACCGGTAAATTATGGACGGTTAGCGCAGATAGTCTTCGTGTAGCTTCGCTCGCCCTTTTAGTCGTGTAGGTGTTATAATGTGACGGTCAATCCCACTATTCGTTGGTAAAAGAGTAGCCCAAGACTTGGCAGTGGGTGGTGATGACTAGCTGTCTTTCATCTAGTCTTACACCGGTAAATTATGGACGGTTAGCGCAGATAGTCTTCGTGTAGCTTTGCGTGAAATTAAAAACAAAAACAAACCTATAATTATTTCCTGTCTTGTTATCCTGCCCTCTAGGTTAAAGGCAGTTTAATGATCTACGTTACAATAATTCAGTTGTATTTTTAATTTTTTCAATTCGGTACATTTTAATCAACGTATCTGCGTTAAGTATTTCACTCTAGTATTGAACTATTTTACTCAAACATAACTACTATCACACAAAACCGAATGCATACACTCTAACATATACTCGAAACAGCACTTTAGCAACCAACTGGGATACACTGGTGTTGTATTTGATGTCCTGTTTTGCAATGTCAGCACTAAACGTTCAGTGTCATCATTTAAGATGTGGAATAAGAAAATGGCTCTTGACTGAAGTAGCTTGACTGAGGTTATATTACTTTCTTTTACCTTACCTCTACTGAAGATAATGTTACAGATGTAATAACGCTATTGCTGAGAAAACAATGTTTCTATTAATATCCATAAGCTTTTATACTATCTGACTGTGCTTGGAGCTGCCGAATCATTTCAGAGAATAAAAAGCAGACTTAACAAGCTTACCTGAAGAGTAGCCTAGTAAATCAGTCCAAATGTGAAGTTTATGTTTCTAGTAAGCAGAAATTGAACACAACAAGAAAAGTTTGTATTTGTTTTATTCTTCTAGTGATGAAAGTAAGCAACTTGTATCTTTCGTTTGATTTTTCAAATGCATTCCTATGTATTTAATAGTGATTGTGTTTTCTGTATTCATTAGATTAAATGACTTCGGGTGTGTGTATTTCCTTAAATAGATAAACACTATAACATATATATAAATAAATGAATATTTTTATACATATATATATATAAGGTGAGAAAGAGAAGAAATGAATGACAGAGGTTAGTGATCGCTATAAGATTTTAACAACACTTTTGAAATTATATATATAAATGTGTAACACAATATATCATATACTTATATGATAACGCTTTATTACATTAATTTCTTTATTTGCATTGATTCGCATCAGAAACACATTTATAGATACTATTTTGTTTAAAATAAGTTGGAAGACTAATCTTATCGGCTAAATAAGACAAACAAGGAAGATGAGATTACCTGCAGCCTGGGGTTCTCTTAATAGCAAACTCAGATCATATACAAATATAAACGGCATCCTTTGCTTCACGACATGGGTTAGATATATAACTAAGTAAATTCCTGTATATGTACTTTTCATTATATTTTCTAAATTCAGAAGATTATTTTAAAAAATTATATATTTTTTCTTAAATACATGTACATTATTACAAATACAACAGTTGTATTTGGAAGACTGTATATGTACTTTTCATTATATTTTCTAAATTCAGAAGATTATTTTAAAAAATTATATATTTTTTCTTAAATACATGTACATTATTACAAATACAACAGTTGCACAAGAACTGAATGTGCTTTAGCCAGTCGTGTCACAAGATGTTCGTGTTTTAAAGCCAGTCGTGTCACAAGATGTTCGTGTTTTTAAGTGTTTGTTTTAGTAGGTACATTTGTTTCAGTGTAGGTTTCTTTTATGTTTGTGACGTATTTGTTGGCTGTATACTGCGTGACACTCGCCTGTAATTGAAATTTGTAGAAGGTTCTTGACTGTAAAGAACAACAATACTTGTTTTATGAAAACGCTGATGTGCTCGATCGTGTTGAAAATTTTATAAATTTGCATGATTGGTATATAAAAAGCGACGCGCCGAGAGGAAGAGAAAATTATTGTTATTACAGGACAGCTACATTCAGTGTGCAATAGGCCTCAGAAGCTATAATTGATATAAATTGGAAAACTACAGAGTTGGACCAGGAACATTTATTGATTTCAAACACTGCAAATTGTTCAACTTCAGTGGATTACTTCGGATGTTATTATTTCTATGCGGACATTAAATATCTGCCTCGGTAAGAAGTGAGCTTCTAACCGGTGTGAGGCCAGTCAAACAAGCTAGCTCAAGCGAAGTGTGTGCCAATATCAACGCAGAATTAATTTGCTCGTCGTGGTCAGTTCTAGACAGGATTTAAAACTCAGTATTGTGTATAAGTTTGTAAAACTCTTTTATAAAAAAACATCATTTCTAGTTATTATAAATTGTATTATTTTTATGTTTGTATACTAAAATATATTTGTGTTAAAAATTAGTTGTGTGTATCAATCTTGTTGACAAATAACACAAATTTAATGCATATTCACATTTAGTTATTTGAAATAGTAATACGTTAACATGTGTAACATAATAAGTCGATGACTCTACCGAAATATATTATAATACGTAACAGTCGTACCACAAGAAGTGAGTGTTTTAAAGCCAGTCTTACCAACAAAAATTACTTGTTTTCTAAACCACTACTTACATGAAATTTTCTGCTATCAACGAATGTGAGAGACCTTCCGGCTTCAGTCCTAGAACGAAAAACAGCAAACGAACGAAACAGTACTCTTTCCTTTATTTTTATTCATAAAATTTGACATACACACAGAAGTTTATTATCTTGCATATAACTTTTTGACTGTCGTTTTGTTTCTTTCCTGAAACGACGTACACGATTAAAAAACTAAAAACCAGAGTGAAACAAGCTTTCTTCCATTGAAATACATGATTTTATACGTGTTTGGGCACCGCATTTCTATTCGTTTTCTGCGTAGTTATTTAGCCTGTTACTTCTGTAAACATGCGACTAAATCTTAAAACCAAGACGTTCAATCAAACGTTAACATGAACAGCATTTCTGCAGTACGCCAGATGTTGTACGTGAAGTAGTTTAGACCTAATAGTGGTCTAATCAAGATTCGTGGACACAAGTTCTCTTAATGATATTCAATCAACACTTCCTTGTACACGTATTTGAGCAGAAGTTCTGTAATTCTGATAGAAACAATGTAAAGATGTAATGTGGGCCTAATTCATCACCTTACTGGACAATGATAGTCACTTTGAACAGTGAAGGGCACTTACTTGACAAAACAAGTGAGATTGTAAAACAAGTGTTTAATCCGATGCTCCAACAAGAGTAAAACAAAGAAATCTGAGGCTCAGCTCTGTGTGTACCAGATACGTGGATCAGTTTACCTATTGACGCTCAGCTCCGTGTGTACAAGATACGTGGATCAGTTAACCTATTGACGCTCAGCTCTGTGTGTACAAGATACGTGGATCAGTTTACCTATTGACGCTCAGCTCTGTGTGTACAAGATACGTGGATCAGTTAACCTATTGACGCTCAGCTCTGTGTGTACAAGATACGTGAATCAGTTAACCTATTGACGCTCAGCTCTGTGTGTACAAGATACGTGGATCAGTTAACCTATTGACGCTCAACTCTGTGTGTACCAGATACGTGGATCAGTTAACCTATTGATACCAAAGGTTATTTCTACGGTTTTATAAAATACACTGCTCAAAATGATTACTTAGATGAAAATAATATTTTATTTTATTTAAAACTATTATAATATGCGATCCGTCACGCATTCTGATAAGAAAATGTCCGCGATAAAAGAAACACACTGTCCTCTCGATTAAATTTTCAACATCAGCGTATGTGAGGAGATGTTGACATATAGTGACACGTTACAAGACCCAACGAGCTTACTTGGATATTTCTATAGAATGAAGAGCTATAGGCTGGCTAGAAGATGTACAAACGCACGAAGTCCCTACAGAATGACCGTAAATCTAACAAAGTGTGATTAGTAGAATGTGCACTTTTTTCGAACTGGATTATTTTGTAGAATTACAGTGAGTCGAACTGTATTAGCTAGCTGGTTAGAAAATCTATTACATGGCTAAAATATTCGCTCACAAAATGATGAAGAAACTAAGGAAAGAGAATGAATTTATACAATATATCAAAATGAAAAAAAAATATCACATATATATTCTCCAGCAATAATAATAGTAAACATTATAAAATTACTAAATACTCACGATATAAAAAACAAATTTGATAAAAAAATTTATGATTTTTAAAGTTTGGTAACTTAAAGTATCAGAGTAGAATAATGTACTAGCCGAGAATATTTCACACTATTTCAATGTAATTCCCTTGTTAATCAATATATAAGTTTGCTCTCTGAAAGAGAACAATGAAACAGAGAAGAATACAAAAAAACTCCTGATTTTAACACGTTCATGAGGCCCCGGCATAACCAGCTGATTATGGCACTCAGTAATCCGAGGGTCGCGGCTTCGAATACTCGTCGCACAAAACATGCTCGCCTTTTTAAATGTATGGGTGTTATAAGTGACGGTCAATCCCACTATTCGTTGGTAAGAAAGTATCCTAAGAGTTAGCGGTGGATGGTGATGACTAGCTGCATTCCATCTAGTCTTACACTGCTAAATTAGAAACGGCTAGCGCATAGAGCCCTCGTGTAGCTTTGCGCAAAATTCAAAACAAACCAAACAAGTTCTTAACCTTTTTTTTAAGTTATGTCAGCTGCAAGTGTATAAATTAAGTCAATTTTAATAAGTTTATTTTTAACAGTTTTAAGACATGAAACTTTACAAAATTAGATTTGTGGTTTCAGTTTGACAAAAAAATGTTAAAAGTATGTATAAAATACGTGTTGTTTTAAAAAAACAAAACAAACCCTATAGATATTAGAAAACCGCAAATCTTACTTTATAATAATTTTAACTTGACAAGTTAAGAGTAGATGATGAAATACAGAAAATATAAAATGGCAAATCTTATCACGAGAATTTAGCGTATTTCTCATCAATACTGTTATGTTTTTCAGTTAAATGTTAAGAAAACAAATTAACTCTAATCTTCTTATTCGTTCACTAAGGATCGAAATAATAGGGTTGTAATAATGATATTAAAGATCTGTCTTTTCCACAAGCCGCTACCCACGATTTCACCATCATTGGACATTTAAACCTTAAACGTTCAGAACATTTCAACTTTCTTCGGAAATCCAGTCAATGGATTAGACTAGTTATTCTGTATTCGCTTTTGAAAATTAACACTTACATGGGGTCATTTTACATGAATAATGTAGATTTACGTTTCGTTTTCGTATTGTTGCGTACAAAATTTTGTTCACCAGCAATCAGTTTTTGGTGTTTATATACTAACATAGCTTTTATACTACTTTAGTTGTGTTTTTGTGTTGTATTTTGAACGATCTTTGGGGAATAAGAAGGTGCACATGTTTATATATGTTTCACCAAAAAGTTTCATATTTCACTTTACTAGAAAACTTAGACATATATTTAACCAAAAAGTGCCATAATTCATAAATGTTCTTCAGCTTTATCTTCGCATTATTTTTACAGATTCGTCTTATTTGTAACTTACAAATATATCCTGCAAGTTTATTATTTTAATTCATTTCAACCAATGACATGCGTGAATAGGCACGAAACCTATATTTTATGAGTTAGAGTTAAGAAGTGTGTACATGCCTATCCGCATATGTGATTGGTTTTAACTAAAACCACATGATAGGATACTGAAGCTCTGTCTGTCACCGAGAATAAGAACCCAAATACTTACCACTTCAGCGTTGGAACTCGGTAAACCTGACGCTGACTCATTGAATGACATACATCTGCTTAAGTTTATGTTATGCCTGAATTTGTGAATGATCCATGTAGATAAATAACTTTTAGAGGGCAGCAAATAAAAAACTTAAAGTGGTCTTAATGTTTGCGTTAAAGATTTCCGTATGTTTATGAGAGACACCTAGATAATTTACAATAAATATTTATAAGTATATAATCATAACTGATTGTGTGACGTCATTATTTTGGATCTGTCTTTATTTTTTGCAAAAAATGTCGTTATTTGTAATGTTGATTTTGTTAGCCAAGATTTTGATGCGTTATAGTTATTTATCTTTGTTCAGTTGGAAATATATTCTTATTTTATTTAATATTTATTGCCTTTTTTATATATTTCATTTTCGCTTCAACCAGCTGCCTTCCCTCCAGTCTTACACTGCTAAATTAGGGACGGTTAGCACAGATAGCCCTCGAGAAACTTATAAATAAATTGAATTTTGTTTGCCTGTTTAAAGCTATGTACAAAGCTACACAAAGAGTTATCGTGCTTTGCCAACCACGGATATCGAAACCAGGTTTCTAGCAGTATAGGTCCGCAAATATACTGCTGTAACAGTAGGGGGCCAAACTGTTTTTTTTTGTTGTTGTTGGTTTAAATTTCGTACAAAAGTATTATTTTAAAATTCTTTTTAATTTTCTACTAAGTGATTTTCCCCTTTGTTTATTTCTTCCGACCCCCCCCAGTGGAACAGTGGTATGTCTGCAGACTTATAACGCTAAAAAACAGGTTTTGATACCCGTAGTGGGAAGAGTAGAGATAATATTTTGTGTAGCTTTGTGTTTAACTTAATATAAACAAACAATTCCTTCCGTAGACAGAATCCAGAAATCTGAGAGAAGGAAACAGAAGACTTGAAAAGGCATCTAGTTGAGACCATCACATCTCATGTCATCTAGTTGCTGTTTGTTTAAAGTAAAAGAAAAATACATTTCCGGCTACTCTAGTGAGAGACCGTCTCAAGTATTCGGAATTTACCAGCACTGACTCGGACTATTGACCGCTCACTTCACTGAATTTCTTGAGAAGAACGTCGGCCCAAAGTCAGAACGATATACTTATGCTTGAACATGGTAAGAGCTACTTAAAGCTACTGTTTGAAAAATACATCGAATAGAAATCTTGTTTTTTAGTTTATAAACCCGATACTTTTAGTTAAGTCGTTGTTGTAATTACCTGTTACCAGTAAACAATATTGAATATATATATATTTATATGATGTTCTAAAATCACGTAGGTCCGAAAAGTCTTGATGAAACTGAAATAGAAACCTTATAACCCGAGTGCTTTCGGTAAAAATAGAAATACAAAAAAAACAGTTCTTGACTTCGGTAAACCGGTTTCATTTTACAAGTTGCTTTAGACTTATTTCAGTTTAACGTACAAGAATGGACTATGTTAATAAACATCATTGCAAATTTCTTAAGTGCAGAACCAACCATTCGTGTAATATATAATAAAATTCTGATGCTGCAAATATCTTTATTTTTATATCTCTACGTGTAGAAAAAAAATCCTGGTATACGTTCACATGTCTTTATAAACCATACCTTGAATGTTTCATCTTGTTTCTTTTGAAACCTAACTTCTTCAGTTTAGTTTTTTTCCTAGACGGTTCAGCGCATAATTATATATTTTATTCGTTTGGAATGAAGCACAAAGCTACTCAATGGGCTATCTGTGCTCTGCCCACCACGGGTATCAAAACGCTATTTCTAGCGGTGTAAGATTCACTAACATTCCATTGTGCCACCAGGGAGCGTATGATATTTAATTTGTAGGAAACATCACCAATAGTTCGTTTGTTGTTTAAGCGTTAAGTTACATATTAGTCTTGCTGTACTGTGTTCACCACAGGTATCGAAACCTGGTTTTAAACGTTATAAGCCTTCTATCTCTACCACTGAACCTTTGCAGGCGGAATTATAACCAAACTGTTACATAATAAAACATCTTATTGAACATCAAAATGTTATTATAACATTTCTCTTTTATGTTATAGATTAGGTTTTGGAATTTCGCACAAAGCTACTCGAGGGCTATCTGTGCTAGCCATCCCTAATTTAGCAGTGTAAGACTAGAGGGAAGGCAGCTAGTCATCATCACCCACGGTCAACTCTTGGGCTACTCTTTTACCAACGAAAAGTGGGATTGACCGTCACTTTATAACGCTCCCACGGCTGGGAGGGCGAGCATGTTTGGCGCGACTTTATGTTATATCATGTACTTCGTTATATCTTTCTTCTTCAAATTAAGAAAATGAAACAGGTTTTGCTATACCTTAGTAAGCTAAAATCAGTGAACTTCAAACGTTTCTTTAGATTTTTATTCTGCTCTGTTTTCTGTCTCCTATATTATTTCTGTGATCGATTCCTTTGCTGAAAGTCAAAGAGCTCCTAAAATTTGGAAACTTTCCAAATTGTCATACATAATAGGAAGTTAAGTTGTGGAAATTTATTCATCAGATAGTCGTAAAGCGTTTAAGCTTTAAAAATACGGCAAATGGATTGATAATTTTCAAAACTATAAACACTTACTATCTGGTAACATGAGCTCTATTGAAGCAATGCTGGTAGAGTACGAGACTGCTTATATGAAACGGATGTGTTATTAAGTATCATCTCGTGTATTACAAGATTTTAGACCTCTAAACATTTATTGCCTTTCAGATATAGAGATCTTGTTCCTGTTATATTTTCCGGTTTTAATAAAACCAAATCTTCCAAGCTTCACGAAAACAATGCTTTATGTACTTATCTAACAACAAACTTCATATTTCCTTTAATATAAAAATGATTTTTTGCATATTGAGTTAGACCATTGAAGATTTCATTTTTATTTGGTTTGTATACATGATGTATCCTTTTTAGTTGATTAAATCACATGTTCGACTTAACTGGTGTAACCTAGATTGTTGTTCAATTTACGTTGTCACCCCTTATTGGTCTTTAACCTTCATTATTATTCCAACTGGTGTAACCTAGATTGTTGTTCAATTTACGTTATCACCCCTTATTGGTCTTTAACCTTCATGATTATTCCTTGTTTTAGTTCAAATTACAACATATTGTTATTTAATTACCTCTTACTGTTGCTTAATCTACATAGTTACCTCTTATTGTTGTTTTACTTACATGTTTACTGCAGATTATTGTTTAACTTAAATGGTTACCTCAGTTTGCTGTTAAACTTAGAGAAAACTTTGCTAAGGCGCTTGTTCAGAGCTTTACGTCACGACAAAAAATATAGTGAAACTTACAAAACGATTTCAGGAATAAACACCCATAAAATATTTTATTTATGTGTAAAAAATTTCTAACTATCTCTCTCATAATATATATATATATATATATATATATCCATCTATGTAGGTGTGATTTTACAGTTTATTAGACATCTGCGTACGATCCTCTCCTAAAATATTTAAATTATTAAAGCTAATATTTTAGTACAGATGTGGTCCAACATGGCCAGGTGGTTAAGGCACGCGACTCGTAATCGCCGTCACACCAAACAGCTATGGTCACACTTTCAGCTATGGGGTGTCATAATGTGACGTTCAATCCCACTATTCATTGTTAAAAGAGTATCCCAAGAGTTGGCACTGCTAAATTAGGGACGGATAGTGCAGATAGCCCTCGTGTAGCTTTGCGCAAAATTCAAACCAAACCAAATTACAGATGTTTTCAATCTGTGGTTTGTGATATACCTTCAGGATTTATACCAAAAGAAAAATCATATGATCATAGAAAGGAAGTTTTGTATACAGAATTTTGTTTCAAACCCAAAATATAAAAGCTCAAAAACTCAGCTATGAAAACAGGTTGAAGATATATGTAGCTCCGAATACATGTACAAATTTTCAACTGGAAAAGGTCTAAATCAATCATTATACGGTTTTAAAATTAAATGGAGAGGGTTAAAATATTTTAAAATTCCTCAGTTTACTGTGTGCTCCATCTGATAAAAATATCAGGTGTTACGTAATGCATGAATATTTCGGATCCAATGTTATCCCTACGTACTCCCGGACACTATTTACTTTTCTTGTTTTGAAAAGCTACACAAGAGATATCTGCACTAGCCATCCCTAATTCAGCAGTGTAAGACTAAAGGGAAGGCAGCTAGTCATCATTACCTACCGCTAACTCTTGGGTTACTCTTTTACCAACGAATTGTGGGATTGACCGTCAAATTATAACGCCCCCACGGCCGAAATGGCACACCATTTACTATTACGAGGTTTCAGTGGTTTACATTAAAAACTTTATTAAACGACTTTATCGTGTGCTATACCAATCAGTATAGTTTTAAATCAAAACTAATGATCAAAATTTCAATAGTATAAAAGTTTTAAGTTCTCCATTTCACAAGAATGGTGTGATACACGTGATATAATGTCTGTAAGAATCCCACTTTCTCTGTTTTTAGATAAAATAAGTAATGATACAATAAAAACATTTTATAGGGCGCGCATTCGAGCATCTTAACAGAGGCTAGTGAATAATATAATTCGATAGCATAACGTGGACTACAGGTTATCCACGTGTATTGTTGTTAAAAATTACTTGAAATGCTGATGTTTTTCTTTATAGTGTCAACGTGTCCGTTGCGGATTCAAGTTCAGAAGCGTGTAAAAATGGCATTTCTTGTCTAGCTGTAGTCACACACCGTTCAAGGGTTAATAATATTCAATAACATATTGTAAGGAGAAAGATGTCACTAGCGTCACAAGAAGCTGCTAATTAGAGTTTAAAGTATTAAAATAATTATGATTATTTCCTTATATTAATCTAGCAACCTTTATTTTAATTCAGTGTGGATAAAGGAAAAGCATATATTAAATGCCTTTTAACAAATAAAGCTTTATTTAAAAATAATAGCAGAGAAGTGTGAAATTTTTAAAATTTGAAACCCGATTATTTTAAACCTAGACAAACAGTTTTTTGGAGTGCCGTGAAAAAAATAAAGAAATTCATTTTATCTTCAATCAAAGCTGTCTTTGTCTTTAAATATAACAATATCAACAAATGTTAAATAAAGCCATTTGAATAATGACTTACTATGCTGACATTCAGCAGAGTTCTAATTGTATCAAATCTATAAAAGATGTTAGTTACGAAATTTTGAGGAATATGGCCTCATTCAAAATTGCGTTAGAAGGGCAAGGAGACCAGTCAAAAACAACTTCTTACCAACTCATTGAAGAAAAAACGTTATCAATGGGGTCTGAAATACAAGAACTGGACGCAAGAACAATGGAGAAGGTGTCGTTTAGTGACGAGACTCAGTTCTTCGTACAGAGACAAAGAAGTCTGCATGTTCGCAGATCTCCATGTGAGAAACTTCGAGAATCTTACATCAATCAGTTCGTAAAACATCCCTTGAAGAAGATGGTTTGTGGCTTTTTTTCAGCTATTATGGCGTCGGAGGCTTACATATCGTAGAAGGTATGATGGGATGATCACAGTACATCGAAGTTTTGCAAAGAAGAGTCATTCCAGAATTGAAAAAGAGATTTCCAGATATCTGACATTTTTCAGCAAGATCTGGCTTTTTGCCACGCATAGAAACTTGTGAAGAATTTTATGACGACAATGCAAATAAAGATGCTGGACTGGCCTGGAAACTCTCCGGACTTAAATCCTATTGAAAATCTTTGGGCAATTTGTAAAGAAAGACTTCGGGGAAAAGACTGTACTACGAAATACAAGCTAATTGAGGCCATAATTAAGGTGTGGTACCGCGATCGAAAAATTAGTAAAGATTGCAATCAACTCGTGGCCTCGATGCCAAAGCGGATTAATGATCTTCTGAAAAATAAAGACGGTCATATCATGTATTACTTTGTGAGTAATTTTTTTATTCTCAGAAATAAAACGCAAAAAATTGAAAATAATCGTAATTTTCCGTCTTGTTTCAATTAATTTGCGCAAAGGTGTTCTTTAACTTTCGTCATGTACTTACTCAAAAAGGTTCTAATAGTATTTAAACTATGGTTGTTATTCTTGTTAAAAATTACTTCAAGTGCTGATGTTTTTCTTTATGGTGACAATGTGTCCGTTGCGGATTCAAGTTCAGAAGCGTGTAAAAATGGCATTTCATGTTTATCTTTTGTCTCTTGGGTATTCACTTGTATTACTTTTAACACTAAATCCACTGAAACGAACAGAAAATGAGGAATGTAGAGAAAATTGTAGTTAATGTGATTTTTATCGCGAATCTTAAGCCTAATGGTTTCTAACGCTTCGCCAACGCTTGGAGTTTAAACCGTAATATTTTTGTTTGCTTGAGCCTCTTGCGACGGAACTCGGGATTTTTTTTACGTTTGTGAACTTGCATGTCATATCACTTCCTCCGGAAGACCACAATCATGAGGATGTCCCTATATCTCATCTACCCACTTATGTCTATCCTGTATCATGATATTACGGGTCTTTCAATATCACAACCGCTAAACTCACACGAAGAGGAAAAAAACAAGCAAACAAAAACAAATTAACACAATAAAAATCAAACAATAAATATGTTTACGATAACGATGTAACATATCAATTATATCTCAAGACGGCTTGTATGGGTATTAAAACTTTAGTAAAATAAAGTAGAGAACAACGTTTCGACCTAAAGATGACCTAAGATGGTCAAAACATTGTTGTCTGCTTTATTTTAATAAAAGTTGTAATACCCATACAAGCTGTCTTGAGATACATTCTTGTCATCAATTATTTAATTACTTTTAAATAAAACAATAAATTTCTCATTTCCTGTCCTTCACACAAAAGATTGCTATTTTTGACTTTATATTTTTATTCATGACTTGTTTGTTTTTTGGGGGGGTATTATGTCCATCTATGGGCTGAAGAGAGAGTGTTGTCCTCCGATAGCCAGCCGGCTCCATGGACTGGAATAAAATAACATTAAAAAATTACGTTTACATATAACAGATATTATTAAAGTTATAGAGAATATCAGTTATTTGTTTAAAATTCTTGTGTTTAACCAATAAGTTTTCTACATAAACAATCTGCATAACAGTGTTTAAGCTACATCTGCTATTTATTTAGAAGTTATGGGACTTAAACGCTAACTTTCAACCTAAATTTTCATTAAGGTTCTGACAAAATCTAGACTATGACGAAACAAGCATGATATTGTGGTAAATATACAAGTCTACGATTCGTCGGGTCGATTGTTCGATCACCGTTACCGAAAAAGAAATCACGCTTCACAATGTAAAGCCATGGGTTCGTTATAACGGTGACAGCTAATTAGCTGTCAGACAAGAGTTCTGTAATAGTTGGCGATGGTTCTTCATTCATATTTCCCATTCACTATTCTCATACCTCGAGTACCTGGAGAATATAAGTAGTATTCATATTACTCCTTAACGAACCCATACTTATAAAATTGCCTAACGTAGCGTCTAGTGGTTTCGTTGAGATAAGATTGTTGAAATAGGCGCTAGGGAAATTGACAACTTTGTTCCCTAAATGCATTATGTAAACCATGCATAAAGGACTGGTGTGCTTAGGACATGATAGCCTTACAATGGAGCCTATTACAGTAGAAATTTGACTACATACAGAGTTGTTGTGAAGATGTCAGCTAAATTTCAACCGAATATGGTGACATGAACTATATCGCCATGGTAAATCTCCAAAACCCTGTTTGTATATCGTATTCACTTCTCTTTAAAACGTTATATTATTTAAGTATAAATGTGAGGGTTGATTTTCTACCTATACATCCAGCAAACATGTTTAATTATAACTATTATTAGTCATGTACATTAACAGCAATTTTCTGTCTATACATGCGAGTGAGTTCTATTAATGCTTAAATTATCATAGCAATTGTTTTGTATTTAACTTGACTGAGCTGTGGTATAGCTTTTATTCCTTATCAATTTCTCGTTGTTGCTCGTTCATAGTTTAATGTATTCATGTCTTAAATCATCCGTTAACGAGGTATAAATTCAATTTATTTCTATTTTTAGATATACTTTAAAATATCATGTTGATATAAAACGGATTTCTAAATCTATTAATACGTAATCTGATTTCCTCGAGCTCACATATAATTTTTTTTTTTCATTTTATAATGAAATAAATTTCTTATAATAAACTAGAATTAATACCCAGCCACGTGAACGCCAGCTTAAAATCAGTTACGCGCACACACATATACCATTCGGATTTTACTTTTACATTTGAATGCAAGATGAATAACAAAGATTTTGGCAAATAAAAATACGATGGCAGTTAAAGACACAATTTGTCCCTCATATGTAGTAATGATAGATAACTTTTTATAGGAATGTAATTTGATCCTTAATAACCAATACTACACATTATTGTAATATTCCATTTGTAATTAATTATCATCAAACATTATGTTGAAAAACTAAAGATGCAAACCAGGAAATTTTGGAATTTTAATTCGTATCACATTCTATAGCTTTGATGTAGAAATTTAAAGCATTTCATTACACATCGAAGAAATAGATAGGGATTCATTTGGAGCCCTTATTTAAACATTTCCCACACAAGGAAAATTAACTTTTTACTTGATGTCATTAGAATGGTTGAAAATTCAAAAGTTTAAAATAAAGTTAAGTGTATAACGACTGACTGACTGAAAGTGTTTACCAGGTTACATATTGAACTGATAGATAGAAACGTACGCGTTCATTCATCGAGAACTTATCAGTTTTCTAGACTCGCTCAGACAGGAATTACTTTCCGGTTTATATCCACGAAATGCAGCTTTAATAATTGTAATTTGTTAGACGGAATGATAGTAAAATCACTTCCTATAGATTATGTTAAAAGATATCTATGGATTTTCTTTGCACTGTTCTGGGCAAAATTGAATATTTTAAGACAAGGTTAACTTAAGTCCCCCGCTGATAAATATTCAAAGTTACAACCCTAAAATCAGAGGTTCGATTCCCCTTGTTGGACTCGATAGATAGCCCAATATGGCTTTACTATAGGAAAACACACAAGTTAACGTAAAAAAACATTTCGTCCACTGATTGGATAATGTTTATAATTAGTAGAATAAAACATATGTTTCCTACTTCAAAAATCTGGAATTTAAAAAACTCAGCAAATGTGAGTTAGAAATTTTGATTTACTTCAACAATTAAATAAAAAGTTTTGTATTCGAATAAGACGTTAAAAGTCTTGATCAAAATATAAACACAAAATCGCGTTGACTTGAGTGAACTATTTAAATTTAAATTCACTAATGCGTCAACATATAAAAGTGACGCTTCAGTAACGACAGCTAATCATTAATCGTTTGTAAAAGAAATTGAGAGGAATAATTTAAACAAGTTACAAGTGCAAAGCGGAATTTACACAGTGAGTGACAGAGCTTATCAAATTAACGACGTAAGAACAACTCATGAGTTGATTTAAGCTTATGACATATTTTTCCAATGATCCCATGAGTCAGACTGCTAAAGTTCCACAGAATAACACGGCTGCTGAGTTAACTCCCATTCATCAGCTGATGGTGTCGAAAACTTACAGTTCACCAGAGTGGCATTAATTTGTCTCAGAATATTTCGCCTGAAGCTATACAAAAGATAAACTACACATAACCATCTCTAATTTTGAATTGATGGATCAGTGAGAGGGAAGCTAGTAAGAAGCACCCACCGCTGACTTTTGAACAACTCTTGTCTGATTTGACCGAATAGTAGAGACATAAAAATCACTCTTTAGCACACACACGCTGCCCCAAAATGAGAAGCATACGTTTGCGAACCATTCACTTTACATTCCAAGCACGCTAAACACTAGGCCTCGCATTAAACTCTGTAAGTTGTATTATTACTTTTTTATACGTTCCAGTCGCTCAGTGGTAACCTCAATGAACTTATAACGCTAAAATTAGTGGTTGGATATCCGCGTACAGACAGTTCATCCTATAGATTTGCGCTTACAAACAAACAACCTTTTTCTTTACTAGCGTGACAAACGATGCTAGTATTCTCTAGCTAAAAGGCTCCACCGAGATTAACGTGTTAAGTCACGTGTGACTACCCTTATAAAAGTATACTGTTGAGTTAAATTACATCCTTATACTGTTGTTGACATTAACTTTTTAACTTAATTAACAAAGAAATTCAAACTCCTAACAATACCACTTTTTTCCTTAAAGTAAACGTGACACTAAGAAAAGTTTTCAGACGAGGAAATCAGACGCTGACAAGTACTTCGAAGTTATTTAAACAACTAAAGAATAAAAGAGAATACCTAGAGATCTTTTAGCTTCAGCATTTTTATTGAATCAGTGCGAGTGAAAAATACGGTAGTAATAAAACTAATTTGGCAAAAATTTCAAATGTCATTCGGTTCATAAGTGCTCAGCTAGTTTAGTTTAGTTCACGGCTTCCCAACTGCTTTACTAATAACCTAGTTAATTACATAGGCGTTACATGAGCGACATTTGCACATTTATATAAGCGCCATCTAGAAATTGAGAAGAAAAAGAAATAATAATAAATTATAGGCTGAATAGAAAAGAAATAAAAAAAAGAACTTAACGTAACGTGAAAGGATGAAGAATAAGATGGGAGAAAGATGAAAGAACCTGTAAAAAATGGGGACGAGTATAATACTGACACGTCATCAAAAGACCAAGGCTAAGTTTACAATGATCGATGAAATTGTGAACAAAAACATAGAAGGGAAAAAGGACACTTTCTTTATTAGATATATATGTCGTTAGAGGGTAACGCGTCTTATAAAAATGTGTTTGAACTGGTTTCGACATACGTGGGCTTGCTATTGAGTTAGAAGTCAACCTTTAATGGGATTGTTTTTTAATTCATGACATATAGTATAGCCCATAAAAATTAACAGTGTATTTCAGTGAAGACTAGCTAAGGCAAGATTATAAGCTCATCGTATTTTCAGGTCTTATAAGCACTATAGGAGTGGTAGTCATATCCCACTATTTGTTCAGACAACAGTAGCCCAAGAACTGCTGGTGATTTTGATGACTAGCTACCTTTCCTCTTGTTCGTCAGTTCAAAATTATGGACGTCTAAACACCTTTGTGCAGCTTTAAGCGAAATTCCTAAAACAAACTGAACAAAGAATGCTGAGCAGTTTGTAACAGCAGGACGAGAACGTAGAACCATCGGATGTACACTCCAGGTATGCCAACAACTAGGTGACACCCTACCCATACTTTTTATTTTTGTGTGTAGCGAATAAATCGCTGATTTAAAAACTGGTGTATATGAATATATACATGGATGGATTGATAAGCCGAGATATACAAATTTAACTTGTAATCCTCGAGATACGTCCCATTTTTAATTAATCAGTATTATCCAAGTGTGTAATGCTTTAAAGGAAAAGAAAAAAATTCTTAACCATGTGTATATATATATATATATATATATATATATATTTAACTCTAAATGAGCTTTCTAAATTAGTCCCCCAGTAGCACAGAGTTATGTGTGCTGACTTTTAACGTTAAAAACCAGGTATCAATGTGATAAGCAGAGCTCGGAGCGCCCATTGTGTAGCTCTTTGCTTAATTCAAAACAACAACAAACTGTATGTTATAAAGATCGGTTTTATCTCAAATAAACCTAAGAGTTTATTGTACCAAACGATAAATGTAATACAGTTTTATATCTTTTTGATTTCTTCGACATTTACTCTCTGTACCAGAGTAGATGTTTACTCACTATTGTGACACTAAATATCAAAACAATAGAATCATTTTTACCGACAAAGAATAACATGTAAGAACCATCGAATGCATAATTTTTACGCTTGTTCTTATTTTGATGTAGTGGGTATGTTGGCTGCTCGTTGTTTGGTAAATAATGAGTTATATTATAACGCATCAAATAATTTACAAACCACATCCCAAATTCTCACTCACTCCAAAATATTTAGAGAAATAACACTTACGAACGTTAAAAAAATGTAGTGAGCAACAACATTGTAAATATATTATGCTATCATTATATACAAACATGTACAATAATACAGTAAGAAAATGTTGTGTGTGTGCTGGGAAGGTGGAGTATCGAACAAATAACAGAAAATACACAATATTATCCAAGTCGTTCTTATAACTCAGTCAGGTGGAGGCCAGAATAAAGGTGCAAAATATTCCGGAAAGGGGTGATGCTGAGAAACTTTGGAAGTTTGATGGCCTAGCCACAAGCAGATAAACAGAAACAGTTTGGTTGTTGTGTAAATTCAACCGCAAATATTAAGTATATCTCAATAGGTATGTTACTATGAGTTAAATTAAGCGTTGCTTCTAAACAATAGCAGATAGAAATGAATCATAGTGTTACGTTAAACTGCTTTCTGGTACATATTACAAATTGACTTACTGTAATAGGTTTTGTTAGATATACACTTTTGAGGTCACACAAAACAGACAATTAAATTATTTTTTTACTTGTGGTAGTAAATAACGCACGACAAAGGAAATTCTTCATGCGTTAAGTAATACCTTTATAATGCCACGTATTACTTATCGTAAAGAAAGTCGTTCATGTGTTGAGTTATACACTGATGAAATGGAATAGCAGAGATTATTTTTCTCTGCGGCGAGTCATTTAAGACAGATAAACGTCATGTGTTATACATCGCGCATTACGAAGAATGCTTTTGTTGAGTTCAAGTTAATCCTTTAGTGCAGTAACAATGTATACACACTAACATATAGCGTAGTAATAATTTACACAAACTGCTATTTAGTACAGTAAAGTGTACATAAACTAGCATTTAATACAGTAACAATTAAATACAAAACAAATTTAAACATAACAGCAATGTACGAAAACCAACAGTTAGTTTAGCAAAACCATAACATGAAACGTCTTTCAATATTGTAGCAATTAACAAAAACACAACATGGGGTACAATAACAGTATACAAACCAATATTTAGTACAGTAACAAGTTACACAAATCAACACGTAGTAAATAGGCAATATATATACACCAACGTTTAGCATAATAGCAATATACACAATCTAACCTTTAATATAGCAAAAGTATACATCTACCATCATCTGACTTAAAAACAAAGTACAAACAAAAAACAAGAATGAGAATTTGTCTGTCGTAATTGTTGAACACAGGTTATTTTTGGTGGATCAACGAGAAATAATATTCTACACCTTCCCACCAAGTTTCATTGAAATCCGATTATTTATGACCGAGTTATAGGGCAAAAATAGTGTGAAAAATAGGTCCCTATGTTAACAGATGAGTAGTTTCTATTTTAGAGACCTTGCTGTGACCTTGAACCTTGAAAACTAATTGCAGTGGCACCTCGATTCTCGAACTTAATCCGTTTTAAAGGGCTGTTCGAAAACCGACTCAATCCACATTATCACCACCCACATTCAAGCCCATACACTTGCCTAGTGAAATAATATCCTTTAAAGTCTGTATCTGCTACTGAGTCTGGCCACAATTTCTTCTAGGCTGAGTTCATGGTCCTCAAAGACACCTCCCTTCAGTCTTTGTCTATGATCTTCAAGCAATGGAGGATATAAAAGTGATTTTTCCGGAACACTCTGAGGGTTAGCTCTGTGTCAGAGGTCACTTCAAGGCACCTTTGAAACACTGTTTTGATGTAGAGTTTTTAAAGTTCGATATGACCTGCTGGTTTATGGGCTGAATGAGAGGAGTCGAGTTAGGGGGCAAGAGCTTCACCGTAATGAAACTGTAGTCCACCAACCCGTCCTCCAAGCCTGGTGGGTGAGCAGGTGCATTGTCCATCACAAGAAGGACCTTGAGTGGCAACTGTTTTTCCGTGAAGAAATTCTTTACACTTGGGACAAACACTTCATGGACCCACTTCATAAAAAATTGCCTGGTTACCCATGCTTTACTGTTAGCCCTCTACATGGCATTTGGTTTACTTTTCAGGACATTATTTTTTTTAAAAACCCTCGGGTTATTAGAATAGTACACAAGCAAAGGCTTAAGTTTTAAGTCCCCGCTTGTATTACTACATGACAATAGAGTTAGTCTGTCCTTTATTGGCCTGTGTTCTTGCAGTGACTTCTTCTCCTTGGTGATGTAGGTTCTCCTCGGCATTTTCTTCCAAAATAGGCCTGTCTCATCACAGTTGAACATTTGTTGGGAATAAAACCCCCAGCTTCTACATAGTCCTTAAATTCTCTAGCAAATTTATCAGCAACGTCTTTGTTATAACTGGCATCCTCCTCATGTCTCACCACACTATGTATGCCACTTCTCTTCCTAAATTTTTCTAATCACCTCCTATTAGCCTTAAAGGCATCACTTGTATCAGCACTCGTTCCATGGGTGTTTTTCAGGAGGTCAGGATGCAACTGCTTTGATTTCTCACAAATGATGGTCTCAGAAATTCTATCACCAGCTAACTGTTTTTCGTTTACCCAAATCAACAACAGTTTTTTCTATCTCTTTCATTGCTTGTGATCTTTGTTTCGTAAGCACTGTCACTCCTTTTGCAACTTCATCTCCTTTCATGACCTCTTTATTTTTCAGTATGGTGCAGACTGTAGACTTTGCCATTCCAAACTGTGTAGCAAGGTCAGATCAACGAACATCACTCTCTTACTTTACTATGAGATCTTTTTTTCACCTCTATTGTAACTCTAACAACTTTTCTTTTTGGTTTGCTGCTTTCATTATCTTTCTGTGACCCCATGGTGGCTTGTTTAATCAGAATATTTAGAAAAACAACAAAAAGAAAAACGAGAACGTTCACAGCAGATTTTAGCGGTGGTGTGGACTGAGCGACAGGTGCAGGTAAAATGTTTTGGGCAAGCCTGGCGTGGGTCGGAAATGGTCGAAGGGTCATTCGGGTCATCAGTCAGGTAATTTTGGGGGTTCGGGTTACGACAGGTTGGTTCGGGAACCGAGTTTATGTTCGACAACCGAGACATTTTTTTCTCAAACAATATGTTCGAAAACTGAATTGTTCGAGAACCGAGGTACCACTGAATTTGTAAGTTGGGTCATAATCTAAATGTATACTAACTTTCGTGTAAATCCATTAAGGCATATTTGAGAAATCTTGCTTACAAACACACACGTAGGACTGAAAATACAACTTCCGCCCACCTTTGGTGGCGAAAGTAATAGACGCAAACCAACACTTGTAAAAGTTGTTTCATTTTGGGGCATTGAAACAAATGAACAATGACGTAATTGTTACATGAGACAAGCTGGAAATCTGAATAAATAGTTTCGTAAGAAATTGATATCTTTTTTTAAAATTATTCATAGCTTCTTAATATCGTTGTTTTTGTTTACTCAATTCTTTTTCATATGTAGACAGTATTTCGTGAAGTGTAAACTGTGCACCTATTTGACCCTAAGGCATCCTCTACGTACTTGGTGTAGGTTCACACAACATGTAACATATTTTTTTGTTTCATTATTGAAAGCATGTGTTGCAATAGATCTGATGCGTTGTTTATAATGAAGGCTATAAATGTTAAAGAATAAAAGGAATCGTTAAGTACACAAGCACCTAATAGTAGGGATGGTAATGAAATAACATAGCGCCCATAAAAAATCAGTTTTAAAATATCTAATTTGTAACAGATATCATACTTATAAACCACCTAAATCGCTATATATGTGTTTATGCAGTAAATAAAAAAATCCATATTTCAACGAATTTTCATTTAAGTAAATAAATAATTTTTCCAGATAACCATACAGAAAAAAAGACGACACCTATCGTTATAAAAAAATGTATGTACATTTCTAGCGTTTGGGATCCCAAGAGTTTTTTTCTCTTGTAGTGAAAAGAATACTTATACATATGTATAAAACAAATGATGCGGTACTTTGGGCGTATAATTAGATTTATGGGTAGGTTGGTAACGTTTCTGATGAGCAATAAAATCGAATAGGGTACATGCGTGCCCCACACTGGTATTCCTGGCGCACAATGCACAAGTGGAGTACGATATATGCGTAAACTACCTAGTTAGAGTAATACAGAAAGTTTCAATGGTACAAAAGTTTGTTTTGGAATTTCGCACAAAGCTACTCGAGGGTTATCTGTGCTAGCCGTCCCTAATTTAGCAGTGTAAGACTAGAGGGAGGGCAGCTAGTCATCACCGCCAACTCTTGGGCTACTCTTTTACCAACGAATAGTGGGATTGACCGTCACATTATACACCCCCACGGCTGGGAGGGCGAGCATGTTTAGCACGACGCGGACGCGAACTCGCGACCCTCGCATTACGAGTCGCACGCCTTACGCGCTTGGCCATGCCAGGCCTGGTACAAAATTGCAAAAACTGACCTACCTTGGCACAAACTAACGTAACTACAGTGATTTTCCAAAGAAATGAATAAAAAATTAATTTTATGTACCTCAATTTATGTAATTTTTACTTTTTATTTCAATGCACTCTGTAGCATTAATAATATTTAAGTGACACGAAATTCAAAAGCAGTCCGAATTTTATAAAAATATGTTAGTTATTTCATATCTTCGTCACTGCTAGTAAATCATGATAGCCAGAGTGTCTATGTTTTTCTTTTTTAGCCAGAGAAACATCTGCTTGTGAACATAAATCGTAGCATCGACAGATAATTTCCTTTAGTTCATGAGTGCCAGAAGGAAAGGAGTACAGCGGAAGATATAAAAAAAATTGGACACCATATCTTTATTACAGGAACTTGCGCGTTTTTCAAATAAAGATCGCACAGCTCAGTAAAGTGACTTAGTATTTCAACTTGGCCAAGTTAAAGTTCTGACGAATTTACTATTATATATTTATTTAATATCGGTGTTTAATTTAGTTAAATATGTATTTAGAAATGCATGTTACTTATACTGTTAAATCTGTATTTTGAAATTCCTGCCTATTCACTAAAGTTTTAAGAGATTCTCGAATGTAACAATTAACAATGTATATGTTTATGTAAATATCAGTGTTGTTGTTTCAACTGAAATTTCTAGAATCTCGCCTAATGCTTATAAAAGGTAACCAACCCAACATGCCAAAGGACAATATATATTACTGATTGGCTACACCTGGTATACCATAAATTTCAAAAGATAACTATGATTGATACTTGTTGATCGGAAACATCAGATACCGACAAGGAACGTTTATGCATTTCGAACATCACAAAACGTTTAACATCCAACGTTAATAATTTTATCAAGACACTGTATAACTTCAGCTGTGAAAAACTCATATGTGATCAGCAAAGAGCTAGCTAGCTTCCTGTTAAGTAAACTGTACTGATGTCAAGTCGAAATTAATTCACTCATCGTAAACTCTTGATGGGATATCAAGAAAACTCCTGATTACATATTGTTTATAAGTTTGTAAAACTTTTGTATATAAATCATTATTTGTAATAACCGTTATCATACTTTGTTTGTAATATTGTTTGTACATTAAAATAAATTTGTTTTAAGAAAGAAAACCGTTATACCAATCTTGTTGGCAAATATTATAACTTGGACAAATATCGGCGGTTATTTAACTTTTACATTAATTTTTTTAGCTCAGTTTCAGGCCATTTGTAATAATGTAAACAGGATTGCGAATTGACGAAGTTGTCCTGAGGGATTGTAGTATATGTGTGTGTTTTCTTATAGCAAAGTCACATTGGGCTATCTGCTAAGCTCACTAAGGGGAAATGAACTAGAATAAGAAACATCAACTGTTCTTGGTTTATGACAAGCAGAAACTGAGTAATAAAGTGTTCTAATGGGTTATAATAAATAAAGCAATGAGTTGAGTTGGTTGAAATAGTGGTGATGAGTTGTGATGCGTCTGAGATTTTGTTTTGGACACAGACAAACTTGGGATCAGTAAATAGAAGGAATGTGAATTGAGTGACGTTGTGCACATTAGCTATATCTAGTTAGTTCATCAATTTGTAGTGCTGTGCTTACTGATTATAATCAGTACGTATATTTAGGTTGAGAAGACAAATAAATTTGAAGCCCATTCTGTCAGTTGGTTTATTATTTCTCAGTAAGTTATACCGATTTAGGGTAACTCTAGCCCTTATATTCATTATTTCTCAGTGAGTTATACCGATTTAGGGTAACTCTAGCCCTTATATTCATTATTTCTCAGTGAGTTATACCGGTTTAAGGTAATGTACTCTGCGTAGGGCAAATCGAAAGCAGCCGTCATATAGTGTTGTAATATTGTAAGTTTGGTGTTTCAGTTGTGTATTACCAAACATATTGAAGTAATATTAACATAGGACTTAAATAATAAGTAGTTTTTATGAACATGTCTGTTATAAACAAGACAATTCTGTTGAATTTTTATAAACCTCATCATTCCATGTATTTTTCCATGATAGCTTAAATAGAATGGCCAGTTAAAGTTATTAAAAACAGATATTAAAAGGATAATAGATTTCTTAGGGCACCTAACGTTACAAGGTTTTGTCTGTAACAGCGAGATTGTTGTACGTGATCGTGTTTCAACGTTAGGTACAAAACATCGTATTCTAATAAATCTATTATCCTGTTTCTAGATGTTTGTAGTAACCCTTACCTAACTATTCAAGTATGTAGCTCTGAGTAAATGAAGTCACGAGTAAATGCTTTGCCAACGTTCAGTTTTAAAAATGTGATTTTAATATATCGTAATAATGACCAAATGTGCATCTCAACAACATGGTTGAAGCATATACATCTAAATCGTCTGCTAAAATCACCAGAAAATAAACGTTTCAAAACTCTTTTTTTATCAACGTCTAGACGATTTTGTAATGACCGCTATGTTTTCAAACATTAGGAGGCTGTGGTTAGACTATTTTAAACTATGTGTAGCCCGGCATGGCCTGGTGGTTGAGGCACTCGACTCATAATCTGAGGGTCTCGGATTCGAATCCCCGTCACACAAAACATGATAGCCCTTTTAGCCGCGGGAGCGTTAGAATGTTTCGGTCAATCCCACTATTAGTTGGTAAAAGAGTAGCCCAAGAGTTGGCAGTGGGTAGTGATGACTAGTTGCCTTCCCTCCAGTCTTACACTGCTTAATTAGGGACGGCTAGCGCAGATAGTCCTCGTGTAGCTTTGCGCAAAATTCAAAACAAACTAAACCACGTGTAACTTAATGTGCATAAATCTAATAAATATTCATAACTGTCATAAGCTGTCATTTATTTTGCTCTCTATATTTAAATCTTATTTTTATGGTTTATTGTGTTCTTTTTTATGGCTTCGGATAAGATTATAACATCCATAACGTAGTATTGTTGTCTGTCTCGTGCGGATATTTAACATTGATTTACGTTCTCTTTTCCTTCTGGGGAAAAAGGCAGTAAATAACCTTAACAAATCTTTAATGCAAGTATAAAGCTGTACATTATCTCTTAGTTTTTTTTAGTGGTAGTAAACCACAAAATGAATATCACAACCGAACTTGGTTCATTGAAGATAAGTCAGCTCTATCTTTATAGATTGTGGAATGTTTGTTCTTTATAGTGGTGGTATCTCAGTTTACAAACAGAACAAAGAGCAGTTTTAAAGAAAGAACTTATAACCTGATATCTGAAAGCTAAAACCTTTGCAGAATGTTTCTGTTTCGTAATGATAGTTTAAAGCTTCCTACAGAACAACACGAAACAAGGTAACATTAACTTATGATATGGCATTTAACCTGCAGAGTAAATTGCAAGACCCACACATTTTTTTTCTTCTTTCGTGAATGGTACAAGTTAATATTAAAAATTCTGTTTTGTTGGTGTTACACTCTTTAGAAGATTAACTTTGTCAAATTATTATTACAACTCATAAGTTTGATAGACAACGCACGTGTTGTTAATTTTCATCAATGAGTAAGTCTGCACTGTCTGTTTTCAGAGAAAACCATTTTTTTACTCTAAAACTCAACAATCTCTAGGCAAGTAAAAGAAATTATTGGATATAAAATTACATTTTGAATTTAACACAAATGTGTCTCTCCGGCGTGCATTACTGTCAGTCGATATTGGCTAATCAAACCACCATACAATTTTACTACTCTAGAGAATGAGCCTGTGTTGATTTTAAAGCTTAGGAGTTAAGGAGTATTATAAAACGTGTGCAACCAATTTCATTTGAGATAACAGAATATTCGAACAATTTTATGTGGTGGCGTTGCGAGTTCAGCTGTATTTTAATAAAATGATAAATAGTTTATGTTTGTGTAGTTGATGTTTGAACTATTTTCAACATATTGTTAAAAAAACGATAAAACAATTACAATAATATTCAGTTTTTGTCTGTCCTGGAAATATGCCCGAACCTTACAATTTAAATACGCAACCTAAATATATTTAATAAACCTTTTGTACGATAACACTTTGTAACAAAATTTTTACTTGTGCCTGGGCAGAAAGTGTTATTTCCCAATTGCTTATACCAAAAATTGATGGAAAAGACCTATTTTTCTCTTCAAACTTTGCTTTTGTGATCTGGGAGCGTATAACGAAAATATGATGGGGAAACTATATTTGGAGGCTTATACGTGAAAATGACTTACATTACAGTCGCAAACCTCGAAAGAATACGTCTAAACATTTTTGCTCATTTTTGTATAACTTTAGTATCAATACATGTAAATATTGATTCATATGTTGTTTTATTCAGACCTTACGTAAATGAAAATGTGCCGTTTTGCTCGCTTTTACATAGAAAATAGGTTAATTTCTAAATTTCATTATCCAGGTCACAAAAGCAAAGTTTGAAGGAAATAATGGCCATTTTATGTACTTTTACAACGTAAGCAATTAAGAAATAACACATACTATCCAGTAACAAAATTTGTGTTACATAGTGTTATATATTAAAAGATCATCAACATTATAAGTTTGTGCGTTGAAAGTATAAAGTACGGTAAAGTTTAACCCGAACTAAAATAAAGCAAAAACTGTTAATGTGTTAATTTTTCTCACTCTATCGAATTACATGAGCTGTATTAAATAAAGGCTTAACTAACGTAAGACCAAAGATAAGAGGACTCATGGGTTTTAGAGCTTGAGATTAGATTTATTTTGTATTATTTTAGAAATCCTCTATTTAAAGAAGTACTATTTGCGATAAAAAAATACTAATTTGATCGCAAACGTTTTGCAGGATTTCTGCTAGTTAAATATTAATTATATGTATATATTTTTTACTTCCTGAAAATATTATTAGAATCGTTATCTTCGACTTTAATTTCCATTTTTATTCCTCAAATTCAGAAAACAAAAAATACCACTTACTGGCAGGTTTTTCGCAAGTTAAAGTTTCAGTTTCACTAAATAAGATAAAACCGCTATTTTACTTCTAATGGAAAGAAATGTCAACAACTAACTGATATTTTCTATTTAAATAGCTTTTCATCTAATTAAGAATAACATGGGGTGTACGTTCTGACCTTTTAATTCAGCAAATAGATGGTTTACCAGATGTCTCTGCTGATGGATGTGTTTATATTGGGCCCGGCATGGCCAAGCGCGTAAAGGCGTGCGACTCGTAATCTGAGGGTCGCGGGTTCGCGCCTGAGTCGCGCCAAACACGCTCGCCCTCCCAGCCGTGGGGGCGTTATAATGTGACGGTCAATCTCACTATTCGTTGGTAAAAGAGTAGCCCAAGAGTTGGCGGTGGATGGTGATGACTAGCTGCCTTCCTTCTAGTCTTACACTGCTAAATTAGGAACGGCTAGCACAAATAGTTCTCGAGTAGCTTTGTGCGAAATTCCAAAACAAACAAACCCTCTAGTCTTACATTGCTAAATTAAGGACGGCTAGCACAGATAGCCCTCGAGTAGCTTTGTAGGAAATTCCAAAATAAACAAAATGTTTCTATTGTAGCATGGCACACCAGACTTAGAAAGCACACTTTTTTCACATTTCTTACATATTTTTTGAAAATATCTTAAACATTAAATGAAAGCGTTGCTCACTTTTCTGTCGTTTCTTCTCAGGCCTTCTTCCGAGCAGAGCGTCGTACATCAATTGGAAATGTTTTAGCAAGATGTGTATGAGTATATATTTACCACTAATAGTAATAGGTATTTCTTCGTGATTGTTCCGGTAAAATGGTTTTAATCAAAGAGAACTTTTAGCTGAATTTTTTTATATATAACTGGTCCCTTCTGGAAATTAAAACTTTTAGACTAATCAACTGAGTTAAGTTCTTCAGTATTCATTAGGCTAAATTAAATCTAAAACTATTTTCCGACATCTTATCAAAAATCATTGGAGTATTGCGATTGCTACAAGAAGTTCCAGCCAAGAATCAGTTAAATACATGTTTATCTTTCGGTAAAATTCATTCTAAAAGCTGCAGAAGTCTAATTTTTATTAAAATACATTTTACAGCTCTAGTGTTAGAGTACGAAATTCTTTGTGTAATTGGAATAGGTTTCAAGCTGACTCCATCCTGACCCAGACTTCTCGTCATTCTCAAATTTCAGAATCACAAATTTTGAAGAAATCTTTTCTTAACATGAACTTTGGGATTTCTGGTTTAGAAAGGAGCAATAGTGTTATGAGGGGTGTAACAGACCGTTACATAAAATAAAAACAAAAAACATTGACTTCCGACGTTAGAACTATTAAGACTTTATTTCTCTATGTAAAGTGGACTTGAATTCTCTTTGCCTCATTTCGAGTACTCTTACGTTGGAATGGTACACACAAGTTATTGTTTTACATCTTGCGGAAATTCTAGGTTTATTTACACTTTAACCAACGAATAGTAGGATTGACCGTCACATTATAACGCCTCTACAGCTGAAAGAGCGAGCATGTTTGGCGTGACAGGGATTTGAACCCCAGACCCTCAGATTATGAGTCAAGCGCCCTCATCACCTGGCCGTGCCGGGCCTTCAAGAGAAGAAATGATGGATTCAATTATACGTATTTCATGGCAACTCATCTAGAATAACTTTTTAAATAAGCACTAACAATTAACTGTTGCTGATTAAAAGTAGGCTGAAAGGTTCTTTTACTTATAGCTTTGGCCACCCAGTGGCTCTACGGTAAGTCTGAGGAATTACAACGCTAAAAGCAGAGTTTAGATACCCGTGGTTAGCAGAGCACAGATAGCCCATTGAGTAGCTTCGTGCTTAATTCAAAACAACAACAAAATAAGGATTGGATAACGCTTTCTCTCTTTTCTTCAGTGGCTGCCCGGAGACAAAAACTGAAATAAAACAAATATTTCTGTTCGGTAATTTAGTAAAATTTAATAGTTACAGAGGTTAAGTACGTTACTTTAAAACCACTCTGAAAACTTACCATGTCGATACAGTTCCGTCATGCTCTATCTCACAACCGTACATCGTGACAATAGCCTTCCAGTTGTTTCCATTACCTTCCGTTTTCCATTACAAAAGACTGCATCTAGAGGCTACTATGTCCAGCATAAAAACACACACACATACCGTTACTCCCCTTTTCCATAATCTACCCAGTGGAAGATGTTGATGGCTTCCCGGCGCCAGTTTCAATAATCCTGAAACATAGAAGTCCATAGGCAATGCATTTAGCGACTTGACTGGTATGTCTTTGCATGGAATACCATGAATACCCGTTTAATTTTTCAGCTGCTTAAGGTATGTAATGATTGAACAGACATATAATAAAAACGTATTTTTTTAGTGAGATCTTTTTTTTATTCTCTTGCATAGTGTTGCCTGGAATATGTGGACTGTTTTACCGCTAAACATTGTGTTTGTGGCTTATCACCTGTCACAAAAGATGTGCACTTTGCTTACCATGCCTATGATACGACTTGTTGTAAGTTTCTTTATAGCTAGTCTTGGGTCCTCAAGCTGATTAATTTCCTTTATTTTTAAATACTGTTAATTATAAGGGATATATATGTATATTGAAAGTTATAAATATCCGATATGAGTGTATTATATCGAAGTATAAATGTTTTGCGTTGGAAAGGATCACTACACACCCTTGACGTTGTGTCGGAAGGTGGTGTGAAACAACCGAAACATAAGAAACTGACAAAACATTGTTTTCGTACATCCCAGTCTACCACGACTCAATATAAGCTGTTTTCATCATGTGACTTCCTGATGTGCATATTGAAAATCGTGCTCAATCTCTATATTACTGTGTACGTGTTTGGTACGTATTCAAACTGGTGTTCAAAGTAATTTGTTTTGTAAACCTTAGACTTTATATATATATGAAATACTGATACAGGAAATAAACCAAAAGTAAGTGAATTTAGAAATAATATTTCCATACCTTACTAGGGGTATGAAACCTTACCTCACATCAAAGAAATATGTTTGTTTGTTTATGTTCATGAAGGACAAAGCTACACAAAGGTATATTTGTGTGCTCTGCCCACCAGGGGTATCGAAATCCGATTGCGATGCGAATCCGCAGACATATTGCTGTGCAAGTGGGGTGGCCACTGAAATGTGATGGTTACCAAAACCGTTTAATTAACTGAAGTGATTAAGCATTACGTTAACCGTTAAATTATACATGTATGGCTAAAAGCGTTTGTATTTTCACATGTCATTCCAACCACTTCAATTCTATCTATAAAGTCATACTTTTATATATATGTGGAAGGCGAGAAAATTTTTATTCGTTATAAACTTTTATACATGAGTTACGAACTCTCACCCTATCGTCAGTAACAGGTGTGCTTGTTGGAATTTCTCTCTCATTCCTACTTTTTATTAAGTGTTTTTAAGAACTTCGGGCTGAGTTTGGTCTGTTGGTTTGCGTGTCGATCTGCGAATTAAAGGATCTGGGATCCCAAAGGTCATATTGCTGAGCACCTTTTGCATTTTCAGCTCTAGGTACGTCATAAAAATGTCAGTCAATCGCGTTCTTTATCTGGAATAGACTGATAAAACCATTGTGTTTTTTTCTTTTGATCAGGTGCAAGTTAGGGATGACTATTCTTGCATCTTAAGGTTTGGTGTGGTGATTATTAAGCAGAAAGCAACAGAATGGGTTACCTGCGCTTTGTCCGCCATGGATATTGTAACAGATTTGCCGTTTCACGTTTATTCTAATATCTATGCTTGTTTCAGTATGGTTTTCCTTTTTTGCATGTAACTTATGTTTTCGACAGTGTATTGCATAAATCCCGTTTAGTCTCGAAATTTGTAGAAGAATCTTGAGAGTAAGAGTCAACAGTAATGTTTCATTATTGAAACTTCGAGAAACTCACGTGATTCGTAAAGAAGCAGCAAAGCGAGAGACAAAAGATATTATTGGACAGCTACAGTCAAAACGCTATAGGCCTCGGAAGCTATAATTTTGATTAACGCCTACTAATCGAAAAACCACAGAATTTGACCATTAATAATTGTAAGGGGTGATTCAAGCTTAGCTATCCGTCAAAAGATGTGTAGAGAGGTATCAACCAAGAGTTAATTTTGCTCTACGTGAACGTCGATAAAACTATTGTACATAAACTATCATTTGTAATAACGATTAATAATAACCATTATTAGAAATTACATTGCTTCATAATTATTTATTAAAGTATATCTGTGTTAAAAATACCATTAATTTGATATATATTAATATTTAATTAACTTCTAAATTACAATTCAAATTTCCGGTTATTTGAAATTGTAATACGTAGCGTACGTAACATAATAAATCGGATTCATGTCCGAGATTAAATTATAATACGTAACGACATCAAAACCTGGTTTGTTTGTTTGTTTTTAGCATTATAAACGTCCACACTCATCATTGAGCCATTGCGGAATTTTTCTTAAGGATCTCTAGCCTGGCCGTTTAGCCCATGTGCGAGTAAGATAACGTTTAGGATGAAAATTCCTATTTACAAACATGATTAAATAACCATTATTTAGACTGAACCAGCTTTCCTACCTCGGTGTGATTTTTTGTGTATTAATTTGAAGTTTATTTCGAGAAGTCTGGTACAGAAACCTTTGTTTTATTATTCAAATACTCAATAACTTGTATAAAAACAGGAGAATAATTTAATCCCCTACATCAATAAACATTGGATTGAAGTTAAGAATAAATATTTGAAAATATGTTATTCTCACTGTAGTTGTTTTCAAAACACGTGAAGTTAGTAAGAAAAACTTTATACATTTGCGGCTTTTCTAGTTTTTTTGTGCAAAATTAACATGAACATTACCTTACTTTCACAATCCAACGGTTACGTTACATTATGTAACCCCAACATTAATAGAGCCTTAATACAGATTTGGCTTAACACGTTTTCCTTTCTGTTAATTATATCACACTGTGTGAGCCTAAAATAAATAAAACTGTGTTCACTTTTCCTATTCTACCATAGTTTCATTACAGTGTAAAAAGCTATCCATTTATCTTGATTACATTATTTGGAACTGAATACTTGTTTAGTGTATTTGCATTGTTCAAAACTATCCATTTAATTTCATTACCTTGTATTGAAACTAACTATCCATGTAGTTTCAATACACTAAAGCTTATTCTCAATTTAGTTTCGTTACACTGTTTGAAACAAAATGTTCATTTAGTTATCCATTTCCACATGGGCAAGCTTAAATGAAAAACGACTTTCAACCAACATTATTTTTGTTTATTTTTTACTTTGTGTTTGATAACGTTCCATGTACCTCTCTGTCAATTGACGTGTCTCTGTCTAGAAAGTACGTGACTGCACGCATAGCCTCCAGCTATGTCTGTTCATGTTTCAGTTTCGTGAGTAATGTTGCAGTTAGGATCTTTTAGACAAGCTTCCTTTCGAATAACGCACTAAATCAAACGTTATTACAAAGAAGAAACAATCACTCCCAGATTACTTGAAGGTTGTTTTTTTACATATAGATTTATAGGAAACAACTGATGTGTTGTCAGGATTATCAAGGCTTCTAAAATAACAATGCTTTATTGTCACACTACAATTCTCAACTGTCCTTATTGTAGAGTTTTGTGTCTGAGCACCAAGCCCTGAAGAGTGATTTTGACAGTTTACAAATACGAGACGTCTTCGGTAAACCACAAGGTGAATTGGCAAACACCAGTGATGGATACGAACATCCATGAAATACACGTGAGCACGTGATTGTGTCTGAAGCAACTTGGAAGCCTTGGTCATACACTAGTTTTAAGATCTACTTTAGGACCAAAAATATTTTAAATAACTGTTTTATTTATGAATTTAAATGCTTTCCGCCTTTAAAAAGAATCAATTTTGTCACCCAATTCAACTTCTGCGCATGACAATACGTGTATTGTTGTCTGTAACAATTAAACCTAATAATACCCTTGTCTTTCGTTTAAGTTCACAAAAGATATTTTGACAGTGTGCAATAATGAGTCATTTTTGTAAGAAGTTCTGCATCTTGTGAATTTCAAACTGCATAGTGATAACTAGAATATTAACATAAACTATTTACAAACGCATTCTCGTTATATTTTTGTTTGGTATTAAGCACGGATAAAGTCTTCAGACATATCACTGTGCCGATGGGGGGGGGGGTCATTTCCGATCTAACATAACCGATATTATAACAGAGCAGTAAACAAGTCTTTCTGTGTGCACCGAGAAAATGTTTTGAAGAATTAAATTATTTCATTATTCTTTATTATATATGAATTAGAAAAAGAAAATCTACACGTGTAGCGGCACAGTAATTTAAACACGTTATTTTTACTTCAAAACTGTTTACTATATGTTACGAAACGCCATTTACTAATAAAATGTGTAATCAAAGTTTATCACTGGGTTTCAAAATATGTGGTTTATGATACAAGATTATTTATTTGTTTTGGGGAATGAAGCACAAAGTTGCATAATGTCCACCACAGGTATCGAAACCCACTTTTTAGCGGCGGCATCTCGCAGACGTGCTACTATGCCACTGGGAAGGGAACTGATTAAAAGCTGGTGAACGGTTAAAAAGTATCGAACACAAATATAATAAGCTAACTGACATAACCTTTACAACTGGGTAATATTTTTAATTATTTGACCTGTGACTATTACACAAGCAAGAATCAGAAATTTGTAAAAGTTGGGTTTATTATATTTGACAGCTGTTTCGTTTTTACACCAAGACATGCCCACAACATTCCATAAAAATCACACCACGTGTTCAAAACTGTGTTTGGCTGTAAAACACAGTTTGTTTTTCCCAAGTAGATATTCTACTTGTTTAGTGCAAAGTTTCACAAACAGAAATATATTCAAATTGCAATATATTTAATTAGATAAGGAAATTCAAGTCAAATACTTATTTTACATATTTGTTTTACAATAAGTGATTGACGAAACATGAGCATTATTGAGAGATACATTTTCACTCTGAAATTTGTACTTAGTAAAAAAGAACAAGCTACTAAATCGTGAAAACTACAAGGAAAATTTTGCTTTTGGAGCCATCTGTTACGTCATTAACATAACTCAAACTGAGTTTGTTCGCTCTATCTCTCTATCAATGTTTTGGTATGACATGTTCATACTCTGAAGGGTCAGGTTCTCTTTGACCTCTTCCTCCTCCCCGTACTTAAGGGGTCTTGCAGTATTGCAATATTATTCTGATCCTTTTCAGGGCAATATCCATGTGTTGTGGTACATATATGGTTGTTATTTTACTTTATTAGCAGAATGTCAAGTTTGTTTGTGGCACTTTAGTTATGGTGGCGTGTTTTTTTGTTTTTTTTAATTTCGCGCAAAGCATGCCGTCCGTAATTTAGCGATGTAAGACTAGAGGGAAGGCAGCTAATCATCACTACCCACTGTCAACTCCTGGGCTTCTCTTTTACCAACGATTAGTGTGCACTGGCCGTTACCTTATAACGCCCCCACAGCTGAAAGGGCGACATTGTTTGGTATGACGTGGTTTCAAACCCGCGACTCTCAGATTACGTGTCGAGGACCCTAACCACCTGTCCATGCTGGGCCAAGCTTCTGTAGTGGAACTTTTGTAGTTAGTAGAAAAACCAGAGGTAGAAACCAGGGACAAAACAAGAACTTTATAACATGCATGGTGCAAACTATTCTTGGAACCTGAAGAGTTTTTATATTGAAATCCAGTGAAATAAAAATGAGTAATAAGTTGCAAGTAGTTCAAGCATGAAAAGTGGGGAAAAGTTAAATTATACGGTTAAAAGATGAATTGTGTGTCTGTGCGTTTTTTTCAATAATGTTTCTTTGAAATAGCTTTCGATGCTGAAACCTGTAAAGAAAGGTGCTCCAATAAAAAATACAATTTCTGTTACGGCTGCAGCGAAAATAAATCAAACAATAAACTGCTCAGAGAGAGTTACGAATAAAGCCTCTTTAATCTCTGTTTAAGAAAATCAGTTAAAAATGTACGAACTCTTCGTTGTTTTTGTCATCATGGCAGTGTTTTACTAAAATCGTAAAGTTAAATTCCAGCACACTGTCGATTTCGATTCTTAATATTAACTTAGTTGGTGAAAGAAACTTATAAATTTCCTCTTTTTAATGTCCTTTTCTTATTTCAACAAAAAACAACAACAATAAAAGAGAAACAAGCCAATGAAGTTTCTCCTCTGCTCGAATCTTTCTCGTTCGGAGCGTATTTTCGTGATTTTGTTGTTAAATGATTGTTTGTGTTCAATATTTTCTTTATATTAGATTTTTCTCTTGTTTTAAAGAAAAAACACGGTAGTTCGTCTATATTTTAATGAGTTAACATATGATGTTAATCTTTTCGGACTTTTAGTTTTGTTCCAAAAAAACTATGTTAATTATTTTTTTCCTTAATGTTCTTTATATCCAATGGTACTTGTGACACACACGCACGTATCAGTTGTTATTCAGAACCAGCTCTGAAAATCGGGGTTCGATATCCGCAATGGGCAGTATCCAGATAGCCCATTGTACTATTAATTAATTTAAGTAATAATACACGAGCTAAAGTTTTGCTATCGTCAAGGTTTAAAAAACCGAAATTATTTGAAATGGAATTCTAAAACTTAATAAACACAGTTCACAAACATTCAATTCATTCGTAATGCGTTAACCTCCCACTGTTATAACCTGTTATGGTTATTGTAATGGAAAGGCTAAGAAAAGTCTTTGTAATAAAATAACAGTGTCTATTCGATTGGATCCGTGTCCTGTGTAAGGATTTTATTACTGTTAAGAAATACAGAAATTATAAATTCCGATCGTTTCGAGAGCAACACTATTCATGCTCGAATTCTTGAAATTGAAAGGAACCATCCAAATTGACTCCAAAACTTATGGTGATTAGAAGATCTGATGGAGACATGTTTGTAGCACCAAAGTTAAACTATCGTTATGTGGTAATAACGTTCACAATAGTTCTAATTCCCATCACGTAAAGACTTCGCAACTATAACCTCAAAATATTTTCAGTAACAATAATCTCAACCTTTGCAACGTTTGTAACCAAACCACGTAAAGACTCTTCACAACAGTAATGCTCACAGCATTTGTAGTCTTCACCAGTTCAAAACTATTTACAGTAATGTGTTTTCTACTAACTTATTTATCTTTCACTGGCTTCTAAGCCTGATACCCTCTGGATAGATCATCTAATAATTAAGAGAGTAAAAAGTCCTTTATAATAGGTGAACATTTTTAACATCGTTTATCCAACTTCAGACTTATATATATGTGGGAAATTGACAAGTTTTGTACTTTTTCGGCATATGTACTAATAACTCCCTAGCACGAGATGATCAATTTAAACGTACTTTATCTTATAGTGAGCTGTATGAAAATTAATTGTTTCTTTAAGTGTTAGTCCAGAATTAATATTCATGTCGTTACAAGGAATCCGTATTTAGCTATTATCCTCTAGCTTTAGACTTTGAGGGTTTGTTCAGAATTAGCTGATGGCCTTGAGCCCATGATCAGCTACCAATTTTGAATGTTCGTTCAGGAGTAACTGTTATTGATAGGACTTGCCCCAGAATTAGTTCTTGTTTCTTTTAAAGTTTAATCCTCGGACTAAGAGTCGAAACGGAATTAGCTGCAGCACTGATAACTGGTTTATACGTACACATTTGAGCAAATTAATTGAAACAAATGGTTATTTTACAATATTTTCAGCATGGCGGCCGGAGTAGGTTCGTTGGACCCGCTGATTTCCTTTAATAGTCATTTTTTCACACATACGGCGTCATTAGCTATGTTTTGCAGTATGGTCGATCTATTTTTGGGACATATGACGAAATTTTGAGGAATAGTAAGTCATTCGAAATTGCATTAGAAGGGCAAGGAGACCAGTCAAAAACAACTTCTTACCGACTCAATGAAAAACAATGGTATCAATAGGGTCTGAAATACAAGAACTGGATGCAAGAACAATGGAGAAAGATGTTATTCAGTCACAACGCTCATTTCTTTGTACAGAGTCAAAGAAGTCTGCATGTTTGCAGATCTCCATGTGAGAAACTTCGAGAATCTCACATCAATCAGTTCGTAAAACATCCCTTGAAGATGATGTTTTGAGGATTTTTTCAGCTATTATGGCGTCGGAGGCTTACATATCGTAGTAGGTATGATGGGAGGACAACAATACATCAATTTTTTGCAAAGAAGAGTCGTTTCAGAATCGAAAAAGAGATTTCCAGATATCTGACATTTTTCAGCAAGATCTGGCTTTTTGCTACGCATAGAAACTTGTGAAGAATTTTATGACTACAATGCAAATAAAGGTGCTGGACTGGCCTGGAAACTCTCCGGACTTAAATCCTATTGAAAATCTTTGGGCAATTTGTAAAGAAAGACTTCGGGGAAAAGACTGTACTACGAAATACAAGCTAATTGAGGCCATAATTAAGGTGTGGTACCGCGATCGAAAAATTAGTAAAGATTGGAATCAACTCGAGGCCTCGATGCCAAAGCGGATTAATAATCTTCTGAAAAATAAAGACGGTCATATCATGTATTTCTTTGTGAGTAATTTTTTATTCTTAGAAATAAAACGCAAAAACTTGAAAATAATCGTAATTTTCCGTCTTGTTTCACTTAATTTGCACAAGGATGTAGCTGCTAGATTTTAAAGCTACGCTATGTAAAATTAGCTGTTAATATTTGGGCCAGTAGTGGTTGTGAATGTGTTATATACGACATTAGAGAATTTCATGATTTAAGGCTTTTTTTTGGCAATAAAAAACCACTTTTAAAGAACCTCATTTGGTTAACATTAACGCTCTAAGCCTCCAATCAGAGATTTTCTGCATTTTAAATATAAATACAGGGATACAGGGTTTAAGGAGCTTATTATGATTCTGATATAAATGCAAGTCTTCTTGTTTGTTTGTTTTGGAATTTCGTACAAAGCTACTCGAGGGCTATCTGTGCTAGCCGTCCCTAATTTAGCAGTGTAATACTAGAGGGAGGGCAGCTAGATATCACCACCCACCGCCAACTCTTGAGCTACTCTTTTCCCAACGAATAGTGGGACTGACCGTCACATTATACACCCCCACGGCTGGGAGGGCGAGCATGTTTAGCGCGACTCTCAGATTACGAGTCGCACGCCTTACGCGCTTGGCCATGCCAGACCTTCAAGTCTTCAATCAATTTTAAGGCTTTAGGGTGACTTTACTTGTTCGAAAGACCAAAAATGTTTATCTCTCAAGAATTATCTCTGAGAATACTTACCGACCACAGTACATATCTTCTAATTTTTATTTCGTTGTTTCGGCTATGTTATTATCCGTTATAGAACACCAACAAAGAGCTACAAATATTTGGATTTTTTTGAATTTGTGCAAAGCTACACTAGGGCTATCGGCGCTAACTATCCCTAATTTAGCAGTGAAAGAAGTCAGTCATCACACCCCACACCTCGTTTGGTTTGTTTTGAATTTCGCGCAAAGCTACTTGAGGACTGTCTACGCTAGCTGTCCCAAATTTAGCAGTATAAGACTAAAGGGAAGGCAGTTAGTCATCACCACCCACCGCCAATTTTTAGGCTACTCTTTTACCAACGAATAGTGGGATTGAACGTCACATTGTAATGCCCCCACGGCTGAAAGTGCGAGCATTTTTGGTACGACGGGGATTCAAACTTGCGACCCTCAGATTATGAGTTGAACTCCTTAACTCACCTGTTCATGCTAGACCTAATTTCATTGGACTTGCGCTGGTATATTAAGAGACTTTTAAATTAATGTGCAACTTTTCATTACCAGGTTTTGATTGCTTTGAGCCATATTTTAACGTTTTTTACCATATTTTGTATAACCCAGTGCATAAAAGAGAAATTCACCTTCAGTGTAACTTTAATTTCTAAAACACTATAAATGAAGTTTTCTATAACACTGCAGTGTAACTAAAGTCTTCCACTGATGTGGGCCAATAAATTTGTTACTTAGCAGTTCGAGTTAGTTTAAAGTTTTATCTTGCTCGATATAACATGATGTCTACTGATTTGCAAAGCTTTCACGGTACTTCAGTTTGGCATACCTTGAAATAAATACTCTACAAACAGAGGTGATACGATTCGTAGTTCATTTTCTACACATCAAACAAAACAGGTTTACATATTTCCAGTACTGAACGTAGTGAAGATTCTCACTTTCGTCTTTTTACTTTGTTTCGTTTTATCTGTATTTTTTCACACATAGTTTATATTTTTTAAACAAGTCAGCATATCTATGTAATGTTCATGCCATTTTTAATTTCGTTTCAATATATGTATACTTTCTATTTATGGAGGAAGAAAAGCAGAACTTCAGAACAGTAACGATTATAACATGAACAACTTCCAGTATACCAAACATCACCTCAACTATAACATTTCATCTTTTATAAAACGTGTTCTGAAACTATGGCTCGTGACCCTTGGAGAATTGCGAAGTGACTAAAAAGTTGTAACCAATAAATTTAATTGTTTAGAACTGTAATATATTAAAAAAAATTGCTTCGTTTTCTCAACCCCCCAGTGGCACAGCAGTGTATCTGGGGACTTACAAGGGGACTTACGAGTTTCGATACTCTTGGTGAGCATAGGACAGATATATATCTTAGAATGACTGGTATGGGTATTAATACTTTTACTAATAAAGCAGAGAACAATGTTTCGACCTTCCTTGGTCATCTTCAGGACATAGAACAGAAAACAATGTTTCGACCTTCCTTGGTCATCTTCAGGACATAAACAGACAATGTTTCGATCTCACTTCAGACATAGCAGAACAATGTTTCGACCTTCCTTGGTCATCTTCAGGACATAGAACAGAAAACAATGTTTCGACCTTCCTTGGTCATCTTCAGGACATAGAACAGAAAACAATGTTTCGACCTTCCTTGGTCATCTTCAGGACATAGAACAGAAAACAATGTTTCGACCTTCCTTGGTCATCTTCAGGACATAGAACAGATAGATCATTGGGTAGCTTTGCGCTTAATTATGAACAAACAATTAAATCATAATATTAAACCCTTCTCTGTATTTTGTGCTATAGTAAACCATTTTCTTTTTGATTAGTTGTACGTTTTCGTGCAAAACTACTCAAGGGTTTTTCCGCGTATAAGTTGTTTGCTTCTATGCTGTCGGATATTCACGCAAAGGTACTCAAGGGGCATCTGTACTAGCTGTCTCTAAGTTTGAAATGACAGATTAGAGGGAAGTAACCAATACCCATTGCAATCTCTTTGGTTACTCTTGTCTGATCAAATAGTAAAACCTGACTTTCTTTAACGTACCTGTAGCTCCAAAGTGTAGAGTTTAACTTTATGACAACAAGATACAAATAAAAATCCTTTGATTACAGTTTGGGCACTCTAAAAACTGGACACACACCTGTTCTTTATTTTTATTGTTCAACATATCTTGTAGTTAGTATTTTAAAGTTATGGAATAATTTAAAAATAAATAGAACTATGTGATTGTATTGATATATATATTAGAAAGTGTTTATTCTATTTTATTTTATTAGTTACTGTCCAGATGGGGGTCTTGATTCTGAGCGTTCCGGATGAAAATGTTTGGGAACCCCTGCTTTATATCATCCAAAAATACTTATTGAATGTGTATTTGTTTCTCTTGTAACACACAATATTGTGTACTTGCAAGAATTACTGAACATCGCAAAAAGCTCGCACGATCGAAGGTTTCCGATGACGATTTTTAAGCCTACATATCGAATGAAATTTACTCATCATATTTTACTGCCGTTGAGTAGTTTTATCATAACTTCCCTTTTTATTTCTATTTTCAATAACATAGGTCATAATATTTAATCAACTTCTCACGCGCGTATGTTTATAATAATAATAAATTTAATATTAATACATGATGTACCCGTTAAGTACAAGTGAAAGACGTAGATACCAGAATATAAAAAAGGAAAGGGTCAAATATAACTTTGATACACCTTATGCCACTCCCCAAAGTAATGTCCACTAACAGTTTTCCTTGTAGTATACCACTTCAGAACTAAGGACAATTATCACGCGTTGATCTCGAGTGACATTACAAGCAACAACGTATTAGTCACAAATGTATTTTAAATATTGTATTTACTTGAATGAGTTACCTTGAAATGTTGCTTCAAAGTCTTTCAATGTGAGTTTGATCTGGATTTTGATAACATAGCGTACATGACAAAATATTTATGTGTACACTTGCAAGCCTATCGTACTATCTAAATCATGGTTTGGTTTGATTTGTTTTGAATTTTGCGTAAAGCTACCGAGGGTTATCTGTGCTAGCCGTCTCTAATTTAGCAGTGCAAAGTTAGAGAGACAAATGTGAACACAACTTTCCGTGACCTTTTGGTCTGCTTTTTATCAATAGTGCGATTGACTATTACATTATAATGTTCTGTGCTGAAAGGATGAGCATGTTTGGTGACAGGGATTCAAACCCCTAACCCACAGTTGTTGTTGTTGTTTTGAATTAAGCACAAAGCTACACAATGGGCTCTCTGTGCTCTGCCCACCACGGGTATCGAAACCCGGATTTTAGCGTGTAAGTCCGCAGACATACCGCTGAGCCACTGGGGGGCATCCCTAACCCACAGACTGTGAGTCGATCGCCCTCACTACCAGGTCCACAAAATGACGGAAATCTCAACTTCATGCAGTTATACTTAAAATCAGTCTAGTTCAAACTTATGACTGAAACTAACTGACAGTCTAATTTAATTATTTCAAACAAATGTTTCAGGAATTGTGATTTTCAGGCTGAATGGTGCCTGACCTAAACATTCAGTCCACGTATTCATAAAAGAGTCACGTAGAGAAGTCCGTAATTTTGAATTGTTGACCACAGGGAGAGCAGCCACCCTGCACCATCAGCCATAACAAGCGCTTCATCCAGTTTCTTGAATGCATAACGACTTTGACTATCAAGTTTATAGAGCGCCAACAGCAGTATATCACCTCCCGAACTGCGAGCGCCCGAGATATGCAGCCCGGGAATTGGCTTGGCCAAACCCGACATAAACTCCTTAAAAGTTTCTTTGGGTTTTGGGTTGTTTCATAACAGGTCTACAAAAATCGCTTTACTAAGACAAGTTAACGTAATATTTCTTTAAAACATTCCAAACAGCTCTATAAAATGTAAATGAAAAATCTATAAAATCGTCAGATTGTATTTTTTTTAGATTAATGGAGGTGTCAGCCAGTATGGCGTGGCCAAATGGTTAAGTTAGTCGACTCGTAATCCGAGGATCGTGGGTTCGAATTCTCCTCACACTAAACATGCTCACTTTTTCAAGCGTGCGGATGTCACAATGTTAAGATCAATCCCCCAATTCGTGCGTAAACGAGTAGCCCAACAATTGGCGGTAGGTGGTGTTGATGACGAGCTGCCTTCCCTTTAGTCCAAAACTGCCAAATTAGGGACAGCTAGCGCAGATAACCATCGTGTAGCTTTACGCAAAATTCCAAATAAACCAATCAATTAATACAATTTAAGTAACATGAAACAAGTGTTGTTTTTTTCCGCAAACCAGTACTCAGATCGTCAGAATATAATGCATTAGGCGTACGAGTTAACTTAATACTTCTAATATGATTAAATATACCTTCGGGTACGAACAAATTGTATGATAACAATAAGATGCAGCTCTCTGATATCGAAAAATCATATTTCTCACTACAAACGAATTGTACTATATTGGATAAATATATCACACAGTATCGAAAAACTATATTATTGCAACTAAATATAATTTCTGGTATGAAAAACCAAAATAATTTTTAAATGTGCAACTGGTTGAGAGGAATTATAACCATAACTAAATTTAACTTCTGCTGTAAAGAAACCATAATAATGTCTAAATATGCAGCTGATTGAGAAGAATTAAATTGATGACTAAGTATAACTACTGGTATGAAGACCGTAATAATGTCTAAATGTTCAACTGGTTGCAAGAAATTATAATGATGACTAAATATAACATCTGTTTCAAGAAACTGTAAAAATGTCTAAATATGCAACTGGTTCAGAAGAATTATAATGATGACTAAATATAACTTCTAATGTGAAGAAACCGGAATAATGTCTAAATACGCAACTGGTTGAGAACAATTTTAATGATGACTAAAAATAATTTAAGGTGTTAAAAAACCGTAATAATGTCTAAAATTGAAACTGGTTCAGAGGAATTATAATGATGAATAAGTAAAACTCCTGGTGTGAAGAAACCGTAATAATGTCTAAATACGCAACTGGTTGAGAAGAATTTTAATGATGACTAAATATAAATACTGGTGTGAAAAAACCATAATAGTTTCTAAATATCCAACTGGTTTAGAGGAATTATAATTATGACTAAATATAACTTCTGGTGTGAAGAAACCATAATAATGTCTAAATATGGAACTGGTAGAGAGGAATTATATTGATGACTAAATATAAATTCTGGTGAAAAGAAACCTTAATAATGTCTGAATATGCATATGGTTGAGAGAAATTATAATGATGAGTAAATATAACATCTGGTGTGAAGAAACCGCAATAATATTCTAAATATGCAAATGGTTGAGAAGGAATATAATGATGATTAAATATAACTTCTGGTGTAAAAAAAACCTAAATAATGTCAAAATATGCATATGATTAAGAGGAATTATAATGACGACTAAATATAATTTCTGGTATGAAGAAATCGTAGTAATGTCTAAATATGCAACTGGTTGAGAAAAATTATAATGATGACTCAATATAACTTCTGGTGTGAAGAAACCGAAAAAATGTCTAAATATGCAACAGATTTAGATGAATTATAATGATGAGTAAATAAAACTTCTGGTAAGAGGAGACCGTAATAAAGTCTAAATATGCAACTCGTTCAGAGAATTTATAATGATGACTAAGTATAACTTCTGGTGAGAGGAAACCGTAATAATGTCTAAGTATGAAACTGGTTCAGAGGAATTTAATGATGACTAAATATAACTTCTGGTGTGAAGAAACTGTACTAATGTCTAAATGTTCAATTGGTTGCAATAATTATAATGATCACTAAATATAACTACTAGTGTGAAGAAATCGTCATAATGTCTAAATATGCAACTGGTTGAGAACAATTTTAATGATGACTAAATATAACTTCTGGTATGAAGAAACCATAATAATGTCTAAATATGGAACTGGTTGAGAGGAAACATATTGATGACAAAATATAATTTCTGGTGTGAAGAAACTGCAATAATACTCTAAATATGCAAATGGTTGACAAGGAATATAATGATGATTAAATATAATTTCTGGTGTAAAGAAACCTGAATAATGTCTAAATATGCATATGATTGAGAGGAATTATAATGACGACTAAATATAATTTCTGGTATGAAGCAATCTTAGTAATGTCTAAATATGCAACTGGTTGAGAGGAATTATAATGATGACTAAATATAACTTCTGGTATGAAGAAACCGTAATAATGTCTAAATATGGAACTGGTTGAGAGGAATTATATTGATGACTAAATATAATTTCTGGTGTGAAGAAACCGCAATAATACTCTAAATATGCAAATGGTTAACAAGGAATATAATGATGATTAAATATAATTTCTGGTGTAAAGAAACCTGAATAATGTCTAAATATGCATATGATTAAGAGGAATTATAATGACGACTAAATATAATTTCTAATATGAAGCAATCTTAGTAATGTCTAAATATTAAACTGGTTGAGAGGAATTAAAATGATAACTAAATATAACTTTTGTTGTAAAGAAACAGTAATAATGTATAAATATGCAACTGGATGAGAGGAATTGTAATGGTGACTAAATATAACTTCTGGTGTGAAGAAACCGGAATTATGTCTAAATATGCAACTGGTTGAGAGGAATTATAATGATGAGTTAGTGTAACTTCTGGTGTAAAGAAACCATAATAGTGTCTAAATATGCAACTGGTTGAGAGGAACTATAATGAGGAATAAGTATAACTTCTGGTGTAAAGAAACCGAAATAATGTCTAAATATGCAACTGGTTTAGATGAATTATAATGATGACTAAATAAAACTTCTGGTAAGAAAAGACCGTAATAAAGTCTAATTATGCAACTGGTTCAGAGGATTTTAATGATGACTAAGTATAACTTCTAAAAAGAGGAAACCGTAATAATGTCTAAATATGAAATTGGTTCAAAGGAATTATAATGATGACTAAATATAACTTCTGTGGTGAAGAAACTGTTCTAATGTCTAAATATTGAACAAGGATGAGAGGAATTATAATGATGACTAGATATAACTTCTAATATGAAGAAACCGTAATAATGTCTAAATGTTCAATTCATTGCAATAAATTATAATGATCACGAAATATAACTTCTGGTTGAAAAACCATAAAAATAAATAAATATGCAACTGGTTAGAGGAATTATAAAGATGACTAAATATAACTTCTGCGTGTTAAAAAATCGTAATAATGTCTAAATATGCAACTGGTTAAGAGGAATTATAATGATGACAAAGTATAACTCCTGGTGTGAAGAAACCGTAATAATGTATAAATACGCAACTGGTTGAGAAGAATTTTAATGATGAGTAAATATAAATTCTGGTGAAAAGAAACCTTAATAATGTCTGAATATGCATATGGTTGAGAGAAATTATAATCATGAG